>NKCI01000003.1:0-600000 GCA_003946985.1 Fusarium duplospermum | reverse complement strand
CGACGTAGAGTAGTCTGAGAGCGAGGGCTTGCATGTGCGTAGGGGGCGTCCAACGCCTCCATTTCATCGATTGATAGACCGTCTCCGTCTTCGTCATCGTTGTCAGGTGCAGTAGTTTGGATAGTGGGATGTTGGCCAATTCTTCGGGGGATCAAGGGGTCGTCATCATCTTGATTGTCGCGACTGGTTGTGCGCACAGGTCTTGGCACAGGAGGAACTGCGTGGGTTCGCGCGGCAGATGTGGCGGATCGAAGTAGATTAGAGCCACCGCCGCGGCCTCCTCGTCTTTGGGCGACAGTTCTTCGTCGAACGATGGCCACCTCTGTTGCAAGGTCACGTTGCTCCTCCTCCAATACCTCGGGGTGGTCAGTGCCAACTTCGATGGTGATCTCGTTCTTGGTTCCGTCACGGATGCCATAATCAAAGTCGATGAGAGTAACTCTGCCGCCGTCGACAAAGTCCATGTCTTCCTCCTCAGTGACCAATCTTGGTGCGCCAACTCCTCGAGCTGTCACGACCAAGCGTTCCTGTGATGACGAGCTGCCAAACCCTGAAACCCATTTCACCATCTTTACCTCGGGCAACTCAGCTACCTTGGCGCCCGAAACGAACGTGTTCCTAAGCTTGTCGCAGAGGAGCTGCCACTGAGGTACTCTACCGCCCTCGGTTTCCTGTGCCCGCGTTGAAGGTCGTCGTGAGTTGCCGCTATTCTGTCTGCCGAGGTTGGATGGGGATGATCCGTCGTTCGATGATGATGCGCTATCTGGAACGGCATCCAAGTCTTCAGGGACACCATAGATCCATACGTCCTTCCCTTGAAACCCAGCCGACACTAGTTCGCCCCGATATGTCGCAGAAGGAAGGGTAGAAGGGAGGAGCTTAGCCTGTGACGATGTACTTGGTACTGGTCCCGTGAAATACGTTGTGCCGTTTCTCAGGTCATCGATTCGAACAGCTCGGAAAGTCTCAAAACTTCGGTCATATGTGAACGTCCAGCTTGCCTCTTCCTCATTACCGTCCTGAAGCAGAACAGCATGGCTGCAGTCTCTGCTGGTGTTGGGAAACAGAATCGATGTAGTCCAGAGTGGGCTCAGGTTGTCCTCAGACATGTGAGGTCCTGGGTCGTAATATGGCGCCGTGATAATGACGGTGCTTGGCGGAGAGGAATGAATAGTAGTTCCGAGGATTTGAGTGCCATCATAGGAGAATGTCAGAGCATCGACGGCGTCGCACTTAACAGCTCGTCGATCGGTTACAAGAGCATCAGCCCGTAGAGAGGACACCTCAATACCGCCTTCATAAGCTGCGGCAACAACGGATCCACAGGGTGAGAGAGCAATGGCTCGGGGAGTGTTGTCGAGGATCATAGATTGTGTTCGACGCGGTGGGGTTTTTTCCATGTCGTAGAGATCAACCTGCATCTCAGTGGATAGCACGGCGAGGAGGGTGCCTGCGTCGTTGATGCATGCCGAGACAGGACGGCGGAGAATCTTGAGTTCCCGCTTGATTTCGAGACTCGAGCTTCGCACATCCAACACATAAATCCTACCGGAATTGTACGCCAGAATGTGGTGGCCCTTTGGGGAGGCACTATACTGCATACCCTCACCTCCAGGACATGACGAAGAGCTGATAGATGTTGAAATGAGCTTCACGGTGGTGATGTTTGGGCGCAGGAAAGCCTGGAAGAGATTCCGCTTGACTTCTTGGGCGAAGAGTCGGCGCAGTTGAGGGAGGTTGTCATCGTCCGAAGACGGGAGAGTCGAGTGGCTTGCGGAATACGAAGGACATCGTGACAGCTGCAAAAGATAGAGATGCACTCGTTGGGAAACGGCCCTCCACTTGCGGTTAAGGAGAACCAGAGACGCGAAGCTGCTAGGGTCGGCGAGTCGTAGGATCCTGAAGGGAGAGTTGAACGTTAGCATTTGGTGATAGGAAATCTTGGGCAGCGATCGATCTCTCGAATGCTGTTTTCCTGTCATCACTCCCTAGGACCGGCGCGATGCAGTAAGCGCATCGACGCAGCAGGG
Source organism: Fusarium duplospermum (assembly GCA_003946985.1). Classification (NCBI taxonomy): domain Eukaryota; kingdom Fungi; phylum Ascomycota; class Sordariomycetes; order Hypocreales; family Nectriaceae; genus Fusarium; species Fusarium duplospermum. The sequence goes on along the minus strand of NKCI01000003.1, from coordinate 597,970 downwards.
CGACGAGGACTCGTTAAGACTTACTGTTCAATGATCTCGTCCGGCAAGCTTTCAAAAGGTGGAGGAAGGGGAAGAGGCATCTTCTCGATGCTGGAGCGACGAACGTCAGCGTCGACGGTCGGCGCGTCCATGACGCTCTAGCGCTCTACGGCGGAAGGCCAGTGATCATAGCAAGGGCGAAGACGAGAGGGTAAAACGAGTCGTCGTGTTGGCGGCCGAGGATCTGGGCTTTGTTGTCGTTGGTGCGTGCGTTGCGTGAGAGAGAATGTGTGTTGGTGAGGAATGGATGAATGAATTGGATGGTGAGCGTTGGTTGGTTCCGTCGTGTCGAGTAGCAGTACGGAGTAGCAGTAGCAGTAATAGCTGAGAGTGCCCGCGCTGCGCTGCGCTCCGCCTGTGGCTGACGCTTTGTGAGGCGAGGCGTGACGACGGCGGGTCGTCCAGGTGGGAAAAGGAAGGTACAGGTATGGACGGAAGCGGTCCAGGGGGGAGGAGCCCTAGAGGGCACTTTGGGCGGTCAAGGTGTAAGCACTACAGACAGGAACAGATTTGAAAAGCGGCTCAGCAATTTTGAAGCTGTTAAGAAGAAGAAAAAATAAAAAAAAGGGGATGAGTGTGATGTTGTTGTTATTTTGCAAGGCATGAAATATCAAACGTGAAAAGTGAACTGAACAAATGGCGGCTCGTTATCCGTCCGTCGTGATCGGCGACAAGCCCCAAAACTCGACTAGCAGATGCGCCGGGTGTCCAATGGCCTCGGCCAACAAGGATGGAACTTGCAGATGCCGTCCGCCGCAATGACAATGCCAGATGCCGTCGCCGTTCGCCGTCGCGCACGGAGCGTGTTGTCTAATAACTCTCGTCTTCATGGTCATCCATGGCAGAGACCACCTACGTATCTCCTCCGTCAAGCTTCTTTTCGGCCCTGATTCAACCCCACGACCTTGCAACCATGATTGGATGCTGATCAGTTCGGCGGGGACAAGTTCACGTTGCTCTCCCCACTTGGTGCTCGTGCCGCCAGGGGTAGAGTGTTTGAATTTCATGTGCTTCCTTCAACCAGTATTTTTCAGAGAAAGAGTAACGATGCTATAATGGTGCCGTCGCAGAAATGTTTACGGCGGTGGCAGATGCACCAGTAACAGAACAGGAGGGATGGATGGATCCATTCCATCCTGCTGTAAACCATCCGACAGAGGCGCAGTGTCAAAACTGCACATCCACCTTTCATATGCAGCTGAACGGCTCAGCCAGGGGACGTCTTATGGCGCGAATAGTGAAACCCCAGTATGTCTCTTCTGCCCAACGTGACGCACCAGTCGATCCAAGAGAGATGGCCCGAGACAGGAAGAGAAACAGCCCGTTCCCCTAATTCAACTCACTGACAAGACAAGCAAAGCAGAATCAAGAACAGAGACAAGGTCCTTACCAGAATGATGTAAGCGACAGGGGTCTTTTTTTGGCGGGCTTGTTGGGTTGGTGGAATTCTCCAGCTGCTAAGTTCGTTTGGCCTTCCCGTCGAGGTGCCATTCTGCGATGCCCGCATGTCTCGCCAAGACCCCAGAAGCCAAGCCACGGGGGAGGCGCCAGCCATTGAGGGATGCATTCACTCATTCTCTCGAGTTCCCCCTCCCTCTCCATCTCCCTGCGTCGGACTCAACAAGCGAGGATGGTTCAAAAGTGTGTGTTGACTCTCCTCCGAGATGGTGTCCTGCGCTGCACTGCAACGAACCAAAAACAACAACAAAAATACTTATTCAAGCCGTTTTGCCGCTCGCTCGCTGGTCGGTGCAACCCTGGCTTCCATGTCAAAGGATGCTTTGTTGGTTCATCTCGTTGTCTCTCATTGCTGCTCCCTCCCTAGACGAGATCTGCCTCCAGTCCCCAATAAAAGCCTGGGATCCTCCGAATCTATTCTTAGAAACCCGCTTACTCACAGTGGCACCCTGCAATCGTGTGTGCATCGTGTGTCAATCATTCATTCATGATAAGAGTGCAATTCATTCCTGTGCCAAGAATCACATTTCAGAGAATCAGAGAGTTCCTCTCCGAAATCACAATCACTCATCACACAAGGCTGAGCCATGTCACAAGAAGCATACCACAAAGAATGCGCCATGTTCCCCCTGACTAGGGAAATGCTGCTCAACCGTGTGGTATGTGACAGGCGCAAACCCCGCCCAACTAATAACTAAGCGACCTAGACGAGGAAACTCGTGTGCTGTCTGTTGAGGAAAAGGAGACTGGCGAACATGGCCACATTTGACCCTGGCATGAAGAGATACTATTGATTCCATATATTTGGTACATAGGATAAAAATACCCGAATTACATAAGGTTCAAAGTTCTTTCATGTTTACCTATTTTTAAGTACTTTTTCTACCTCTTAATGGTTATTCGTATCTCGTATTAATTAGATCGCCATTAGCCTCATCGTGTGGATGCTTTCCTTAAACCACGTGGCAGTGAACTTGAGCTGACGGAAGATGACGGTCAGGCACTTATAGTAATAATCCTATGGCAACTTCATCTGATCCTTCTATAAGTGGGAAAATATTCGTGGTCATCTACATCTGAGCCTAGTCTGCGCGTGCAGCATAGGGTATGGATGATTCCAAATGCATACACCATTTCATCCCTTTTCTGAGAAGCCTTTGACATGTCACCCCCGTGCCTGGTTACGAACCATGTCGAACGTAATCTGACAATATAGTACAAGTAGAAATCGCAAGCAAGATAGCTACTTAGGTCCAATGTTATAAGGGACATATGACCAAGTTCGGATCTTCGAGGTATTCCTCCATCTTTGACGGATTCCAATAATCGACGCTACAGGTTATGTGATATGAGCATATGTGTCATGGTTATGTCTCTACTGTTGGCGAAGGCTTCTTGACTGGGAAGACCAGATCTATATCAGGGCCCGCCAACATCACCTCAAGTCCATGTTCTCAATTGACAACTTGCACAAACTATACCGATGACCTCTCAAATACCAGCCAAAGGAAATGGGATGCAGTACCTGGGAGAATGAGGCAGGGCATTTTCTCACCCCAGCCTCTCCTCGAATCCTTCATGGGGCGCAGTTCAAAGGCTGGTACTGCTGTCATACCCGCTGTGTCTATGTTCAGCAACTCGATACTTATTCCTCTAGGAAGGCATCATCCAAGTTATATCCAAGCCTTAGAAATTGTTTCCTTTTAACTACATAGGGAAGGCACACGTTTCTTCGGGGAGACTCATCAACATGGTCGAGTGTAGTAATCGACCAGTCAAGCCCCAGAAGTGCCAGTCCTCGGCAGGCATTACAGCAAACTTGGGCCTCACTTGCAATTATTAGATGCGCTAGCTCATACACAATAGAAACGTGGGTAGTCAGAAGTGATCGAATTCGCCCGGTTGCTAAGACATTTGCACGATCTACACTGGACAACATCACTACGTCAACATCCGAGGAGACGCTTGACTGCCGTGGCGGATGACCTGTAGCATGCAGCGAGTATTGGTTTACTACATATAACCATTCTCTAGATCACTGAGGACACAGTATATGTTACTCATGATAATATCAGCGAGCACCCCTCAGCCTCCAACCCGTGGTCACTCACCCTACAGTTGCATTCCGAGTTACTTGACTAAGAACAACCTGTATAAACTGTTACACCTCGTACGATGACCGCATGTCGGAAAAACGGTCTCGTACGAGAAACTGGAGAGCCTGATCTGAACGATAGTGCCTCGAGGGGCTGATCGGGCAGCACAGCCCTTTCCTGTGGCACCTGAGAGATATTACATGTAAGGATAGTCTTTGAGCGTTGAAAGTGGCTGGCTGAGCATTTGCCGAGACACTGTGGCACTCGAAAATGTCTCCTCTTTCCATCGCAACAAGGCTCCCTGTATCGGTATGGGTAAGTTGGTTGTAGATGGGCCTCTCCTGCCCAGCCGGGCGTCCAATCCGATCCAGATAAGATGATATCTATTGAAGATCGCTGAAGCCATGTGGGCCTGCGCCATGCACACTTCTCCTCGCGTTTCTCTGCCGAACATGCAAGTAAGCAGAGATGGTGTGCCTTTTTTTCCCTGTTGCTCGCAGTGCTTTGCCCGCCCGGCTTGCTTCACCGACATCTGTTTGCAAGTGGGCACATGCGTCTATACCCAATCAACTTGTTGACCAAGAACTCGATCTCACTAAGTACACGCCTTTTTAAAAAAATATGTTCGGCCCGCCCAATTAACGGCTTGGATGAGTTGTGGACCCCGATGAGACAGGACCAGAGACATGCACTTCGGGGGACCTTTGACGTGGGTATAGACGTAGGAGATATCTTTGGTCATGATTCATGGTTCTTTCTTTACCAACTGGAAGATGTGGAACTGATTCAAACTCGGATTTGTCGGCTGGCAAGTGTAATGCCCGAATCGAGCCAAATAGCCCGATGACATTTCGAGGCAGCATGGTTGATCACAAGTCAACGCTACCCGAAACAATTGTCAGTTCGACACCTCCGGAGTTAACTACCGACCTAGGCAATCATGAAGCACCCAATTGGTCCTATAAATTAGAAAAGCACATGTCAAGGCCCTCACAACATGTAACCCAATGTCAAATTACTTCTGGACAAGTGACATTCTGTGTATAGGATAGGGAGGTAGTTGACATTAAAGTTAATCCACTGATAACCGTGAAAAGGTCGATCCTCTCTTGTCGATCATGCCCCTTTGGGAGACACTTGTCTACATGGAGGTTTAAAAGTCAATTATGGTTTCTTGCCAGCGGCATCTTTCCGCAATTGTAAGTACATGGCCCGGAATCAGCCCTTTACCAAGAGTTGCAGGTGTAAAAACGTGGCAACCCCAGGGTGGCTTGTGGAGTCTTTGAGAGGCCACTCAAAGAGTAATAAACCAACAACTTTAACATCCTCAGTTTTTTTTAATGTTTCGTTTTGTTCATGACTCGAACCAATTCAGCCCATCAAAGCTGATCTCTTGAGAATGTCATCAACTAATGACTCTAAAACCTTGCCAAGAAGAGTGTACTCCTCAAGCTAGTCTAGTATAATGACATGCAAAAGTTGTCTCTTTTCTCAGCGGCAGCAGTTTAGTTGAACCAGGATTCTGCGATCGGATGGGATCCAATGCACCAGCAGCGATCAAATCACTACGGCATTTCCCCCGCGGATCCGCGGCACCATCTGCCGTGAAGCCTGAGGCATCCCTGCAAAATCGTCAGGTTTCAGTGCTAGACAAATGTACTTTGTTGGTTCTCCATCCGTCGAGTGCGCCAGAGAGCCTTCTCTCGTCTCCCGTCCCCCCCCTACTACTACTCTCACTCTGGGCGGCAGAGGAACGCGATGAGAGCCTGCAAGGATGACAACTCCCTCCTACAGGCTTCTGCCTCTACAACCTCACTTGCAAGCCTTGCAGCAGGATGCCACTACTGAAGTTCTCACTTTGTTCCCTGTGGAGAAGAGGAAGGGTCTCATGAGTTATGGGCTACCAGAGTCGTGTGGAAAATTGTGCGAGGCTCTGCTACAGAATGTGGTATATTTTTGTCCCCCCCTTCTTCACCGATATACCGAGCTCGCGTTAATCTTGGCAGGCTTCTGACCTCGAGTCCTGGGCCATGACCTTTGGTATGGCCGTCAAGGATCTTCGGAGACCTGAAATCAGCCCCCAGGCCTTTCGCCTCGAAAAGGACAACACCTCTTCTCTACTCAAGGGCTACACGGCGATAGTCGTGGCCCTCGGAAACACAAAGTACGACGTCGAGCTCATATCCGGCGACAAAAAGTCTTCGCAGAAGGAGACTTGGGACCCAGCCTTCGCCCTCCATGTCCACGAGACTGGCCTTAGAGCCATTGTAGGGAATCTCCGGTTCCTCTACATCCCTCTCCACCTGGAACCGATTTCGTGCCTGTGAACAACCCCGGCGACCTTGTTCACTTCATGATGTGTATCATGTCATGGTCTGTATTCGCGTCCGACGCTGTACCGCTTCCGCTTCCGCCCGCGGTCGACCTCGAAGTGCTTGTGGTCAGACTTTTCTCAACCTGCTTACGGCTGCGTACCGCGTAAGCAAACACGCCTGGCACCGAGGCGTTCGTATGTGAAGCTGTCACGTACCTGACTTTTCCGTTGCAGAGGTCAAAGACGAGACTTGGGATTCGGAGCACCTCCGAGGGCAGTGGTGTGGTTGGACGGTGGGCAACGGCAGACTCCTCGCGCAGGAGAGGAAAGCACTCGCTGGTAAAGTGCTGGCCGAAAGTAAAGTACGAGTTGACTGGACGGCATGAGGATATTGTAACGATGGGTTAAAAAAATGGGCGAGTCTTGTAGATAGGGTACCTCTTAATGGAAGCTCGTAAGCTCGCACGCCGAGCACGCTGGCAAGCTCGTCCCCGATCAGTATGCACTTTGGCAGCGCGAATCGCTTCGACCTCAGCGTGTCACTGCCGCCGCTGATGCACTTGGCCATGGCCTGGAGCATGTCGTCCCTGGGTAGACCGTTATTGTACGCCACGTGACAGGCGGCAACCATGACCATGCTGTGAAGCTGAAGTTCTCGACCCTCAAAATCTTTGGCGGCAGCTGCGTAGGTGTCGAGGAGAGTCGCCCAGTCCATCTCGTGGCGGGACTGGATGTGGGACAGTGTCAGGCGGTCACGCAGGCGCTGGATATCGTCTGGCGTCGACGGCGAGTTGTTGTCCCAATCCTCATCTCCCTGAGGCAGTCTCTTCATCCAGTTTCTGATCCATTTTCTTTGAGTCTCCAGTCCCCGCCTCCGAACGGGCCTCTGGGGGACGGGTCTGCCTGGGTCTTCAACAATAAACTCGGCGGCGAAACCTGGCGGCTGTGGGGGGTTCATCTTGAACGCCAGAGGTTTCTAGGTCTGGAAACCTGAACGTTGAGCAGTCTAATGTCATGAAGAACCACAGTGTTGGAATCGTCAGCGTGTTGGTTATATGGGGGGGGCTTTGGGTCGGCTGCCGATTGTGCCGCCAAATTTTGGACTCTGTGTGAATGATTGCACCCACCAGGGTCGGTACTTGAGCCACCCGCCCTGGTGGGAGCTGTCGGGCTGCTCGGCAGGCATCAGGAGCGCAGAGAGACTGGAGAAATCAGCTCTCCTCCAGGGACCCCGAGCAGAGGATTGCAAGCCATTGTGTCATACCGGTGGGAAGTGACAGTGGCGTTCGGTCATAGGCCCATCGTCCCCAATGGTCCAATGCCACGTCCTGTTTCCTCAGCCTTGTGAGGGCATTTCAGCGAGAGCGTGCGTGGGACAAGGACAGCTTCGATCCCCCAGGTCAGGTGGGATCTGGGATGCATAAACGGCTCCGTACCAGCAGCTTCCTCTCGACTCCTGCCGCTTCCAAAGTAGGATCCATCTTGGCCATCTTGGCACGACTTTCTCTCACCATTTCAAAGCCATCTTGAGCAATCCATCCCCTAGAAGAACAAGTCCATTGACGTAACGTAACAGCAGAGCCAGACCAGGCAGGCGGCAAAGGGAGAAGGGACAACGTCCCTCTCCCGCTAACCTCGGTGGAGACCCGGTCTGCCGGGGCAAGGGGAGCTGCCTTTCCGCGACTCCTCGCAGTTCCAAGAACCCGGGCTAGCGAATAGCATCGGCACGGATTTAACCCCTAGATCTGCGGTGAGGTGTGCCTTGTGGCCGGACTAGGGTCTCTCGTTTCTGACCAAGTCCCAAGTCGCCTCGCATCGCTGTGGGCTGCTAGGGTAGAGAGAGATATGCAGGCTTGTTTCAACGGCGTGACGAGAGGCGTGCGGCTGCAACTCGCAGATTAGCGCCGTAGATCAGCGTCGGTCCAGGTTTTAGACCGGACGAGTTGAGTCCCGTCTGCAGGCGGGCAATTTGAAGCCGGGCAACTCGACTTCGAGCCTGATCGAGACCATCCCCACCTGGAAGGACTGTTTCGTTCTGTGCGTGTTGTTCGCTTCAACCCTGGCCGCCATGATCGCCAGGAAGGGGCAAAGCTAAAGCAACGTGGGCATGGGTTGTGGAGCTTGTCGCTTGTTAGTGAGCGTGGGGTTGGATTGTGGCGTATTGTGTAGGTGTGGTTGTGGCTGGTGGGTAGAGTGTGGCTAAGCTGAGCTCGCAAGCACATGCTCACACCCAGGTTAGGAAAGTGGAAGGAAGGGAAGGTGCTGACGTCGTTTGCTGCCGCGTAAAGTGGCAGCAGCTTCATGCCTCCACGTCCACGTCCACGTCCACGGTCCATACCCCTGAAAAAAAAAACCCGAGGACCCGCCCTTGCAATCTCACCTTGAGGACAGTTTGGATTGTCGCAATCGACCTCATGAACTTTGTTACTGCTCAGTCACTCCTTTAAATTTCCCTTCGCAGGCGCTTCGTCGAGTGCTCCTTACTCTTCCTCTGTCGTGTATCTTTTGCCCGATGGCGGTTCGCTTCAATGGATGGCGATCCCGCTGTTGATCCGGAGCTTGACTCCTTCAGCTTGGCTTTCCCTCTGCCATACCGTGTCGGCTTTATCGCAACTTTGGGTAAGCATCGCTATGGTCTCGTTGATGACAGGAACTGACTCTCGCAGCCGTCTGGGGATGGGGCTTGAACCTCCACTGCCTCTACCTCTTCAATGTCGACGTTCCGCAGCTTATTCGATATCCCGGCCGATCATCGCCGCAACACATTCCGCATCATGGCTCGACCTATCGCCTCGCCATAGCTCTGTCAGCATTGTTCACACTGTCGATAACTCTGTTCTGGCTATGTACGTGGGGCATTCCGGAGCGCGTCATTGCATACGGCTGGATGCCGCTGTCCTACCTCTTTGCACTGGTCGTGCTCTTCGTTGTTCCGCTCAGGAACCTCCCTAGCGGCGGCAGAAGGAGGTTCTTGGCGACTCTGCGGCGAGTTAGCATTGGTGGGCTAGCCGAAGCCCAGGACGGCAAGTTCGGCGATATCTTGCTCGCCGATGTTTTGACATCGTACGCCAAGGTCTTTGGAGACTTGTTCGTTACGTTGTGCATGTTCTTTTCAGCACAGGGTTCGTCGACTAAGAGACCCGATCGCAACTGCGGAGGAACAGTGATTGTGCCGCTCATCATGGGGCTGCCGAGTTTGATTCGATTCCGACAGTGCTTGATTGAGTACTATCGTGTCCGAAGAGCACCATACAAGGAGTCAACGGGTTGGGGCGGTCAGCATCTGGCCAACGCCCTCAAGTACTCATCGGCATTTCCTGTGTTGATAACCAGCGCCTGGCAGAGGTCCGTGGATGACCCAGAGTCCAAGGCCATCCTCCACAAGGCATGGATTGTTGCTGTGCTGATCAACTCACTTTACTCGTTCTACTGGGACGTGACCAAGGATTGGGACATGACCCTCTTCGCGTCAAAGCGAGAACGTGAATCACCACATCATCCCTTTGGGCTGCGAGACAGGTTGGTCTTCAGGGTGCCCAACATCTACTACTTTGTGATCGGCATGGATTTGATGCTGCGGTGTACATGGTCGATAAAACTCAATAGCCGCCTGGACAAGTTCAGCGACCTAGAGGGAGGGATATTCCTCATCGAGTTTCTCGAGGTGTTCCGACGATGGGTGTGGATCTTTTTCCGCGTCGAGACGGAGTGGATCAGGAATTCCTCCACCGGCCTCGGGATCGACGACATTCTTCTTGGAGACTATCAGGGCAAGGACGACGAGGAGGATTAATGGCGTCATTATCAGGCACAGTCAAGGGACTACGGCAACTAAACGGCGGTCTATCCGGGCGTCCGGTGCAAATACGGGTGTGTGTGTGTGTGTGTTTGTCTGTTGTATAGATTGGGATGGATATCTAATGAGACTGATTTTGGGCCAAGGTTTGGCCGAAGTCGAACAAATCTTCTTTTTACCCATGTTACTCCCCACGTCGAGATGAGCATTCCTGATGCGGCCCCGCGATGGAGAGGGTCAAGGCCAGGGCCAGCTGGGGCCAGCTGGAGCCAGGGCTCACGGCTCAGGGCGGCAAGGGCTTGAGTTGCCACGAGGGCATTCCGGGTCTCTGGGAAGGTTTCTGGTGCAATTGTCGCCCTGGTCTCGAGATGGCCATGTCGCCAGTCGGATGGGTCGTCCCGCGTCTCTGGGCAGCCTTACCTTTCCCGGAACAAAATGTCGGTCAACCGCAGAGCCAAAGGCATGTCAACTGAGTCGGGCGAACCGGAACTCTACCAGGCGAGTCGATGCTTTGGGAAGACTCGTACAATTGCGGTAGCCACTACAAGCACTAGAGCGCACAAGGCACGACATGGCGTGGTTGGGGCTCTCGGCAGCCAATGCTTGCCCGTCGACAGCTTGCCGTCAGTGGCCGCAGGGTTTTCTAACGACGATGGCTTCATGTTTGTTTGTCTGTCAGTGAGAGGGCACAGACGTGTCACGGCTGTCAGATGTCTGTGTGTGCACCTTTCTGGAGGAAAATGGGAAGATGATCGTCTCGAACCAGATTGACCCCGAAACTCGACAACTATTCAATCTATTCCTGTCATTCTCTGCGGGGTGCCGCTCACGCAGCCCTCCCACTCAGGCGTGGTGGACTGGAATGCTGTCCATTGTCTTGGAGGATGTGTCGCTCGTCTCGCCGAGCCTAGACTCAAGCCTCCCGCCACAACCCGCTTGGTCCCAGGTGACTCCGGGGGGAGATGAACGAATATCCAGGTTCCGTGGGCTTGGTAGCCACCGACGGACTATGACGGCTCAAACTCACAATGCTTGGGCAAACTCTTAAAGACCGAGTTCGTGACTCAAGGGCATTCGCTGCGAGGTTTTCGCCCTCTATCGCTCTCACAACCTTTGATTCACGGTTTCCGTACGAAAGGATCAATATCCATCCATCCATCCATCCACAACAAGATCCAACAATACCGACAAGATCGATCCTAGAAACCGGTCAATGAAAGCATAGTTTCTTTGTGGCGGAGTTGAACTTGAAGTTTACTTGGCCACGGGGGAACAAAGGAGATCGCGCCCTTGCGTGGGCTTGAATCAACAGCCCAGCTATTGTCCTCTGCGGTGGCGCATATTGAGGGTTGCAAGCAAGCCGAATATATCCTTTATGCGAGGCCCCAGCGCTCCCATCTTGCGATTTAGACGACGAAAGACACCATTCCAGCGACAAGAAACATCGCATACAACTACTCGGCTTTACCATGCAAAGCTACCCACGCTCCATCAGCAGCATAGAACTGACGCTGCCCCCCGAAAATGCCTACCTCTATATGACAAGGCCGCTACCACCGCCGCCGATCCCATCGAGGAGCTCATCGCGGGCCAAGCCTGTACAGACTCGGAGATTCAGCGCCTTTCCTAAGACGACGGGACCTGGAAATAATCCCAAAGAGTTACCTCAACACCCTCCTGTCGTGGTTCCCCTCGCTCTATCACGACGACGAGCCTCGCGTATGAGTATTTCCGGCGCCAGCACTCTACGCGAACGCCGGTCCTCTCAAAAAGTTCAACAATTGACTGGCCATGACGTTGGAGGAGGCATCGATTGGACATCGCCTCCATTAAGAACCAGCTTCTCTCCCGCTCATTCACCCAAGTCGATCCCAGACGACTCATCCAGTGGCTATAGCCTATCATTAGACGAACCGATATTCGACGTGGAACCTACAGAACACGAAGACTATCAGCCAAGATCCTCTGACAGCAGCATGCCCCCATTGGAGCCGGACTGCGATAGCATGATGAGCGTCCAAAGTTTTACAGCCCCAGCATCGCCCAAGACCCTCCACCGCTCTGCTTCATTACATCTTCCTAAGACGAGACGATTCAGCACTGCAACGACACCATTGGAGACTGTCCCTGACCTCGACGACCATGACGGCCATGATGTCCACGATGTCCACGATGTCCACGATGTCCACGATGTCCACGATGTCCACGATGTCCATGACCATGAACACGAACATGAGGATCATGTCCATGACGACCATAACGACCCCTTCGACGAAGACGTGGCTTGGCAAACAAGCCAATCTTACAACTACTTTAGCGATGCCGAGACTGCAGACGAATACCATCGAATTGCTACCAGACTGGCCAACAACGACAAGCGACAGTCCATCTACGGAGGTGCTTCCATGATGTCACAATCTCAGTCATCTCTCAGCAGACGCCTCAGCGTTTCTGCCAAGTCGCTATTCACCCGCAAGAAGGACTCGTCTCTATCCGTCAGCTCCAGCAGGACATCACTCACTGCCATCAACTACCCCACCAAGGGACCCTACTCTCCCTCAATCCCTCCGTCGTTGGACACGGCGAGCATCATCTCACCGCCTCGAAGCATTTTCGAAACTGACGATGAGGAGGACATTGACGGGGATGACGGCAGTGTTAGAGAGGTCATCAAGGATTTTTTTGCACGCAGGAGTGAGGAGCGCACCTCGACAGAGATGGTGATACCTCGCTCCCTCCCACGACAGCTTGAACGTCCAGAGCAAAGCGGGCTCTTTGTGAAGACGGGATCACAGGTCAGGGACCTGTTTGCCAGCGCGAGAGACGGGGCCAAGATGATCCAGGCGGCACGAGGTGAGAGGAGGAGGACTCAACTGAGGAGTCAGATCAGGATGATCCCAGAGGAGGAGATTGGACGGTGAGCGAGTGATGAACGGTTGGAGGGTAATTTCAAAGGATATGGTTGCATTTCAGCGCGGCGCGAGTGTCACTTTGAGAGAGATTCCCCCTAAAATTTTCTGCCATGTTATAGGTAGCACACGTACCTCTTTACAGTGCACACGAGTTATCTATTCACGTAAAGGGATTGGGTTCATGTAATGAGATGATCTGGCGGTGATTTAGAGCTAGACATATGTGTTTGCTGGTAGGAGGATTAATCGATCAACGGACGGTGACATTACACTTTCTACAATACCATATGCAGTACGTACTTGAGGACCCAGAAATGCTGTAGCTACTCAGCCCAACTTGAATGTCTCACTCAAATCTCGGTATAAATCAAATCGCCGATTCGGTCCCAGCCGGCTGGCTGGTTGCCTACCTACCTACCTACCTACCGAGAGCCCCGCCCCCGCAGATCTGTCACAAGCCGGAGCCGGAGCCGTTCCCCGATCGAGACCGCGGCTTCCTCCATCCCATCCATCCTGCATCTACCTACAGAGTGAAGTGCCGCCGGGGAGAGAGAGAAAAGCGAGATTGGTATAGAGATATTAGGGGCTATAGAAGGAAAACGGCCACACACGCTCAAGACATCATGATCCACGACGCAGCCGCTGCCGCCGCCATCGACCAGATCCCGGAATCAACAGACCCTTCCGCCGACAGCCACTGCGTCACCGACGCTGACGTCGTTGAGGCGTTACAGGAGGGTATTCGTGAGGCTGCGAGGGAGGAGGTACTGATCAACCACGGAGAGGCGTCGCTGTACTATGATGCCCTAACCATGTCACCTCTGAACGCAATGTCTACGGTGAGTTTTTACTTCCATCCCTCAACTCTGTACTCATCTTGTTCCTATACGTGTACCAATATTCGTGTTACAATGCTGACTTGTTACTTCAAGGCGGCACTCGCTCGTTTCCGCGCATACAAGCCCCCGGCTTTTCCACTATGGGATCGTCTCCCCGCTCGAAGGCGTGCGGCCGTCCTGATCCTTCTCTACGCTGACCGTCGGGGCGACCTCCGTGTCGTGATTACCATGCGTGCGGCCAGTCTGAGGAGTTTCTCAGGCCATGCTGCGTTTCCCGGTGGTAAGGCGGATGACACTGAAGAGACCCCATGTAAGTTGTCTGGAACTTAAGCTGCGGAACTCTGCGTTGACATAAAACCTTGTAGTTCAAATCGCGCGAAGAGAGGCGTGGGAGGAGATTGGCCTTCCCATGGATGATAACAAACTCCCCAAACCTTTCCGTATCGAACATCTCTGCTGTCTTCCCCCCTCTCTCGCCAGGACTCACCTCGTGGTACGCCCATGCGTCGCATTTCTCCACGCAGACCAGCGCACACCCGATGAACCCGTGCCTACGGTGGAGGAAACCATGATACCTAGACTGGACGCTCGCGAAGTCGCCGCCGTCTTCAGCGCTCCCTTTTACAACTTCCTCAAGCAGCGTGATCTACCTCCTGCGCCTGGAGAGACGCTCCCCGAGGGACATTGGTACGACGGCTTTTGGCATTCATGGAAGGATTATCCCTGGAGAGTACACAACTTTTACGTACCCATCAACAACCAAACAGTATCAAAGCCACGACGGAGCAGCACACAAGAAAACCTAGCCGAGAAGCTAGAAGAGGAAGAAGAGGCCGTGGGCAGGTTCAAGGTGTGGGGGATGACGGCGCGGATGCTCGTGGACGCGGCGAGGATCGCATATGCCGAGGACCCCGAGATGGAGCACAATGATAATTATGGCGATGAGGCGATTATTGCGCATGCTGATGAGCTTGGTGATTTGGGTGAGAAGAAGGAGGAGAGGAAGGAGGAGAATGGGGAGGCGGCTAAGATGTAGACACAGACGAGGCGAGATAACGAATAGACCTGGAATCGGTGATTGCGAGTAGATCATTTAGATTGTGTCTTAACCTACTGTTTTCATCTTGAAACGTTGGTTTTGTTATCCGGGAGCCTTCATCGTGGCTAAGGAATAGGTATCAAGGGGGTTGGAACTTGGCAACCCGCTCATCTTGTTTCTTCCGCAAGGAGCTGCTTAGCCCTCACATTCGAGTAAGAGAATGCTCATGAATTCGATGGTATTTCTCCGTGTATCATAAATGTTGTCAGTATCCAGTTGCTAAAGTCTCAGTCCAAGTTGCCCTGGCCACAGGCATAGTATCTCGCTTGGTATTCAAACGCCATTATAATAGCCATTGCCACTCTTTAGTGGCATGCATTGTCCTTAGTAGCCGAAGTTCTATGTCCAAAGAAGACGTATCCAATAAAGGCGCCGAGCGACACAGAAATCATGACCCAGCCGTTGTAGGTCATAAAGACGAGCCTATCAGCAATTAAGTGGCTGTCCGCCATAGGTTCATCGTAACAACTTACATGAGCATAAATGCGTAAAAGTTCTGCAGGGCATACAAGACGGCCTTGATGAGATGGGCACGTTGATCGGCCTGCCCCTGGTTTTGCCCTGAAATGAAGGGAGTCGACTCAGTAACAGGTTCATCACCTCACGGGAAAGACTTAGCATTGGCACTTTTTTTTTTTTACCCAAGAAGTATCCATCACAAAGGAGATTTTGTTTTCTTATCTTGGGGCTCCCCAGCCCACTCACAGGAAAGGGGAGAAATCGTGTGGTATGCAGTCTATGGGAATGGGGGGCTTACTGGGTGCGGCGCGGACGCGCTTGTCGAGGGCTTCTTCGTAACGGCGCGAGAGGGAACGGAGGGCTTCGTAGCCGGCTGCGAGGAGGATTACTGCGACGAGGGAGAATACGAGGGAGGAGGTCGAGCGGATGTGCCATTGTCGGAAGACGATGCAGAGGTTCTTGGTGTCCCAGGTGAAGAGCATCTAGAGACATTGTCAGCGGGTGGATGGGTAGGGGATATGATGGGAACTTGCGTTCATGCTGCACATGTCCTTCATGCCTCCATCGCCATGGTCCATATCTCCATGATCCATGCCGCCGTGGCCCATTCCCTTGTGGTCCATACCGCTGTGATCCATGTGTGCGTGGTCCATTGTATCTACTGTCGTGGGGAGCGTATTCGTTATCGTGAGGTCGTCGTGATCTTGGAAGGGAATCGAGAGTATCGTCGAAGCAGGGCCAAAGGGAAGTCGATGGGACGTAAGCCGATTAAATATCCAAACAGCCTGACGCTTGAAACGAGCTCAAACGTGCGCAAGCTCAAGATGGTGTAGAGGTTCACGACAGCGACAGGGAGAGCTCGTCTCCTCGTGGCCAAGTTGGTGGATGCACGGGATCTGCCGGACTTGGGGTGGTGCGATAGCGGCGGTACTTGAGACACCACCGATTCCACACCCACCACCAAGTACCCGTTCTAGAGCGGCCTGAACATGACCCCTGTAGGAAAAGCGATTATCGCTGAAGCACCCACTGCGGGGGAGAGAGCAAATGGAACCCAAGGCCCGTGATCAAGATGGAGGGAGGGAGGGGAATGGGTCCCTGTGAAAGTGGAAATCGAACTCGGAGTCATGGAGATAGGACGGGAGACATGAGTACCTAGTGAGTGGTAAGTTTTTGGAGGCTGAATCTGAGGTATTATTAAGGCATCATGATTTGTTAGCTACCTCCCTTCTAAGCAGCCAACTTGAATCTCCTCCGTGACATCCGCAACTTGAACTTGTAAATTAACAAGTTTGACAAACCTGAATCAACCCACATTGGTCGACTTTTTGATATTGTGTCCGTGATATTATAGTGAGAGATGCTTTCGGCGCCTATCAACTTGCCCAAGTGGTGAGTCAACTCATCCACCAACAGACACTTTACTCATTAACTCGATTCAAATCACAAGGCTTGAGGAAAACTCTCATCTTTTGCAGCCGCCTATCAATAACTACTGCGTCTACAATGAAGACTTTAGCGTCATGGTAAATACAAAAGCTGAACCACCCAGAAAAGGACTCAACTGACTCAAACTCAACCACCACCAAAGATCGTTGGAGGCCCCAACGCTAGAACCGACTACCACATCAACCAGACTCCCGAGTGGTTCTACCAGTACAAGGGCGCCATGATGCTCAAGGTCGTCGACGAGGGAAAATTCCGCGACATCATCATCCGCGAGGGCGACATGTTCCTCCTCCCCGGAAACACACCCCACAACCCCGTCCGCTTCGCCAACACTGTCGGCGTCGTCCTCGAGCAGCGACGACCCAAGGACTCGCTCGATCGCATGCGCTGGTACTGCGCCGAGTGCGGCGAGGTTGTGCATGAGGCTGCGTTTCACTGCACTGACCTGGGCACTCAGATCAAGGCTGCTGTTCAGGACTTTAAGGGTGATAACGACAAGAGGACTTGTGGCAAGTGTGGTGCTTTGGCTGATTGGGCGCCTAAGCCTGGGAGCATCAAGGACCCCAATCTGGAGTAATTTGAAAGTGTTCAAGAGTGATCATGTCAATAGCGAATTAAAAGGTGTACGGGTATGGCGGGCGTTGATGTTGTGGTAGTAGTAGTAGTAGTTGCAGAGGGAATGTCTGCCTCATTATATTCTACATTTTGGTGTCATATTTTCTCATACATCTCATCAGCCAGTACTCCATGTTCCTCTAAGTCTCAGCAAAGGAGTAAGAGCTGGGCGATTGCTCCACAGGAATCTCAATGTTGCCCTCCTCCAGCTCCTTACCATCAACCCTCAAACCAGCCCGGATAACATCTCCCGGCACAGCAGGACCAACACCAGCAGGAGTTCCAGTGAGGACAATGTCGCCGGGCTGCAGGGTCATGACCTTGGAGATGTCGCTCAGGATGCGGGGGATCTGGTAGATCATCAGGTTGGTCGAGCCCTGCTGCTTTACCTCGCCGTTGACCTTGAGGAAGAGCTCGACGTCCTGAGGGTTCTTGATGGATGCCTTGGGGATGATGTTGCTCATGGGCAGGAACGTGTCGAAGCCCTTGGCGATGTCCCAGGGGAGACCCTTCTTCTTGGCCTCGTTCTGGGCGTTGCGGGCTGTCATGTCGATTGCCACGGCGTAGGCTGTGTTGTGTCAGCCATTGCTTGTTACCAATTGAAAAATACGTACCCTTGATGGCATCTAGAGCACCCTGGGTGTCTGAGGCCTTGAGGTCCCGAATCACTTTGCCAATGATGAGAGCCAGCTCAACCTCATAGTGCATGTCAATGCCATTCGGCCTCAAGACCGAACCCTCACCAGGGAGGACAATTGAAGAAGAGGGCTTGAGGAAGAAGAAGGGCTGCTTGGGCTTGGTATTGTTGAGCTCAGTAATGTGCTCCCTGAATGTTCATCGTCAGCCTGAGTCTCTAGAAGGTCAAGGTCAAACATACGCAAAGTTGCGGCCAATGCAGACCACCTTGCCGGCCTGCTTCAGGCTTGACGATGCCTGAGGTGCCAGACTGGCCATTGTGCGTCTAAGGGCAAACATCTTGAATGAAATTGAACACGGGGGGTATCTCTTGTAGAAATCCTCACAAGCTCTTGACTTTGGTGATGAAGTCGGCGGGTGAAATATCCCGACGAGAAAGGGCAGAGCGGCTTCGGAACTATCAGCCGATGGTTCCGCCTCGGAGGTCGGCGCCGTGTCTCGAGTCGCCGGTTTGTAATTTAGAGGTAGAGTTAAAAGATTGCTATGGGGCGATGAGGTCTGAGAGAGATATTACCGAGGCATTTCCCCCGCCGACTTCGCAATTGAGAAGATGGAGATTTGTTGATTGTGACATTTCACGCTGTCGAGGTAATTGCTCGTCATGGCCTCTCGGTCGGCACTCCTCCGAGGCTATCACAGAAACTCCGCTTTCGGCCTAGCGTCATTCAGACCAACTACAGCTCCCCTAATCATGGTGTTTCCTCTTTATCCCGACATATACAAAGGAACTTTATGAATTTGACCTTGTCTGTCAACATTGTGTTCGGGCTCTTAATTACTTGTAGCTCATCTCATTAATCAAGTTTCTGAACAAGAGCCACTTCCCCAAGTCGTCAAAGCAACTACAAACCGAGGATTGAGCTCCAACTACCAAGTGCTTCACATTTCACGCCCCGTCTTTGGTCCTTTCAATATCTGATTCTTTATTGAGATTTGTTCTCGGCTTTTACATCAAGAAAAAGAGTTACGAGGAAATAATCTCGGACTTTCATATTCGTGTTGTTACGTTGTTCAACCTAATTGCTTGGGCTTCCTCCGCCATAGCCGTGTTTCAATCTACGAGGGCTGCTATGTTAAACTTACAAAGAACTAGGCCATTGTATCAATGAATTCAATTAGTCTTTGCAACAATGGCTTTCTTCCATGGTCGATCAAGGAGGATACTTGCGGTGAACTGGACCTGTGCTTGGGCATCAACGAGTATATATAAAGTCGACATGGAGAACATTCCTGTTCACTAGCAAAAGCCGGCCAAGCAACAATTCTGTCATTCGTTACGTCTACTCAACTACCTATCGATTATCAAAGTCAGAGATTCTTTTATCAACCTCACAATCATGTGTATCAAGGTTGATCGCTGGTTCTACTGCTCGGGACAGGGAGAAGGTGCTCCAGCCCCTCCTGAACGGCAAGTTACCAATACCTACGACGATTTCTGGACGCATTGGCAGCATGAAGAGACGGTAGGCCCTGAAGAGCAACATGAATTAAACCTGACTACCTTTCCAGGTTACCACTACGTGCGCCACAAAGACGAGCGCTGGATCCGATGCGCAATGACTCATTCCAAAGCTTGTCTGCAGTGTCCTCTGGAGATTCGCACCGAGATATACAACATCCCATGCCCAACCTGCTCCCAAGATGATCCTTGCATCTTGTCTGCTCAACCCATCCGTACATACAAGAACCCAAGCCCCAACATGACGCCAGAGGACTTGGAACACCTTGCTGACATGTACGCTTACGAGGTCATTACCGTGCTGACTTCCTTCTACCGGGTACAGATCAACGGCCTGGAGCTCGAGAAGCCGGACTGGAATACGTACGAGCGCGGTCTTTACTGCACGCAAGATAGTAGTCACATTATACGAGACCGTATCGAAAATCCCAACGGCCCGCTGAGAGGCGTGTGTCATCTGGACTGTGCCTGTACAGCTCTTCCTTGGGCACACAACGCCTCACGTGCAGCCCGCAACCAGAATGCCACACAAGTGAGAATCAGGGCCGCCCCAGAATGGTTCACCTATGCCTACACTGACCAGGAGCCTTCTTGGTGGATCAACAGGTACTTCGGTGACACTCCAGACCAGCTCTGGTTGAACATGCACGAGGAAGGCACTCACAGATACACAGATGCAATGGCTCTGATCATGAAAGCCGCGTATGATCTCGATCGACTTGGTCCAACCATTCAGGCCCCGGGTGACAGAAGGTCAAGATTCTTTCCTTATGTGTATGCAAATTCCATCCGGACAGGACAGTTTACAGCTTCCCAACTCATCACCTTGCCCTGTCTCGACCCTGGCATCACTACCGAGTTCCTCGACCTTCTCATGCGCCAGCACTTCCTCACGGCCCTATGCCCTTATATCGACACTACGAATGATCGGATACACGTTCTTGACTGCCAGGTGGAACCCTCGGAGCAGATGAAAACGCTTCTCTACTATAGTCGTCGTGCGTTTGTGGACGACGACACGCGGCGTGAGGTCTATCGTGATTGCGTAAAACAATCTGCACTCGTCAACGCCCTCGGACGCAACCGGGGCATTTCCCATCAAAATGCTCTCGTAAGGAAGCAAGTCGCCGAAAGCTTTGCTTTCATTTGCATAGCCAACTCTCGATACGCTGCGTCCAAGACTCAGACTTGCCCTATCTGCGCCGATGACTTTGACGACGCCAACCCCACGCTCCAGATCCCCATGCACATTCGGGCTGTAGAAATGCCCTGCTGTCACCAGTTCATGCACGTCCGCTGCCTCAAGGGTACTGCTATACGCTGGGGGAAATGCTCCTTGTGCAACAGGAAGCTCGAAGAGGTCGGCCTTTCTATAGAGAGGTTTGCTCCAGGCCAGGGCATCCGGCCAATGGTCCGACAAGAAAACCTGCCTGAGGGCATGATGAGACGTCCAAATGCGGCTGAGAGGCACCTCGTGGAGTTCAATCGTCACATCATTCTTGACGCTATTGAAAATCACACAGCGAGAGCAGCGGCACCGCGTCCTCCTCCCGATGCACCATCTAATTGGATGTAAAGAAGGCATCAGTATAGACCTTCAGGTCTCGAGAAGCCCCAAGTGGCGGCCTCGTGAACGGTTAACGAGTGTCTATCGGGTTAATTAGGAGCTTGTATAAAAGATCAGGAAAAGTATGAAAGATGGACGCGTGCTTTTGGACAATTGGCGTTGGCGTTGAGTGAACCAAGGCATATAAAAACAACAGGGAAAAAATATTGGATATAGACAGTGCTTGAAATCTATGGTTTTGCTCTTCTTTTTCTCTACATCAATCTTTCATCTAACATTAAGCAACGTGAACAAACGCCCTCTTCTTGGCGCTCCTCTCCTCATTCTCCTCCTCCCAGTTCTCATCCACATAGTCCTTGACGCTGCGGTCACGGATCTGCATGCCCACCACCTTGAGGGCGGCAATGTTGACGCCCATCTCGTCCTTCTGGCGCTTGAGCGCTGCGCGGAGGTTAACGCGGATGCCGTCGAGCATCGTCTTCATGGTGCGGCTCGCTACGATCTGCTTGTGGTGCGTCTTGAGCATGAAGAATAGGATGCGGCACGTCAGGGGCATGTTCATGGACCGAGCGGCAAACAGGTCTAGGAAGGTGAAGAGGATGGGTACCGACGCGAAAGGGAGTACCAGGAGGGCGTCGTGCAGCGCTGAGGCCTTGATGCGCTGGAGAACGGAGAGGACATACGCCTCAGCCGTGATGTTGCCCAGGGCTAGGAAGACGGGGTTGCGCTGAGGAGGCTGCGCGTGCGGGTTGGTGAGCTTGGCCTCCTCGTACTCACGAAGAAGGCTGAGATCGGCCATGCCCATCTCGAGGGCCTCGGCTATCCGCTCTCCTGCCATGAGCGTCTCAGTCGTCTGCTTGCTCGCGGCGGCCACCTCGTTGTTCTCATCCTGGGCATCAGGATCACGCTCCAGGGAGGTTGTGAGCGTGCTCTCGTACAACTCTTCAATCTCCTTTTCGCGCTCTTCCTCCAAGAAGATCTGCTCCTCCGTCTCGTCCCAGACACGGATACTCTTGTCGTGGCCGGCGCTAACCAGCAGGTTGCCACTGTGAGCAACGGCGATGGCCCAAACCTCACCGTGGTGACCGTCGAGACGCTGGATCTGCTCAAACTTGTCGCCATCCCAGTACCGGATGGTGCGATCCTTGCTACTGCTGAAGAAGTGGTGTCCGTTGCCATCCGAGTTGTGCGGCACAAAGGCGATCTGAAGGATACTGTCCTGGTGTCCAAAGAGGGCCTTGTGGCAATCTCCAAAGTCAAGACCCCAGATCCGGATGTTCTTGTCAGCCGAGCTCGTCACGATGAGCTTGCTATCGTACGAAATATCCATGCTCAGAACAGGGAGTTTGTGACCGTAGAGGTTGAGGTACAGCTTGAGGGAGTCGACAAAGAAGACCTTGACCGTGTTGTCCAGGAGCGCGACCGCCAGCAGCCTCGCGTCTGGGGAGAACTTGAGGCTGAGGATGTCGTCCGAGACCTTGAGGGTTCTTGACTGTTGCAGCTTCAGCTTTGGTGTTGTCCTCCTTGTGCCGAGCACCTCCTCTTGGACAATCTTGAAATCCCAGAACTTGGCCGTCTTGTCGGCACTTCCCGAGACGACAGATTTTCCGTCGGGATGAACGTGAAGAGACCAGATAGCACCCTCGTGAGCATCTACGCTGTCCAAGAGAGCCGCGGAAGCAACGTCGAAGAGCTGCAATTCGCCGCTCTTGGTACCAACCACAACCACCTTGTCTCCGGGGAGGAATGAGCAGCAGAGAGCATAACCACACTCAAATGTTCGAATGCAGTTTTGCGTCTTGATGTTCCAGATCTTCAAGGTACCGTTAGATGCTGACGCTAGCATCCTATCGTCTGAGCTAAGAGATAGGGCTCGGATATCCGTTCGGTGGCCAGGCAACTCCACAGAGAGCGCCCTTGTATAATCAGGGGCATCCTTCTTTGACTTTTCGCTCTTGTCCTTGGGTGACAGGCTATAGTACTCCAGGAGGTTGTTTGTGGTGCCTACTAGCAGGTGAAGATCTTTCTGTCCAGTTGGTACAGCCCAGTCAACTGAGCGAACCTTGCCTCCTGTCCGTACGATGACGTACTGAACAAAGACATCGCTAATGTCAGCCTTGGAGACATCAACTGCCTCTTCACCCGCGTTCGCCTCCTCTTCAGTGGCCTTGCCATCCTTTGCCTTCTCACGACGTCTTCTCCGCTTTCGAGCCAACGCCTTTTGATCTCAGCCTCTGAGCGTATCCTCCACACATCGACTGCCTTTTCTGAGCCGTGTACGGCAAAATAGTCCTTCTTGGGGTGGAAGACGACTTCGGTCGCCTTGTCTTTGCTTTGTCGGTGCAATGTGCCTCGGTCTTGCAGGAACTGTGCTGCAGCTGGCATATCCACCTTGCGAGCGCTGAGCGCAAGGCCATCGGCATCCAAAGACCAGACCTTGATTTCGCCGTCGTTTCCAGCTGTGACGCATCCGCTATAGTCAGGGGATAATCCTAGCGCCCAGCACTCGCCATTTGTTTGAGAGATGTGGGTTTCGATACAGTGCCTTGACGATAGGTCCCAAAGCTTGATAAGAGAGTCCTTTCCAGTCGTCAGGAGGAAGCCTTCCGAGGCTCCCTCACCATCAAGGACCATGGCCTGCGAACCATCTTCGTCCTCAACTTGAGGCTCTGGCTCAACAAATTGGAGACCTGTCACTTGATCCTTGTGCCCTCGCAGTTTGAACTGGCCAACCTCAGCAACCAAATCCCAGATGATGATGTCCGTGTCCTTAGAACCGCTGGCGAGTCTGACACCAGACTTGTCGAATGCGAGTTTGGTGATCGCAGACTTGTGACCGTTAAAGTTGAGAATGACGGACGAGATCTTGCTATCCCAGAGTCGAATGCTGCCATCTTCGTAACCAACAGCGAAAACGTCCTTGTCGGCTTTGCTTTGCGCGATCGCCGTCGCAGGCACAGAGCAGCGCTCATCTCTCCAGCGACTTAGCAGTTCGCCCTTCTTGATATCCCAGCAAAGAACTTCCTCGTTCGCAGCGACTATCGCCTGTCCCGCGCCGGTTCCCGTTCGATCCTTGGACGACCAGACCAAGTTGGAGGTCGCCGAGGCGACGACGCCAAAGGACTTGCCATGTTCGTATTTCCTGTGCGAAAATGCGTTAGCTCAGGTCGCTTAGATATCCTTCTCAACTCACAGATATGACTTGACCATATTTGCTGGATTGCGACCAGAATTGGCCTTTGCCGACGATGTCTCTTACAAAAGTGCCTAGAATCTTTCCTCTATCCCACGACTCGACTTGGGAAATTTTCTTATCGATAAGAACGGGCAGTGAACGGCTCCACCCAGAGCTCCACGTCACGTGGGCGGCTGGGAGCTTGACGTGCCTCTACCACGTAAGCCCCACTACCAGGCGTCACCTACCTAAGCTCCCAGGAACGACGAGAATAAGGGGAGCGCAAACAGACCTTTCGACAAGATGCTTCTTCTAGACTACCAGAACGTGCTGATTCAGTCGGTCCTGACTGAGAGGTTCTCGGGGTAAGCTTGCGCACTTGAAATCCTATGAAACGGAAGCTAATAGCATCGTACGTCAGTGCCCCTCCCGCCTCCATCGACCAGACGGTCAGCGACTTTGACGGCGTTACTTTCCATATCTCGACCCCCGAGACCAAGACCCAGATTCTTCTTTCGATCCAAATAAGATGCTTCCCGGACCTCGTCAAGTACGGAGCTGAGGAGGTTCTCCAGCGAGAGTATGGCGACTACGTGGCACCGGTTGAGCCGGGCTTCGACTTCTCCGTCCTGGTGGACTTGGAGAACCTCCCAGAGTCAAAGGGTAGAGCTACCAACGTCACCCAAACTGCGTAGAGCTCAATGCTGATTGTTGACCAGAGGAACGTGATGCGCTGGCCCTCAAGTTTGCTCTCTTGAAGCGCAATGCCATGGCTGCGCCGTTCGAGCAGGCCTACCAGGAGCACTATGCCCTGAAGGAGGAGGCATCCAAGTTCACATCCGAGGAGGCTCCCCAGGGTGTACGGGAGGGAGGCGAGGTTAAGGCGATCCACTACCGAGAGGAGGAGGCCATCTACGTCAAGGCCAGCCACGACCGAGTCACCGTCATCTTTAGCACCGTGTTCCGAGAGGAGACAGACCGAGTGTTTGGCAAGGTGTTTATCCAAGAATTCGTCGACGCGCGACGAAGAGCAATTCAGAACGCCCCTCAGGTCCTCTTCCGGAACGACGCCCCTCTCGAGTTGCAGGGTGTTCCTGGAATTCAGAACACCAACTCTGGAGACATTGGATACGTCACCTTTGGTATGTCTACCAAAGTGTGATGTTTTGGGATTGGCTAACCATGATGCAGTTCTCTTCCCCCGACACCTCACACCTCAGCGCATGTCCGATGTTATTTCCCATATCCAGACCTTCCGTGATTACTTCCACTACCATATCAAGGCCTCGAAAGCATACATTCACTCCCGTATGCGAAAGCGAACTGCCGACTTCCTCCAAGGTGAGTCCCCTGAGTTGACTATTTATGCCATGGGAGCTAACAAGACCCAGTGCTGCGCCGTGCCAGACCCGAGAACGAGGAGAAGGAAAGAAAGACGGCAAGCGGCAGGACCTTCAAGGTGCAAGGAAACTAAGCATTGGCGCAGGAAGAGTTGGAGTTCTGTGTCAATGGTTATAGATGCGAAGCTAGACGTGATCTATCACTAAGGGCGTGACGGGGAAGGTAGACATGGTGGTCGAGCAGGAGTGTAGTTATGGATGAGCCAATGATACTATAAAATTCCATATACCGAACCATGTGTCGATCAAGCATTCAACCGTGCTGAAAGGCTCGGGCTGAGATTCTGCCTTCTGAATTGACACTCTCACTGGTGGAAGCGTTCGCCTGAGGCACCCAATTAGCGTCGACTCAAAAGTCAAGGGTCCTGAGCTAGCAGACATGCCGATACATGCCGATCTTTCTGATACAACACCAAGCACAACGGCCCTCGGGTCGCTACGACAATGGTATGGCCGTTCGGATCTCAGAGTTCCGACAAGGGCAATGAGGGGAAACCCCAGGATCAGACGAAACGACAAGCCGTGTCATGGACGCAATCGCTAGGCAGCCCTGACCCGGATCCTTTTGCTACCGCCAAAGAGTGGGCGCCTACGGTCTTTTTCTCGCTCACAGGTCTTGCTGCCCTGCAATTGTACGCAAATTACCTCCGACGGATACCTGGTGCGGCCTATGTTCGACCAAACTTCTTCCGGAACAGGAGTCTCTTTGGTCGAGTCACGAGCGTTGGCGATGGTGATAACTTTCACTTCTTCCATACCCCGGGCGGTCGGGCGGTGGGCTGGGGCTGGTTGAGAAAAGTTCCAGAATCTCGAAAAGAGTTGAGAGGCCGGACGGTATGTGCACATATGCCAATTGCACATAAGTTAATACTGACAATCTCATAGATTCCAATCCGCATCGCCGGTGTCGACGCTCCCGAAGGCGCCCACTTTGGAAAGCCAGCACAGCCATTCGCAGCCGAAGCACTCGACTGGCTAACCAACTACATCCTCAACCGCAACGTCCGAGCCTACATCTACAAGCGAGACCAGTACGAGCGAGTCGTAGCGACGGTCTATGTGCGGCGGTTCCTGTTCCGAAAGGACGTGGGCCTGGAGATGATCAAACGCGGACTGGCGACGACGTATGAAGCAAAATCCGGGGCCGAGTTTGGGGGTATGAAGGAGGTCTACGAAAAGGCGCAGGCCAAGGCTAAGCGGAAACGAAAGGGCATGTGGGCTGGCAAGGCAAGTCAATTTGAGAGCCCGAGAGAGTACAAGACCAAGTGGGCGGCACATGATAAGAGCAACGGCAGCAGCTCTTGAAAGGAATGGATTTGTGCACTAACGAATTACCCAAAAGTACGACGGATAACGGTTTGCATTGCTATTGCAGCGTTCTGGCATGAATGAATGAACGAGTCAACGTCTCGAAAACCATGGCTGATTCAAATGGACAAGTCCTTGAATGGCATAGTGTAGGTGACCCATGTGATGCTATTCTGGTAATACGTGCCCATTTACTCCGTACTTCCCGTCAGATCTATTAAAAGCCAGGCTTGGTCCAGAGATCCATATCCATCCCTTGAGCGGGAGGATTCAGACCGGGCCAGCTGAAGAGAAATAGCATGGAGTCCCCAACGACGGCGATCATGCATCGTCATCCCGAGTCAAATTCAAGGGAGAGACACGTTGGCGGGCAGTGGCAGTGGCACAGCCTGACACCCGTAATCTGGCATCTAGCGGTTGTTGCTACGACACAGAGCAAGCAAGGTTTACAGGCAAGGTCTGAAGCGGTCTCAGACAGCCGTTTGTCTCGCCGGCTGATGGTTGTGTTCGGTGTTATGCGCTTGGTGGTTGTATGTAACACTAGCGATAGATTGATGAGTCTGTAACAGCTTCAAAGAATTCAATGAATGTGTCTGCGGCTCCAAGCTCACACCGATGTAATTGATCGAGATTGCCTGCCTATGCATGCAGAAACATCCAGGAACATGCCGTATAGGATCACGTTGTCTTAATCACCAACTGCTCCATCAATTTCACATTCTCGCGGAGCCCATGTCTGAGACATGACAACCAACGAGGTGTAGTGCAACGTGATGCTAGCCCCCCCCCCCCCCCCCAACCTCCTGAGTTTAGTGGGTCCTCAAGGTGACAAAATAAACAGCACCCGAGCTCAGAACAAAATAGCACACTCTACCTAGGTATATACAATCAGGAACGAGAACGATATGAGACCATAACCATAATCCAGAATAAAATAAAATAAAAATGTGAATATCAAATAAACAACTTCTACTCTAAATTCTAGATATGAGCTTGGATAGTTTTACAATGCTAAACCTTACCTACGTGCTGCAGTGCTGGCGGTTTATTGTCCATCTGTTCAATGAGCCTAGACCCCGGCCAGCGGGTCATCGTATGCGGCCCCGGCATGGATTCAACGGTAGGGAACGAATGACGAGCGACAGCTCAGTGGTGAAAAACACGATGCTGGGCTTTAGTACGAACGAGTTAATCATGCACTGCGCAGGAGACGTTGTATCCGTACCTTGCGTAGTACCTACAAGCTCCGTAGGAGATTCGGCCTTTTAGCAGGCATTCGCGTGTCTCTCGTGTGTGCTGTAGAAGCAGGTCTGCGGCGGGAAGGAGAGTTGCTGCACCGCGCTCCACTAAATCCCCTGACCATCAACAACGACGACAAACCACTTCCCGCCTCTTCTCTCGGGCCTCCCAATTCTCACCTCATCCTTTCGCGAGAATCCTTAGCCGCGAGCGGAGGGGATCCTTACTTTGCAAACCTGTCATTCGTTTTCTTTCTCTCTCTTTGACCCTCACCTTCCCTTCCTTTCTGCTTGTTTGCCATTTTCCCCCGTCCGGGCTGTGTGACGTACGTACCGTACCGTACCCGCCCACGTCGACTCGACAACACAGCAAACCGCAGCACATCCAAGCCAAATTGGCACACCTTTTTTTTTTTTTGCAGCAGCTTCGTCTCTGACCGTCACTCGCTACCTGATCTCACATCACCCACTCACTCGTTTATACTGCTTCGCCTCTGTTATCTGGACCCGTCACCGCCTCTCGACAGACGTTGTGACGACCAGGTCATCCAAACTGCAGGATCCCGAAACTCCCGGCCAACTATTGGAGCCCTCTCATTCCAACCTGGGTCGACTAGGAGACGTGTTTCTTGTCGCTCATTTCTTCTCGAATACCTCACCCACCGGCGCGTGCCTTGAAGCAAATTTCAACGCGAAATCGCGGCATCACCCCGCATAAAGGCAGATTTATCTACACAATAGACTGTCGCCGCTGACGAGTCTCTTTGATACGACGACGAGCCTCGCCGGCAATCAAACTCTCGGAGGGTTCCCCCAAGCTCATTGGTGTCGCAGCTTGATTAAGGTGGCGCCCTAAGTCTGGCCCGCTCCCGTGGTCGCGATACGTACCTAGTACCACCGGTCGGTCATACGTCTTGTCCTCCCTTGTGAAAAAGGTACGACTCTTTTTTTCTTAATTGTCTGTCCAACTGCAACACCGCAAACTCAGCGGCTATGCATGTGTATGCAATTCGATTTGAGATCCCCTTCCCTTTTTTATTTTCCTTCTTTCGCTCCTGTCCAACGATTGGGCACCTCGTGGTTCATCGTCATCTTACATCCAGTCACTTCAGGTACCGGCTTGCAGAAGAATAGGGGCCTAACCGAGTCGGGCTAGTAGCAAGCTTCTGGAAATCCAGTGCACGTTCTCTCAACGGACATCTCCATCGCAAGCAATTTCCCGCATACGTGCTCTGCTGAGCTGCACTGCCAGCAGCCAACTTGGATCCTACATCCCACTATTTCGACCGCGATTGCGTACCAAACGACGACTTCTTGACGAGCGACTGCGATTTCGACGACTAGAAAGACCGAGTTTCTCGATTTTGCCGAATTTTTTACACCCCGCCAGTTCCACCAGCTTTCGCCTCCGTCTGCGGCACTCCCGCTCAGCACCAAAAAACGCGAACCGTCGCCCCTTGAGATGGCCCACTCTTGAACCTGAGATGCATGTACGAATAAATTCAGCATCGACGACAACAAGAAGATTCGACTCTCCCGCGTCGGGACGCGCATCGCAACCAGCGACAAGTTTTTCCTTTTCAATATTCAGCGACAGGAGATAGTTATGCGATTGCCTTTTCAACGGCGTGGCCCATCGGCGCGCCAAAGCCACAGGCTTGGCTCCATTCTAGGTCCCAGCCTGGTGGCTCTAGCAGCTCTGGCCCCATTCTCGCATGCCATTACTTTCAATCCGGTTCCCTCACCGAACCTCGACTTTTCGAAATTGGGTAGGATCGGCGTTGTTGGAGATTTTGATGGTATTTCTCTCTACGAGTATGAGGGTCAGAATGAGCGCCCTCGCAGCGCCAATGGAAGCGAGTCGCTCCTGGCTCCCATG
Organism: Fusarium duplospermum; assembly: GCA_003946985.1. NCBI lineage: Eukaryota > Fungi > Ascomycota > Sordariomycetes > Hypocreales > Nectriaceae > Fusarium > Fusarium duplospermum. Next base: position 568,172 of record NKCI01000003.1, on the reverse strand, counting down.
CCCAACGGCGCTTTCGCCTCGATTGTGGCTACGGATGCCTCTATCCGGGCCATGTGCACGTTTAAGCTCAGCAATGGAGAAATGCAGGGTGTGGTAATAGGTGGTAATTTTACGAGCTTGGACGGCACACAATCGAAGGCGGTGGCTCTCTTCAACCCAAACACGACCGAAATCACACCTCTGGACGGACTCGAAGGCGAGGTTAACGCCCTGTTGTGCGATGAGGAGCGAGATACGGTCTATGTGGGAGGTAACTTCAAGGGTGCCAATTCAACTAACGCAATCGCTTGGGTTGGCACAGATGGCTGGACCAACTTGCCGTTTGCCGGTTTCAACGGCCCCGTCAAGGCCATCACCAAGGCCTCAAACGGACACATCATTTTCGGTGGTACATTCACGGGACTAGGAAATTCCAGCACACCGAACGCATCGACCACCCAGGTCATCAACCTTTCCACAGCAAAGCTCAGCGACCAGAACGGTGCTTCTGGGACCGAACCCAAGGATATCGTTTGCCCTGGATCTTCGTCTAATTCCTGGTTGCTTCAGAACAACTCACCTGGTTACTGGGAAGCGGACTTCTCTTTCGGATTCGCGCCCACCAAGCTCAGACTTCGAAACGCCCAGGGCGACCATGGCACCAAGACGTTCCGATTTCTCGCCTACCCCATCGACGGCATCATGAACCTCACATATGTCGATCCTGACAGCGGCAACAACGTGACCTGCACCAGCGAGTGTCCCCTTCGCAACGATGCCGAATACCAGGAGTTTACTTTTGTTAACAGAGTCGGCATGAACAAGTTTCGCATCGCCATCTCTGAGTGGTATGGTGACGGTGGTGGTTTGACGGGCATCGAGCTGTTCCAGAACGACATTTATTCCTACGCTGTCAGTGCCTTCAATGAGCCTACATGTGGAGGAATTCAGTTCCCAGCTTCGGCATCCAACACGGGCCCCTGGAAGGTTGCTCCGTCTTTGGAAAGCAGCTCCGACTACCTCGAGGCTGAACTGACCCGCGACTACGACCCAGATGAAGTCTTTGTCACGTTTTTTCCCAACATCGAGGAATCTGGCAACTACTCAGTCAACATGTACACTCCAGGCTGTCAAGCTGATGGAACCTGTTTGAGCAGAGGCCGTGTTAACATCACCGGAATCATGTCAACTGGATCTGACGAGGAGTCCAACTTTACCACGACACTGTACCAGACAAACAACTTTGACAAGTACGACCAGATCTACTTTGGATATATCGAGAAGAACTCGGATTCCTTCAAACCTTCCGTCACCATTCGCCCCCTTGCCGGCCAAGACGTTGATGCCCTTACGGTCGTCGCACAGAGAGTCGGGTTTACTTTGATCAACTCGACTGGAGGTCTTAACGGTTTGTATGACTTCGACCCCGAAGTAGCCGTCGTCAATACATCGTCTCTCACGAACTCGCCGATTAACAAACTCGGCGCCAGCTTCGACAGGGCCTCTGGTGTCACAACTCTCATCACTGATGATAATGTCACATATGTTGGCGGCAACTTCACGTCCAAGGACCACGACAACATCCTCGCCATCATTGAGAATGATAATGTCAAGGAGCCCGGCGGCGGCCTCAACGGAGAAGTCTTTGCCATGTACCTCAACGACACGCAGCTCTACGTCGGTGGAGATTTCTCGAACACTCAGACTGGACCTGTGAAGGGCTTGGACAATGTGGCCGTATACGACACCAAGGAGGACAAATGGAGTGCTCTTGGCGCTGGCGTCGACGGCCCCGTTGAGCATGCCGTGCCACTGATGATCAACATCACACAGGATACCCCCGAGGTGGTTATGGCTTTTACCGGATCCTTTTCTTCATGCAACGCCTTTGACGACTACGATGCTGTTGCAGTTGATGGCTTCGCCATTTGGGTTGCTTCCAAGGGCACTTGGCTCCAGAACCTCGATGGTAATTACCCTGGTTTCACTGGCTCGCTCACAGCTGCCATTCTTGACCTCCCCATGGGCGGATCGCTCTATGCTGGCTCCCTGTCATCCGCCCAACTCGGCATCGGTGGCGCAGCTACTCTTTCGAATGAGGGTCTGGGCCAGTTCCCCTTGAAGATCCGAACATCCTCTTCGTCATCCAACTCGTCAACTCTCACTCGACGCGATGTCAGCTCGATGAAGAACGACACGACCGGTGTGATGACTGGCATTTTCTACGACGAGGATGATCGCAACATCACCGTCCTTGCCGGTCACTTCACGACCGAGTCTTCAGACGGCAAGGCGATTGAAAACATTGTTATCCTTGAAGATGATTCCGTGACGGGACTTGGGTCTGGTATCTTGAGCGAATCCACTTTCGTCGCCCTCGCCGTCCGCAGCGGCGTGCTGTTTGCTGGTGGCGATATCAGCGGCACCATCGATGAGACGGATGTCAAGGGTCTCATCTCGTACGACTTGACATCCAAGAGCTTCACCAGCCAGCCGCCGTCTATCTCAGGGGCTAATAGCACTGTCGCAGCCATCGCCGTTCGTCCTAACTCTGCCGATGTATACATCGGTGGTTCTTTCGAAAATGCTGGTGCCCTTGAATGTCCTGGTCTTTGCACCTACAACGTGGACTCTGGCCAGTGGAACCGTCCTGGTAGTGAACTCGAGGGAACTGTTTACAGCCTGCTGTGGGTTAGCAAGAACCAGTTGATTGCCGGTGGTGATCTTCGTGGCAATGGATCTGACCAACGCTTCCTGGCAAGCTGGGATGCCAAGAAGGAGGAATGGACCAACTTCCCTGGTGCGGATGACCTCCCCGGGCCTGTTGTGGTTCTCTCTCCTGCATCCAGCGATTACGACCAGCTCTGGGTGGCGGGCACTTCCCTCGAGGATGGCTCTGTCTTCATCATGAAGTACGACGGCGAGAAGTGGCTCGCTGTCAAGCCAGCCCTGTCTTCGGAAACCATCATCCGCGGCCTTCAGGTCTTCACCGTGACTGAAGAGCATGAAGCGAGCGACTTCCTGGACAAGAAGCAGGTCTTGATGCTGACAGGATCGATCGACATTCCCGACTTTGGGGTGGCATCGGCAGCCATCTTTAACGGCACGACCTATCAGCCCTATGCGCTGACCATGAAGACGGGCGACTCTCCCGGAACTATTGCCGGCATCTTTTCGCAGAGAGATAACTTCTTCTCTGAAGGTACGTTTAGTATATCGCCCATTATGTGAAAAGTTCTAACCTTGTCTCTAGAGAGCCACATGCCTCTGGTCTTTGTGATCCTCATCGGCCTTGCCATTGCGCTCGGTCTGATGCTCCTCCTGGTTCTGGCGGGCATCATTCTCGACCGCATTCGCAAGAAGCGCGAGGGCTACGCTCCGGCGCCGACGTCCATGTACGATCGAGGAAGCGGAATGCAGCGGATTCCGCCTCACGAGCTTCTTGAGTCACTCGGCCAAGGCCGTAGCGGTGCACCTCGCGTGTAAGAAAGAAAAGCTTCTGCCTCTCATCTTTGGAGGATATCGTCGTTTTAGCAAGTTGCATGCATGTCTGGTTTGATACTTTTGGCGTTTTGGAAAGGTGTATGGAATATCGGGCCAGGGAGGCCCATGCTGTTTTCTGAAAGGGGGATCTAAGACCAAGATCCCAGCGAGCAGACAAAGACCTTCTTTGACTTGTTGAAAGACAGAACAGTTGGTTGAAGGCTCCAACTCGAAACTATACCCCTACTTCGGCTGGATTTCTGGAGAGGGCGCGGCAAAGAAAACCACCTTCTACACTACGACTCCCATCGCCTCGGCCTCGCGAGGCTCACCTTCTCTCAATACCCTCTTTCTTCCTTTTATCTCGTCTTCACTTCACGAGGTCATGACCCGTCGGTTAATGTTTACCTGTCTATTTTACCTACTTACCTACCTACCTTCAACAACACTACGCGCATAGACGCTTTCTCTGTTGAGACCATTCCTTGTCACTCACGGTCTTTCTTCGTTGTACATTATCTTCCATCGCAGTCTCCGCCCTAAAGACTGTTGGGGGGGAACTGGGGCCTGTCTGTCGGGCCTCGTCCCTCTTTTCTTGCTCCATCTTTTTTTTTTTTTTTTACACTCTTCCGTCTCAGCGAATTTTAGGGAGATGAGGCTTTTGGGGGGGGAATGGGAGGGAACTCGTACGATGGATGGCAGGTTTCGAGGGAGGTTAGTTTTGTGGCTTTAGCTAGGGGGGTTAGATTTGGTCGGAAAGCGCTTTTCAGAGAAAGAGAGGCCATCTAGAAAGTGAGATGGGAAATCAGTCCACCTACCTATGATAGCTCTAGCTTAATCTGAATGGTGATAGTTTCTCAAAAGACGTTCTCGACCTCCCGTCCTCATTCTCGCTCAGCCTTGAACCTAGGTACAGTACAGTACAGTACAGTAGTGAGTAGTAAGTTTGTTGGGCAACCTCGCGTAGAGTTTCTGCCGCGTCTCATCGGTAGCTAGACCGTTCTAAGCCCTGTGCCTTCTGGTCCTTTTGCTAGCCTGGTGTTGCTTGTGTTGGATCGTAGGTGTTTTGAAGGCGTAGCCCCAGCTTCTAGACCTTGTGCTAACACGACGGGAGCAAGGGGGGTTTCGCCATTCTTTTCCGCACGATGATACCGTCACACTCGCAGTTATTTAAAGAGTCTTTTTTTTTTCGCCTTACCGAGAGCGCCCCCATTATCCGTCCTCCGTGATTCACGGGGCCGACTGTCGATGGTGAGACGACACTCCGGAGAAGTCCGATCGAAATCGTATGCTATTTTTCTCTACTTCCCTGCACCGGGAATAGGGTAGTCGATTTGCCCTGGCTAGAGTTGCAATGCCCGTCATGTCCTTTGCGTCGTGCGCCAGAAAGGGTCGAGAACGGTCTGGGGTAGCTTTGACGGGAAAAGGGTCTGTCAGAAACGTGACGAGCCAGAGTGGGCTGATTCAACGGCACTTGTAATTATGAGGCGAGGCCGCAATGCCGCTTCTGCTCTGGAGCATCGATGCTCTCTTCTCTCGTCTCAGAGGTTGGATGGACTACGAGGGTATCCCTTGTACAGACGGGTCGGGATCCCGTGCCGCCTCGTCGAGGAATGTACTGTAAATGCTCGTGGGATTTGAGAGTTCAACCTCGCTCGAGCTGAGGCGTTGTATCCGTAGCTGAGAAGGAAAGCCTAGACCCAGCGTGGCATCGGTTCGTAGCCTCAACTGAAGAAGAGTGCAGTGAGCAACCTCATCTCGGCGGCTTCTCGGACTTCTGGTGTTTGCCAACAGCCTCAAATATTGGTGATGTCGTTGCATTTGGCGTCCACTGAATCTACCCTAGACTGCCACCCAGACAATGTACAATGTGATGCGGGATGGGGTGCCTTGTCACCAGTACAGTACAGTACAGCGTCTGTCAGACTGTCGCAGATAGACTCAACGGGGGAAACAGCCGCCTCAGCCGCGGTGCCATTTACGTCACAATATCTCAGAAGCCTCGAGGCTGTGTATGTGTGTGTGTGTGTGTGTGTTTGTGTTGTCTTGTGCTGTGTCTCTCCCTGCCTGCCTTGCCATGGATCTCAGACACCGTCATGTCTCGGCGCTTCTCTTAGACAGTGACGACGGCTACGTGCCCGCGGTGTCAAGGCACAGGCAGACTTGATTATCGTTGCTTGTGATGCAATGCTTACACACTGGTAAGCGATAAACGACGTCGTTGCTGAGAATATACGAGGCGCAAGGAGAAAACAATAAAACATGACAACACAGCACACAGCCTTGGATCCTTTTGTTAGCCTGGTCGATCGATGACGCCGCGGACATTCCTGACCAAAGGGTTGGTGAAGACAGCACCCACCCCCATCCGCATCCGCATCCGCATCCGCATCCCCATGGGCGAGGAACGCTTGCCAGCCAACCCAGCCAGGATTCCAACTGTGACGAGTAAACACCAACCTTGATGCTCCATGACGCAAAGCCTGCCCCCCTCTCGACGCGCCGGTCGAGCGGTGCAAGGACAGATGCAGGTGGTACTGCGCTGCGCTGCACTGCACCGGTGATGGTAGGGCCAACAACAGTCATCACAGATGGACAAAGAACTCTGAAGCCCAGAGGAGACTCTCCTTATCGACCCGGCGCCGCCACGGCATCATCCGTGAGACCCAGCATCTCTGTCGTGACCCGGTGCTCTGGGATGGGAGCTCACGTCCCTCGGAAACGCCAGCAAGTGCGCGCACAGTTCAGTTCAGTTCAGTTCGCAGCGGAACATTCCGCATCAAGCAGGCTCTGCCTGTTGAAAAAAGGTTGGTCGATCGATATACAAGCCTGCAATGAAGCACATACAACCCCAGGTAGGTTGGTTGGGTTGGTTGGCTTGGCTGGCAATGGTGGCAGGGTCCCGTGCAGGCGAAATAGAGTAATTACTCTTCCTAGTTGCCCAGACAGGGATGGGAATCACTGGAATCCCATATCGAGTCGACAACAGGACGAAATTGGAACAAGGCGTTCCGGGAAAGCTAGGTTAGAGAGCAACAGAGAGCGTTTTGCATGTCTCGGCGACATCGCGGGTCAATTGACGCGCCCGTCAAGCCACGTCTTGTTAGTTTCGACGACAGGCAACGCCCTACAAGAACCCCCTGGCTACTGTACCCCAAGGTACAGTAGACAGACAACTGCTCAACGTGACATTGTGAGCGCAGATTGCGGTTCGCCGCCGCACGACTCAAGACAATGGCGGAAGTGCCTGTCTGTCTGACTGACTGGCTGTGACCAGTGACCCAGTGACCCAGTGAATGCTCCACGGCTCCAGTGCTTGCTCGCTCGCTGACAGTCCCAAATGACTGATGAATCTCCTGCTCTTCTCGTCAAGACCGCCGGGGTAAACAATGGGGGCAGCAGTGGAACCCCCCATCCTCCCCCCTTCGGCACTGAGTCAGTAGCGCGCCTTCGCATCTGAGACAGCACAACAGCCAGGCGAGACGAGCGGGAAGCGCGCAGGGATCAGGTCAAGTACCGAATGGGGGAGGCAGAGGCAGAGGAGACAGGACAGAGTGAGGCGCCACCCCAAATGTCCAAGTCCAACAAACCGCACTCCGAACTGCTCCGGTTCACCGGAGGGCCTCGGTTTGTGACCTGCAAACCCAGAGAGCACCAGATGAACCCTCCTATCCTTGGACTCAACCCCTAGACCTAGTCCCTGACGGGAATCGGTCAGCCCAACACGGGTTCAGCGCTTCAGGGTCCTCTTTCGCCTGTCCGCCTGCCCTGCCCTGCCTGCCCGCTGTCCCTGTTCAGATGGCGCCCTGTAAGCCTCGATCGCCCTGCGCAACCATGCCTCTGCCGGCAGCATGCTTGCTTTTTTTTTCGTCTTGTCAACAGACAGCCACTAAACAACCGTTTCCCAACCCATCCTATCCCATCACATCCCATCCCATACCGCTTGCCTGCCTGCCTGCTCGATGCAACGATTGCCGACAAACATGCTAGAGCCTCTTTGGTGATTTCTGACCCCTCGGCGAAACATTTCTTGTTCGGCCTAATCTCCAAGTCACCTTGCTGGGCGCTTGGCTTTGCCTTTCTGCTGCCTGCCTCCCCTGATGATCTTTTGTTTTGCACCACATCCTTGACTCGCCTCTGCCGTACCCCATCCTCGCAAAGCCTTGATCCCGAGTTCTTGGAACCCCTTTGCCGTGGCCATGGGACATGTCATGTCGCTCGCCCGTTCGCGAGGTACTTTGCTGTACGTACGAGCACAGTAAGGTTCGGTAAGAGGAACTTCCGATGGCAAATACCTGGCGGACAGACACCCGACTGGCCATGGCCTCAACAACTCCTTGAACCAGCCGGCACCATACTGCGCACCGACCTCTCTCGTCGTCTAGTTCTGTGAACCGTACTTGAGCAATGCCACCAATTGCCGCGTCAGCAGAGCCAACATGAATGAGTGAGTGAGCAAGTCCCTGGCTCTGGACAAGTCCCTGAAGACCCGGTTGGGCTTGTTACAGTACCCCGTCCGATGACCCGCCATCGGGATGCCGAAAACGCTCGCTGCCATCTCCATCTATCTCCATCCAGCTCCATCCATATCTCTCTTCTTGGTTGAAAGCTCCACTCGCCAACTTTTGGCTCCAGTACCCCGTGCGTCCTGTCCCTCACTAAAGAGCTTTCATCGGCTTCTGTGCCTTGCCTTGTGCACCGTCCCCGAGTTATGCTAAGGTTCCTTCTCCCCGTGGCGTCGGCTTTTCTGCCTCCCGGACTGCTAGTTGCACGCCAAACATGCACCGGCTCCCGTAGGCCCCGCCTTGGTGTTCAGTGTAACCATCGCTGTTGGTACTGTATTTGCCCGCCACGGCGCCTGGCGTGCTTTTACTCCGTACGCACCGGCCGAGAGGCCCCGGAGGCGAAAGTTGGGCTGAGATTGTGTCTTCCGTGCAGACCGGTCCCTCTCCCGATTGTGCCTGACTCTCACTTCCGTCCCCTTTTGCCTTGACGTCATTCGTCCCCCCTCTTTTTTCGGGGGGCTGGCTGGCTGGTTGGCAAGGGTGCTTGTTTGTGAGCCAGCAGCGGGCACTGCGGGCTGCGGAATCGGGCATGCCAGACCAGCCTTTTCCTCCAACAGATAGATCATTGTAGGTAAAAGCAGGTTAAATTGATGCGAGATAGGAATGACCAGGGCAAGGTCTTGGCGCCAATTGCGAGCGCGCAACGTTACAAAAAATGCTGGGGAAGTTGAGGGTCTTGTTTGATCACATTCAACCATCCTATGCGATCGATCCATATTATTTTGTTTAGACAAACGTCCATCGTAGTTCTTACCCAGCAGAATGGTTCGCACAACGTGAATCGTGAAGATCATCCCCGTCTTGGACTTTGTAGCACGTGTTCTGTGGACTGAGCTTCTGTGCTGTCGGATCTTTCACCAGTGCGACGGGTCGATGCCGAACCAACATAGTAGGATCTACATGTAAGAACCTGGGGGGTAGAATGCGCCGGCATCGCTCATCATGGCCCGTCTTTTCCTATGTTTTAGTGTCAGGTTCGTTTCCAACGGCTCTTGTGACCGGGAGCAACAGATCGCATGTCAAGGGTGTCTCAATCTCATTTCAACGTGACCGTGTATCTGAATGCGGCTGCGTCTAGTGACGATCTGAATCTGACCGGGTTGGTGGTGTGAGCAGTCAGTCGACTGTTTTCCCGTCCAAAAGGTCTTGACTGGCGGTGGCCAATGGTAAACTGCAGCCGTTACTGATAGGGCTCTGATATGAGCCGTGCCAGTGTGCCAATGTGTTCCTTCTCATGAGGTTGAGCAGCTTCTCCTGAACATTGCGGCGGTTGTCCTGATTGCAGGGCGCCTTGTATCAGGTGTTGTTCATCGGGAGCCCCGAAACCTGTCGGATGACTTGCATCGAATTGACCTGTCAAGCATGTCAAGGCCAGTCCGAGAAGTTCATCTCGAGTAGCTCGACTCAAGCATCCATCACGGCGTAGCACCTGGGGCGTAATCGCATCACCAGCAGGTGAACTCTGGGGAAACACCCCAGAAACGATGAGAACAAGCTCAAACCTGCGCCTCCGGCTCTTCTTTCGCTGTAATTTCTTTGAAACCCACATGCTAATCTTGAAGGCGAGATGAGGCTCAATGAAACAAACTCCAATGAAAGAGAAAGCCTAGTTAAGGAAGACAAGAGACAGGCAGGTTCGGGTCTCTGCCGTTGAGGTTGCACTCGTCGCCTTTGGTGTCCTGGGGCATGTTGAGGCGGGCTGGGGAATGCTGGTCGATTCTGAGACATACCCATGTCCTGAAGTCGTCTTCTGACTGGCCTTGTAGCCCTGTCAATCTGCCTGCCGAACCCACATCGCCCATACTTGTGATCCTTTCAATTTTCCAAGAGAGATGAGAGTTTTGAAAACTCCGTGACTGGTTTGGTTAACCAGGCCTCTCTCTTGACAGGAGCTGTTCTTCGGACATACCCAGCTTCTAGAAGGCTTCGGGCATGCAACCTCATTGCATGATTGCGATATTGCGCATGTTCATGCGGTCTGCCTGCATCTGCCGGTAACATGTCGTGATCGACACATCGTCAATCTCGGGTATCTTGTCTAAGTAGACTAGGAGAAAACACCAAGCTTGACTGGGAAGTGTTGAAGGTCGAGGAGGGTTACGTAAAGCACCGCCGTTTTGCCAGTTGTTTGAATGGAGCTTGGCATTTTACAGTACAGCTCCGAGTAAGCCAATCTTTCAGGAGACCCATTCTCTGTACCGCGGTACTCCATTTCGTGCGTTCAAAAGCCGGATCGACGCCATAGGAGTAGCGCTGGGAGGCGATAGCTTCGGCATCGCTGCTGTGGTATAGATTCGAGTGCCGGGTGTTTTGATGATCGAGGGAGATCTAATAAGAGATAACCACAATCAAAGGCTCCCGGGGACCCTTGCAGGTGCGTGTTTCACGCATCCCTTTTCGGCCTCCGACCTTCGAATCGGGATTAGTCGGGCAACTTGGTCCATGCCACCAAAGAAATCGGAATAAGCGCAAACTTCCTTCCAGGCTCGGCCGGAATCCGTATCAGGCACTGGCAACTTGCCACAACGGGGTCAAGAGACAATTGCAGACAGGAAACGTGGAGACGTCTTCGAAAGAACTTGCTCCTGACGTCTTCGTCGGCCAAGGTGGTGTGGTAAGAAAGTGTAAACCCAGAAAGGGGAACATGGTGTTCGTTTTTGGTGTGCTGGCTTCCACCATCAATGACACCTTGTGAGCCCAATGTCGTCAGAACGTGTGAAAAGGGCAACCGTGAGACTCAGTCAGGGTCGTGGTCATGGTCGTGAATAGTCCATCCCTATGCTGGCGCCTTTGCTTCGATTCGAATTCGGGCCGCTCTTGGTGGCGTTCAACGCGTGATGATGAGCGGCAGATTGCAAGTATAGTCGAGCCTGGGTTGAGAGGCTGTAGGTAGCAAAGCCCTTGCTGGCCATTGATGAGCCAAGTGTTAGCTTGTATCTTCCATTACCACGTTCCATTCTTCTTCGAACAGGAGGGCGCAACCACAACTTGAGCTACCCCCCGCGCCGGCGAACTAGTTGCTCTCAAAGGTAAAAGCGCCGCCGCAAGGCTCGCACACACCTACACCTTGGAGGCTAGTAGCACAGTAGCATAGCATCCGGCCGACATAGGAGAGGAGAGGCGAGTGAGTGATCAAGATTGAGTGGGCAGACTACGTGTCAAGGCTCGGATGGAGTGAATTGGCCGGTGTCGAAAACTCGGGGGCGGTCTGTGGTGACTGGCTCGGGTGCTGAAGCTGGTGCCGCCGCCCCATGTCGCGGCCCCCATATCCCATGTCCCATGTCCCATGTTGGACTTTCCTGGTGGTGGCCTTTTGGGTTTCCCATGCCGGGTCGCATCAGTTTTGCGGCCTGAGGCAACAGATCCTTATTCCCGTGGCGGATCGAGGTGAAGAGGAGGGTGTGTTCCGTCTTCAACTGGCTGCGACAGCGGGAACCCATGTCTAGCTTGGGCGCCACTCCCATCATCGGGTCAGCGAACGGGCGGGCCAAGCGGACACCTGTGATGCATTGGGGCCTCAGGCGTCGACGAGGCAAGGTAAGGGAAGGGAAGGAGGAAGGTCGAAAAGGGTACAGATGCAGTAGCATGAGCAGTAGCTGGCTGTCCTGTCATGCAGAGGGAGAGCATTTCACACGCATGAATCTAGTTGCGGTGATGAGGATGAATGTGACTGTAGATGGAGAGGAATCGAAGGAGCGTGCGTACTGTATCGTATTGAATGAGACGGGAAGGGACGACCTCTTTGCCTGCCTTCTGTACCTACCTACACGCACGTGGAGGTTGGGGCTCCCCGTACAGTGCGAAAGGCTACAAGAACAGAGAGGAAGAGTCCAAGTACCTAGCGTCGAAATGTGTTGCTGAATACAGTCGAGTACGGTGCGGAACCTATAGGTACACTGGCCTCTAAACGCCGATATATCCCAATTCGTTTCTGTGCTCACTCACACACAAAACAAAACACACCAACAGCACGCACACACGCACTCACTCACTCACTCACACTCGCACACACACGACCACCCTGACCCCAACACGCCCCTCCCCTCCCCAAAGGGGCATTTTGGATCTCAGAAGCCGTTCCCCGAAGTGGAGGCGGCGTCGCGCTAGCGAAAGGTCCCACGATGGGGCGAAATCGAGCACAGGGCGAAGCCAAGCACGCCAAAACAGCCATCTCACAGCGTTCAATCCAGCATCCTCAAGCGCCAGCGTCAAAAAAAGATTGGGTACAGCGCTGTAGCTAGATTGCCGTCAACAAAACAAAACAAAAAAAAAAGACCCTATCCCAAGGACGGCTGCACAGTCTGTTGAACTGCCCCTGGACACTGTCGGAATACGCGAGCAAAAGGTCCGGCAGGCAGAACGGCTTCAACCACCACTAGCATGTGCTGGATTGGTATTGACGCTACGGCATGGTCCAGCATTGGGTCGGTCATTCATTGCATTATCCGCACTCGTCGGATGCTACCCCATGAGCAGAGAGCACCATGTATGTAACCGTCGACAGAGCTCTACTGTCCCCCACGAAGGTCCAAGAGCCACGGCGGACGGGCAGCTATAGCACAGTAGCTACCTTGGTGTGCAGTGCAGGCGAACGAAGCACGGGGGAGACAGAAAGAGGGGAACGACAAAGGCCTTGAAGGAAGCAAAGCCGACTCGCGGCGCGCGATATGGCATCACTGCAACACCACCTCAGGCATGGTGCCCTGCTCCTCTGACGCTGTCCCACCCCGACTCTGGAGCACGATGACGGAGATGCCAAAGGTTCTCAGGGTTTTGAGGTTCGTGTGGCCTTGCCCGGCCTTGCCTGCTATGGATGGATAATGGGGCCCTGTGAGAGCGCCGCGGCATCTTGGAGAGGGGCCACAACGTCAGTCGGTTGCCATGCTGGGCCACCCTGGACGACTGATGTCAATGCCCCCTTTGTCGCCCTCCACTCGCGCCCTCTGATGGCCGTGGGCATGCCTCTTGCTGGCCCCCCCCCCTAGCGCGGTCTCCAAAGGCTGTTTCAATTCCTTCACCGTCTTGCGTTCCCAGTGTTTCTTGTCTCGTTTCTGAGTTCCACACACACTCGCCCTGGTGCTGTCTCTTGACGTACCTTACGTCAGGGCTCTCATGGGTAGACACCCTTCCGCGACAGGGGCGCCCTGTGGCCGACGCCTCCCGGGAAGCCTTTGGCTGTCGTCGAGGTATCCGGTACGTCTCTGGCTCTCTCTGGCTCCTCTCCCACACAGCCCGGTCTCCCTTGGCGTTGCTTGTTGACGTGGGATCCTTGATCTCTTCCCCATGACCCCCAGTGCACGACTCGACGACGCCCACCAACCAAGCCCGCTGGAGCAAAGAAGCTCATTGCCAAATTCTCAACGCTAAACAAGCCCCGGCGGATCCCTCGATGCTGCCGTTGAGTGGCTTGGGGGACCCTCGATTCCCACCCGCCGCCCGCGTCGCAACAAGTCATCCGCAGGCACGCTACCAGACGACTCTGGCAAGCCCTCCCATTCATTCTTCTTGACCAGTCCCTGCATAATCCCGCCTTGTGCGCCGTCCACCTCAACTCCCAGCCCGGTACGTCCCCGGCGTCCTTTGCAACCCATCTGAGACCCTCCACATCAGTGGCGTTCGTTCGTGGGCCTTTGAGCTTGGGGGGGGGGGGGTCCCTTTGCAAACTGCCGTCCTTAGCCTTACCCACCTCCTCCAACTCTGTCTGCTCTGCTTTACTCAGTGAAGCTGCTGCTGGCACACCCCTCCCTGCTCGTTGTGACCTAGCATACCCCGTAATCATGCCCCGTCTGCCATCTTGCACCCCCTTTCAGATTGGCAGAGGTCGCTCGCGGTCAACATTCTGCTGGTCAGCGATTGCTCTGGGGGGATTAAACGTATAAACCGTTGCCCTCGTCGCTCGGACTGAGCGAAACTCGATCAATTCTGTTGCAGAGAGCGCACAAATCACCTCGTAGGAATCTACCTCGACTCGCAAGACGACGTCTCACAACTACATCACTTCGCTCAACACCTTGGCCGGGCTTCGACGACCCTGAGGGGCCCTTTCCAGGATTTCTGACCAAGGCACCTCGATACCTCGCTGATCTCTGCGCCGTCTGGCACCGCGGACGCTATCTGGGTGCCGTGGGCTGTCAACTTGACTTGTGGATTAGAGGCCATCATCTTATGCAGCCCACAACCCCCCCTGGTCTGTTACTTGGTCCTACGACCCTACCTCATCGCACCAACCCTGTCGCCTCAGCCATTGCGAAAGGACGTCCGGCCTGCCGATCACTTAGACCGGAGTCGTCACACCTTTTTTCTTTCTGAGAGACGGGGGATCTCCACTGTTCTCCCGCAGCCCAAGCCCGTTTCCAGAGGCAGATTGACGCACGTCAATTCACACCACCCAGACACTTAAGACTTCGCTGATCCCACCTTGGCCCCGACTGAACTCCCCATAACATCTCCAACCTTGACAGGATCTTGTCTCTGATCTGTGTCACCGACTTGGCTTTTCTTCTAGTCGGGATCCCGCATCTGATCAACAAACCTTTTTTTTCCTACCCAAAACCAAAACCAAACCATACCAAACCTCGCACCGATCTATGTTGATACGGTCTCCAAACACCACTATCCCACACATACACATACACAGACAGTCTTGTTAGCAAACCAACATGACCATGACGCTCGACACTACTCAGCAGCGGTTCGGCCCTTCGTTGAATTTCGACTATTCAGCCCCGGCACAACCTCCTGCCTTTTCGAATCCGTGGTCATCGTCGTCGCCCCCTCAGCCTCCTCCTGCTGGTAGTGGTATCTTTGTCGGTAGCCAGCAGCCTCTCAACCCCAACATGATGGCCGGCAAGCCTCCCCACCAGCACAGCCGCGCGAGCACCAGCAGCGCATCATCAATGGCATCCTACGGCAACTCAATGCCAGTTGCGAGTACCTCTGCAGGTATGCCGGACATGTTACGACTTCCGTCGATATATGGCGGCTCTCACCAACAGTATGCTCACTCATCCAACTCAGATCTCCTCACCCTCAACCGCATGCAAACAACGTCTGCCGCATATGGTGACCCGACTTACACAACATCCGCATCACCTGTGAGCGGCCAATTTGCGCCTACATCGGCTGCTCCTTACGAGACTATGGGTTATGCCCCAGCACCTGTGCGACCGCCACCCTTCGGGCTTGCTCCTGACAACGATCATGCCAGGAGGTTCTCTCAGCAGTAAGTGACACCAAGGGCAACCGACCAGACTCAACAATGGACTCCCTACTAACATCTGGGGCAGAAGTATCCAGGATGAACGGAGGAGTTTTGCCGACGCTCTCGATGCCAGCCATGGCATGCTGGCCATGAGCCAGGAGACCCCTCGAAACATCTATGGGGCCCGAAGTGATCGTTCCTCCGTTGATTCCTATGGATTCCCCTCTACCCACTCTACCAGTTCCTCCATCTCCTCCAGTGGCAACTTTAGCTCGTACTACGGCGACTCGGTGTCAGATTACTCTACCGCAGGCTCTGATATTGAGTCTGTGAACTCGAGGACACTGCCCCGTCCCCAAGGCCTCATGACTTCTCAGATTCCTCCTGCTCCCCAGTCCATGATGGGCCAGTTCAGCTCCAAGGTCTCGTCGAGCACTCAGAAGAAGCACAAGTGCAAGGTCTGCGACAAGCGATTCACGCGACCCAGCTCTCTGCAGACTCACATGTACAGCCACACTGGCGAGAAGCGTATGTATCCATGGTGTGTTTGGAAGATTCAAATTTGCTAACATTGGATAGCCTTTGCATGCGAAGTCGAAGGCTGCGGCCGACACTTTTCAGTCGTGTCAAACCTCCGCCGACACCGCAAGGTCCATCGGGGCGACGCTCGCTCTGAGGCCGGTTCTGAGGATCACCACTCGGACTGATTCGATGACATTTCATGACTACGTTTTACTTTGAACCCACACGAGCTGCGGCGACGACTCGAGGTTCCAACCTTTTTCTGCCTTCGTTCGGTCACGCGAACGAGTGCAGCCCACGTCGGGTTCTGACGAATGGCGAAACGACGACAGTCGAATCGACCAGAATTACTGATATTTAATTGCTCTGATTTTTACCAACAACACCTGCAAATATTACTACAATGACGGCTTAGCGCGGCATAGAGAAATGGGCCACAAAAGGCTTTTGGGGGGGAAGAGTGGGATCCATGGGTCGGACGCGAGGGGGCGGACAACGGCGGTGTATACGATTCGAGTCGATCGCTTTTTTCGGTGCATGGGGCTGCTTTCGAGGTCAAGTCCCCATCCTCGTGGATTTTTTTATCTGGGTATTTGGGACATATTGGGATGGGATTAGGCGGAGTGGTGGACCGACCTACCGATACCCTTCCACACGGCGTTCCAGGAGTCGGGCCTTGTTGAATGAGGTCTTTTTTTTTGAGAGTTTTTGGTCTTGTTTTTTTTGTTGCTTGAGTGGGCACACCAACGAAGCCTTTGTGTTATCCTTCAAAGCGATCGCTTTTGCCGGGTCCTCTTCGAGAAACGTGGGATCTGGGCATCATTTTTACAAGATGTGTTAGTGTTATTGGGAGGAGACGATGATGGGATTGTACTATTAGTTTCTACTGTTACGGTCATGATATACCCGGTTGAGACGGCACAACAGCTTTGATTCTGTCCCGTAGATGGCAGATGGCATCCAAGAGCTCCAAGGGGCATGCAGGGCAGAGAAGATGGCGATCAGAAGACCGGGCGACGAACGACAAAGTTGATTATTGCAATATGAGGGGGGGCATAGTCTATAGAGAGCGTTGAACTGAACGAACGAACAAACAAATGAGATTGAATTGAGCGACAGAAGATTTCTAGAGTGTGAATGGAATCATTGAGTTGAGTCTATACCCCTTAATGGAACGACTAGAAGGTCGTCTGACAGGATGGAGGTCATGTCACTCGTCTCCACCGTCATGGCAATTTGAGAATTCCCATATTCTGGATACAGCGACGATCTCTCGGAGCGGCCCTGACTCGACATACGATGAGAAGGTTGGGATGGTATGAGATGGGATGTGCTGCAAAGGGAAGGGGGGGGCAAACAGGAAATAAGCGCGAAGGCGGCTGGGCCGTTTCCGCACCCCCTCTTGGATCGCATCGTGAAAGGGCCCCCCTCCTCCATCCTTTCAAGACAGGCGCCCAGCGAATAGCCGCAGCATATTCCCTTCTTGACGCCCTGCATCAGTAGACGAGGCGGAGTTTCCGATGAGCTAGGGGAGGGGTTGATTAGAGTACTGCTGCTGCTAAGCTATCTGGTGGTATGATAAGCTAGAGATGCAGAATGAATGGACGGATGAATACGATAATCTCATGCGATAAGTGCCCCCTATTCTAAGCTCTACTTGTGAGCATCTGTTCTGTTTGGAGCAATTGTAAAGCACAGGACATTCAGATCAATCACACGCCCCCGAAAGCCAAGGGGCGTTGAAAAGCTGACCCAACTCGGGACATGGCAGGGTAGATCACGACCCGGGATGGGAAGGGTCCGGCGTTTCAGAGCTTGACAATCCCTGCCCCAAGAGGCATCGCCATCTCGTCGGGGTACGTTGTCAAGACAGGACAAGCTTTGTGGGGTGGGGGGAGGGAGGGGATGATGAGCATTTTTCACGATTGATTGAAAGATGGAGACCCTTTTTAGCTACGGTGAGTCGAATGAATGAATTTACCGGGAGGAGGGGATTCAAAAAAGTGATCCTTGACGGAGATGAAAGATGGGGGTTTGAGAAGGGTGGATGAACATGGATTTTGTATGGTGTTGTGCTTTCGGGATGGACCCGAGTGAGTGAGTGTTTTGAGAATTTGGAATAATTTGAGATTGGATTTCATGGCATTTGATGCGTTGGATGCAAGTCGGTATTGGCAAAAAGTTGACTCTGTCTCCCTTACTTTGCTCACCTACAGTTTAGTTTCGTTATCTCATATCATCCAATCTCATCTCATCTCTTTATTTACTCCTCTCCTGCAAGGCAATGCCTTACCGCTCATCAAGCAAGAGGTGGAGTAAAAAAGAAACGAAAAAAAATGAAGTGCGCTCCGATTCCGCTTTGTCCCTGTCCTTTTTTCTCTTTTTTTACCCCTTGCTCCCCTGCTGCAGTTCCCCCCTTCTTGGTCAAGCCCGATCTTCAGGCCTGAGAGAGGGAAAAAGAAAAACGCCACATTGACTGGGATTGCAAGTTTGATTTCTGACCGTTGGGTGAGAGATCTGAGAAAGCATATCAAAAGTATGGAGTAGTTGACCACGTTTGAGAACGGATGAGATTTGTATGTGAATGTTTTTACATACAATACTCCATGGATCTCACCTACTTTTTCAACTTTGCATTCATCATGGTCTGCAAGCTGCAAAGTGGGCAAAAAAAACCCCTCTACTTGACAAAGGAGGAAGGACCCTTAACCCCTCCAGCTCCGCCAAATTCGTCCAGTGGCAAAAGGGACGCGTGACGAGGTACAGTAACGGGCAAATTTGTAGGATAAAAGGGAAAAAAAGAAATGGCGGGGGGGGGAGGATGTCACTTTTTTCGATGTTGTATCCATGGCATGACTTGTAACAATGTGACAGAACAGACAGGACATGTTCCGCCCTCCGCCCGCGGCGCTGGCTGACATGTGAGGCGTCTGGGCAAGACGGAACATGAGAGATCCGGCGCCCAGCAGCAGTTTTTACCAGGTTTATTTTCATGCCCCGCCAAGGGGTTAGTACTCAAAAAAATGCGAATGCCTTCAAAGGCAAAGGCGAAATACCTTGTTCATCAGTCATCCAATGTCCCCTTGACGATCTCAGCTGATGTAGACATGGCTGATTATCGAAAAGGGTCCCCCTCCCCCTAGCCTCGTCTAAGTATGTACGGAATCCTTCCAATTGGTATCCTCAGACTCCAAAAAAACGACGACAATGACGGAGTATCGTGGAGTATGACGTCGACGGAGAAATTCGCCTCCCCTCGTCCGCGTTTGAGAATTTATCGGACGCCGATCAGGGTCCTGCTAGTAGGAAAGTCTGATGCTTAGGGTGTGTGTGTGTGTGAAGTGCCAAGGTTTGGGTTACGACGTGAGAAAGGAGAGAGAGAGAGAGATATTAATCAATCGGCCACAAAAGAATGGCGGTGGTGGTGGTTGCTGCATGGGACAAGGGCTTTTAAACTTGATTTTTTGGTATCAAACCATCTGATAATGTTGTCTATGTATCTGGTGATTTGCTTCACTTGCAGTATTGTATTCAACAGTAGAATAGTGATAGAAGAAGATACAGGATTCCAGAAACACCTTATGACTCGTGCACTCAACAATGAATCTAATTTATTACTGTACTGCTACTTGTCTACACCGGTCTACAGCTAGCAACAACGAAAGCTTCAACATTCAAGAAAAACCGTTGGACAAGGACCAAAGATGCTCCGTGACGTCAGAGGCTGGGCGGCCCAGGGTCCCCGGCTCCGTCCCTCCTCAAGACCCGGCCGAGCAAAAAAAAAAAACGTCGTCATTTTCGTGTCTGTCGATTCGTTACGGATGTGGGGAAGATGAAAGGGAGGGTGTATCTGTAGTAATAAGTACTCAGCACTTGAGAGGGGCGCGGGTTTAATCTATTTAGTCTCTTTTTTTTTTTGTGCCGGGACATGGGTTGTAAAACTAGTAACTAGGACTAGCCATGGGTACCGTAGCCTTGATTTGTTTTCCGTGGGTCCCTCGCTTTTCCGGCTAGGCAGCTACATTTTTGACTCTGATGTTCTTGTTCTGGTGGTCATGAGCCTTGAGGGTCATCAGTATCAAAAGTGCATGTTTTTTTTGGTGATGGCATCACACGAATGAATCCCCCTCCCAAAAATCAAGTTTCATTCTCTTCAATATCTCGGCAATTCCAAAGGAACAAGGTGACGCGAGGCTCCGCCCTTTTTGAATCCTACTCTGCCTGACTGTACCTGTACAGTCTACCATTTCTCTTCCCCAGCTTCTACACCCGAGTGCAAGGTACAGCATACCTACTAGCAATTGGGCATCTACACCACGAGACTCTTACATGTTGCCTTTTGCCACTCTGACTTATTCATTCCATTTTTAAATACTAGGGAATCTTGTTTTTGTTTTCGGCAATTCAACTCAGGCACTGTGATACTGTATACGTACTACACCAACATTCCCCTCGATGCCGCTTACTAGGCGCCTCGCCGTCTAAGCTAGCAAGCCTCAAAAAAACCAAGGTTTCTCCAGAAGAAACGATAAACCATCCATCCATTGATGATGGGGGGATTCCCATAGGTGTTCGTTTTGTTACTTTTGCTTCCTTTTCTTTTTCCGTTGGTGGCTTGACTTGTCATCAGCCCTCTTCAACCGTGTGCATACATAGCCTTTTTTCACACACACACACACACTCTCTCTCTTGTTCCTTTTTTTACATCTTCCATGGCATTTGTCAAGAATGCCATCTCTCTTTTCTTTTCCCCGCTCTTCCATCTAGATAAGGGAGCAAGCAGCAACACGGCACCTGACTCTCTACCTTCCAATCGTCCCCCTCCCACACATTTCATTCTTTCTTCCCTCGTCTCTCTCTCTCTCTCTGTGAATAGTCACGCTGCCCTGTTTCTTCTTCTCCACCTTTGCAGAAACTAGATAGAGAAGCGGGGTATCTAAGGCACAGTTTACAAGCTGTGACGTATGATAGCTTCTTTTTCTTTCAAAGATGGGAAAGAGAAAAACTTCGATAGCTTACTGTATATCCTGATTCATTTTTTGGAGGCGCTAAAAAGCCACTGTGGAAGATGGGATGACAGCTGTTGCGGCCGCAGAAGGGCGTTAGCAAGGGTAGGGTTTTTACTCTTTGACAAAGAAGCAAATCTTACAGAAACAGACAGACCGCAAGGTAAACAAGAGAGACAGACACATACATCCATCCATTGGGGAGATACCCGCCGCCGCCTTGGCCTTTACTTCAGCTCTCCGGAAGCCACTTCCGCAACCTACACCTAAAGACTAGCCTGTTGTGCTACTGTACGTGGTGAGCATCGGGATAGCTTTTCCTAGAGGCATAGCTTGCGAAAGATGGATTGAAGCTATGAAATCATGGCGTTTCTCCCCCCTTCTTCTTTTGCTGCAAGCTGAATCACCTTTTCCCCCCTCTTTCAACGGCATCTCGATGAGCCTCAGCCCCCTCCCCTGCAGCACCCAACTGACCAGTCTTGTTCTTCCTCCTCACACACACCTCTTCCTGAATGCAGCCAGCTGCTTCAAGAGATCAGAAAGGGACGACAAGTCACGAGAGGCTGGAGAGGTGGAGTTGATACTGTAAGCCCCAGCTCTCAGCTCCTTTGTTCTCAACCAAGGAAGTAGAAGTAAACTAGACGAGGATATCCCTTGCTGCATTCGCATTCTGCATCCATCATCACATCTACACTATTGGAGGACGAAAAGTGAGGAGAAACCTCACCACCACCATCATCATCATCACGAGTGAAAAACAAAAAAACTGTGTATGTAGCATCCCGAGCCAGGGACGAAAAGGTCCGCCCACGTGCAAAGAAGAAGTAGCCCTTCCAACCGAACAAAGGTAACCGATTACCTCTTCTGGGCTTGAACCAAGGCGTTGACTTCAGCCGGGCGGCGCGAGGCGAAGCCCGAGTCAGTCTCCACGGTTGTCAATCACTCTCACTCTCACTCTCTCTCTCTCCCCCAGCGCCTCTCTTCCCCCTCACTCGACGACGACGTGTGTTGCCCAACCACACACAACTCTCTCGCGTGTCATGGCGCGTAGTAGCAAAAGTAGGCGAACGGGTCAGTAAGCTTCCCGCTCCCCTCCATCCCCTGAGTCAAGTTCACCCTCCTTCTTTTCCAATGCGGTCAAGCTCAATCACCCATTCATCATCTGCCGGACCTTGCCGCCCGCCTTTCACGGTGAATGAGGAGGAGGAACAAGACAACCCAAAAGTCCCCCCGGGATGTGAGCGAAAGAGAGGCCCCCCCCCGCGGGTCCGGGCGTTGACTGCCGAGGGACTGGGAAAACGTGAATGGTTCGTTGGTGTGTTCCACATGACTTGACAAGAAGAGAGGAGGATCATCAAACTGAGTGCAAGGTCCCCTTGAACGGTTTAGATGAGAGAGAGAGAGCTTTGAGCCATTGGTCTGCTTTTCGGCCGAGGCTGATTCGGATATGGATTTGCTGGATCGTAAATCACTTACTGCAACGTCGACGATGTAGCAACTAGCCTCCTCATGATGATCACTCTCTCGCGTGAAACCACCAGCTCGGTTCATCCTTTACCCCCCCCCTGTAATGAACACAGCGAGTCTGATCCCCCTTCCCCATGGCCTTTGACCCCCTCTGGTAAATCCTCCGTCAAAAACAGATCATCCACTTGATAGGGGGGGCCGGGAAAGCGGCTCACTTCACACATCCAATTGAACAGAACATCACGGGTCACCTTGATACAAACACCGCCAGTTCAAAACACCGAATCCATTTTGATCGATCATCTATCAGAACGCCCTGACGCATGCAGTAGTAACCTCCCCAACCCCCTTATCAACCCACAGCATTCCAGATTACAAGCCTCCCTCCATAAGCAGAGACGAGAGCAGAAAAAAAAAATATCCTTGGTCCAAACCCTGCTACAGCCCAACCAACCCCCTCCTGAAACTTCTCCATGTAATTCTTACAGCACGATTGCCAGCTCCGGCCGGTCTACCTTATCCTCATCTAGGTTCGGGTAGTATGGCACCATCGCGTCCGCCCCCTGAACATACGCATCGTTGTACAGCCTCCAGTACGGCGTCCTGACCTTCCGGGCCGGATGGAACAGTCCCGCCCAGACGTAGTTGAGTACAAGGCCCGGTCCGACCGCCATACGGATCGCCTCGATGGCCTCGACGATACGGTCGATAACGTGTGGGCTGGTCTCGAAGAGGTTGGGGTATAGGAGGTTGAGGAGATGAACCATGGCGTCTTCACACCCAAGACCGACCACGCCAAGAGCAATGTGCTTGACCACAGAGGCTGCCGTCTGACGGTGAACTTGGTCACGGTCGATGAGGGCATCCTCAAGTAGTGGCGTCACAGCGTAGACGTAGTCCTTGGCCATCTCGCCGATATATTCGAAGAGGAAAGAGAGAGACTTGAGCACACCGTTCTGCACGTTGAGCTCAGGGACTCGGTACTCGTTCATCAACGCGGGGAGAACGGTAAAGGGCGCACAAGTCTCGGCCACGATACCGATGGCGACGGCTGTGTTGACACGAGACTGACGCTCCTGCACTCGAAGGTTGTTGAGTAGAGTCGCCAACACATCCTGGGGACCAATGGCCTTGGCGATGAAACCGAATGTGTTGTTGGCTGCTCGTCGGATTCCCTTCTTGTGAGCCTTGAGCATGTCGAGCAGCTCGAAGCAGATTCGCATCCATTCTCGCGCGTTGACGCTCTCGGGTCCACGATCCGCGATACGGCCGACCAGGTCGATGGTGTTCTCCTGAACCTTTTCGTGACGGTTTCGCAAGATGGGCGTCAGTCGTGGCAGCAGGTCCTTGATAGGTGGCTGCATCTGCGCAATACCCACCACGGTGACAATCGATCGCAGAGCACCCAGGATAGATCCAAGAACCTCGGGGTACTCTTCACCCAGGTACTCGTAGAGTACGATGCCCAGCTTGCCCATGAGAGCATCCTCTCCGCACTGCTTCATCACCATGGCGATTCGGGAGATGAGATCAGCAGCCTGTTGTCGAACCGTTGCTGACTTGTTGTTCAGCCGCCATAGGATGGTACTGACGATCTGCGGCAGATATGGCTTGCAGCGAGTTCCCAGAGCATTCACCACAGAACCGAAGCCATTCAGCATGACAACGTCCTCGACGCTCTGCTCCTGGAACGCATGAAGGATACCATCCACAAGCCGCTCCTCCAAACGCTCGCCGATATCTGCCGCACCCAGGCTGGCCACAATCTTTTCCACCGTCTCCACTGTCATCTTTCGATACGCCTCGCTCTCATCCTTGAGGTTGTTGACAATCCTCTCCACAATCTCGCTGACTCCAACCTTTTGGCCAATGTCAACCGTCGTCTCCACCACCTGTCGATAGTTACGCTTGTCCAAGGCCATCCGTCGTACCCAGAAGCTCTTGAAAAACTCATCCAGGACGTGTTCCTTGAGGTATCCCGCAGTCACACCATCCGTTCCAGCACACTGGGACACTACCTTGAGGACGACCTTCTTCATTTCCTCATCGGGAGATGAGAATTCACGAAGAAGAATCTCCATGATCTGACTGGTGTAGTAGTTGGCGTATTCTTCGTCCATAAGAGGGATAATGTAGCCAACGGCCTTCAAGAAACCTGCGAGACCCTTGCCTCGCTGCTTGCGGGCACCAGTCCACAGCGGGTTCAAGATGTCGTCGAAGCTCTCGATACCGTAGGGGTTGGAGGCTTCGGCCAGAGCAGCAATGGCAAGACTGGTTACCGTTCTGACCTTTGTCTGCTCATCGTTCAGGTTGGGGCCGATACACTCGACAAGTCCCTTGAGGTGTGGCAGAACTGCGCAGCCCATGAGGATAGGGATTTGCTGGACAATCTTGACACCAGTGTGACGAGCCTGCCAGGACTTCTTGCTTCGACAAACCGCTCTAAGGAATGGTAACAAAGCTGGGATGCCCAGAGCAGAGGCAACGACGGCAAAGGCTCTGGCCGTCGTGTTTCTGACATACTCGTCCACATGATCGATATCAGGTCGCATAGTGCTAATCATGGTAGCAAGACCGGCCGCCTTGCTAAGGTTCGAGATGATCTCGCGACCCTCCACTCTTGCATAGTAGTCTTGGTCGATAAGGAGTGGCTCAATAACGACCAGGATCTTGTGAACATAAGGTCGCACCAGGTCGTCGAGCTTGTAAAGGATTCGATCAATGACCTTGACCAGCAGATGGCGCTCCTGGTCCTCCAGAGTCTTCTCCATGAGAAGAGGTAGAATTTGGTCAAAGAGTGGCCCGGCTCCGAACTGCCTGGCATTGTCCGTGATTTGTCGAAGGGCAGTCTTTCGCATAGGAGGGGTACCGTTCTTGATCTTGAGCAGTAACCTCATGATCTTCCTCTCCTTGAGCTCCTCAACTGTCAGTGCGTTCTCATCAGAACCATCTGTGAGCTTTCCAAAATAGGCCATGTCCTCGGCCTTGAAGAACTGGAGATCGCCAACTCCTGGAATCTCAGCTGGCATTGGCTTTCCGCTGAGTCGTACTTGCTCGGGATCCTGCATCATGAAGCCTGTTTGAGCAGCTGGTGTGGCCATGAGCTTGTGCGCCGGGGCGCGAACTGGCTCATAGCCTGGAGGAGGGTCCAGAATCTTGTATCCCTCATTCTCACCAGGAAGAAGAATATCGAGCTCTTCGTCACTAAGGGGAAGGTTGCGGCCAGATATATCGGTTCCAAAGGTGGTGGGCAAAGCTGGAGCAGATGACTGGTGCACTGGTGTGGCCAGTCCTTGGTTGCCCATTGGGGTGGCCGATGGAGCCTGGTCCCATCGTGAGCGTTTCTTGGGAGCTTCCGCGCCCGGCGCAGAAATAGCAGGCGCTTGATCCCATCGCGAGCGCTTTGGCTTGGCCGCATCGTCCGCCTCGGCCTTGTCGGTCTCCGCAGGCGTCGAAGCCACGTCCCATCTCTTCTTGCGCTTTCGTCCAGCAGGAGCAGACTCCGCTGATTCCGCTTCGACGCCCTCCTCATCTCCATCAGTGAGCATGGGCTTGGCATCATCGTCATCAACCTTGCCTTCCTGCTTCGCCTTGATGGCTTGTAGAACGCGTTCTTCCTCCCTCTCGAGCTCGCGAGCCTCCATAATCTCGCGATAGCTAGAGCCATTCTCGCCGGCGCCATCCTTGCGGTCCTTGGCAAAGGGGTCGGCGCGTGTGGGAGTCAGGGTGCGGTTGAATCGGCGTTTTTGGTAATCGGTCTCGCGGTCGACGATTCGGCCGCTCTTCTCTCCCTTTCCAGCCAGAATGTCATCCTCCTCCACGCCACTTCCCCGGGCGAACTCATCAATCATGTCTCGCGACGCGGTATACTGGCCGACGAGCCGTCGCGTGTTGTCAGTTCCCTCCATCTCTTCATCATCATCGCCCATCGGCAGCGACGTGTGGTATCCGGCAAACTTGTCGGGGCCATCGCGATCGTAGAGGTCATTGTCGGCGCTGTCGGTCAGCTTCTGCTTAGTATCGTCGGTTCGCTGGTTACTGGCATCGAAGGTGCGCGACCCCTTCTTCGCGGCGGCGGCAGCGTTCCGCTCCTGCTGGAGCTTCTTGATGGTCTCGAAATCCGCGTCAGACATGTTGACTTATGGCATTCGCAGCTTCATCCCGGTTCAAGAGTACAAGGGGCGCTCCCGGCGTTGTCGTCGCGCATGGAAAGTTGCTGGTGAGATGACTAGTCGCAAAAATGTACTGCGTTGCTCTGTTTGGGAGGCAAAAAGTAACGACTCGAGGGGGACCCGCAGTTTAGCCGCCTACATAAAATTGCATGCGCATTGCCTGAGGCGGACATCAAAGCCCGGCATTTACTAGCATATTGCTTGTCTTATGACTATAATGATGTAAAATAAGTTACTGATATCCAGGTATAATATTTAAGCAAGATGTATTTTTCTTCATTTTTAGTAGATTGCTGAGTGGTGAACGAGAGGAAGGCACGCGACCGTTACTCTGAGATTCGCGTCTCCGCCAAGGTGGGTAGGGGGCATTCTCCATCAGGCGTATGCCGAATGTTCAGACTCGGGAAGTTTATAGTCGACTTATTTGATCATAACGGCGGTTATTTATGAGCAATTGATTATTTCCTGACTGTGTTGGCCTTTGGAAAAGACTGTTTCCTCCCTCAAAGGCACGTAAATTTCCTCTACTTAGACGAGAACATCAACAAGCTACTCTTCATCTCCCAGCCTTTCTCATAGTTAGAGGTGAACTAATGAACAACACCGTGATTTCTTAAGAGTTATATAAGTAACAAGGTCAGAATAATCCCATTACCTCATCGCCAGAGCGCGTAGTCTCTTTGATCTTCTACCGTGTCCTGGTTCCCCTGACACTTGTTCATCCTTCAACTCGACAATTGTTTCCTCCTCCTTCACCTTAGTTTCAGTCTCTGTGACGGAAACCCGTTGTCTCTTTCTCTTGACGACTTTCTCCTCCACGGAGACCTCTTCGATCTTTACCACCGAGGTTTCTTCCTTCTTCACTGCTTGGCTTGAAAACTCCCTTAGGTCGGCTGTAAAGAGGACTGAATGTGCCCAGCCAGCATATTCTCCCCATAGCGCTCTGAAATGATCTCCCACAGCATCATACATAGCCTTGTTGAATGTCTTGGCTTTTGACTTGCCAAATTTGTAGTCTCGTTGAGCGATCTGCCAGACATGGGTATCGACTGGGACAGATTCACCCCACCCCAAGCCCATCAAGCAGACGCAGTCTGCAACTTTTGGGCCGACCCCCTTCAGTGAAAGAAGTTGCTCTTGTGCTTCTTTATATGTTGCATGTTGCTCATCGGGTACTTGGGGTGTGTTGAAGCCTGGATGCGCTGGATTTCGAAGGGTTTCCAACCAATTGTCTGGTTTCTCCTTGGCAACCATCCGTGCTGTCTCAGCAATATACTTGGCGCGATAGCCAAATCCGAGTTCTCTTAGATGCGCTTCCACCCGGTCACCTGTCAGATCATGGGGAGTTGGAAAATCATGGAGGGCCTCATCCCCAACGTGACCAATGAGTGGACCATAGTGTTGACACAACTTGTGAACCTAGACACAGCAGTGAGTTAGTGAGCCAACTTGCTTGATTCAAATCCACTCACCATCTGAGATATTCGTGAAATGTTGTTGTTGCTGCTGCAGATGAAACAAATCAACGCCTCCCAAGCATCTTGACTGAGAATGCGGACACCCTTGAACTGGGGTGCTCTCTTGCGAAAGTTTGGGTCTGCCTCCGACCATTGCTCGTAAAGGGTCCCAAGATCCAGCTTCAAACTGAAATAGTGTCGCAAAAGGGCCTCAGTGTCGTCTTTTGGTGATGCCTGGGACTTAACCGGTGGCCAAGTGACCCGGTAATGAAGATGAGTAGAGTCCTGCTTCAGGTGAAGAATGCGCCCATGCAAAGTACATGTCCTACTAGTTTTAGAATCTCATGATTTTAATAAGGGGAGCATGAACTAACCATTCATGATCAATCTTTCGCCATCTGAATGACTGTCCACAGCGCAGCGTAGTGTTGATGCACAGCTCGGCTAGGGTCACCGGCAACTTGCGCCAGTCAGGAATTTTTACAATAGACATTTGTGGTAGTTCAATTATGTCCGACTCATTCTTAGCAAGACTTCCCGATGCAAAGGATAGAATTTGACAGTGAATTGGTGAAAAGGGGATGAGTTGATGGCCGTTGGTGGCGACTCACTCAGGTCCTTCAGTGGCTCGCCCCCTGAAGCCAGACCGGCTCGCCGGGAGGTTTGGCAAGTGGTCTAGAATTCAATTGGCGCTAACCCAAAGTAGAACTAGCGCCATCTGGCAAAAAAAGCTCCAGCCTCGCGCGATGCCTACAGCTCTTTGGAACTGGAACCTCGTTGCGGCTTGAATCAACCAACTCCGCCTGCCAACCAGACAACTTCATCAATTTCAGAGACTCGCTATATTCTCTGAAGTCGCCTGTCGGTATAGCCAGTATGAACGGCGACAGTTATTCTTCGCGAGGTAAGTTTATCCACAGAGCTGGCTCCATCTTTCGCGTCGCGTCGCTAACCCTTCTTCCTCGCAGACGGGCGCAGGGGACGAGACTATCCTGTAAGTAAAGACATCTCCATCTCGTCGTGCTACAACCTAACGATGTTTAGTCTTCCAGAGGTGATAGGGACGATCGTCGTGACCGTCACAGGGACCGTGATCGCAGGCGCTCTCGCTCACCAGACCATCGAAGCCATCGCCGGGGCGACGGCGACGTCGACGCCTACTCTTCTAGCCGAAACCACCGAGACCGCGAGCGCGAGGATCGATACTCTGGCCGTGACAGGCGAGGCGACCGTGAATGGGACCGAGACCGGGGCTCCTCCCGTCGGGACGCTCGCCGCGACGATGACGAACGGCCGAACAGGCGAGACCGAGATCCTTATGATGACCGTCGCCGAGGTGGCAGGGACCGTCGCGAGGAGGGATTTGGGAGACATGAGAACCGCCGGAGTGCGAGCCCTCCGCCCAAGAAGCGAGAGCCTACTCCGGACTTGACCAACATCGTACCCATTCTCGAGCGCAAGCGTCGCCTGACCCAATGGGACATCAAGCCACCGGGTTATGACAATGTCACAGCCGAGCAGGCCAAGCTATCTGGAATGTTCCCTCTTCCTGGTGCTCCTCGGCAGCAGCCCATGGATCCCAGCAAACTCCAAGCCTTCATGAACCAGCCCGGTGGACAGGTCACGAGTGCTGGCCTAAAGGCCAGTAACTCTCGCCAATCGAAGCGTCTTTTGGTTTCCAAGATTCCATCAGGAACGAGCGAGGAGGCGTTGATATCATTCTTCAACCTCCAACTCAACGGCTTGAATGTCATTGACGCCACGGATCCTTGCATTCTGTGTCAGTTCTCCAACGACCGCTCCTTTGCTGTCCTGGAGTTCAGAGAAGCCTCGGAAGCCACTGTTGCCCTTGCCCTTGACGGTACCTCCATGGAGCCTGACGATGCGAACGGCGCCTCGAATGGAGAGTCTCGTGGTCTTGAGATCCGCCGGCCTCGCGACTACGTTGTGCCTGCCGTGACCGAGGAGGTCTCCTACAACCCCGACGTCGTCTCCAACGTTGTACCCGATACTATCAACAAGCTGTGCATTACCAACATTCCACCTTTCCTGGCTGAGGATCAGGTTATTGAGCTTCTCGCAGCTTTTGGAAAGCCCAAGGCGTTTGTACTTGTCAAGGATAGAGGAACGGAGGAATCCAGAGTAAGTACTATCATTCATTACCACTTGACCATTCTAACTAGATCATTCAGGGTATCGCTTTTGCCGAATACCAGGACCCCAGCGCTGCCAACCAGACTGCTCTTGACACTCTCAATGGCATGGATGTTGGAGGCAAGAAACTCAAGGTCACCAAGGCTAGCATTGGTCCCACACAGGTTGCTAACTTCGACGTTGGTATCACTGCAATCAGTGGCCTGGCTTCTCAAACTGCCAATGACGTTGAGGGAAGTCGTGTACTCCAACTTCTCAACATGGTTACTGCTGAGGAACTATTGGACAACGATGACTATGAAGGTATGTATATCTTTATCACTTTGCCATACCTTTCCTTACTAACGTTTTGTGTCAGAAATTTGCGAGGATGTCCGAGAGGAATGCTCCAAGTTTGGAAAGATCATTGACATGAAGATCCCTCGGCCTACAGGCGGCAGCAGGCAGTCCGCTGGCGTGGGTAAGATTTTTGTCAAGTACGAGACCACCGAAGATACAACGAAGGCGCTCAAGGCTTTGGCGGGCCGGAAATTCGCTGACAGAACCGTGGTTACCACGTACTTCCCTGAGGTATGTCCCTTCAGCTCTTTGGTAATGCTTCCTTCAGCGCTAACAATGCATGTAGGAGAACTTTGACGTTGGTGCTTGGTAAGAATGGATCCATGGATGTTTAATAGTGGCTGCACAAGGGGGCGACAGTTCTATGCAATGCAATCAACAGTCAAGCTTGGCTATATACTTTGAGGGGGCAGGAGTCTTCAGTCGGTGTACGGGTAGGGAATCAATCGAAAATGTAAAACAGAGGGCATCGCTCAGCATTGTTGAATTGAATCAATCACATGAAAACAGTCAATTGGGAGAGGCAAGTATGAGATGAGTGACTTTGTATTGTGAAGCAAACCATAGAATGGAAAGCAACGAAACTATATACAACTATGTCTGTTCAATGTCGTGCAATAGAAACCTGTAATCTGTTAGCGCTGATGCGTTGACAGAAAAATGAAGCAGAAAAAGTCAAGCAAATGACCAGAAATCAGAAGTCCTGTTCATTCATTGAGCCCGAAGGCTCTAACATAAGAGGTACCAGAATAAAATGTAATGTGTTCTATCATCATCGGAAGGTCGACAAAGGAAAGGGGAAGACGCTATGAAGGTAGACTTACCAAAAAGGAGGAGCATTTGCATTGAGCTCCAAAGCTCATGAAGCTTGAGGTTGAACGAAAGGAAAGGTTGATGTTAAGTCGCGACGAGAAGAAAAACGCGACATATCGCCAACTCGGATCAGGGCACGTGATCAGACTCCACAGACCTGCATGCCCTGTGGCTGGGGATCCAGTGTGGCGCTCAATGCCACACACCGCTCCTGCCCTAACCTAAGCGAAAAATTCCAACGATCCACACAAACCGCCCTTTCTCGCAATCTCTCGAACTTTTTCCACGAAGCTCGACCAAGCCGACTACTTACCATCCGCAGCATCACCAACACAGCCGCCGCCAAACAGACAAGATGGGCCGACTTCACAGCAAGGGCAAGGGCATTTCTGCCTCCGCTCTCCCCTACTCCCGCGCCGCCCCCGCGTGGTTGAAGACCACCCCCGACCAGGTCGTCGACCAGATCTGCAAGCTCGCCCGAAAGGGTGCTACCCCTTCTCAGATCGGTGTCGTCCTCCGTGACTCCCACGGCATTGCCCAGGTCAAGATTGTCACCGGTATGGAAATTCAGAGGAGCGAGAAATTGAAAGGGCGTGTTGCTGACATTGACGAATAGGTAACCGAATCCTCCGAATCCTGAAGTCCAACGGTACGGTTCCCTGAAAGACGCGACGCACATTGGTGGTGGAAATACATCTTTGGAGAATCAATCTCCTCTTATGCCTCTGTACGGTCAAGACTGACAGAGAGATTTAACAGGCCTCGCCCCCGAGCTTCCCGAGGATCTGTACATGCTCATCAAGAAGGTAAAGTGATGCTGTCAAAATTTTTCTGTGGCATCGATCTAACTAGTTTCAACAGGCTGTTGCTGTCCGCAAGCACCTTGAGCGCAACCGCAAGGACAAGGACTCCAAGTTCCGCCTCATTCTCATCGAGTCCCGAATCCACCGTCTTGCCCGCTACTACAAGACCGTCGGTATCCTGCCCCCCACCTGGAAGTACGAGTCCGCTACTGCCAGCACCATCGTCGCTTAAGCGGGTTTAAAACAAAATCACGACCGGCCGGCCGCCTGGATGGAGGTGATGATGGTTTCCCGGGTCACGGAGTTGGGGGACAAATGATGGAAAAACTTGCATTTAGAGCCATGATGCTTATGCGCCCTGTCTGGGAGGACCTACGGCGAAGTCGAGACTGCTCAAATAGAAAGCGATTCGACCGCTGAAATGTGTATTCAATGGGGGTACTCAACCCAGTGACTGATAAACTCGAACCTGAACGCCATTTATGCCATATATATATCCCGTTCCCAAGTGATATCAGAACCGTGACCAGACGCCTAGGCATTTAAGTAGTTCCCTCAAGTTCTTTCGACTTTTGAAGGAGGTATTCTCCCAATACTCGAAGAGGGTCGTTGGGCCTAACGATATGTTAGTTGTTGTCGTCGGAGAGAGGTCGCAGTACTTGCTTGTCTTTCGCCAGCTGCTTCATGCCTTCCAGCAAGACTCCAGTAACCTTGGTGTTCAGATATTGCCGTGTTGAATCGCCATGAGGGGGTGCCTCGGCGGGGATGTTGAAACCTGGATCTGGATGCGCAGAAGCGGCTCTAGATCCTTGCGCTGGAGTACCGGTTCTGGCAGGTACAGGACTGGGCGCATGAGCGACGGGTGCTGGAGAGGACTTCATTTTCGCGTCTATCAGCAAGGTTGATCTCTTAAGGATTGCGGTACCAACAATGGAGTTGGAGGAGAGTAAGGTGAGTAGTGAGGGTGAATGGGCTGTGTCAAACATGCAGTCCTTCAAGTCGCAACTACAGTGAACAGCTAACACCAAGAGGGCAAAGACTTACAGCAGGTTGATCAGCTGGCGCATCAGACATGACAATATCCTTCTGCAGAGCTTCTGCTTGCACAGCATGCGCGGGGAGCCCGTTGGTAGCGCCAGAGTCCAACGAGGCTGCGACCTGGGGAACTTCGGTGGTTGTTTCGGGTTTTTGAGCTTCTTCGGCCATCTTGAATAATTCCAGGTAGTTGCGAATGTCCTTTTTAGCTTGATTAGACGAAAGAGGAGCTCCTGAGTAGTTGGGCAGTGGGATGGCTGATGGGCGAAGGTTGAATCGCGCCGGGTGATTGTCGGGCACCCATGGCGCTTTAGAGAAAGGCACGGTGTCAGGTGACTTCGTGTTTGATCGTCTTGCCAAGTGACGTGTCTGCCTTGGTCACTCGCGTCCATCGACTTCAAAGCATCGGCAATTCATACCAAAAACGACATTTACCTGTCGAATCTCGAGATTGTTAAATGTAAAGTATGGATGCCTTTGTGACGAGGTTGCCAAGGCCTCAGATTGAGCTCAGCACTCCCACTCGCTCCACCCCCTTAAACGAACCAGATGAAGACAGACCTTCAAAGCGACCAAAAAGAGAGATCCCAGATTCAGACTCGGATGGCTCTGGTCATTCTCAAGACGAAACTGTTTCAAAGAAAAAGTCTACCAAGAAGGACCCTGACAAGGACAAGGATCAAGATGTTGGCGGCCCACAGCTCACGGACTTCGAGAATGCAATGGCTCCCACCGATGGGGGAACAAAGGCCATCGAGGAGTATGAGGCGATCAAGTCATCACAAGCAAGTGCCGAAGATGAAAACACCACGGAGAAAGCACAGCCCCGGTGGGTAAAGGGTAGAAGCTCCATCTATTTGGATGCCTTCAACCTTGCCCTTGACACCGTTTTAGAAGAGGAGTCTCATCTCTTTGATGACAAGGAAAATGAGGTCTTCAGACAATGGCGAGATCTGGACTATGAAGCTCAGTATCTGTGTGTTCACTCCTTGCCGAGTGTCTTGGGCATTTGCTTACCATGCTCAGTTATGTTCGACTATTTCTGAGAAAGACGGCATGGTGGCATCGCCATAGTCGTCTTAGCTATCACAACGATATCTCTGACCTTGAAGCTGCGATAGACGTTCTACAGTCATCTCGATCATTGCCCAGTGGTGCCGCTCCCGTCACAAATAGCGTCGAGGGCATTGAGCTTGAAGAGTCAGGACTTGGCGAGTCCTTCACATTTGCAGATGCATCCGAAGATCACATCAAGTCGTTAGAAGAGGCTGCCACTCTGTTGAGTCTCGATGAGTTGAAGGCTCTAGCGAAAGAAGCCAAGTTTCAAGGGCGCACGAAAACAGAGCTCATTCGTTCTCTTGTACGGATGAGCCATCAACAAATTGGGCTGATGTCCCTAGGCCTCAGTAGGCACAACAGTCGTGAGTCGATAAGTTCTGAAGACCAGGAGAACAAGGATCCAAAATCGGTGGCCAAAGTGAAACTACGACGAGAAGACTCGAATCGTGACCAACATTTCTTGGCAAAGATTCTCACCATTTTGGGTCCCTGCATTCGATTATCGCCACCAGTGTTCAAGCTATTTGAGCGAGTCCATCTAGTCTTTTACAGATCAACCGAATGGACAGAGAAGTCTCTCACGACCATCATTCTTGCCAAGATCGCACGGCGCCATTACCCCGAGTACATCGTTTGTCGAAGCTCGACAATCTTCGCATCGCGGATGCATCTACTGGAGTATGAAAGCGGTATCCGTTTAGAAGCCGAAGTCGACAGCATCATGGAATTCAACGGACCACCTGGGGAGGAGGGTCACAAGAAGATACTTGCAATATTCGAAAAGATCTACCCTCGGTGGAAGGCCCTGGTCGAAGAGGAACGACACAAAGAAAAGACTGTGTACGACATGGGCGAGGGGGCTTACATGAGGCGGTTCACGCCAGGTCACTCCTACACAAGGATTGTTCACAAAGCTGCCCCTATCTTTGGAAAACTCAAGGATCATCTCAGGGAACATGAACTACTCAGTGAGCTCCTAGACCAACGGCTGTTCCAAATGGCTAGGCGAGGTGGATGGTATCAGCGCAAAGCCTTGTTGGAAGAGCATTACATGCCCACATTGGACCCGAACCCCACGACCACAAACGTCGAGCAACAAAAGAAGCACTGGAAGAGAATTGCAGTGGCCACTTGCGAGGCTGGGCTTCAAGATCCAGACTGTCATCTGATATTCCATTACGACCTTCAGAAACGACTGGTCAAGCTGGAGAAGAAGCTACGGATTCCTCGTCGGTTACAGCACGACTTTAGCCATGTCCACCTCGAGAAGCCCGTGGAGCATACAGTTGAAGGAGTACAGCTCAAAAGGGATGTTCCTACCAAGGTTGGTCGCCAGACCGTCTGGCTCGACGAGCTCGACTCCCAAGAGGAATGCAGTGTCGAGGAGATGTGCTTGAGTCATTACCGGTCACAGGGATGGAAGGGATATCACGCTGAGGGTGGCATCATTCGCACTCTCTTTGCGTATCTCTTTTACGACATCATATTCCTATACGTCCCCAATGTATTTCAGACAGCATACCAGATGTGCCCTCTGGACCTGCACACGGATGCCTTCTACCCAGCCAGAGCATCAGAGATCAACCACAGACTGGTTGAGATTACGAATGGAGAAGGACCACGGCTCCTTCGCCAAGTCTGGGAGAGCGAAAGTGAGAATAGGACGAGCGTGGTGGGTCTCAATTGGGACTTTGACATTGAAGACCTCGTGGAGCTGGTGGAATGCTTCGAGGGCAGTGCTCTCGCAGCCGTGTGCAAGGTCATGGCTCAAGAGTACCGGCAGAGGGGTGGTGGTATCCCCGACCTGATTCTCTGGCGGACCAGAGACACAACGGGGAACGGCGGCGACGGGCCGGCAAAGTCAAAAGGAGAAGTCATGTTCTCGGAGGTCAAGAGCGCCAACGACAGGTTGAGCGATACTCAACGGCTCTGGATCCATGTGCTCACGGGGGCAGGGGTCAAGGTTGCGCTCTGCAACGCCGTGGCGAAAGAGGTGAGGGAGGTGGATTAATTCCGATCCCAGGACTCTTGCATACAGTACCTACATACATACACACATACAGGGCTCTACAGACGCGAAGGATGGTTTGGTGATCTTGCATCACATATAGAGAACAGTTGCGAGGGGGTTCAAGGTGACGGACGGCCCTGCAATTCCACCGTGCACCCGCGTTCACTCGAGCTACGGGGGTCAACTCAATCTTGGACCAGAAGAAGCTATATCGGGATACGAAAGACCTAGGCCGTCTACAAGGTTGCAGATGTCCCAAGGCAGACTTCTCGAACCGACAAGGAGGCCCAGAGCCAAAATTAGCAACGGCGAAGCAGTTTAGAAACGAGTCCACGGGCCATGTTCCACCCAGCAGCCTGGTCGCAACGGTCTCAAACCCGTTTCTAATCTCAGTCTCAGGGCTAAGGAGGCCCTCGTCGGTTTCAGATAGGCGGGAGGCGTTGGCGTGGGAAGCTCGTCTGGTGGTAGCCAATGGAAGCGGTGGAAAGGGGGGGCGCCAGAGACGGTGTGATGCGCAGGGTTATCACATCACCACATGCGCATCTCGTCACTGGCGCCTTCTGCCGGTTGGACACAGTCGTTGGTGATGTGGGCGGTCTCCAGCCTCTGAAGGGGGGGCAAGAGAGGTCACACACACACAGACGCACGCACACTGAGAATGCCACGAGAGCGCGGGAGAGGGAGAGCAACAGAGCACGCGGGGTACCTAGCCTGGAAAACGGTGCTACCACTCGGGCCCGTGCCGTGGGTGACGGGCCATGATGTTCCAGAGCTACGGGCAACATGGATGTGACGATCGAGAGAGATAATCGACCGGGACAAGACGATGAACAGGCCACGCCAAGTGGTGGACAAGATGACAACCGCGACATGTCTTTGATGTGGCACAACGGGCCAACCAGGTCTTGACAAGACGGATGGATATTCACTCACTCACTCACTCAAAGAGTCAAGCAAGATTTCACGTCCTGCTCACCTGGTGGTGACAAGAGTTGAATGGAAACAGCCTAGCAACCAGCAGGTTAGCGCGCTGCATCCTCTTGCAGTAGCTGGGTAGCATGCGCGAAACGAAGCGAGGAGACTGGAAACGAGGGAACGAGAGGGACCACCTGAAGCCGACACGACACGACAGTCTCTGTCTGTCTCTGTCTCTGTCTCTAAAGGACAGAGGCATAGACAGAGAAACGACGCTTCTGCATCTGTCCCAAATGCTCACAATCGTCGACCCACAGACCCGGGCGCTTAGCACGCCGCCAATCACGCAGCCTCCGGACCCGTGGTGGGTGATGAGCTCGCCCGCAGCAACCAATAGGACGCTCCGCCCGCCTCCTGGCGCCCTCTGCCCGGCGCTTACAGGCAGGGCCAGGGGTGAGGGCAGGGCAGTTTTTCTGGGGTCCCGCCGGACCAGGGTACTGGGTCGCGCCGTCGACGGAGGCACTCACACGCCGCTTTTACAGAGGGGAACAACCCATTTGCTGGAGCTGGGGGAGGGATGATGGCGCCCGGGCTAGTCAAGGGGGGGTGGTGCCGGCAGAGTGGAAACGACGATTTGGAAGGATTTCTGAGGCCCTGGGGGTTGGGCTGGGCTGGGTTTTTTTGGTTCCGTTGAAGAGAGACTCTTTGACAAAGATCCCATGGGAGGGAGAGGGAATTACATGCAAGAGACAGAAGAAACCAAGAACGATGGGATGGGGAAAATCTACCTTGCAGTTGGCACTTGTTTCTCTCTTCTGCCTTGTGATGCGGCCTAAAATCCGACCTCCTGTGGGCCTCTGTTCATCACCATCAAAGCACGCACCCAAGAAGCAAAAAGAAGAAGAAATTTGAGAGAGAAAAAAAAAGGTCCGTTCTCGTTGTATCCCGACAGGTCTCCATCGGTTCTTCTTCTCCAGGGGTGTGTAGACAAACCCAGACAAAGAAAAAAAGGGCAAGTCATAAAAAATTCCAATCTCGAGTAAATCCAGATCATCATCTCGGTCCAACCTTTTTTTTTCCCCCAGTAAATAATCAAGTCATTATAGTATACAAGGAACAGGATTATAGATATTAAATAAAAATAAGAACAAAATCAAAACGAGCTTAGGCGGGGCTTAGACATTGCTACTACTAATAGCAGTGGAGAGAGAGACGAGGTCATGAAAAAGGTCTGCACATCCTAGATTCGCGATGCAGAGCGGAGGAAGGATATTCCCGTTGATGAGCGGCCCATTCTTGAGGCCATGGTAGATCTGTAAACAAACAAGCTATAACCGCAAAATAAACAATACTCACATCACAGATACTTGGCACAACACTCGACCATGATATCAATCTCGTCGGTGAGATCCCTTCTCTCAGATGACAATGCACCGACTAGTCAGTCGGTTATCCTCACCAACACCACACAAGTCAGAGCACACGCCAAAATCGTGGTCAAAACAGCCCATGGCTTTGTTAATTTGCGGACAAACACGTTACCGAGAGCTAATTTCGTGTGCCCCAAGACACGGGCCACCAACCCTCAAGCCTTCTTCTCTCCCCATCCATTCCCATCTTATCATAGGTACCCATGCCTGTACCTGCTATCAAGAAGAGGCTGTTGGGTCCCACCTCGCCGCCGCCTTGTGTCTTCGGTCCTGGCCATTCCCAGTCCAGTCCTTCCTTGCCTGCCTGCCTGATCCCAACCAACTCCCCCGCGCCGAACCCTTTCACATGTCGTGGTATCGAACCTCTCAGTATAAGCCATTACCCCCAGGGAAAGGCCATATCCAAGATGGTCATAAAATAAAAAAGGACGTAAAAACGCCGTCAAACTCCTCCAGCCGTGCCTCCAGTGTAATTCCAATAGTAGTGTCTCGTAACCAATTCGACTCCTCCAAAACGCGTGCCGGAATAAATGTCAAAGCAGGGAGTGGTGGTGAAGTGAAATTGCGCCCATGCCCGTGGCGTCAATGCCGGGAGCCTCATAGTCAGATGAATGCTGGCTCCTGCAGGTACCCCGGGCCTATTCCATGTCTCGCTCTCTCTTCGCGTCTTCGTTTTCGGTATGGCCCTTGTGATGCATGTCTAAACAAATGAAATTTCGTGATATTCGAAGGATCGTCAAGTTTGTGAGCAGATGAATGCTCTTGGTCGTCGGTATGATGGGTGAAAAGTAGTGTTGCCATTGTTGCCGACTCATTCAATCTTGCGTCGCTTTCCCTTTGGCGCAGGTGCCATTCTCGGTGTGTAAGTGACGGTTCTTGTCACCACCTCCCGAATGTGGCGTACGCTGGTTCGTGAAGCCTTCTTCTTCTCGGCGAACCGGGCCTTGAGGGCGGCGTCCCAGTCGAATACTGAGTGAACTGGTCTGGCGCTGAAGGGTGAACGAGGAGTGGACACGCTCAAGGGCGAGTCCAAGTTAGCCACGCTGGGGCTGGGGGGCAGCTTAAGGCTGGGAAAGGTAGCAGGCCCTGTAGGAGGGGCAGACATGGGAGCAGTGTAGGTGAATGGGCTAGGAGGCACCATTGGTGCCGTGGCCGGAGGGGAAGGGCCAGTTGAGGTCTTGGAGCTGGTGCTGGAAGCCGAAGATGGCGGAGTGGTGTTGCACTTGCTGGAGGCGTCGGTTTCCTCACTAGTTGCCGAGTCCGGGATAGAGTCGGGAGTGGTTTCACCAGAGCTAGGAGCTGGTGAGTTGAGAGCCATAGCCTTGGTGAGGAAGTCGGTATAGGCTGAAGGCGGGCTGATGGGCGTCTTGATGAAGTCCGGGTCAGGCTTAAAGTTGAACGAGATGGCCGAGATGGGAGTTGCCGAAGTGATCTCGGAGGGAAAGGTAGCGGTGACGGGGGTGGTGAGCTTCCCCAACTTGGGCTTGGCAGTAGGCATGGTGGTGGTGGTTGAGCTGAATATACTGTACTGTCGGGAGAGACAAGGTGGTTGAAGTCGATCAAGCTGAGTCGGGGAGTTTACTGTAGGCAGGGTGTGTCGAGGTAGATGAACCAACAACCAAAGCCAACCCCAGGTAATAAGAATGCAGGCAGATGGGAGCAGCGAGCGAACAGACTGACTGAGGAAGAGGTGGAAGCAGGAGTGTGGGAGATGGCAGCACCAAGCGATTATAAGGAAACGAAGGACTGCGTCAAGTATTTGGCGCCGGGAGGAACAAAGTGGAAGACGTGGGCGCTTGAAGGGGGTGTGAAGAAGTTGGAACAAGGTGGAGCTATGACGGATATGGAGGAGAGAGGGTGAGAGTGGAGGGGTAGGGGGAGTGTGTTGATTGACCCTTGCCAGACTCGATGGATGGAGATGGAGGGATGGATGGGGACGACGTGCTCCGTACAATGCGGGATGGGCACAGCACAGCACAGCACAGCACAGCAGGACTCATACAGGATACAGTCCGGATGGGGCCCGGCGCGTGTGGGAGACACGGTCAAGGGAGCAACGGAGGGAGGACAAGCTGACCAGCAGCACCAGCAACAGGCGCGTACGGAGGTGCAGAACCTGGCCAGACAGGGCAGACAGGGCGGCAACTGCACGAGAAACGACCTGGGACGCGAGCCGGGGAGGGGCGGGTCTAGCATCCATCCATCGCCAGAAAGATGCGCTGCTGCTGTTGCTGCTGCTGCGTCGAGCTCAGTCCCAGTCCAGTTCAGTTTGCGCGGGCTGCAAGCGTGCAATGCGAGGATGTGACTGCGTCCGTGGTAGGCTCCATGCCCTGCGCGGGACAAATTCTAGCGGGTGAGGACGGATGATGCAGTATGCTCAAGCATGTCACTTTGTCTCTTTCTTTTCCTGCCAGCCGCCAATGGGTGGGTGAATGGCGCTCTGTGTTGGTGATTGGGAAGCTGTCTGGCTATGCTGGCACAACGTCTCTCCAGAGTTGGCCTTTGACCCGGATGACTGCCAGCCAACGCCTCGGTTTGGATTGTGACACACTGCCTTGTGAACTTGCCTCTCGAGAGAAAGCCCATCGCGTCCTGTTGGTATGAAGGTGTTGGTCGGCGGCTCAACTGCTGAGCTTCAGCGACCCGTGGTTGGTGGTGGCACAGGCGCTGTGATGGCTGTAAGTTGGAAGGGCCCAATCGTTAATTGGGATTGGGCGACTCTGACGGCGGGTCAGGAGCCATAGTCGCGTTAAAAGCGGCGGCACCGGCCTACGCCTACTCGAGAATAGGAGGTACCCAAGCAATGAGCGACTAGCAGGGGGGCGGGAGGCTTGATGATTCGACAGGGCAGGGGGCGATCGAATGCCTGGTCTCTTGCTTTTTTTATTCTCGAAAGCCCTGGAGCAGCCCTTGCACTGGATCCCCTCGAGCTGCTTGGCTGCTGGGGCCGTTGCTGGCGCCGGGGATGGGCTTCCTGGCCCAGATGGTCGGTGAGGAATGTGATTCGACCAGCGAGGCCTGGGGAGCACTTGGGGAAGACGCCATGTCGGGCGGCTTTTCGGCTTTTTGGTAATGGTTTGGCTTGCGAGGAGGCAAACTGCCGAGCGAATGGGATCTTGCCCATGGCAGATTGAGCTCTTTTGACAGCGACGAGGCCTGTCTGGTGCTGACGACTGACAACGGGTAGTGACTGCGGCTGGACTGCGGCTGACGATTGACGATTGACGTTTACGAGGATAATGGCTGTATCTGTCCGTCCTTGTGAACTGCATCTTGTGATGCCATTGATGGATGGAGGAGCAGGGGTGGTTGCAAGACGGAGGATGAGCAGTGTCTTGGAAGAGATGCGAATCCACTATTGGCTCCTTCCACAACTGCTTTCACCCTTGAATTTGGAAAGAGTTACGAACTGATGACGGATGGCTCCTGCTTGGTTGGTACACGATGAATATCTGCAAGACACCAGGTGAAGCACCTTCCTACCTAAGGTAACCTATTTGGCAGACCTTTCTCGTGGAAGCCATTTCTGACAAAGTTGAATGCTGGCTGCGGCCACTCCCTTTCCATTAATAGATTTCGACGAATGACGTCTGCCAATGGATGAAGAGACTCGGCCGGTTTACAATACAGCTTTGGGCTCGAGTGGCCGACCAGATGGATATGGGGGTCGGATTGCTTCACCTTGGGACGATATCTGCGAGACCACGCGCGCGCAAAACTCCAGTTTCTGTCTAGATCTAGACCAAGTTGCGGTGGCCATGAGCGTCAACGAGAATCCGCCGTAGGATAGGCGTTTAAAGAGCTGACCACACGGGCGGCATGCGAGACGGGTATTGTGGTCTGGGGGCATCTGGCCAGCTTTAAAGAAGCGCGCGTCAATGCGAGGCATAGTTTGCTGCAGCGACAACCTGTTTCCAATTCTTAACGTAGCTAGTGAGGCCAAAGGCCGCCCATCAGAGACCACGAAACATTGCTGGTTAACCAGTCAACGGCGGATTGCCACCTATCATTGGCGCTACACCTCGTGGTTTTTGAGGACGGTTGAAGATCTGGGGGCACCATCCAGCGAGGCGCCGATGCGAAAAAAACACGGTCTCGGACGCGGCCTCCGGCACGCGAGGTTCGAGTTATTTTAAGGTACGGAGCGAACGGGGCTTTGCATATGATGGAGTTTCAGGCGCGAACAAGCGGATGAAACGAGACTTGGCTTGTCTTCCTGAAACAGCTCCAATTCACCCGGAAATAATTCATCCATGGGCGGCGAATTGTAACAACATGCCCGTAACCATACATCAAGAGTTCTTTTGTGTTTTGTGAGTGTCTGTCTCAATTCATGGTTGACCCTATCTTCTATGTTGACAACCAGGCAGCCTATGTTAACTACGATTGGCGCAGTGACACTTTGGCCTGCCAGGGCCGTCTATCCATGAACACCATAAATTCTGGCCCTGTCGTTCCGCTGACAACCCTGGTCTAACATATTGTCACGATGTTGTGCTTGGATGTGAGTGAACCGTGAAGACCTCACTGCTGCCTGACAGATTCAAGACATCCCCGGCCAATGGACCTGCATATCCATACATCGGCGACTACTCCATTGAGAAATATTACATGGACCATATTCTCACCGGACAGGCAAGTCGGCGGAGTCCTAGGCAGGCACTGTTGGGAATTCCCTTCAACTTGGGTACTTTGGTGTTGGTCCAGGGTAGGAATCCATCCATGGATCTCATTACCGAATTACTCCCTGATGAGCCCAACTCATGAGTGTTAGTCGCTGTTTATGGATGTAGATTTCACATTGGCTGGAATTGCTGTGGAAATGTGCCGTTTCTCTTTCAATGTCTTGGTCAGGCTGCAGGAACTACAGCTCTGAGAATTGTGAGTTATGACGATATCGAATGTTCCGGGCTGGCCGAAAGCGTAACTCATGTCTAGACCACATTTATAGAAACATACATCAACGCCGCCCTCTGACTGGCAATTTTCCTGCCTGCCAAGAACAATCCTACCTCGAACATGCATCGACATATCGACAATTGTCGAAGTGACCGAGAGGGTGCAGCGAGACAATTGTCATTCTCGGGAGGAAGCGTACTCGCGTGGAGAATCCGTACGTACATGCGTCATTCAGGGGTGGAGTCCAGCCACTCTCGGCCAACGCAGACCGGCAGGTATCAGCCACTGTCAGCCAACATTTGGAATGACTATCATGACAAAATCAGTACTAAATAGGGGAGGTAAAAGGAGACAGGAAGGGGCAATATTGTTCCATAAAGGAGCAAGGGCAATATAAATGTACCCCTTAAGTGAATTTATAACCATCTGCTCAGCTTTCTATTGAGAAACAAATGTCTGAGTAATTGACCGCCAGCTGTCGCGCCCTTTCATTGGTGTGGCTTAGCCGGTAGACGGGTGGCACTGAGCAGAAACAAACCATCGAATGCCTGACCCCACCGAACTCGCCCTTCCAGTGATCCAGTCCAGTCCAGTGTCCAGTCCTCTGCCTGGTGTGGGAAATCGCTGGCGCGCTGGCATGATGGTCTAAACATCCATGACTGAGACCGAGACTATCTATGTGAGGGTTTTCCCGCCTGCTGCCTTGCCTTGCCTCGCCTTGCCTTGTGTATCGCGCCTTCCGATCCATCCCCCCACACACCGTACCCGCCTAACCCGCAATCGCCGTGCGCCTTGTCTGCCCGTGCTCTGCTGTGCTCTGCTGCTGTGAATGAG
Organism: Fusarium duplospermum; assembly: GCA_003946985.1. Classification (NCBI taxonomy): domain Eukaryota; kingdom Fungi; phylum Ascomycota; class Sordariomycetes; order Hypocreales; family Nectriaceae; genus Fusarium; species Fusarium duplospermum. The sequence goes on along the minus strand of NKCI01000003.1, from coordinate 524,028 downwards.
GGTGACTTCTGATCTCATCATCAGAAACCCGGCAAACCACGTTTTTCTCTCAATCTTTTTCTTCCCGTCCCATTCAGCTCGACAGCCTAGAGTGTGTCACGCCATCCTCTTACTCGTCGACTCGCAGCCTCGACTTCCGCGTGACTGACCCGACGGCCAAGTAAGCAAGCAACCCTGCTTCGCGACGCTTTCCACGTCGGTTGGACTCTTGGGTCTCTTTTCTGCCTATCCCCGATCCAACGGCCCCGACCCGACACCGTCATAGTCATAGTCATACCTGCCCAGGCACCCCTCTTGGCCTCAGATCCCCTTCCTTGGCCTTCTCTGACTCGGTCTACCGTCACGACTACAGCACCTCCCTAGGTAGCTTTAGTCACCCGGCTGCAAACGCCAACGCCACCTTTGAAATCTGCGCCCTCGTCCTCATCCTCCGACGACCCTTCTTTGCCTGCCTACCTATCCCAACCAAACCCTTTTCCTTAAAAACCGCCACGATTCCCCCCACCACGAGGAAGCGGAAGGCTGCTGAGGCGACGATTACCTCTGCCAACAGAGACGAAACACCCAACAAGAGAATCATCGCCTCAGCCGCCGTGTCGGACAACCACGCCTTGCCTCCGACCCCGGTCACCACGGCTAGCAACCCGATGGATTCGGACGAGGAATACATGTCGGCTCTTTCGAGCGACGACGAGTTGATGCAGGACGATAGTGGAGACGAGATCTCAGCCGGTGACGGTAACCTTTCCCTCCCAAACGACCACTCTTGACCCAACTCGTTGCTGATAAAGATTTGATTTCCTAGACTTCGATGATGAGGAGTTTGACGAGCCCGATCCCGACTTTGGTTTGGCCAAGGATCTCGATAAGAAGAGACAGGCCGCCCACGTCGTATCCTACAAAGTCTACGAGCCGCGCGATATTCAACGACAACAAGATGACATGATCGGCGAGGTCAACATGATCCTAGACATGCAAAAAGAAGATGCCGCCATCCTGCTCCGTTATTTCCGATGGAACAAGGAGCGCTTGCTTGAAGATTATATGGACCGCCCTGAAAAGGTCCTGGAGGCTGCCGGCCTGGGTAGCAGCACGACGGTGCAACCGCAGCTGGAGGTCATCCCCGGCTTCGTCTGTGACATCTGCTGCGAGGATGAAGACGGCCTCGAGTCGTTTGCCATGAAGTGTGGTCACCGGTACTGCGTAGCCTGCTACCGCCACTACCTGACCCAGAAGATCAGGGAGGAGGGTGAGGCTGCTAGAATCCAGTGCCCCTCCGACGGCTGCGGTCGTATCCTCGACTCGGCTTCGCTTGACGTGCTTGTGACGCAAGAATTGTCGGGTCGCTACCAGGAGCTTCTCAACCGGACATACGTCGAAGACAAGGACAATTTTAAGTGGTGTCCGGCTCCTGACTGTCCCAACGCCCTTGAGTGTGGCGTCAAGAAGAAGGATCTTGACAAGATTGTCCCCACTGTCGAGTGCCACTGCGGCTACAGGTTCTGTTTTGGCTGTCCCAACCCAGATCACCAGCCTGCTCCTTGCGAGTTGGTGAAGAAATGGCTCAAGAAATGTGCAGATGACTCGGAAACGGCGAATTGGATATCGGCCAACACAAAGGAGTGTCCCAAGTGTAATTCGACCATCGAGAAGAACGGAGGCTGCAACCACATGACCTGCCGCAAGTGCAAGTACGAGTTTTGTTGGATGTGCATGGGACTCTGGTCTGAGCACGGCACGAGTTGGTACAACTGCAACCGGTACGAGGAGAAGAGTGGTGCCGAGGCACGAGATGCACAAGCAAAATCGCGAACTTCTCTTGAGCGCTATCTCCACTACTACAACCGCTATGCCAACCACGAGCAATCGGCCAAGCTGGACAAGGATATTGCCCAAAAGACGGAAAAGAAGATGGTGCAGCTCCAGACCGCCTCAGGCATGTCCTGGATCGAGGTTCAGTACCTCAACTCGGCATCCCAGGCCCTGCAGACCTGTCGACAAACCCTCAAGTGGACCTACGCCTTTGCCTTCTACCTGGCCAGAAACAACCTTACTGAGATTTTTGAGGACAACCAGAAGGACCTAGAAATGGCTGTGGAAGATCTGTCCGAGATGTTTGAGAAGCCCATCCAAGAATTGTCTGACCCTAAGCTCAAGGTGGACATTATGGATAAGACCTCGTACTGCAACAAGAGGCGTATAATTCTCCTCGCCGACACCGCCGAGAACTTGGCCAAAGGTATGTGCAACCCTTGAAAATCTGTATATGGTCCGTGACGGCATGACTGACTGATCTTTCTTCACAGGTGAATGGGTCTTTAACTCGGATCTCGTGGCTAACACGACTGCTGGGCCCGCTCCCCGTCGCTAAGCCTGAGGCATCACCATGGGAAATGCTCCAAAACTCTGCATCATGACAGCGTCCACTGCCCCAACTAACCAACCAACCAACCAACACTTGGTTGAATAGTATTTCAACCACCGCCGTGTTCTGGCCCGTCGCCGGATAGGCAAGCATGTGGTTGAATTACCTTGATCTTGCACGAGAGTTGACATCAGTGCAACTACTATAGACGGCGACATTGCTGTACAGCGACATTTATAACCAGCCCACACAACTGCAACCGTGGCACATGGCTCCTCAGCCTCTTTTGCCACTTTTCAACACGAATTTGTCTTTACCACCTGTTTTGCAACCCCCCTTTTCTTTGTCCGTCATCAGTCATTCTTACTCAATGAGAACTAGACGAGGCACGAGGCGTGGGTTTTTTTTAAGGCGTTGGGCCCACCATAGCTGGAGGCGTTGGCGCGAAGAAGGTGATCATGATGACTGGCTTGGTTGTCCTCTGCAGTGGATGTGGATGGATGATGATGATGGAATGGGATGGGAGGTTTTTGGGTCCTGGTTCGTTCATACATAGATTTGTTACGACATGTTTCTGCGACGCAGTCATCGACATGGATCATGAGGTTTTTTTTCAGCGAGTACATAAAGAAAGGCATCACAATTGCAACCACAGCAATGCAGCTATTTTCCCACTCAGAGCGATTAATTCATGACCGTATGCACTTTATAAGTTGATGTCTGACTGAGGTTTGGTGAGATGACACGAGTTGTTCTTATCATTGCTGCCCAGATACATATTCACTCCTTGGAAACATCTGAATGACTGCAAATCGGGTATTATTGTAAAAACCCCTGGGCAAATCTTTGATGCCAAAAAAACGCCTATCTGATATTCTGTCTCCTACACCGACAATATTCCTCAATACGCACGAGTTTCCACAAGACGCTAACTCCGACCACATGTTGTATGTACCTACAGAACGGCAAGCAATGGAATGGAATGCGTCCTGACGGCCAGCAGCTGCAGTACAAGAAATAAAGACAACAAAAACAAGTAGAATAAGAAAAAAGTTGGAGGAATGCCGTGTCGAATAATTCAAGTTTCGCTTCAACGGCCCCAAGTGAGGGGGTTTATGAGAGGGAGCTGGCGACGCTCTATGCAAATGCGAAGCGGGAGAGGTTGAGCTTCTTAGGGGGTGGAAGGTCGACTTCGTCCTCGTCCTCATCTTCCTCGTCACTATCGGGGATGATTTGGTCTTCGCTACCTCGGTTCAACTGCTCCACCTCCTTTAGATTGACCTTGGGGAGGGGAACGAATGCTGGGTTCACAGGCACGCCCGAGAGGAACTGCCTGTCAAGGCTATTGCGTGGCTTGGGCAACTTGGGAGACATGGGACCGCTGAGGGCACGAGCACCAAGCCGCTGCAGAGGCGTCATTCGAGAGGCAGCAGTTGAAGGCGCGGTTGAGGGAGTGGATGCCGCACTGAAGACCGAGGAGCGTCGCGAAGCATCCGAAGCAGGGGTTTCAGTTGGTTTCGAGTAAGAGAACTGGCGGAGATTGGGTCGAGAGGGAGTCACGGAAGGCGGCTTTGACAAGGGGGCGGTTGATCGAGGAGGAGGCATAGGATCTTCGAAAGATGACATTGGTGTCTGTTCATGTTTGAAGGATGCCTGACTCTCACTATCAGCCGTTGTGGTGAAACTGTCGCTCGTGGTAGTGGTTTCTTGGCTCTCTCTCTCCTCAAAGACCGAAATAGACTTTCTTGACTTGTCGGCAGGTTTCCAGCCTTCAAAGTCAGGAAGAGCCATAAGTGCCTCATCAAGAGAGTCGTCTGACAGTAAGTATGCGTCGCTCTTGGCCCTTCTGGGACTTCTTCGTAGCTTTGGAGCCGAAAAGAACCTGCTCCTCTCGGGTGGAGAATCGATAGGCTCAGCTTCGTTGTCGCCACACAGACGGGCCTTCTTGGGTGGCCTATTCATAGGATCGGTCGAGGCGGCCGCGGATGAGCTGGATGCCGTACCCACAGAAGACGTGCGTCTTGCGGTGGGAGGACTGCCAGCAATCCGGGCGAGCATACTGGAGATTGGCTCAGTTCGGCGGCGATTGAGTCGTGGGGATGATCGTGTGCGGTTGGGAGAACGAGGGGCCGTGGGTCGAGTTGCTTCATCAAGATAGGGCCTGGGCAGAGGGAACACCCGGGGAACCAATCCTCCTCCGGTAATTTGCGAAACTCGTTGAGGGTCGACTTCGAAGCAATTGGGATCCATTTCACCCATGGGTATCCGTTGGTGACCCTTGAAGTATGAGTTGATGGGCTTCATCGGCGGAGGCTCATCAACAGTACTAGAAGTTGTCTGTGAATGTCTTCTCTTGGACGGCGTCAGGGGTAGAACGATGGGCATCTTGGTGATTGGATTCATATCACCCTTGGCCACCGCTCGCGCAACCTCCGGTTCTACAAAAGCTCCGATGAAGGGCATCTCCTCTGCAGTCCGCGTCCCATCCAGGTCAGTGAGGTGAACAAGCTTCTTCTTGTTGGGACAGAAGACCCATTGGTGTAGGAAGGTTAATTCGGCCTGGTAGAACTGGGTCAAGTAGTTTTCCGAAATTCGCTTGCCCTGGAATTGAAGCATGCGCACTACTCGTTCGGGAGCCTTGGTCTTGCGGAGCATTCGATATGCCGTCTTCAAACCGACACCCGGAAGACCATCCAGATAGTCGCATCCGCTCATTATAGCCATTCGCCGAAACTCAGTATCGGACCACCCTGTCAACGAAACCTCCCGGCAGGCACAGAAATCCTTGCGATTGATCTCAATGCAGTTTCCGTACTGGTCCAGCTTGGTCAGAAGCTTCTTGGCGCCGAACACGAGGAGATCAGAGTCGTCCGAGAGGATACCGTTGATCAGGCCTTGTCGTTCGAGGTAGACGAGCTGTGCATCGGCTTCGTAGGGGGCGACAACGTAAGGGATGTCGAGCTTCTTCAGCTGTTGGATAAGAGCGGATGCCATCTCGGGGGTGATATCGATGCATTTCTGAAACTCCTGAGTGGCCTGAGCAGGCTTCCCGGCTCGGAGGAGCTCCATGGCCACCTTCTTCTTGTCATCTCTCTTTTTGGCACGTGAATCCTCGGTGGCAGCTTTGCTGGGCAGATAGTCGCCGTCGAATACCATGTAGGGGGTTACACCAAAATGGCGGAGCATACGGACACGCATCATGGCAGCATTGATGTACCTGAAGAGTCTCAATTACTTCCGTTCGATTCACTCATGCGAGAAAACTTACTTCTGTGTCGGCTTGCCCTGCCCGAGCTCCAAAGCACAACAATAGGCCGCACGATGAAGCCATCCGTACGCGTCGACACCCAAGGTTTGTCCATCGTATTTCTTGAGCTCAGTTGGCTTTTGGATAGACTTGAGAAGCGGAAGAAGCCCTGGTAATAGGTCAATATCAAATGTTCGAGGTGATTGAGGAGCTCTTGGTGTGGGCCGTACCGGTAACACCCATCTTGAAGGTATCGTGGCGTCAGGGTCGGTGGTGATGGGAGGCCGTCGAGCTTGCACTCGCTGCCCCCGGCAGGGACTCGGGCAGCTTCAAGCCAGATGGGTTCGATGTTGCATATGTTAACAACGGCACATTGAGGTGAGCTAGAGGACGCGTCGAAAAGCTGATTGGCACGCGATGTCGGGTCAGCACGTCCGAGGCTCGGAGGAGCGTGAAGCTGGCGAACGGGATGAGCTAAAGGACGAGGCAAAGACGAATGCGAGAGAGAATGTCGTGAAAAGGCTCAAGGCGTAGTCCGGGGTCAAAAGTTGATCAAATCTGAGGTCCAAAGGCGGTGGGGATAGGACGAAGGATGTTTTGTGTGGGAGCTGGAGGCTCGGCGGGCAGGCAGGGTACATCGGCTAAGTTCGTTCGTCTGCCCCTGCCTGGGACGCGACAGTGGAGGATGGGATGGGACCGACCCCCTGAAGCAGCGGTCTTGATGGGCGCGTCGATAGGCGCGCTGCCGTGGTTTTTGACCACTAAGACCGCTGGGAATGGATTAGTTCCCGCCGCACTGGCATTTCCCCAGCAACCTGACCCCGCCATGACGATGCGACTTTTGAACGCCAAACGCGAGGGAGGTTCTTGATAATGGCGTCTGATAGGTAGGTGGTCGTTGCATTTAACAGTAAAGAAGTGTGATAATTTACTGTATTCCTAGATGTATCCAGTCTTGGTTGATTACCACCTGGGAAGCCCAACCGTTGCTGGTTCTAGAAGATCTTTAACCGAGACATTAATTAAGTTGAGATCCAATCTATGGCACATGGACTTGAGATCCACCAAGAATGGCAATAGCTACATGGGCTCAACGATTGAATAATCAAGCACCAAAGAGAAAAACCCACGTAGTCGATGCGTTATTCTTGTTTATTATTGTTGACTCACCAGCCTCCAATATCAACACAGCAGCTGCCGCACGTACAAAACACATGTTCTTCAGCTGCGGGCAAGCTGCAACCAATTTAACCCCGGTATATACCCGCCACTTTATTGTACACCGACACCTAACCTGTGGAGCACCAAAAAAGGACCCCGACGAAAAAAAATCCTTGCAGAGGCACATCGCAACTTATACAGGATCCAAAGAACTTGATCTGCTCAACACACCCAGTCAAGATGCCTTCCACGCTCAGCAAGACTCGCAAGCAAATCTCCAAGAAGAGGAATGGAGTTGTTAATGCTCTTCACGAAAAGTCGAGGGACTCGCTGCGCCTTCATAAGGCTGGTGTGAGAGATCAGCGCATTGAGAAGCTAGCTGCTGCGAGGAGCAGAAAGGAGCAGCCACTTGGTATGTGACCTGAAGGAAAATTTTCAAGTTGTACGAATAACTGATTGTCTGCAGTTGAGCGCGTTGCCTTTTTCCAACAGGCCCTGCGTCTCAAGGAGAACAAGGGTGTTCCTGAACTGGAAGAGATTCAGCGCATGATTCACTCGTAAGCCTCAAAAGCAAACCTAACATAGCATTTTCTGACTGATGTTTTAGATATGTTCATCAACATGACGAGGAGTACAACGCCGTTAAGAAGACTCGTCGTCCTGGTCGACCTGCCAGTGCTAGAGAGGACCTTCTCAAGGCCAAGATTTCCACCCTCGAAGATGAGTACAAGGGCGGATTCGGTAAGTTATCTCGTTCACACGAGTTTTCGTCATGCTGATACCGTAAAAAGTACTGCCCGACCTCACGGACGCTGATACTGTCAACTCCCTCCATCTTTGGGAGGGTTCATGGTCATATCTCCCTCAGTTGAAATGGGCCAAGGTCAACAAGGAAGGCCAGGTTCGCCCGACCGCCTTTCCTACTGGCAGCACCAACTGAGGATTCGATTACCGGGAGCTTTTGAACGACAAGAAACGTCAGCGTCACAGAAATGCCGACCACCCCTGAGTCTCGAGATCTCTGAAGGGTCCATTATGGAATCTGGATCCTGGACTGACTCAACCGCATAAAAATTACTACTCAGGGCCACCAAAGCAACTGAGGTCCGAGAACGATACCCCCGAGACTTGATCTGAGTGATCTTGACTCACGCTGACCAACATTTTTGAGCTGTTACCCTGCAACTGGCAGATACCTTCCAAGACCTTCACAAGTTCTATACCAACTTCAAAACCAGACATACTAGATTGGTTGAGGTTATCAAATGACTGGCATTCGGCATGTTTGATAGGTAACAACTCAGGCAAGTTGGGGCACCTGGCGAATGGAATCTCTCGCCTAGTGGGCCTGGACAGGTCTCTGGTCTGAAGTCACAATTCTGGCCCTGAGGTGGTTTAGCCCAGCTTGAATTTAGTCTCAGGATGGAAACCATGGGCATTCCAATTGTTAGGTCTATACTGGAACACCCTGGGCTGGATGGTGAGGATACAGACACACACGCACATGAATTGATGAGATAGACACGTGGGAACACAGCGAGAAGCGAATTTATGAATAAAATCACATTGGCCTTTCCATATTCAAATTATAGGCTCGAATTAGCATCTTTTTGCAGCCAAACCCAGCCCCGAGAAAGAATCCATCAGTCAAAAGCCAGCGAGTCGTAGGGGAAAGATAGCCACGTGATCGCCACGACCCCCGCAGTGGCCCGGAAGATCCCTCCAGTCGTCCCGTGTCAGTGCCAAAAAAATTCAGAGGGTGGAGAAGGAAGCTTGAAGCTTTTCGCATTCTCATCTTTTGTACAACAACATCAGGTCATTCCAATTCTCAACACCAATTCCCTCTCCTCCTCTTTCTTAATACCCAGTCACAATGTTCTCCGCTCGATCCGTCGCTAGGTCGGCGCCCCGCGTCGTCGCCCGCCTCTCCGGCGCCGCCCTCCGACAGACTGCTCGCCCCAGCACTTTCCTCAAGGCTTCCTCTCTGCGACCTGCCGCTGCTTTCTCTACTACCGTCTTCCGGAGGGCTGCCGCCTCTGAGACCGATGGAGAGCTCTCGGCCAAGCTTGAGAGCGAGATCCAGATCGAGGAGGACATGAAGGCCAACGAGCAGGACCCCGCCAGCATCAAGGACTTCCTCAACAACAGCGCCTTTGAGCTCATCGACACTCCCGGCCAGGAGGTTGTCAAGCTCGTCCGCAACTTTGGCGAGGAGAAGTGAGTATTTCCAGATCCAATTGAGTCCCCTCACGACACTAACGCCTCTCAAGGATCACCGTCAGCTTCTCTATTGCCGACATCACCAACTACGACCCCTACGCCGAGGAGAACGCCCTCGAGGAGGAGGGTCTCGAGGAGGACCCCAACCAGCGCAGCGCCCAGTCCAGCGGCCGCGCCAACGAGGAGATTGACGAGGAGCTCGAGGACGACATGGAGGACGAGGCCGGCGCCCCCATCAACCTGTCCATCGTGGTCGAGAAGCCCGGCAAGACCGAGGGCGCCCTCAACATCGACGCCACCGCCCAGGACGGCAACATTGTCGTCGAGAACCTCTTCTACTACGCCGACGCCAAGGTCGCAAAGGTCGAGTCCCCCGAGGCCGCCCAGAAGCGCGCCGACGTCTACCCCGGCCCTCCCTTCGGCAGCCTCGACGACGACCTCCAGCTCCTCATGGAGCGATTCCTCGAGGAGCGGGGTATCACCCAGGCCCTCGCCGTCTTTGTCCCCGACTATGTCGATGTCAAGGAGCAGCGCGAGTACACCCGGTGGTTGGCCAACGTCAAGGCCTTTGTTGATGCTTAGATGAAAAAGAATGGTCAAGTTTAAAAGAATGATGGGAATTCACAAGAGAAAGAAGAGCAGAAGGAGTCTTCGATACGGAAAATCTTGTGTTGAATGATTGGGAAATGCCGCTCTTGTTGTACAATAGGATGAGATCCAACGAGGTCAAACTACATGTCAAGATATGTGTAACGATATGAATGTGTCTCTGCTTTAACCCGCCTTTTCTTCTCACGTATGCACCATGATCCTCTACTGTTGTTCTGCGAATAGAATGTTCGACATGAATGTAATGAATTGAGAACCTTGCTATCTACAACAAGCAACAGTCCCTTACCGAATAACAACTCCTACAACTCCGATTAACGAGTGCGCAAGCCCGCCATGCATCCGCTGCCCCGTGGTCCAGTCAAACCACCGCAACTCGACCACCTCGTGCTACACCTCGGCGCAATGAGTCTATCTATTCCAAAGGTGCCTTTCTGACACGCGAAAAAAAAAAAGAAAACAAAAAAGTGTACGGTGTAAACCAAAACAAGCATGTCGACTTCATCCTTCCGTGTTCTGATCTTGGTCCTTATCTGGTATCGTTTTCTCAAGTAGACCATGGGCATCTACATCACGCCCTCAAGTGACCAATCACCCTTCTGGGCCCTCTCCAGGACCTCACGGCCCATATCGGTGAGATCCGGCTTGCCGTCGTTGCCTGTGACGTGCTGGAAAAAGACAGGTTGCCATGTCTCGTTCTTGGCCTCTCGCTGGCGGGCCTTTTCACGTTGAGACTCTTCCAGCTCAACCTTGACCTGGGTAGCCTTGCCGTATTGCTTGGCATGAATGGCCTCGGTAACACCGCCCCAAAGGGTCAGAGACTCATTGGGCAGCTGTTGCTCCTTGGGTGGGATGACCTTGGGTGCGACGTTGAGAGGCCCGATATCGATAATAGTAAACTGCTCCTCAACAGGGACCGATTTCTGCAATAGTTAATTTCCATCATGGGAGACAATTGAGGATAGCCACTTACAACAGGTCTGGGGCCCAGAGTGAAAACGACCTTCTCTTTCCATGGGCCGCTCAACCGGGCGAGAACGTCCTCGTCAGGAACGTCCTGCACTCGAGACTTGGTATCGTTCTCGGGATCGTACTTGAAAACAACACCATCGATCTTGTTCGTTGTCCGTCCCAGCCAGCCTTCCTCAACGTAGTGCAGGATGACCTTGATCTTGGTCTTGGGGCAGGTGATATAAGCCATCTCGCTGACAGAGACGCTCAAGGCTCCGCGGAGAAGACCACCCAGGTGAGCCGCGGGGTGCGTAAGTTGGTATGTCTCGCCGTCGCGCTTATCAAGGCTGATAAAGATGCCCATGTTGTGCTCGCCGGGGAGGACCTTGACCGAGGTGCCAGTGAACTTGGCCGTGATCTGATCGAAACCGCGAGCGGTGATGCCCTTTTCGGGGCAGGTGACGTGGAAAGCGCTAACGGGAGGGTGATGGGATGTCTGTTCGGTGAGGTATGAAACGCGGATGAGCTTGTTGTCCTTCGAGGTGCCATGTTGGGGCACAGAGAGTGACACAGATGATGCATTCTTGTCGCCCTTGGCCGCCACCTTCAAGTTCAATAAGCTGCCCTTGGGGGTGCCATTGGTCTTCTGAAGACCCGAGGTATCGATCCTGGGAGCATTGTCTTCGGTTTCCCAATTGCACTAGGCCGCTGTCAGTCCCTCTGTCCTCTCAAAGATGGCCTGTTTCTTGTCGTGGCGGTGTGTCGACTGCATATCACGTACCCTGAAGAACTCGCCCAGGCACGAATTGTAGGGCTTGCACGGCTTTCCCTTTGCATATTTCAAGTCCTTTGTGAGCCAGAAGCGCACGACTTCAAGCATACGGTCGAGGGCATCGTCCGAGGTGCCGATGGCGATGAAAGCATTGGGGGCGTCGAGGTAGGTCCAATATTCCAGGTTCGGGGTGGGCTCGAGCAGCTGCGACGGCAGCGAGAATCTAACTGCTGCAAGGTCTGAAACGCCGATGAACCTGTCGCGGCGCAATAAGCGGTCAGCATTGAAAATCTCGAGATGTCCATTTCGAACCCGTCTGGTCGTGAGTCCTGCCATTCACCTCCACCGCCATGCTCCGCTCGATGGGGAGGGAGGTTGGAGCTCCGACCTCGCTGACAAGGGCAAGCTCCATCTCTCCCTGGCGGGGTGAAGGAAAGCGGTGGAAGCTATCACAGCAGAACGGGATCCTCGATGGCATGAGGGTCTCTCTTACTTTTTCAGAATACCCAAAAACGTGCGCAACTTGGATCCATCACTCTGAGGCTCATCAGGCGTGTCGGTCGTGGGTGGTGGTGTCGATGACGACATCCTCGTCGTAGGACTCGATAAGCTGGGCTGGGCGACGAAGCTGGGCGAGAGGCGCTCCGAGAGAGCAGCTTGGTTGGCTGTTGGGGATAGGTAGGCTGCTGGATGGCCTAGAGAGGGGGGGACGGCGGCGCCGATGGTAGGATGTTGATTTGTTGTACGATGAATGTAGGAAGTAAGAGGAAGGAGAAAATAAGAAGACAGATAATGAAGGTGTGGGAGAGAGAGAAAAGGGAGGAAGAAAAAAAAGTCTCGAAGGTTGCAGACTGAATCGCAAAAAGTCAAGAAAGGGAAGCGGGCGGTACTGTACCTAAGCCCAAGTGACGTTTTTGGCGGGGTGGGTGCCGGTTGGAGTTGGAGCAAGGGAGGTACCTCTTCCGCCGCCTTGTCCTTGCGCTCACGGCAGGTACCCTGCGTCTTGCCGTGCTTCTAGGCCTGGTCACTTGAGCCAAAACGGCCATGGAACGTGCGTCGAGCGCTACGGTCTGGTGGGGGAAATGGCGAGACGGGATATTTATTGTTGAGACTACCGGGCTATCAAGGGGCAGGAGACCAGGTATTAGTAGAGTAAAGGGGGACATATATGTTGACAGCTGACAGTAATGTCTCTCCTGTTGGTTATCTGCTGAAGCCATCACCAGAGACTTTTAACTCACTCCTCGCATCAAGACACAGCACAATATGAAGCCACAGCGTGATCGACAACATGGGTGTTCGCTCTCAGTGATACAGTAACTACCTCTAGTCCCTTTCCCTCTTTGTTTGATAGTTGTAACAACCCTTGTCAACGAGCCAATCATCAGCGCACATGGGTAGAGCCTCTGGTTCTCATCCCATCCAATCCATTCACCCATCCACCCATCCGATAATAAAGGAAGCGGGATTAATTATCAAAGGAACCATATTGGACTATTGCACCGAGCTCATCTCATCTCGTCAAACAGCTGAAGCACGGGTCTTGAGTGGCTGTCTTGTATGGATCTGGTTATCCTGTTGATTGATAGGTTGTGATATCTTGTTGATCTGGATTGGGTCACATGGAGTGAGAGCACTGCTGCCTGTTCCTCAACCCATCCATCTCCCATTTCTACAAACCTGACCAAGTCACTCAAACACCAATTCGAAACAATCGTGTCTTCTCAGTAAGTTTTATTATTATTTACTTGTGCTTGGCGTGTACTGTTATTCCGCAACGCCTACCTACTGTCGCCTCCTGACCTCCTGGTATGAATGCCAAATGTTGTGATGAATACCTCTACTCCTTCAGTTTTCCCATGTAGTGTGCCCTAGGTATCATGGCTGCATGACAAGACCCAAAAGATGCTGTCCTGGTTGACCAAGACAACAGCAACAACAACAATAACAAAAAGGAGAGAGGAGAACGGCAACCCCTGAAAACACTATGCCGTAGCATCGTTCTCAGCCCACAACCTCTACTACAAAGAAATATGTCCAACAAAATGCAAACGTGTACGCCGACGCCATGTCCATGGAAGCCTCTTGCCACTTCTAATAAATGCAGCCAAAGCCTCCCTATCCTATGTTTTCCCCTGGTATCCTAAGTGACAGTCCCCAACGCCCGGTGCGCCATGGTCGGCTTCGCGAAAGGCGCGTGTGTGTGTGCATTGCGGCGCCATGTTTGTTGCGCACCATGCTAAGCCCCGAACAAGTGTCGTTAAATCATGAAAGGTTTGAAAGACGCCGTGGAAAGATTCATTAGCCAAGAATCATTGCTGGTTGTTAGCCCAGGCGCTATCGTCAATGTACGCCTCCCAGTCTTCGGGAACGTTCTTAGCTGAAGCGTCAGATTCGCCTTGGTTTTGGTTTCCCCAGCTCATGTTGACAAAGGGGTCTGGGTATTGCTCGCTCCCAGGAGCGTCCGTGAGCTCACCCTGCTTAAGGGGTTTGGTATCAGGGCTGTAACTGAAGAGCTCGTCCGTGGCATTCCCGGTATTGTCGAAGCTAAAGCTTTGGTGTTGCCACTGTTGAGGGTCACAGTAGACGGACGTGCCATAGGTAGTGTTAAGACCAGCACCACTCAGTATCATCCTCGCTTCAGCAGGTAGCTGTGTAGTGAACGCCGAACCATCCGAATTGAACCTTCCCATACCGGTGTGAGGTTGTGTGGCTCCAAATGACGACCCGTGGCGAGACCGAGGTGTTTCTGGGTGGGACATGGACCCCCCAGGAGTAAGAGCTGGGGGTGACATGGGCATGTCGTTCCTGGGATCGGTAGGAGATGCCGGTAATCCAGCTGAGGATGGATTTCTCTCGTTGTTTGCTTGTCCGTAGTTGATGGGCTGGAACTGCGTGTTGATGGGCTGCTCGGCAACATTTGGAACCCGTGGAGTCGCAACAGGTGAATGAACCCCCTGCGGCAAGGTGAAGCCTGGAGCGGCGGGCCACTGTTGTTGAGAAGCAGCTCTAACCCGATGGTTCACGTTGGGGAAAAACTGGTCAAACGTCGTGTTGATCTCGTTGTTGCGCCAGTCAGTATCCGTGGATGAGAGCAGTTTGGACATGGCAACCCTGTTACTCAGATACGCTTCGACTCTAGCATTGAGCTCTGGGTTGGCGGTTTGCATGTGTGGGTTGAGGAGTCGGTAGGAGCGGGGAAAGTCATCGTCCTCCTCCTCATACATTTCCTCCTTCATGACGATCTCTTCGGTGATGCGGAAAGCTTTGCCCGTTCTCTTCTTGTGGATGTCGCTCGCATTGCGGGCTGACTGGACCCGTGCCTCGATGCTCCGGTCTGCACGTCTTGAGGCGGCGATGTATGCGCGTTCCTGATTCTCGGAGTGAGAGCGTTCAGTATTCTTTACCAAGAGGCTTCAGGTCAGTCATGTCTGCTGTACTGGGCTAGAGGGGATGGGCTCCCTTACCCTGCGTGGAGGCGGCTGTGTCTTTTCGCCAGTATCTTGGGTTTCGCGAGTTCTCTTGGGCATTGTGAAGAGCGAACGGCTTGGTGTTACTTAAGCTGAGCTAAGTGAAGTGGAAAGGCCGACGAAGAAAGAATTCGGTACACTCCGCCTGGACTCTGCAGGCGGAGGGTTGCCAGTGATGTGGATTGTTGAGTAGATGTGGATGGGATGGAAGAGAAGTTGAAGACGGCGGTTCCGAGGGTTGATATAGATAATGCGATTTGTGCCCACGAGACGTATTTTCGTATTTCCCCTCTGTCGCTCGTTTGGAAAGATGCTAAGCTACCTCGTTCTCGGTATCAGATCGGACAGTGCAAGGCGACAATGTTGTTGCATGTGGCTGAGATGAATATTTTGTTGAATGATGTAGATTCCGGAGCATGTGGTTGGTGGTGGAGAGAATTAAGCTTGAGGATGCAGCAGAAAGGAAAGCCAGACTGCAGGAACACCCAAGTTCGGTAATATGTGTTGGTATCAAGACAACGGAATAAGAACCGACAAGCAGGCAGCTCACAAGCACGTCGGATGGGCCGTACTTTGGGTTATATACGGACATGGACAGCCACAGACCACGCCCGCACCCGCAGAAACACCCCAGAAGAAGAAAAAAGAGACATCTCATCTCACGTCTCAGGCGCCCAAACGACGTGTAGCTCGATCCTTGAACGATCGAGCGACGTTGAATCGAGCGTAGCTATGACGATCGATCTCGATGAGAAGGTCGCTGTTAGCGCCTGAGCCATGGCACATGTACTGCCCCGTATCGAGAGCTAGACCCCTCCAAGAGCCACCGGGAGCCACCACGAGCCACCGGAGGGCCTGCACATGCCCCGCCGGGCCACCTCCGACCGTTCCTGAGTGGCTCATTGGTCCACCCCCAGCGCGAGCCGCTGCACCACCAATTGACCTTTGGTGCACCGCACCGCACCCAAGCTTCCAGGAAGCTGGAGGGTCAAGTCGGGATGGATGGATAACAGCACAGCCATACGAATACCGTAAGATGGCGACGGGAATGAATGCCATGCATTTCTGCATAAGCTCCCATATTCCGTCGCAGAAACAAGAGGCAATAAACTAAAACAAGCCCGGAGCTACACGAAACGGACGCGGGCGAAAAGGAACGCATCCTTGAGCTTGAACTCTTGCAGTCTAAGTCGCCCTGCATGGGATTTGGTCCTCTCCGCCAGGCCACATGCATCTAACATTGGACGCCTCGGGAGCTGACCTGGTTAATAGGCCGAGCCGGGGAATTACGAACCAGACTTGCTTGGTCTGGGTGAAAGAAAACAGGGCCTTTTGATGCAAGCTCTCCCCCCAACCGCTGCCATATCTGGCGAGAAGATTGCAAACTGCGCGGCCGCCCATGCCATCCAAGGCCCCATCGTCTAGGGCTGTCTTGTCTTGCTGCTGAAGCCCATCAGAACTTACATCCCCTTCGACAGGTTGCAATCGTGGTTCTGCGTCGTGGCCCAGAACTCTCTGCAAAAGAACCCTTCGGGTGGCATCCCTGTCACAATGCCGTTCTCTCACAATTAGTCTTGCCGTTTCCTGCGGTCTCACCCGGAGGTCTTGAGCGACTTGGACGCCTGGCAACCTGGCTGGACGCTCGCCGTAGTGAGCCCGGTGTGCAAGGTCGTGTTGCATTGCACCAAGGCACCCCGTTAGCATCGTGAGCTGCCGGCATGTCCAGGATCTGTCAGGCAGGCTCCCCTTTTTCCCGGTGAGGAGGTGGAGTGCCTCCATGCGATGGGGAAAAGTATCCCGTCTCTGCAGACCACCGATAGCGTGCTGCGTGGGCTTTGACTCTCGTCTCCATAATCTCTTGGTAGAGGAGGCTATCCCGTCTGAGTTGCCGCGGCCCTCTCATCGCAGTGACACTAGGCAATCGGCCGATAAGACATTGCTCCCTGAGCCCACGTTTCGTAGACTCGGCTTCTGAGATCGTGATCCAGAGAAAGAACCATCAAAACAAACAATCGGGTGCTTTGGTCCATTCCCATCCGCAATCCACCATGGCAAACGTGAACTAGACGGAGCAACTCTTCCGACTGGGGGATTGGCACTATCAGATGTCAACCCTGCTTGGTAGTCAGCCAGAGAGGCGCTTGTCCGGCACAGACAGCAATGGGCGCAGAAGAATGGGACGTTCATCCAGGGAAATGGTAGCTTAGGTGCCGCATCGTGACCCAGTTCCTTGTTTTCCATGAGTTTTCCCCTTGCTCCATTGGACTTCCAGCCGGTTCCGTTTTCTGCCACTTCCCCAGCTTCCGAATTCGTGCATGTTTCGTGGCATTGTCTGGCCTCCATGGTACAAGGGCACGGCATGGCGCGGGAAAGTTGTGGTGAGTGAGCCGTTGGTGGGACTGGGCTTTGTACTGTGCCTATGCAGCAGTCAATCGACAAGACGCTGCTCCTCGATCCAGCGACGTTGTTCCCGCATCAGGGCATCGTCAGGGACGCGTTGGTAGCGATGGACAGCGTTGAGGGGCTGAAGCAAAGGAGCTCGCACATCGCAATACCATCGGTCCCGACACCACCAAGGCGAAATGGGTGATCCAGACAGGCGGTGCCGTTGGCAGGGAATCGCGCCGCAGGTGTGCCCAAGCCCAAGCTGGCCAAGGGCATGGGAGGGGACGGAGCCGGTCTAGGCCCTGGAGAACGGTGGGGCCAGGGCCGTCGAGTTGCTCCTGATGGCCCACGACGATCATTTGAGTTGCCGGCCGGCCCTTGGTGATTCTCTCCTAGCGCCCGAGAGGTGTCGGGCCCGTAGACGACCGTGAATCCGGCTTGTACACTTCAGGTGTCGATGCTGGCCGTCGTTGGGCTATAATGCCACGAGGAGAGCAATGCAAGTGACACGCAAGTAACGGGCTGACGCTTCACCCTCCACGACTGAACCGGATTGAACTGAATCTTTGAACCAGGCTGAGCTGGGCTAGCATCTCGTGAAAGATGCGACGGGAGCAGATGGAGTGGAGGACCCCGCCGACCTGACCTAAAAGCTTCTAGCTGGGAAACCGCCATCAGCGCTACCTTGCCGCAAATCTCCAACAACCAACCAGGCGGCTCCTTCTTGATACAAGCTCCCAGCACATCCGACCATCCTCACCATCACTAATATCAGAGGGAAACATTCTCCTCTTCTCCCTTCCATCTCCCGTCCATGTCTAGATCACGGTCTATGCTATGCCGTAAGACGGTGGTCAACCTGTCACAATGATTGCGCCGGTTCAAGGAGAGGGTTGAACGATCCCCCTCCCCTCTTGTTGCCCGAGGCCCCAACATCAACATTCATGCCCAGGATGCATTCCGCAAACATGCACGGCGGCTACGAACCAGGTCGTGAAACTAGAGCAACAGAATCAATCGGGCGAGTTGGTCTGATATCCCGCTTTGATACGGTATTGTACCTCGAACGATTGCCCTGCTTTCCTTGATCCTGAACCTCTTGTTCCTCCTTGGCTGTGAGTTGTGGTTGGATCCCTGCCTCTCTAGCCCGGAC
This sequence comes from Fusarium duplospermum, assembly GCA_003946985.1. NCBI lineage: Eukaryota > Fungi > Ascomycota > Sordariomycetes > Hypocreales > Nectriaceae > Fusarium > Fusarium duplospermum. Next base: position 505,695 of record NKCI01000003.1, on the reverse strand, counting down.
CTTTCTCTCCGGCACACATTCCCCGAGTTGCTGTGATGGCTCCCTGTTGAGGACCACAAGCTGGTACATGGAGGTACAAAGCAGCACTAACAAATTCCCCCTGGTTGCAGCAAAGCTCATGCTAGACTTGTTTCGGGCCTGATGTGCCAAGTTTCCTGTCCTCGGCGCCCTGAGCCACGCCTCACGCCACGCCGAGCTGTCGTTTCACAAGCCACACTTGATCACCATGGGGATTTTACCTGCATCTTGGGCAAAAGCCAGCAGACATTCCCATCCCAGCTCATTATTCCCGACTTTGTGGACTGACTGACGCCTCAGTATGACGTCGCCAGCCTCGACAGCATTGGTTCCCGTCCCCAGGGTCTCCGAGAGTTAATCTTGCGCTACTCGCAGATCCCGCACACCACCCAATGATTTACCGCTGATGTCGCTATGATGAAGCTGTAACGCAACCCAGCAGGGCTGTCATGGGACGCTCTATCGCGTGAAAGGCGACATGCGTGCTACTGGACGCGTGCCCATTCGCCGCTACCCCGGATCATCTTGAGCTGCAACTCGAGTTTTGACACAAGTTGGCAGGCAGACAGGCGACAGGGCAGGGCAGGGTAGGGCAACCTTGCAGACAAAGTTCCAGACAGATGGAGCCTGCAGACCACCATCTTGGGTCGAGCGGCCGCCAGCGCGAGTTCCCGGTCGTGGCGACTTGAACAGTTAGACGGACGTCCCCTCTATCACTCAAACTCTCTTCAGTCAGTTGAAGGGATTGTGATTTGTAATCCCCTCGCTTGGTTGAGTAGCAAGCACCCTTCTTGCACGGCAATTCCAAGCTCCGGGTGGAATTACATCAGAATCGCCTCGATGTTCTTGGGTGCTAAAGTTCCTCGACCTGACCCCGAGGGTTCTTTTCCCGAGAACCCTATCACGGCCACGTACTACAGTACAGTATCCCCTCACGCCAAAGACTTGACCAGTGACAGACAACATGTGAGTGAGCTGCCCGAAGCAAACCGCGGAGAGATGGTGTTGGGGTGACGATGCCGGGTAGATTGGCGAGATCTAGCTCTCCGACCATCCACTCTTGAGTCTTTACCTTGAGCCACTGGCTTTGCCCTCATGCCACCCAGGATTCAAGCGACATGAGCCCCTTGATGGCCGAGGTGGACCCTGAGATTTGACTTGCGAAGCTCCCTTTGCAAAACATTCAAATTTGACTCTTGCTGGGCGCCATCCTAGGAAACCTCCGTTGACGAAATACTAGGCACGTTCACCGAGCGGACGTCCCATGTAAGTGAAGCTCGACGGACCCTGAGTCCGGGACAGCCGATTTGCTGTTCAGTTTACATGGATATAGATTATTCTTGCATGAATCGACGCCTCACCAGCGCCATATCTTAAGTTATCTTCTGGAACCCGATCTGATTGATCTGGCTCTTCCACTCTGCTGCAGTATCTCGTCAGAGGCACAAGCCAAGGCCAACAAACCGCGTGGCTCTGCCCCATTTGTTCACAAGGTGAAGACAAATCGAAAAGCCAACACATGTTTGGCACTGTACTCACCTGGGGCGGTGAATCGTCTGTGCAGTAACTGCATATCGGGCCGGCCAGATCCAATGTTCGGAACTCTCGATATCGTAGCTAGAGTCCTTCCAAGTTCATGTTACGGCAGGGCGCAACAGGCAACTCGAGCATCCCCAACAAGAGGCGCCGGGGTTCAACTTTTTGATAGACTCGAGTCTTGAGGGATTTACAATATCAGAGCCAGCTTACAATATGCTTTAGGAGATGCCCGACTGACGAGTTAAGATCTAACGAGAGCGATTACGAGCATCTCTCACCTCTTGGGTTCACACCGAAGACATTAACAAGTTTGCTTGCATGACAACTCACGCCATATCGGAGATATGCGAGATGGGGACGGTATTGATCTAGTCTATGCTGAAAGATAGATTTCAGGGGTCTACATAATTCTATCGCAGAGTTTCGCAGGATGGCATTCACATCTAGGTACCTATGGCGACAGGATCATATCCCGATCCTCTCATGCAGATGGGTCAGGGCGATCGCAGGGCGTTTGAAACCAGTAACATCGATTGCTAGATCTGCTTCTCCCCCTGAGGCCTCCATATCCCGGAGGGTTGGAAGCCTTCTTGACGACGTGGCGGGCAGTCCCTGAGTAACGATATCGGAGCTCAACTGGGAACTTGAGAAGATAGACCTTTTGTTTGCGTGTGAGCCATATTTGTCACTCCGTGATCAAATATTTTTTTTTCCCTTTCTTTTCGGTCCTTTGATTCGTTAAACGGTAACGGCTGATGAGGGCCATGTCCACTTGTGGCTTGGGAATCATGTGCGGTGTGGACCTCGGTGAGGTCCTTGGGGATTTCGGCGGGATTCATGTTGTTGAAGTTCCGGCTGTAGGCGTTTCTATAGGCGGGGTATAGAGCGAGGGGGGAAAACCGAGTGTTGGGACGCTCCATCTGCTTCTGAAAGTCGCGGACATGCATCGGGTCCCCATCCCTCTGCCCTGGCGTTGACGCCGATGCCACAATCTAACAGGGCGTATAACAGTGAAAAGTAGGAATCTTGAATGTGACTTTCCATGTTATCGGCGAGGATGTGCAAAATAGTCCTGCCCTTCTCGTTTCTCTACTCGATGTCGATGTTGATGTTGGACTTTATAAGGCTCACGATGCCAGTGTAGGTATCCAACGAACCATGTGGTATCACTGAAGCATCTTCCGGACGTCTGTGATGGTTTCTCCGCGTGGGTAGTGTTTAGCCACACCGTACAGAATCCAAGCATAGAGGTAGGTAGAACCGAGATCCCTTATGATGGGGGGAATACCATAGTCCCTCAACCTGGTGGTCCTCGATGCCGAGTTACTGATCCAGCTGACCATCTGTGACTGTGAATTTATACCGCGTGAGATCGTCTGCATGAGGAGACCATTTAGAAAAATCTGATAGGTGTGTAGTGAGAGTCCACCAGGCAAACGATGGGTTCATCGACCATCAGCTGCTCCCTTGCAGCAACAGCGATCAAGGAGAAGGGACTGCGCGGCGCCAGGCTCTACTGAAGATGATGACAAAATAAACTAGACGTTGATGGATCTTTCTGTCCTCCAAGGTCCGCGATTGTTATATATAAAGTCTGTGAAGCTTAGTACCAGTAGTACGGACTTTTACCAGTACTTGGCTAGCGGAGGCGTCCGAGGAACAGAGATAATGACTATTTAGTTCTAAAAGCTTGCGGGGAATGATTTAGAACCCCCTTGAAAAGGATTGAAGGCCTTGTATCTATAAGATCGGGTGGCTAGGTAGCCCTCGATGGACATGCCTCGACTGTGAAAGAAATCCGTGACTCATTCGGCAGTGCAAACACTGATAGAGACATGGTGAATGTGAACAAAGGCTTTTGTTGGCTCCGCTTCTCCTTCTTCCATCTAACATCCATCTCAAGCTGACTCATGAAGGAAGCGAGATGGGCAAGAGGGGCGACGAGAGATGAGTGACGATGCCATCCCGGCCTCGACATGTCCATCGTTCAGTAGTCTTCGAGGCACAAAGCACAGTCTCAGTAGCTGAATATATAATGATCATATCTAGTGATTCATCGACTCGAAGAGTATCTGACTCTTGTCGTGTTAGTTATATAGGTGTTCGCGTACTCTTGCATGGCCATGTCGTTGACCGTTCAGTTATTCCCAGGTGTATGTCTACAGGGCGAACTCGAAGCCCAGTAGACCTAACCGAACCAGGATCTGGTCGCTTCGCTAACGGGAGAACCGAGTGCCAGCATTGACGAACTCCAAGAAACACGGACACGGCCACCAAATTTCATCTGTCTCAATCGTGAGGCGCGCCCGAACCCGAACGATTTCTCAATATCCGTCATTTCAATAGGCTTATAAAACTGCAGCGATCGAAATCGTGGGCCCAGAGGGCATTTCCAAGAAACGATGTCCTTCGAGTTGTTAAAGGCCTGAGCTCCAATCTCGGGCTGGTAATATATATAGGCACCAAGGTCATAAGCCGGAGAGCCACGGCATTTGTTGGAAGGGTATTCGAATGAGGTGACTCCCTGTGCAGTTCGCTGGTTATTGGCAAGTTTGATCCGACCAGCTGATGAGGGACAAGTGATTCAGAAGGGCCGATGAGGTTTACCCGAGAAGTCGGCCAGAACTCTACAAGATGAGTGCAGCCAGGTATATATATGTAGATCACCGACGTCGAATTTGAGTCGTAGAACTTAGGGGAAGAGAGAGGGATCCGAAACCTCGTCCCGCTGTCGATACCATGTGATGAACCAGACAAGGGAGCTGTTTATAGTGACCAAAAGGACCAGCTCACTGGCACGAAATCCCAGGCAAGATTTCCCGTCCAAGTGAGCTTGCGCAAAGCTAAGATGCGGCATCTCTCATTGTAGCCACTCACACACCAACCATACTTCTCCCGCTCAACTCTCCTCGACTCCAAGTGTTCTCTGCTTCTCTGTCTCAGGGACAGTTCAACAGGTGGAATTGGGGGTAGGAGGAACTGCGGGCCCAAAGCTTTCCATATCGAAAGGAACCTGGCGGAGCAGCGTTTCGGCCGGGTGTGAAAAGTGAGCGAGGTGGTGATATATAGTATAAATGGGGCATTACACCGAGAAAGCTTCGATGATCTGGGTCTGATCATCCCCCTTCTCATAGCAATCCATTGCAAGGAACACGAAGCGGTCCACGAAATCCTCTGTAGTGATGATGGTAAACGATGCTGTTGGGTTGCAAGGAGTTTCGTTTCTCGGGCTCAATGGCACAGGTGACCGAAGCAACCCCCGAAGCGAGTATTCGACACATACGCGTTCAACCTTGTTGCAACGTTTGAATTTGGTGCGCTGACCTGGCAGAAACGTAGAGAAACACTCGCATTCTGCTTCAGGGATCGCGAAGTGAGACATCTGGCTCGTCTATCAAATCGATATCCACAATCACTCCCGGGCTGTTTAATCCCTTGGATTGTCAGGTAAGTTGTCTTGACTTTTCGGGTTCGTCTCTTCTTCTTCTGTGGCCTCCAGCTGTTCGATTTTGCTCAGGGCAACTGCTCTATGACCCTCGAGCCTTAGCAAAGCCTATCTAGCAGGAGGAGGGAAGCCGTGACCGAGGACTTATAGTCTTCGTGACAATAAGTCGAGCTTTCATCGCTTGGTAATATATATCTACTCTTGAGTTAGCATGATGCTCTATACCACCGGATGCTTTGAAGCTTACATGATGGTCATGGTATACGACGAAAGCCGAGGTGCCATCCTCTCGAGACCGTGATGGCGTCAACGAGAAACTAAAGTCGGAACGCGTGGAATTTTTCGTAAATTTTGCCCCGATCCCGCCCCCATTCTTACCACCTCTCACAGGTAGGGTATATATTATATCGCCTTCTTTCCCGGTACATGAGACACTCAGCTGTAGGATGAAGCTTCAAGTTCATCGCAAAAGAGACTGATTTCCAACTTGCAGTCCTTCTTGCATCTTGATCACTCCCAGCCATCCTCGCCCAACCCAAGGACTCAATTGACACGCTGGCCATCGGAGAGAAGCTTCTTGATACAAGTCAAGCAAGGCATACTTCTTTCTTAAGGGTGACAGTCATCCTCTCGAAGCAGTCTCTAATAGACGGGTGAGTGGGTAACATGGCCCTTGTCTTGTCGTCGATGCCTATTGTTTCCCGGACCGCTTGAAAAATGAAAGATAAGGGACGGGGAACAGGAAGGATATTAGCCCCGTCCTATGGGGGTGATATTCTGTTGATGGATCCAGGGTAGGCGTGAAAAGTGAGGTTGTTTTAGAGAAAGAACGAGCAGTGAGAGTTGATTGCTGTCTGTTGAGGTTGAGGTTGGTGAGATGGTGTATATAGAGAGAAGTAATCATCCCAATGGTCTGCCGTCAGAGCCATGCATTTCGACTGAGGATTTGCCAAAGCCCAAGACCTGTATTCGAAATTCCCTCTACCGCGCAGAGTCAAAGGACTATATATACTGCTCGATTCAAGCGTGTTGGAATGTTTACTCAACGGCAACTTGGAGTTTCCATCCTGTCGTCTTGAGGAACCCGGGATTTTTGTGACGGGCAGTTAAGTCCGAGTCCATCGGCTGTACCTGTGAGGGCCAAGGGCCCGAGGACCGGTCATCAGGTTCAACTCGTCTTGTTTCTCTATTGAAGAAGGGGTGATATCCAAAAACCTAACTCTAGAGGCGATATCTTCACGACAGGACCACGATGTGGGCTAGTAGAGAAGGTGGTTGTAAAGGAGCCGCAAGTATATAATAATTCGACATTCTCTGGTAGTTGTTGTGGTCGAATGCAAGGCAATCTGAAAGACATATATATACAGGGTTGAAAAAAGACCGAGGCCCAAGGAAAGGCGGGATTGGAGCATGGGGAAGAAACTTGCCGATCCAGGGGGAGTAAGGTCAGGGTTCTTATAGTCGTTCTCAGATAGTGTTGCTTGCGTTTGGATCCGTATCTGTTTATTTGGTGTGTTGTATGCCTGAGATATTTGTGATAACAGCCACGACAACAACACGACAACAAGAAGCATCAAGGGAAGCGGAATGTAAAGTGTCCAACTCACCATACATATATCAACCTAATTCAAGTTTGAAAAATCTTAACGCTGCTTAACAATGATTCATCAAGGTATCGTGCAAATTTAAAACGAAGCAAGATATATAAGTGAAAGAGTCGGGTAAGTGCACGTTATTGGTATAAAGAATCATGAATAGTTTCATTAGTATGCGTAATACAATAGCCACATTGTCCACAATTTGAGATTGACGGGCTCAACTTTTGGGTATCTATGACCGCTATTCCTTGATGAAATAAACACATCTACTCCTCATCTTCGGCGACTACTTCGGTCTCTGCTGACTTGCTCTTCTTTTTCTCCTTCTTCTCCTTTTTCTCTTTCTTATCCTTCTTCTCCCTCTTTTCCTTCTTATCCTTCTTGTCTTTCTTTTCTTTCTTGTCCTTTTTCTCCTTCTTCTTCTCCTTCACGTCCTCAACCTGTTCGACTTCTTCCGTCTCCTTGGGCTTCTCAACAACCTCGTTCACCTCCTCAACCTTCTCTACAGCCTCGTCTACCTCCATCTTATCCTCAACGACTGGCTCCTCCTTCTTGGAAGGCTTGTCTTGGGCAGCCTGCTGCTTCTCAGTAGCTCGTCCTCGCTGAGGCAAACTCGACTCAACATGAGCATCAACCTCACGCATCCAAATCTTCCAATCTCCGCGCCGTGTCTTCCACATGTCACCCTTCCAGCTTCGCCACACGCTTCTACCCATCCAGCTATCTCGAAGCTCGGCCTCGTGCTCGCCAAGTCGTGCCATGATGGCCTCCTTCATGTGGAAGGGTACACTGCGCTCTTTGCCCTTGCTGGGCACCTCGGCAATGGCGTTGATGAGGTTGTGGCCGAATTGCTGGACCGCAAGCTCGTGGATGTGTGGGAGAAGAGAGCTGACGATGGACTTGTGGAAGGCAGGGTTGGAAGAGGGTGTTGCCAAAGCCGTGGTGAGGACAGTGACGGTGGGCATGGAAGTAGTGGCGAGACGAACAAGCACAGCCGGCTCAAGAGCGAGAAGAGACTCTTGAACGCCCTTTACGGGTCCAGGTATCGAGAGAAGTGCAGTGAGAAGCTGGGCGCCGTGAGACTGAATAGCGTACTCGTTCTTGGACAGCTGCTGAACGTCCTTCTTCTTCTTTTCCTCATCCTTGAATCCGCAGAGGTAGGTAACCAAATCAGCTGGTGTCTTTCCGCATCCTTCCTTGAGCCCCCTGTTGAGCTTCTTGATCTCGTCGTTTGCACCACGAGCAGCACATCTCTCAAAGAGAGTCTTGAGCACGTTGAATCTCGACTTTGTGACCAACTGGGGCACGGTTGGTGTGATTTGCTCAACCGCTTGTACGAGATCATCCTTGCTTAGTCGGTTCAATACTCGGATGGCTGCATAGGACGAAACATCGTTTCGCACGTATCCTTCTATCCGGGGGAGGAAGATGTTTTGGTTGAGAGCCTTGAAGATCTTGCCAGGGGCATGCGTGATGAGTGTTTCAATTAGTCGTGATCCAATCTGGTCGTAGATCATGCCGTTGATGAATTCGGAAGCCTCTGAGGAACCGTCGCTCAGGGACTTGGGCGCACCAGGCAGCAGCTGGAACAGGAGCGTCGGTCGCTCAGCATCTGCCTTTTGCTCGCCCTTGTTGAGCGTCAGGTCAAGTTCCAGCAGGAGCTGAAGCGTAGGGTTGCCCATAGGGTGTCTGGCAAGCACTCGCAGACTGGTCGCATCCATACCCGCCGTCGAATCCTGGATAATCTTGGTGGCTGCCATAGTGAAAGAAGGAGGGACAGCCCTTAAGCCCTTGTTGGCCTCGTCGGCGGCATCGGCTCCAGAGACGGAAATTTTCTCCTTCTTCTTGCTCTTCATGAGAGTTCGCACCGAAGAGTCCTCCAATGGTCGGCCAGAGAGGACGAGCAGGAGGACACGCAGAGTATGCGATGCGAACCGGTCCGTGATGAGATACGACAAGCTTCCCTCCAGCTCGTCCAGCGTCGCCAGGAAGAGATGCTCCATAGCAGCCTCAGGCTTCTCGGAATCACCTCCCGCACCCTTGGTATCCAGCACAAACCCCACAAACCCAGAAAGCTCCTTTGTCACGACACCCGCGGACCGTAGGAACAGGGCCTCGCAGCAGTGGCTCGCGAACCGGTGCTGCACGAGCGAGAGGAAGTGTCCTGCAAAGGCCTCAAATAGGCGCTTCTTCTGTGCCGTGGTAGACAGCTGAATGAGACGCTCCATCAGCCGCGAGCACGATTGACTGCTGGCGAGCTTGAGCTCCTTGTTCTCGGCCTCCTTCCACACGTTCTCGAGGAAGACGTCGCGCTCTTCGTCCGAGGGGAATTGGTTCAGCTCGAGTAGCTCATCGGCGCGACGGAAGTACTCCTGCTCCTCATCCGCGAGCATTCCGAAAAACTCCTTCTCCCCAATGCCATTCTCCTGCGACTCCTGTCCATCTTGGTAGCCGTTCTCGTCGGTGGTTCGTTGGCGCTTTGAGTCGTTCTCGTACGCCTCGTAGCTTTCGGCCTCTTCGCGTCGCTTACGCTTCTTCTCCTCGCGACCCGCTCCGCGCTTCGTTCTGGGCTTGGGCATGTTGATTTGTGAGTTCAAAGATTGTCGTAAAACATTGAATTCAAGAGAAGTTTTGGCGGGGCGTTTGGTTGCTGGTCCAGAAGTTTTCCAAAATTTTCTGGCTTGAGATACTGATAAGGATTATCGATAAGATAACGTACCTAGGAATAGCAATTATACTACAACGCAACTTCAACAAACATATTTCATTCATCCAAGGATCAAAAGATACTTTATATGAGAAACCATCATTCTTTTCTTTAATCGTTCTATACTGTTTTAGTCTAGATCTAATCGTAAATCGTAAAACAACAGCGTCTCTAAGCTCTTCTTGTCTAGCCAGCGAAGATCCTGGTCCTCTTCTTCTAGCTCCTTTTTTTATCATTCCTTCATTCAGGTCTCTTCTACATGTTAAATGGAGTCAGATAAATATCCTTCTCACTCGCGTCCAACCTCCTCGAGGCCCTTGACAAGACCCTCGACGGTTCCCTTTAGCGTCTGGCAATTGACCACAACGCGGAAGAAGCTACCCTTGGGTCCAGGAGCATAATCGACCATGTAGCCCCTGAGGATCATCTTCTCAACCATGGTCTTGGTTCGGAGAGTGTTGACCTCCTTATCCTCGGACAAGTCCCCACCAGGGGCATAGTAGAAGCACACCTGGAGACAAGGTGGAGGATCCTGAGACACCAGGACAAAGTTGTCGCTCTGCTTGATGAGGCTGGCGAGGTATGCCGCCTGCTCGAATGCATGATCAATCTGCTTTTCAAAACCAGCAGCGCCATAGTAGATCCAGGCAAGGGCAAGCTTCAAGCTGTCACCACGTCGACCGCACTGAAGAGTCAGGTCGGCAAGATCCCAGATGTCCCCGCTGTCGCTGGTATGGAACAAATACCCTGCAGCAGTGCTGTTTGCCTTGTTGAAAATGTTCATGTCAGGACCCAGGAGGAACGAGCAAGTAACAGGAACGTTCATCATCTTGTGGGGGTTGACCGTCAAAGAATCGGCCAGGTGAGAGCCGTTGAGCTTCCACTTTTGCTGCGCCGAGAAGATGGCTGGGCCACCCCAACTGGCATCGATGTGCATCCACAGACCAAACTCCTTGCATATCTTGGAGATTTCCTCAAAGGGTTCGTATGATCCCATGACAGTTGTACCTGCTGTCGAGTTGACATAGAAGGGTGTCTTGCCTTCAGCCTTTGCGCGGAGAACCTGCTCTCGCAGGGCGTCAGGCTTCATGCAACCATACTCGTCCACAGCCACTGGCCACACACTGGAAGAGCCGAGACCGCAGATCATGGCGCTCTTCTCAACTGAGTAATGACCATGGGCACTTGTAAAGACAACGAAATCACGGTCACCATTGCCTGATATTCTGCACTCGGGGAACAGAGTGTTGCGAGCCACGACAAGGGAAGTCAGATTGGAAGCACTTCCGCCCTGGCAAGAAATGCCACCTGCTCGTGGACCAGTGAAACCAAACAAGTGCGCCAGGGTCTTTGCCGTGGTCTTTTCAACCACAGTCAGGGCGGGGGAGACTTGGAATACATGCAGCTAAGGGGCGTTGGTCAATAACCATCCCTGATTGATAGACAGATATTGTCACTTACATTGGTATTCAGGACGGAGAGAACCATGTCTGAAACCACGCCAACCTATCTCCTAGTTAGTATGCATGCCGTTGTAACTATGAGACGGATGCACCTACCGCATTCGTGCTCGCATAGAGCTTGTCGAGGAAACCCTGGTCCCAAGTATTGACACTGTTCTGGAGGACTTGCTGGATGATCACTAGGAGACCCTCCTTACCCTGACCCTCATTCGGCAAGGAGAACTTGATCCGGTCAACTAGTTCACGGGGCTTTTGAAAGTCAACCAGGACATTAGCCTCGCCCGGGGCAAAGTCACCCGTGGCCCGCTGCGACGCTGCATCGTCGGCAGCCTTGATGAAGGGTACAATGAGACCTCGGACAGCCTCGATGAGCTGGGTGGTGTGACGTCAGCGGCCAATCAGCCCAAGAGTGTCCCCGTGATGGGTGTCTTACATCGTGCACTTCCTCAGCCCTACGGAGGGTGGTGGAGGGGCTCCCGTTATCGAGATGGCGGCCGTTGGTTGCAGTCATGTCGGCTAGGGTCGGATGCAGGAGGGGGAGATGTACTATGGATGTGGATGATGGAAACTCTACCAGGATTTCCGAGTTACGCACGCCAAAGAAGCCCCTAAAAATATGATACAGTTGAGAAGAGGACAGTCAGAAGAAGTTGACATCGAAAACTCTAAGAATGGCGAGATGGACTATGACTACAACGACCCGAGCAAGTCTCGTGACACGAGGGATTTCTTAAAAATGTTCTACCGAGTCTTTACCGGATGAAGAATAGACATACCGCGGCCAAACTGCTATGAGGCCGAGGGAGGTTTGATTCGGCTCTAAACGGGGGATGAGTGAGTTGTCTTGAGGGAAGGATTCCATCCTCAAGGGTATGGGGATCTGGAGTGTGAGATGGTCACCTCCAAAAGGCAGGCAGTTAACTCTTTGGCTTGGCGGAGGGTGAGTCTGAGAGTGAGAAAGAGTCTGAGCGAGCTGAACTGGCTGTCAGCCGTCAGTCAACTCACTCGGCCGGTTGGCTCCCAACAATTCCGCATCTGCCCTTGTCAAATCTTTGTTCGATCTTGACGAGCTGGACCTGGTTTTCCCGTCATGGCATGATTGTGCCATCATTTTCAGCACATGGAGACCTTGACCTCGTCCTCTTTCACATGGGAAAAGTCGGACCAGATAGCCTCAGATCCTTGTTCTTGGGGGACACCCAGGGTTCAGGAGACTGCGGCTGTGGCCTCACCCAAGATGGATGTGATTCGCCTCGAGGGTTCAGCCAGAGAGAGTGATAGGGTGAGTCAAGCACAGGGAAGAGCTTTCATCGACCCAAGACAGATGCAGCCACCAAGTGTCGGTCGCATTGACAGATCGTCCATTCTAGAGCTGCTCAGACCCCTGACCCGTCCGTCCGTATCTCTCTCTGTCTGCCTCGTTTATACCTGATGTGATGATGGATGCGTCGAGAGTGTTTAGAACAAGGTGACCAAGCTTGGACGCTCTGTCCGTGCGCGGAAGTCAATTTACGCGGCTAGCGATAGAGAGGATGAACCGAACACCATGTCGACGCGAGGAACGGGATCAAGACGCGGTACGCGGAAGAAAGGGAGAGATGGTGGTGGTGGAGGAGGGGAGGTAATGATTTGAGCAGTGGAGGAGGGTTAAAAAAAAAAAAAAGGTCTCAGGTGGCATGGCGTTGACTATCACAGTCTCAACGATGCGTGACTATCACATCGCTTGCATCCTCTGACAACCAACTGCCTAACACAGTTGACGCTGTATGGACGAATCTCGAATCGAAGCGCGTCAACCGGCATCGCCGTGACTCTGTCTGTCAACTGAGTGCGGCATTATCCGGTTCCAAGTTGGGGGGGAGGGAAGAATTGGGGGGACGATCGAGGTCTATAGCATCAATCGCGACCCGCCCATCACCACCCTCACCGTCGAAGCTCATCTCTTGACGAGGCAGGGCTTAGAGCTTGAACTTGAACTGCCATGCGCTGAACGGCAGCCTGGTATGTCCACACCCCACAACGGCTGCAACTCAGAGGTTTGAAGATTCCAAGCGAGGTAGGTGAGTGGTCGATCAACTGCCGTATCCAGGAACGAGGGGACAAAAGAGAAAGCGAGTGCAAAGAAACACGCGTTGCATTTTTTTGCATTGACATGGTAGACAAGGGGTGGGTGCCTCCTCTGTTGGTGAGTTTTAATGGAGATGTCCTTTTTGGTGTTGTTGTTTATCATCCTCCCTCCCCCACACACACCACACGCTTTTGACCGTTGGGATCTGGCACCTTGTCTTGGCTTGTTTTTTTTTTTCTCTTGGTGATTTGAGGGGGAGCTGTGTAAAGCAGTAAAAAGCCCAACCCACGCGATGTTCAAACTAGAGCAAGCAAGCTGGGTGGACGGACGTTTCAGTCGTCATTGTGACGGATCAGACTACCTAAACAGACAAAAACGGCCGTTTGGGAACTGGCATCCGTGGAAATCTCAGCTTTCAACTTGGTCCGAGTGTGTGTGTGTTGCCCCTGATTTTTTTTTTCGTTCCCATGTGGTTGACTTGTCCTGTCATCCCTTGTTGCGTTGCTTGATGCCCACACATCCACCATCATGGCATGCCAGCTTCCAGGATCCATGTCACCGGAGCGAGAACTGGAGTAGCTTACTGCTCTTTGATCAGAGTTTTGACAAATACGAAATCAAGAGGCAAAGAAGAGAACAGAAGAGTAAGAAAAATCCTCTTCGATGGGACCTTTACCAAGGTTCTAGCCCATGGACCTGGCCAAAAGGAAAAAATAGCCCCCTTTAGGGATCACATTCTGGTCCGTTCACCGGAGACATCAACCAACTTCACTGTCAAGAGAGGGAGAGAGAAGTGACAAGATGCTGCTGCTGCTGCCCAAAGACTCAACACAGCCTGTAAAACCCCTGCTCTCGTGCCCGCGCCCGCTCCGACGCCACAAACGTCCCGATCCCTGGTCTGCCTCTTTTTTAGTTTGCTTTGCTTGCCTTGCCTTGCTTCTCCCTAACGTTTACTGGGTCCCCTCCCTCTCTCTCACTCCCTCCCAGCTCTATTAGCTCCCTCCAGCACAGCACAGACACAAGCAGCCCAAGAGGCACCACGGGCAGCTCTCGCAATCCGTCCCATCCCATATTCTCTCGACTCTAACCACGGCCCTCTCAGCCGATTCTCCGCAAAAGAGAACAAGGGGGCACTTTACGAAAAAAAAAAAGCAACGTTTTTCTTTTTCTTTTTTTTCCTTCCTCATTGTTTTTTCCTCTTCTCCCTTCTCCGAATCATCTCTTGCCATCGCATTGTGGTGTGGTGATTAGCAAAAAAAAAAAATCAATCCATCACAAGAGCAACAAGACTCGAATTCAAGGGAGGCTAGTTTTGTTTGCTTCTGTGTCAGGCTATTTTTCTCTCTACTACTACTGTACTGTACCTGCGTACCCAACCCAACGTCGGTCCATCCGTCATCTTTCGCCCTGGCCTGTCTCAGAAAAAGCCCCCTCCTCCCCCTCTCCCACTCTCTCTTTCACCAACAAGAAACAACCCGAACTAGGGACTCGAGGACTCGATAAACTTGACCCATCCCATCCTTTCTTTCAATACTCAACTCGACTCGACGGCATCACGCATACAAGGCGATAGCTTCCCGACAACGCATAAACAATCACCCCACGACGTAACGATCACGATCTTTCTTTGCGCATTACCTCCCAAGGTCCCATACCAAGCTAGTCTGATTCCCAAAACATCTTGACGACGAAAACGTTTCTAGATAGACTCTAGAACTGGGTCTCCACAAACGGCGCGGGCTGCGACCTCACGCGACGACACAAACTTCAAACTCTCACCCCCATCGCGAAAGCTACCTTTGTAGCTACTGCCCAAAACCTAAATAACCTTACCCACGCCCGTCATGACAGCTCCGACACAACCTCCCGTCCCCATCTCCATCACCATCTGCGGCGACGGCGGATGCGGAAAGTCGTCCATCACCCTGCGCCTCGTCCGCTCTCAATGGACCTCCGACTATGACCCGACCATCGAGGACTCTTACAGCGTGACGCGCCGCATCGACGGCGTCACCTACCACCTCTCCCTAACCGACACGGCCGGCCAGGAGGAGTATCGCGGAATGTGGGCGTCCTCTAACCTCGGCGCCGACGCCTTCCTCCTCGTCTACGACATCACCTCTCGCGACTCCCTCGATGCCCTCCAGCACTTCAACGACCTCATCGACATGGAAGCCGAGACACGCCTCGACAACGCCGACCGAGCGCGCCGCGCAGGCCTCCGATCTGAGCCCCGCGCACGCACCGTGCCCCCCGTCAAGCTCGTCGCCGGAAACAAGTGCGATCTCCAGGAGAGTCGCCAGGTCCCCGCCGCCCAAGGCTTGGAGTGGGCGCGCAAGCGAGGCTGCGGCTTCATGGAGACGAGTGCCCGTCTCGAGGTTAACATCGAAGAGACCTTCGCCCTTGTTGTGCGCCGCGTCGTCGAGGCACGCCGCCTCGCCGACATGAACCCCGACGGAACCGAGCCCAACGCCCGGGGTATGACCAAGCCCCTGACTCCACTGCCCACCGACAGCGACACCGAGAAGCGAGCCGTGGGAGTTCGCGGACCGAATCTAAACGAAGGCGACCGTGTCGGGAGAAACAACGGCGGTTTCTGGAAGAACCTGCGGTGCTGGTAAAGCTGTAAAGAAAGGTGGTGCTTTGGAGGATAACACCTGAAAAAGGACAGGACAGGACAGGGACAAAAAGAAGGTGGTTTCGTTTGTTGAACCAGGGAGGAACTTTTTTCAAAGGCTCAAAATCATCATATATACCAGGGATACCTCGGCGTAAGGGCGAAGGAAGGGGTTTGGCTTTCACGGTTGCGTTGTCTAGACGGGTTTGCCGCACCGTCTACCCATCATGAGGAGTTTGTATCTGCACGAGTTTTGTTTTTTTCTTCCCCTTATTTTCTGGGTTGGGGGATTTGTCCTAAGTCATATTTGTCGTGAGTTTCGTCTGTTTTTCCTGGTTCCGGATCGTATTTAAGAATAGCAGATCATGTCCATAAAGTATTGTTTTTCATGTTGGAGTTTGAAAGCGCGAGCAAAGCAGGGTTGAGGTTGACTCTGGTGTTTTGGGTTTGCATCGGTGGTTACTAGAATAATACATCAACTTGTATGAAGTTTGATATATTGGCCCAAGTTACACGAGCATGATATGTTGGGATACTGCGCGGTATACGTCTGGGTGCCCATGGGTCAAACCTGCAACTGAGATCAACATGTCTGAATGGTTTGTAAATTGGGAGATGATGCTGAGCGTGATAGCACGTCCAGCTCTACCTTTCAAAGCAAATGAGATGAAATGGCATCCCGAGGGCTGTTTCCCTCCTATCGCCAAAAACGCCGGACCTCTAGGTCTAGAATCAACAGCTTACCCTTCTACTTACAACCACCTCTCGATATATGCGTCGAGATGCTCTGTCTCCCACCCTTACTCATCATCTTTAAGACCATCCTGCCACTTCTTAAAGTCCGCGTACTCGAGGGTCGTCTTCTTGCCCTGATATCGCGTGACCTTGAGCTCCAGGTCTTTCCAGCGCCCCCGGCTGCCCATCCAGCCCGCCTTACGGATGAGGCTGAAGAGAGTCTCGTCCTTGGTCCAGCCCTGCTCCGAGGCCACGTCTGGGAGGTAGGTAGATCCGTACCGGCGGCCCCGGTCGTAGAAGGAGAGCCGGATGCCGTGGACACCAATCTCCCAGTTAAACATGTCGTCGACCTCCTCAAAGTCGGTGAGTAGCGTCACAGCGACCTGCAGCGACGGGAGCTCCGACTTTCTTATGGGCGAGAAGCGGGTGTCCTGAAGCGCTGAGACAAGGGCGTACTCTGCAATGCCCTCGGAGAGGTCTTGGGCTTCAAAAGTGCCGATGCAGCCGCGGAGAGAGGCCTCACCGTCCTCCATGGTATTCCATGTGACGAATAGAGGGGCTGAGGTTGGAGCAATGGGCAGAGAGGAGGTGCTAGTGGCAGGCGTCGACGCGCTCAGCGAAGTAGAAGAGGAAGAGGAAGAAGTGCTGGCGTCGGGGATAGCAAGGTGCTGTAGGGTAGGATCGTCAAGAGCCTTGGGAGCACTGGCCGGGGGTGCCAGCTTCTCTTGGATCTCCTCGAGACTCAGGGCCTCCCGGTGGTTGAGGTGGGCATCGAGAGCCTCAAAGCACACGAGGCAGTGTTCTGTGGTAGCCATCGAAGAGAGGAGGGGGGGCTGGGCTAAGCAGTGAGCAAGTCAGGAGATTATCAGGGATAGAGCCACGCGTAGGACACGAGGAAACAGAAGCGACGGATAATTGTGCCTCTGAACAAGAGCATGGGAGGGGTGAGAGAGTCTGGGCGCCGGATTCAGAGGCACGAGAGAGCGTGGTAAAACGAGAGGTGGAGTTGAAGGAGGAGAGGTTTGAGGCCTTGGAGAGTTGGCAGACAAGAGGGAGGAAGGCTCCGGGAGGAGGTGGAGGGGTAGGTCCGTCGGCGTGCGTGTTAGCTGCGGGGGGAAACCCTTTGGGCGGAACATGCCTTGAAAACGCCCAGCCCAGTGAATAACTAACAAGGTCACGGCGTTATGAGCAGACTTTCTATGGGGCGGCAGAGTTACACATTGAGCTAGAGTATTCGTCCTGGCCACTCAAAAAAGGCAGCCCGATTGTCTATCCGTGATCATGAGTGCAGGTTTGGGTTCCATGAGTGAGGTGATCGGGCTACCCCGCGATCCAGCTGCGGCGTATCACGGGCCTGTGCGATAAGGGACCCCACAGGGCCTCAACAGTGCAGAGGCCGCTAATGCTCAGTGGGCCTGGCAGGTGAGGCGGCCTACCTGGTTACTGTACTTCCACGGCGACCTTACCGAGCCCGGATCACGAGCTCCCGTTGTCTCGACCGCAAGAACCAACCTCCCTTCCATCTCAATGACGGCATCATCACTGCAACGTCTCCTGACACAAAGGATTTTTTTTCTCTCAAGTGCCGCGGACGACCCGCCACGGCAGAGAGGTCCCCCTTACCACCTCCTGCTACCGGATGTTCCACCTCCGCTGGTTTGATCACCACCCCGTCGTTCCAAAGCCGAGCCCCCTATGTTTCAGCCATGCCAACTTGACTCGCGATGCCTCGCCTCGGGAACCGGCATTACCGTCCATTTGTGTGACCCTGGATGGCGGGAAAAAGCTTGTCACCCCGGGGATCTGACTTATTCCCCAGGTCGTGCTTCTATATCTGGGCATTTTTTGATACCGGGGCTTGTTAGAGATCAGAGATTAGGTCCAGATGGTGCATCCCAAGTTCGTCTCATGTCTGTCAACCACTGTCTCGAGTTATGGAATCCGAGAGAGAGGCAGTGCAGGAGTTCGTATAGGGAAAGAATCGAATACAAATAGCCGTTGTCCTCTGTTGATTTGAGGTTTGTTGAAAAACTGTCATCGATCTTTCCAAGTCAAGCCTCTTCAGGTCGTGTTCCTTTCAGTCATTTCCAGCTTTTTTCGTTCAAGTCGCCGGTCGACAACTTTGATTCCTCGATTTTCATCAATTCCGTGTCCAGAACACTCAACAATCCTTCAAGATGCGTTTCTCCATCCTCACCTTTGTTACCCTCATCACAGCTGCCACGGCGGCCAACAGTAAGCAGGTCCCCGTTCTCAAGCGAGATTTCCATCAACTGACTCAATTGGTTGTAGTCCGACGACAAGAAAGCAAGGTCGACGTCAACGCTGCTGCCATGACGGACCAAGACGGCAACGTGGTCGCCTTCGACTCGACCAAGGTCTACCAGGCCAACAAGGACGCTGGCATATAATTCAATGCTTAAGCGCTTGAGACCCTCCAGACACTTTCGCTTCGACAATCCTGGGAGAATAGTGGCAAGGCCTGCCCATTACGAACGACTGTTACTTGGAAGGGGGGGTTTGTTTGTCGAGGAAGAAGGTGATAGAAGACGGTAGCAATGTGAACCGAATCTCGCGAGCGGGATACGGCAAGTATAGCAAGGGACAAATCTGGGCATGAGATTCGCGATCAATCAATAGTTTACCTGGGCGCGGAATGGAATCATAATAAATAAATAAATAGACGGCTATGACCGAACGGTAGCCCCGAAGGCATGGGCGTCATGCTTGATGCAGACGTACCTACATGTATTAATGCTGCAAATCATCAACCAGGGCATGTCCATGGATGTCGATGTCGTGTGAGTGAGTGAAGAAGTAAGCGCCTTTGTTGTTGTTGATGGGTACAGTACCAAGATGTAATCTCGCTGGAGTGGCTCCATTTGCTGACGAGAGCAGTCAGCAAAGGCGAGAATGCAAGGGGGTCCACGGTTCGGACTCTTGGGTTCGGACTTGGGAGACAAAGTGGGCCATAAAGTCTTGGATTGAAATTGCTTTACCTTGACAAGCTGAGTTGATTGATGTTGGGTCGATTAATTGAGTATTGTTCATCTGCAAGTATCACATCATGATTATCTTCTTCTAATTCTGATCAAAGACAAGCCAAAGTCGAGTCAAAGCGGGAAGGCGGTGTCCCTTGTCCCGTGACCAACCACGTCTCGTTATGCCCATGTTTAGATCGCTTCAAACCCAAATCGAGTTCCATCCTGCGATCTGCACCGCACGCGCACACACACCAACAACGCATCAGCCATCAGCCCTGGGATGCGACCTAACCAAGCAGTCAGCCTCGCGGCTAGCGGGGCGTCGGCCCACGGATCACAGGGCTTCCCTTTGTATTCGCTGTCACGATTCACCTGCCATTGGAGGGAATTTCCTTGTTTCGACATCGGCAAAAGCACAAGCGTCTGGCATTGCTTGGTGCCGAGAGTCTCTCCCCTGGGCACTTGACAATGCATTGGCACGCTGGGAGACACCATCAGGATATCGTATTCTCGACCAATCTCGTGGTTCTCAGCTGCCATTCCAGACGAAGGAGCTTCCTGTTGGCAGGCTGGCATGGCACCCAAGCGGGGATGGAGTCAAGATGCTATTCCCAGAGGGCCAAGAAACTGACAAGACGCAAAACCTCAAAGCAGTGCCTCAGAAAGCTTCTATTCTCAGCTTCTCATGATCTCATCCTCACTCCTCAAATCAAATCCACAGTCAAGACGGGACCAACAAATAACAGCCCAACCTCTACAACAACATCCTGGTTTCCGCCCCCACACTTGTCCCATCTTCGGCCGGGAAGCACGGAATAGCCATAGCCACTCCCGCCCGGTTCTTTGGATATTGAGAGGCATTGTTGTGATGGGACGGTCTCCAAGCCTAGTGGTCTCTCATGACTCTCCAATGCCGAAGCCGAACTTGATCTCATACCGCTGCTCGTTGCCCATCATCACCATCATGGTCGTGTTGTTGCTCACCGACCCACGACTCAAAACAGCTCCACCGACCCGCCCCCTCCCAAGTTTACAGGGCTGAGTTGTCCGGGGGTGTTTCTCGCGCTGGAATCAAAGAGGCATTTTCCGAGCTGGGGCATTCTTTCGCGACCATCTCCCAAATTTAGCCTTGCCGTTGTCGAAACGTGCTGGGACAGATCGACCGATGGGCGCCAAAATGCCTCCGTTGTGCCCTAGGGAGCTGCGCAGCCTCGCGCTTAACCCTGGCGGCAATCTTAAGCGTGCTCTGGGTAGAGATCCTACCGGTCCTGGCAAATGTCCGCAGGCCCCAACCCCGAGACATTCTGCACATTCGTCCCGTCCCACTGTTGCTCACTCACTACTCCGTAGGGAGTATGTATGCAACTGGAGATGGAGATGAATGGAACCGTCACGCTGACACGACGGGACAAGACATGACAGACCCAGGAGGCCCCCAAAAGGGCCAAATCCGTGGCAACAACAGTTGCAGAGCCTCTCCCTGCCCTTGAATTTGCAGCAAATTAGCAGAGACTTACAGGGAGCTGTTCCAAAGTTCCCCCTTTGCGCTGGTCAGTCTTGTCAGCAACGAGATTTCAGCCGCAGCCCTCCATCAGCACTAAGCCCAATTTCAGCCCCGTAGCCGGCGCACGACGCCGCAAGTGTTCTAGGCAGGCATGGACCATGAACCAGAGAACAGTGGAGGCGGTGGCTCATCGGATCCCTGACTACCCAACCATGGCGCCATGGGCCATGGGCTATGGATGGCAATGGAGCTGCAAGAGGGCTGAGCCAGCTCGGTTGCGGGGACGAGTAACAAGTGAGGGAGAGGTTTGGGGCTTCGACTAAGGTCCTGCTGTTGCATGGCGGCGTTGGCCGCGACCAGCCAGCCGTAATTAATAAAAAGGCTGGTCCCCCTGTGAAGGGATGCTGACGGTCGAAGCCTTGGACTCGACGAGTAAGCAGAGCAGAGCGCAGAGCAACGCAAATCAACATCGAAGACCTAGAGTTTTCGCAGGGCACTCGCACTCGCACTCGCAGGACGTGGTCGACACAAGCTGCAGCGAGCACGACACGACAGCTTCATGACCGTCGACAGACATTTATGACAACCGCCAGAGATCTATGACAACCATCAAGAGTTAGGGCCTGGCTGAATGAGCAACGACCATCTACGATCAAGAAACCATTGAGCTGGAACACTCTGGAAGAGAAGGAAATTGGGAACGCCATTGACTGAGTGAGATTGCTCAATCGAAGCGGCGTCGCAGGAAAGCGAGCAGGACAAGAAGCCTCACAACGAAACCCCAAGGCAGCATCAGGCTCGACAGAGGAACTCGCAAACGACAATGAACATGTTGAACGGAAACCATCGCGCCCAGGCGCAGTTTGACCGCTCCAAATGGCGCATCATGCTCCTACTCCCGACCTGGGTCCTCCAATTGGCTCTGTCCATGACCATGATGGGTCTCTTTGCCTGGAGACTGGGCGACAGCATGAAGGTCAACAAGGACGACAACAAGCACAACGATGATCCTGCGATTGAGGTAGCGTAAGTTCTTGACCTCCCAACTTGGACCAACAAATTATATAGTATGGATACTAACAAAGGACCCCTGCAACAGTTGGGAAGCGACCAATATTGCCCTATGGTTCGTCGCCTCGCTGTGCACGTTTGTCGAAATCGCCAAGTATTTTGCCGAGTCCTTGACTCCATGGACGATGCTCTTTACCCATGTCATCAAGTTGACGTGTGCTCTGTCTACCCTTGTCCTCGATATTGTCGTGTATGTGCAGAAGCACGACAAGCACTACTCGCTCGTTGCTCTCGGTCTGGACTGTGGTTTCATGTAAGTCATGCTCAAGTGCTTTGCTGGATTCATGCTAACGAATCATTAGCATCACCTCGTGTGTCCTGGTCTTCTACTCGATCCGGAGATACCGCCGTCTCTCCGCATACGACGATTACACCCACCCTGTCAATGTGAAGCCTTTCGGGTTCAACGATGATATTGAGCGCGACACTTCATACTCGAGCACCCTGAACGGAGTGCGTCCATCCATGGATAAGAACTTTTCGTCGGCATCTTCACGGTCAAGCATCGCCTCTTCCAAGCACGACTCGGTGGAGCTGGGGAAACTAGACCGGACTCCCAGCGTGTACACGCACCAGCGAGACACTCAGTTCGATGAATATGTGGCACGACGAGGCTCCATTAGCAGGACAAACTCGATCAGCAAGCCTGACCGCGGAGGCAGCGGAGACTTTAGCTGGGCCGGAGCTCAGGTCGGCCCACAAGAGTCGGGAACACTATCTCCCACACGGCCGAGAGGAGCGAGCACTGGCAGAGCGACTAGCTGGGCCAGTGACCGAGGTCTAGTTGCCGTGCCGGAGGAGGACGACAACGAAGCCGCGGGCAAGGAGTCCAAGGCCGAGAAGGAAAAGAAGGATCGCGAGGCCCTGCTGGGCGATACCCCGCGCGAGAGCATCGACGGCATGATCGTTACCCAGGCAGCGGACCTAACGACGGAGCCCAGGTGGCAGCGAGAGTGAGGGGAAAGAACTCTAGAACTCTAAAAGAGCGTGATACAAAAGACGACATCAGAGCAGACTGGCGTGGGGAAGGAGGGCTGTGTGTCTGCAATCCCTGTACGACTGTATATACCCACGAAAGAAACGGCGTTATTTTGGAAAGGGGGGGGGGGAGGGAATGGAAAGCATTGCGGGTTAATGGTATATGGTACATTTTCAGTAACGGCAAGCAAGCAACAAGCAATAAAGATGAATACATGATAAAGATGAATATGTGTCCCACTCTATTGGCCTGGGGGTCTTTTTGTGTTAGTGATAGAGAAGATCCTTGAAGAGGATTAAAATGTCTCATTTCTGCGGGCTGAGAAGATGATAATCAACGACGGGGTAAGCGGATGATGAAACCGCAATGGCAGCAGCAACGTTGGCTCCTCTTCTGTCTTTCGTCATGCAAGGGAAGATTCGTCATGAGATAACGAAGTCCTCGTGGCTGACAATGTTACCCGCAGGAATAATCATCATGTTTTGAATATTCCAGTACGACGCGTGTAAGTCCACCTTTGGGCAGCGAAGATCACTTCCTTCGTGTCAAGCACAGCCCGAACCAGGAATTTTTGAGACTCGCATTCCCGTTCCTTCGAGGGGATTCTAATATCCTTTTTTTTTTTTACCGACATAGAGAGCTTTTGAGAGCGGGATGGTGATGATAAAAACAGCAGACTTGTAACGTCAGATCTCACCACGGCTAAGAGTGACGCCACGGGGGTTAGGGTCGTCCGATCGAGGAGAAAACGTCATGCCACGGCTCAAGGAAAAGGAAACCCCGGATTTGCCAAGAGGAACAGCTTTTTTTTTTCCCTAAGTCTTCGATAATACGGGGGACGGAAAAGGAAGTTCTGCGCATTTACCGGGGGAGAGTGAAGAAGGTCACTTGGCGGAAATGCTTCGCGAGCTTTTTCCAAGGGGACAAGGGGTGTCTCATGAGATACGCCGAGTCGGCGAGCAGCGGGTCCTGGGCGGTACAGGGCACATAATATGTACATCATGTTGCATGTACGGGGTACGTGTATGCGGCCGTGTCAAAGGCGACATGTCCATGGTCAACAATACATGACATCCGAGGCATGGAAAAGGCAATCGACAAAGGGCAGCATCCAGGGTTAGGGGGGGTCATCAGTTACGGGACCAGGGGGTTTCCTATTCTCCTCCAGAACCAGCACAACAAGCGCGCCAAGCCTGTTGCAAGTATTTCCCTCATCAACCTCGCTATATCCAAAGCGCGCGTGCCCCCAAAGACTCAAGGGGAGGGAGGAGGAGGGTCCTCTAGGCTTGTTCCGGGCGGTGCAGGCCTGAGCCATTGGACGCGCTGCCGCAACTTGATGAGGCAAACCGCGCACACAAGCGGTCGGAGTCGAGTGCCGTGCTGTGGGCGGAGAAAGGGGGGAAGATGAACAGACGCGCTGGTCCCGATCGGGGAATGTTGGTTTTAAGCTTAATTCGTTGAGAGCCGAACCGACCATCTAAGTGAACGAAGCCCTCAACACCAAGGTTGAAGCTATCCGCAAAAGTCGTAAACAAATTGTCGACACCCCGGGTTCGCCCAGAAATCGACTCCTCACGTCGGTGGGGACCTGGCAGCTCGTAGACCACGGTATCCTTTACTCGACAGCACCATCGCCCTGCGCCCAGCGTTGGCATTCTCCCGCCGAGCATTGGCGTAACCTTCCGCCCAGCTCGCCAAGCGTTGGCAAAACATTGGCAAGACGACTCACGGCGGAGGACGGTTCCACGGTCACTGCCACCGCTGGTCATCACCGCTGAGGTGATGTCCCGTCAAACTCCTGTTCTTTTGTCATTTTGCCGCCAGTCTTCCCGCCGCCAGTCCGCCCCGGATTTCCCATAAGAACACAATGTCTGCGCCCCTATCATCCAGAGAGGAAAGAGTAGCCTTTGCTTCCGCTCAGTAGCATGTCTTCCGCCCTGTCCGCCTCGGAGTCTCTCCTGTAGCTCTCTCTTGTTCTCTCTCCCGCCCAAGGCCATCTCTGGTCCTTTGCTCCCTCTTCCTCCCATCCTCCGCCATCATCATCCCGACACTTACACTGGATCCCTCCAGGCTACCAGCTCTTCCCCTTCCCATCCACCCTCCTCTCTTCCTCCTTTCTTCCTCCTTTTCACATAAACCCCCCTAGCATCCAACAAACACCATCAAGATGCCTGGACGTGAGAACGGCACTCTTCAGGTTCTGAAGAAGAAGCTCAGTCTTCAGCCCCTGTTTGCCAAGGAGAGGACTCGCAGATCTTCATCCCCTCCGCTGCCTCCCTCTGGCAAGAAGCACGCCAGCAGGTCCCCCTCCCCTCCCAGATTGGATGAGAGCAATGAGAACACCTTGGTGTGCACATCGACATGGGACTCCCGCCTTGAGAAGTACCAGATCCTCAAACTCGACACCAACTTGAGCGTTTCCATCGGCGACTCATTCGAGGCCAACCCCGGAAGCGAGGTCACCAACATTCCCAAGTTCGAGTATGGACCTATCCGGTATCCCAAGATGATCCGTCTTCTCCTTATCCTCCCGGCCACCTATGACGACGAACCCCTCGAGACCATCATGTTCCACGCCGACCCTCGGGAGATACCCTACCAAGCTCTGTCCTGTGCTTCCAACGACCGTAAGCAGACCAGGCTCATGCATTGCAACGGCCGTGGCCTGGCCGTTACCGAGACAGTCTATTCAGCCCTCCTCAACATTCGAAA
Organism: Fusarium duplospermum; assembly: GCA_003946985.1. NCBI lineage: Eukaryota > Fungi > Ascomycota > Sordariomycetes > Hypocreales > Nectriaceae > Fusarium > Fusarium duplospermum. The sequence continues at coordinate 480,255 of NKCI01000003.1, read as the reverse complement.
CCTCGGCGACCGCAAGATCTTCTCAACAGTATGGACCGATGCAGTCTGCATCAACCAGGCTGATATGCAAGAGCGTGAGTCTCACCTCCGCCTATGCAAGACCATCTTCAGCACTGCGGCAGTTACCATTGCCCACCTCGATGGAACTGAAAAGTCCCGTCGCAAGGTCTTTGAGACTGTCGACATGCTCCATGAAGCTTGCCGTAACGACGAATTCCGTGAAAGGCTAGAGGAAGATGGACTGGACCTCTCATCACTTGACCAGCTCTGTATCGGAAACAAGCGTCTTCGAATTCCCCTTGACAACCGGGTGGAGCTGTCCAAGGTCTTCTCTCACCCCTGGTTCGAGCGTGTATGGAACTGGCCTGAAGTATCCCTGTCCAAGAAGGTCTATTTCCTGTATGGATCTGCTCTCCGTCCCTGGAGCTTCTTTGCCGATGCTGCCTGGTGCATGCATCAACTGCGCTGGGAGTCGTCCCTGAATTCAGAGTGCATCGTCCACGGCCAAACCCGGATGGATCTCAAGTATGATCACATGTTGCACTTGGACGACCACCGCCAAGACATCCGGGATGAGAAGCCATGCACCCTTCTCAGTCTCCTGACCAAGTCGCGCCAGTTCACATCAGCCAACCCGCTGGATCGGGTCTTTGCCTTGTGGCCGCATATCAGCAACCCAAGCGAGAGGGATTTCGTCCAGGCTTACTTCGACTATAACCTGTCTCCTCTTAGCGTCTTCCTCAACTTGACGCTCAACAGCATCATCTCGCATGAGACCCTTGATGTCCTGCATCTCGTCCACAACGAGGTCAAGGATGATTGGCCGTCATTTGTGCCTGACCTGTGGATGAAGGATGGCGTTCGTACCCTAGGATCTAAGGAAGGTCGCGAGCACTGGGAGTACCACGCTGCCGGGGACACCAAGCCTCAGTTCACCGCCCTCAACACCAAGAACCAGACCCGTCACGGTATGCCCTACTTTGAGGATGATATCAACATCATGCTCAAGGGATTCCTTGTCGACGAGGTCACTCGGGCGGGATCTGAGATGAAGGACATGATGTTTGGTGGCAAGTCTTTTCTCTCAGACTGGGTCAACGCGGCTCTCGTGACAGGCAACAAGAAGTTCTACACTGCGGGTGAACTCAAGCGGGCCAAGGCTCTTCAGAAGACCTCCAAGAGCCGCAGCGACAAGAAGGAAACCACTTCAGCTCAAGAAAGTGGCGAGTCTTCTCGTGTTGCCGAGCTTCAGTCAGCCATGAGGCGGTCAAACCGTCGTTTTGGCGCGGCTCGGGACTCGCAAGGCCAGCTACGTGACTCTCTCACACCGTCTCTGATGGAGGCTCTAGAGGAGATTGACATTATGGAGAATGGCTTCGCTGCCCAGGAGCCTATGTCTGAGCCCGAGCCAATTTCGACCCTTCCCATGAACGAGAAGTATCCTATTGGCGACATCTCAGTCGTTGAGGCTTTCTGGCGAACACTCATCAAGAACAAGGACGAGAATGGCGAGGTTCCTTCGGCGGAGATGAACACGACCTTTTTCCAGCCATGGCTCACCGCCATGTCGGGTACGACCGCTGAGATGCTGGATGCTCTGGCTCATGGACAGAGCGAAGACGGCCCACGACCTGAGCCGCTCTTCAACGACCTGGTGCACATGAGCTGCAACGGCTCGCGCATCGTGAGGACCAAGACGGGACTGATTGGCACTGCGCCTTGGGACGTTCAGGAGGGCGATTTTGTGTGTGTCCTTTATGGCGGACAGACGCCGTTTGTACTTCGCAGGGATGAGAACTGCCCCGGCAAGTACCGATTTGTTGGTGATTGTTATATCCATGGTATCATGGAGGGCGAGGCGTTGAGCATGGAGTTGGAGGAGCGGGAGTTTGTTATTTCATGATGACAACGACGATGATGACACTGTATTTTCTTTTCTTTGGTGTAGCGGGCTTTCTTGGCTCTCGCATTTCCTCGCACCATTTTGTTCGGAGTCGAGTTGCATTGGTTGGCGTTAACGAGAAGGCTTTTCTTTCCATTCCTGGGTCGCCATGGCATGGCAGGCATTCATTATTATAGGTAGCTTTCAATGAGAATGATGAACAGAAGACGCTGTGCAAATTCGTCGAAGAATGAAAGTGATGATGTTATCGTCAAGTTGTGTTTTGTACAAACAGTTTCGGGCAGGTACGTTAGGTCAGGCAATTACCCCACGAATCACCTCCCCGATCGGATCCTTCCTCCCTTCCACCGTAATCTTCCTACCCATGCAGCCCAGCGCTGAACTTCATCTTCCTCCAGCAACAAATCCACTGTGTAATAATCCCTAGCAAGCTCCTCGTGGGTCTTGAAATGATGAACGAACCGATGGCAAGCACCACATAGCCAGGCGACGTTTTGGAGATCTTCCCGACGGTGCCATCCGCGCTTCACAGCCTTTTCGTGCACGAAACGAGGAATTAGGTGGTGGTATGACAGTGGGATGTATGAGCGTTGACAGATTTCGCAAGCGTCGGTGCGTGTGTTGCGTGTGGCGGGAGGTGGCTCAATCAAGGGTGTGATGTATGAAGTGAGAATTGGAAGTAGAAAGGCTTCTGGGGATGATGGGAGATTAGATGCGACAAAAAGATCCGGTGAGATGAGATTGTAAGTCGTCAGAGTTTCGACAATAGACGGCGACAAGTTTAGAACTGAAAGGCTCTCCTTGGTGAGTGGTAGGGAGTACTGATCACGCAGGCGATCTGAATCCCGCCAGACACGATAGTCCAAGCCCTGCAGCTCCTCTGGAAGGCTTTCAAAGATCTCGGTAGCGAGGTAGTCGACAAACTCGGAGAGCTCCTCTGCGTCCCGCTCCGGGTCCGCCGCCGGAGCGGAGACTGGGGCCGCTGACCCCGAGTTCTTGCGACGGCGGCGACGTTTGGGCGGGTCGGGGGCGGACGAGGCGGCGGGTTGCAGGAGGGTGGTGGATAGACAGTCCCGGAAGAGGGCGTAGTTTTCGGAGTTGTCCTCTAGAGCCGACATATCGTGATCAAGGTTGTGAGGAAGTGAGGTTGTGATTGATTGAATTGTGTGGTGTTTTTGATTTAGTGACGTAATTGAGTTGGAGTTTGTCAATTGTTCCTGCCGAACAAGGCCTTTTTAAACAAACCCAACCCACTATTTCTCTCTATATGAAATACTGTCAATATCTTCTACAGAAGCATTTCGAACCCCTAAGACTTGTCCGAGCGTTGAAGCTGAAGCCATCTCATACGGTCGCTGCAAGCCTTGAACCAATATTCAGCCCCGGCTGAGTCACTCGGCCGGCCACCGGTAGACACGCCGCCATCTCTCGGCAACCGGTAGCAGTGGCTGCGAACGCCTATTGCACTTGCATCTGTGAATCTGATGAATCTACTTTGCTTTTCTTGGTCCTCAAGGATACCGCTGTCTACCAAGTCTTGTCCTTTCTTGTCGCCCAGACCGCCAAGGGCTTGTGTCAAGGCCAAGACCCTCGGCGCCGAGACCGAGGCGGAGCAGGCCAAGGAGGAGCTCCACGTGGCCCCGGCCACCGGCCGAAGAGGGCGCCGAGCCCCGGGAGGTGACTCCCCTTGCCGGAGGAGGGTCTGCGATTGAGATGACTCGGAGCGCGTCATTCCTTCGGCAGTTGGAAGTGATGGGCGTCGCAGCTTTCCAAACATAGAACCTGCGTCTGCGTCGCATTCCTCACCCAGTGACAAACGTCCCGTGTTTGACAGTCGCGGGCTTGGCCGAGGGAGTAGGGCGGTGCTTATTACGACGACACGGCAAAGGTTGACGATGCGGAATACTGTACCTGAACAATCCACGTCAACGTCCCCGAGATGGACCATTCGCACTGCAGCGGCTGAGTTGCATGAAATGGACGAGACGTCATGTTGTTTCATCAGCCTCATCTGTGTCGGCTACCAGCCGACAAGTAATAAACTGACGTGTAATGGTAGGATCTACCAGGCAGCTATGCGATGACCCTTTCTTCTGCATACTAGGAGAAAGCGGTCTGACAGCCTCATTTCCTGAATCATGATCACCATAGGTGTGGTGTTGAGGCGTCAAGCTAACTCGAAGAAAGCTGGCTGCAGATCCAAAACCCCCCACGCCCAGCCTGGAAAATATTAAGCTGAGACATGACTAACATTTTTTTGCGAAAGCTGATCTTGTTTCTTATCAAAACAAAAAAGAGGTGACACCAAGGGATGAAAAAGATGCAACACATTTGCATAACCGAAGTGCGCAAGCGAGGAGAAACTTTTTCGAAATACGTACCCGCTACTTTTGAAGTGAAAAGTTTAGATTCAGATTGTTTCCCCCGGCTTCCCGTGTCCGAGTACTACTGAAGATTTCGGCCTCTCGGGCAAGGGATGACGAGACGAGATCTAGATTCGTTTCTGTCGGTCTCGAGAAGGGTTAGCTCGGCGGCACAGCTATGAGACAAGCGAGAAAACGCCTACAGACGGGCGTTGCGTCTATAGCCGCCTTAAAGAGCAATGGCCGTGATTTGAAGTGTGTGGCTCCGTGTACAGCTTGAGAAGCCTGCCAAAGTCAATTGACCCAGCCATGTCCATTCTTCAAGCATCTACCGTCGAGGTCAGCCTTGTCACGTATCGTCACTCTGTTAAAGGCTGCCGGCGGATCCGAGGAGGGGTTGCGAGAGGCGAGAGTCAGGAGAGAACGGAGGAAGGGATTCAGATTGGGGGATCTCGAGAATATATTATCCATCCAATGGTGTCCGAGTGTCACATTTCTAGAAGCCTTGCATGGGGTGGCGGGCCGAGCTGTGACATGTCAGCTCGCCATGCAACATCGAATCTTGAAATAGCGTCATCAATACTCTCTTGTAAGAGAATCAAGGGCAGAGATAACGGAGCAACCCTCTTCCATGGCGAAGGTCTTGACCGAGGAGGCATTCCGCATAGCAGTCTTCTGACATGTGCATGGGAATTGGTATTCTTTCCTAGCACAACATGGTCATGGTGGTTTCCCATGTTGCACCGAATGCAAGTTGGAGATGGCTCATCACCAACCCCAGGTTGACGATTAGTGTCCAAATACCGCAGAGCCCATGCTCCTCTCACCACCCAATGATAACGATGGCGAGACAGCTACAGCAAAGCCTAGTGATGATGCTAGATGCCAGAAACCTGGGGGACGCGCGCCAACACACACATGCTCCATGTTTATGTTTGACTGGGGGACGGGAGCCAGCCCAGTCCCAGGGTTTGTTTGGTTTCCGCCGACAGCGGAACTATCCTCCTAAAGCGGCAGTAGGATGAGATTCTGTGATAGGGATTTGAAATAGATATGTCATCTCTCACTATCCGTCCCCCGCAATGGAGGGCACAAGTGGGGGGGAGCTTTGCTTGACCGGGCGATGATGATTTTTGAAGAGAGGGGAAGAGGGAGAAAAATCGACAACGGAAGTTTGAAGCGCGTAAGCCGCGGCGGCGCAGCTGGAGAGAGAGAAGGATGATGAGAAGGAGGAGGGCTGCCGGCCTCATCGAAGCAGGCTAGCCTAGCATCCCTGAGTTACGCAGCATGAAGGCCCAATATATCCAAGATGGGTAATTCATTGGCCTGCCAAGTTGGAGGTGGTGGAGGGGGAATGGTGTTTGCATCAGCTTAGACGGGCCGAGTAGGCGGAGGACTTGATTTGACCTGAGACAGGTGCAGCCTGATTGATTACTACTGTAGCTATGATTGATATCAACAAAACGAAGAGACAGAAGAGAGAGAGAGAAAGAAAGAAAAAGAAGAGGTCAGACATGCCACAAAATGACAATTCTCCATGGGCTGTTACAATCTAGAAATCGTGTCTTCCACGTGAAAATTGCCTCCCGGGGAGACACCCCAGCGGCTCCGCGCCCGCCAGATGCCTACGCTGATGCTGGCTTGCTGCTGCGCGACATTGAGCTGGCCTGGCTTCAACAACTTTCACATGGGCTTCTTGGAGGCCAGAGCGCTGACGCTCGTTTCGCCCTGCGCCCAAGGGAGGCCCGAAGCAACCAAAACCACACGGGAGATGCGCTGACCCGCACGCCATGTGAGGTCACCGTTCGGCGCATCTCGACCGGCGACGCGCTGAGGTTTGGGTTGGGTTGGGGCGACTCTCCAGTCGCTCCAGTCCAGCTTTGGGAATTACCCGATTGCGCTTTCCCCCCGTCGTGTCGTGGGGGCTTGGGACCCTTTCGATCTCCCACCTTCGCATCATGGGTGAATCTATTGGGTGCTCTTGGAGGAGGGGGCCTTTCCATGTCCCAGCACTAGGGGTGAGGTGGCCCAGGGTCCATCCATCCGTCTAGGGACAAGCGAATGTGGCATGGTGTGCCCTCTCACAACGAGACAGCCCCGAATCACAAATGGAACGGAGCCTACGGAGATGGTGTTTTTTTTTCAAAAGGGGCCCTCTTTCTCTGATAGCCCCTTCTCTCGGGTTATTTTGGCATATTCCTTCCAGAAGCAAAAGATTCTACAGTCTCCATCATCTAGATAAAATCTGTCTCGACAGGTTCACGGATAGCAACACCAAGTACTGCACTCAGCTTATCAATATCAACACTCTACAACATGCACACCTCCAAGTTGAACCCAACTCAGCCAAGCAAGGCCATGTTCATCGACAACATCGCCAGTCTTTCCGACCCTCTCTCCTCCATGTCATCCATCTTCTCTCTCGTCTCCCTCCTGACCATGGCTTATCAAGTCCGGACACCACAGCCTTCGGTCCAACAACGCCTTCTCACCCTCCTCAACACAATGTCACCAGCCCTCACAACAGAGATTAAGACGACACCCGGCTCACCAAGGGGATACTCCCGCGAAGAGATCCTCAACTCCTTCGTCCACTTCCTCAGTCCCGTGCTCAACGGCATGGCGGGCATGCTCGAGCTCCTCTCAGCCGTCGACGCCTTCTCACGGCCAGAGGACTTTAGACAATTCTGGAGCCTAGAGCGGAGCAACCTGATCAGGGACTTTATCGAGAGCGGGGGACCTCTGCGGGGGATGGAGGGCTACGACGTTCCCTTCCTCGAGGCCTTTGTCAAGGACTCATCCTGCAGAATCGCCCTCGGCAAGAACCAGGGCATGCTACTTCTGGTGCCCGGCGACGCCGAAGTCGGCGATGATGTTTGGTGGGATGAAGACGAGCAGCGTCTCACCGTTTCAAGAAAGGGCGAGGAGGATCTCAACGCCGCCGAGGCGTATCTTGACGACGGTTCAAGAATGGCGGTCTTGGCCATTTCTTCTGCGACTTAGAGAAAGAAACATGGCGCTTTTTCTTTCCTTTTTTGACGAGTTTACGATCTTTTGCTTTTTTTTTTTTTTCTCTTTCTTGTCTTTGATCTGATATCCATGCTAAAGAAGTTTTTTTTTTTTTTTTTTTTTTTTTTTTTTGGAGATTGGGCTAACGGCGCTCACTGGGAAATATATGCTGGCGTATTGTGAGCGTTTACATGGATAGAAGCAAATTTATTGGGATAAATACTAGTATAGTATTAGGTACTCTTTTTCTCGTGAGTTCACGATACCTTCCAATGAAAATTCCCTAAAAAGGCAAACACCTTCCTTGCACGGGCATGGCATGCAGCACAGTGTCGTGACCCATTTCGTACCACTCACTGGTCGCCCCAGCCCACTTTTTAGCATATCGTGCAGATCTGGGCTCTTGCAAGCTCCCATCGCTCAAACCTGCAGCTGCCGCTTTCTCGCCCTCCACTCTTCAACCCGTTTCTTCTGTCTCACCGTCCTCTGCAGTCGTCAGCAAAAAATGGCATCAGACGAAGAACACGACGTTAAACGCAGCAAGCAATGGTATGACGATCAAGATCAGAAACCTAAAGAGAAGGATCGTCGATCGAGGCATTCGGACCGCGATTCTGGCCGCCGAGACCGTCGGAGATCACGCGACAGACGCGACAGGCGACGCTCAAGAACTCCCGATGGTTCACGACGGAGATCACGCAGTCGAGATCGCGATCGGGACCGAGACCGCACCCGCGAACACAGACGTCACCGATCACGAGACGACCGAGGCTCGAGACGCAGCCGCCGCGACGACGACGATGGAAACAACAAGCAGGTTGCAAAGCGTAGCCCGGTGAGGCGGTCGGGCCCGCTCCCATCCCAGGAGGACTCTTTTGCCATTACGAATGGGCAAGAGCCCGAGAAGCCCAAGGAGAAACCCAACTTCGGTACTACAGGCGTTTTGGCCGCCGCTTCCAACTCAGTAGCACAGGCAGACGGCTCATCCATCACGCTCAAGTACCACGAGCCCGCCGAGGCTCGCAAGCCCTCACCCCGCGACCAGTGGAGGCTCTTCGTCTTCAAGGGAGGCGACATTGTCGACACGGTCGACCTGGGCGCGAGGAGCTGCTGGCTCGTCGGGCGGGAGATGGCTGTCGTCGACTTGCCCGCCGAGCACCCGAGCATCAGCAAGCAGCACGCCGTGATCCAGTTCCGCTACACCGAGAAGAGGAACGAGTTCGGTGACAAGATTGGCAAGGTCAAGCCCTACCTGATTGACCTCGAGAGCGCCAACGGCACCGTTTTGAATGATGAAAAGGTGCCCGACAGCAGGTACCTGGAGCTCAGGGACAAGGACATGATACAGTTTGGTCACAGTACAAGAGAATACGTCATCATGCTCGCGCCACGGGAATAAGAGATTCCATTTTGTGGAGGAAACGAGGCTGTGTTGGACGTTGACCTGCTCCGTCGGTGCCTTCAAATCCCCGTTGACGCGCAACATCCATCTCAGCTTCAATTTCAACGCAACATGCACTGGAGCGACAAATACGATATCCGATGGTTTCCATCCTCTTGACGAAAGCCCCAATGTCGACGCAAAACCTGCAGATTCTACCCGATTGGTGAATGGAGTCGGGCCACGAGAGCCTCAGACGCAGGCTCACGGGGTCCAACGAGACGGGACAAAGCCTCAAGGCGACAAGCCAATAATTGACTCAACGCCCAATTTACAACATGGCTTGGTGCAAGAGCCTCATCCTGGGGTAGGGAAATCACTCAAAGTGTCATGCCAGGGTCGGAAGCCGGCTCTCCAATTCTGCGCTTTCAGAGCCTTCCGTGAGGGACTTTAGTGGCGGATGATACAGTTTCCATTCGGTGACCAGAATTGACTCACTCACTCAATCCGCGACCGAAGGCAGATTTGGTATTGGGGCGGGCAGGCCAAGACTCGCATTCAGCTGGTCCTTTCTGCTACTTTTGGACACTGACCAACACAGTTACTCCCTCTCTGGGCGCGGCTGGGCAATGCCAGGCTACCTATTCGTGTTAGGGACATAAGCGTGGCCCTGGAAATGAAGAATACTCTGTCCTCAAGCAATCAGGCTCGGTAATGTACGAGCCGACAGGTTTACCACTGGCTCACACAAGAAGATGGCGCTCACAGCTGCTTCTGGACGTCGAGTGGCGCAACTCTAGCCATCTCACGACCTGGCCAAATGCTCAGCTCGACCAAGGACCCTGTGTAACATCCTGGAAAAGATCCCGCATACCCCTGCGGGAGACGTGCATGATCCCCAAACCGAGCCCCGGGGCTAACGAACGAGTGTCCACGGATATAGCTACTTACCTACCTATAAATACGACATCCATCTACCCAAAAAGTCTCAGCTTGTCACACAGAAACCCAGTGATGCCATGATCGCCGCCCGTATTCAGGAACAAACCGGCCATGACAGGCCCGAAACGTCAAGATGAGTCTGCTTCTGACACGAGGCGACAGAAAGCCTTGCACATTACCCCAGCCGGGCGATGGGCTCAGCCACACCTGATGCCCTTGCTTACTGGAAGCATTGCAGCCCTTCTATCCTGGGGCAGTGCTCCCCACACCATCACTGCTGTGTCTTGTGACGGCTGTCAATGGTGTGTTGCAGACGCAGGTAGTGGCGGCTAGAGCCCCATAGCCTCGTCTTGTTGGTTGAGTGAGAGAGTGTGACTGCTCATCCTCTGCCATCAGGCAGCGCTTTTGACAGCAGCCTCATGGCTGAGCAGGTCATTTAATAAGCCGGACCTACCGCTAACCGTTAAGCTGTCCTCTTCTCTTCGTCACTCAATATCCAATGTTGAAAGAACTGAATCGCAACTTGAGTGTCCCCATCTTTGACGACACATCATGGTAAGACATCATGACTGAACCCTCGCAGAAACTCTCGCTGACTGCCATCTGGCAGGGATCTGAGAATCGTTCCATAACTCGATACGACACAACTGCAGTATACACACATCCCGACGCAAAGGTCGACATCGTCCTCGTTCACGGCCTCAACGGCTCGCCTGACAAGACATGGACGGCCAAGAATGGCACCTTCTGGCCGCGTGATCTGCTGCCCACAGCACTAAAAGACGAAAAGGCGAACATCATCGTATACGGGTACAACGCCGATGTCAACTCCAAGGCAACTGCTCGAAATATTAGCAACAGCTTTGTACACCAGGAAGCCAAAACGCTTGCAGCGAGCGTCATAAACCGTCGGCAGCGTGAGGGTACATTCAAGAACCCCATCATCTGGGTGTGCCACGGCCTCGGCGGCATCCTTGTTAAGCAGATATTAATTCGTTCGGCCGATATCCACGAGCCTCATCTCCAAGATCATCGATCGTTATTCCTCTCAACATACGGGCTCGTGTTCCTAGGTACGCCGCATACCGGCTCAGATGCCACTACTTGGGGCCTCATACTCCAGGCCATGTCAGATGCGATAGCTCCCAAGAGGTTATTCAGCGGCGAGCCTATACTCTTGAAGACGCTCAAGAAGGATCACGAAGCTCTCACCAATATCAACAACCAGTTTTGGAAGATACATCGACACTTTGAGATCCTCATGGTTCACGAGAATGAACCGACAGATATCAAGGGCTCCAAGTAAGTTGCCTAGGCTCATATTACCTGTGTTCTCGATCAGCTAACCACCCCCATCAGGATTTTCGTTGTTAGGGAAGAAGCAACCAACCCCCCTCTGCCTCATGTGATCGACTTTGGCATCCAGGCAACACATTTGGGCATGTGCAAATTCGACAGCTTGAAAACCCCGGGCTTCATCAGAATCCGGGCTGCCATCCAACGATGGGTTCATGATGCTCCCGCTCAAGTCCAGAAACACTGGATGCGCGAAAATGAGAGTCCCGCTTCCGCCGTAGGAGACAAACTGACACGGCCATTCATATTCTCTGAAACATCAAGCGAGCACTATCTCCCGTCATCCATGGACGACAAGATGAGGCCTCTCCCCCAGGCACAGCGGCTGGCTCTGCAACTAAAGACTGAACCCACTTTTGTTCACCCAGAGCGCTTCAGACCGAATTCCTTTTTCAAGGGCCGGGGGCAAGAGCTGATTGACCTCCACGAGATGCTGATGGACAAAGAGCGTCGAGAGGATGGAACGTCAGCTGTCTTGATCTGGTCAATCCCAGGAGGTGGCAAAACTCATCTTGCGAGAGAGTACGCCTTCAAGCATAAACACGACTACCCTGGTGGAATTTTCTGGGTACGAGCTAAGTCTCCAGAAGATATCATGGACGCCTTCGTGAGAATTGCCAAGCATGCCATGGCCCGAAACGAGATCGAGATTCAAGACGAGACAGCTCTGCAAGACCGTGATAAGGTCATCCCTCTGGTTCGAGAATGGCTCAATCGGTCCGAGAACTGGCTCCTCATCCTGGACGGTGTTCTGCACGACACTCCCGACTTGGCCGACTGTATCCCTGATGCGGCCAATACCAGCATGATCCTGACATCGACCGACACTTCGATTGCGGGAAACCACAACTTTGATAACCCCCAGAAACTGGAGTTGGGTCCCCTCAGCGAAGATGAGGCACAGATCTTGTTGCTGGAAGAGATGGACAGGAAGAAGACATGGACGGCCGATGATCTGGCTCGAGCTCGCGAAATAGCCAGGTTGACAGAGTGCTTGCCTCTAGCCATTCACGCCGCCGCCGGTCAGATGAGGGCAACTCGAGAGCCAATGTCCAAGTACATCCGCTCTTACAAAAAGCGACCCCAAGCCGGCGGTTTGGGTGCATACAAAGCTGTTCGAGAAAAGCTTGAGGAGCGTGGCGAGACGGAGGCACTCAACTTGATGTATCTGTTGTCCTTCTTCAGCGGTAGCATCCCCGTCGAGATGCTTGCACTTGGTATGCCCCCCTGTGCAACACACTTCGGATACCAGGCTAATAATTTCATAGGCCTCGAGGCACTTGACAACCGCACGCCCGTCCTCACCAGCAATGCGATGGGCAAGGGCAGTCTCAACAAGACATTCACTGTTCTCATCGCCTTTGCCCTTATCGAGCGCGAGGAGATCGAAGATGTGCCATCTTCAGGCAACCCTCACACGACCGCTGAACCTCTTGATGTGCTCAAGATCCACACTATCGTTCAGAGCTTCTTCCTTGAAGCATTGAAGGAGCAGGGGCAGTTTGAATTTTGGCTCGAGCGTGCTGCTGCTGTGTTTCTCAAGTCCTTTGACAAAGGCGACCGCCGTGCCAGGAACAGGACAGAATTGGGCCTTCCTGACGACTACCGGAGATATGCTTCCCACTGTCACAAGATCCTGAAGCACATCAAAGGGGTTGATGAACCGACGCATGAATTGATTACCGCCGAGAGGGTGCTTCAAAGTCGCTCAGACGATATTCAGGGGCAGATTTCCGCCCTCGCACGCACAATGACGACAGAGTCTGTCGGGAAATGGGGGCAGGGTCCCCACGTGTCGGTCTTCGAGAGAACCAATAGCACTTCTCCCTCAAGCTCGGTTGAGGCCACGGATGGTGGCAGACTCCCAGACGAACAGGAGAGTTCATGGGATCTGCAGACTAGTCTGCCTGCTTTGGAACCAAACCCCCACCCCGGCCACATCCCGTATCCGTACGACAGCACCATTCTAACACCGCACTTTCTCGAAGACGATTCTCAACGCACTGTGCAGAGGGAGGCAACTAAAGGCTACTTTGGTCGAGCTGAACATTGGCGAGGGTCGACAGAGCACATATCGTCGTCTCTTGGCGCAGAAGAACATGCTCATCTCGTCCAACATGCCATTAGCCAGTCCAGTCCGAGGATATCCGAGAACCATGTCCAGACTGTCTATATGACAAATGGACCCGACCGAGATACAGATCTCGATGCTATCGAGAGCGGAGCTATAGCTGGTTTCAGAGCACACAGCCCACAGAATGTCAGCGTCGAGCCACAGCCGCAGCGTCAAGCACGGCCAAGGACCCGGAAACCCATCGAGGAAAACCCCTTCTTCGGGGGGAGTGGCTCTGTCGACGGTGCATCTATCCCCTCGATGGATGTTGCCAACGCAGACTGGCGCTCAATCTCTCAAGAGCGGCCAGTGTCAGCTCATACTGGACCCAGCCACTCACAAACATCGCTCGAGTCGGATATCGGCCACTGGGCACCAGATCTGCCTATCGTTAGTAACTCGACAAGCAGCCTGCGGCTTGTCAGTCACTACCCCGAATTGAGATATTCTCAACACCGAACTGCGGTTGCTGGCGAGGGCCTGTCCAGCTCTCTCCCAACTAGCCACATTGGCAGCACCCTCAAGCCGCCGTCATGGTATCCATCATCCTCAGGCCCAGACGGCTACTCATCTCAACCAATGTCGCGCAATCCATCTTCTAACCCGGAGCTAGTCGTCCCTTCAACCCATCACAGTTCCGCTATGAGCACAACGACGTCACACAGTCTCCCCATCCCAATCCGCGGGGCCCCCTCGACTGCAGCTACGGAGCCCTCGCCGCGCCTTTCCGGCGTCGACAACGTCCCTACGAGCTATCATGCCTGGCAACGGCACGCGGGTCCGTGGGGCTCGGAGCGGGACTCTCAAAGGGACTTTGCTACCAGACAAGCGACCGAAGCGGTGGAGATGCAGAGGTCGGGGTCCGGGGGGATCCAGTTCAATGGGCACATTGTTCAGTTTGGGCACTCGCCTCCAAGTAGCAGAACAACCTCGACCTCTCCACCAAACATACCTGCCTACCCACAGAAAATAACCGAGACGGCGTCTACAATGGAGAAGAATAAGATCGTGTCCCCAGTGAGGAGGCCCATGGGGTTGGGGTTTCTTGCTGCCGATCCGGAGAGGCGACAACAATCCTAACGAGACTTCGTATGAGGAACTGCCAACTATGGCCAGACCATTTTCTTTGTCCTGGTAGGTTCTGCCAACTGTTGTATGACTGTATCATAATATTGAAGTTCGTGGGTCATAGAGGCGGCGTTAAGGATATACCGAGAATCCATAGAAGCTGGAAAACATTATCGGAAAATAGACGGCGTTACTTGTGATTCTGCCTCCTCACTCCACTAGGCAATCGGGAGTTAAAATGTCGGAATGTTAGCCCCTTGCCAGTTTTCTGGACTGTTTCTTTGAGGAAACGATGTTCGTCATTTTTTTCGTTCCCTTGCTCCCTGGCTGTAACATTCGGCATAATGTTGCAGCATTATCTTGGCAAGGCGTCTTCGTGAATCGATAATCGTCCTGATAGCAGGGATCTCAAGACCAGAATGGTCGGCCTTCCCACCAGAGCGGGTAAGTACGCTGCCCATCAATGGCTGTTTGCCTAGGTTGCTTCCTTGCATGACGCGAGGGAAAAGATGGGCACGGCAGCGGCCCTTCGTGGCAGGCAGTTTGGCAAGACTGATACGCCGGATTTCGACGAGGGGGGCGTCGGGTGTGGTGGTTTGTTCTGTAACTTGATCCCGACATGTGTAGAGTAGTGATCAGTGTCCGACTCCGCGACAGTAATTCTCGTCGAGTGGATACAAACGAGGGACGATGGTCTCCCAGCGGCCGCGATTAACCTTTAGTAACAACGCCTTTGACCACCTATCGTCCAGTTCAGCACATTGGTAGGCAGTACAGTGTCCCGACATAGCCCTCAGGGGCAAGTCAAGCACTGTCAGCACAGGGATACTCTTCCATCACCGCCGGCCGAATGGTTGCTGGTAAGAAAAACATTTCAAAGTCCAAGGCGGGTCTCCGAAGTGACGTCGATTCCTTGAGAGCTCATGGTGAGTTACCGCGCGCGCAATGACGGTCGTAGTATTGGCCGCGGGTGCGGTTGGTGGAGACTAGTCTACTTGTCAGTTACAGAAGGACTCCAACACAAGACACGAAGCCAAGTGAAAAACAAAGAAGAAGCCTGAACAAGGGTAGTGCATGGATGTGCGAGGCACTGCGGTCTGGCTTGGTGAATCCCAGAGTCTCTGTGGTTCGACAGCTGAACCGTTGTGTCCCAGGTAGTCAACCTCTTCGACCAGCTCTTGAGAGAATGCTCATGATAGAGGATATCTAGCAAACACCTTAGTTTCATCACTCGGGATGAACCAAGACAGTGCGGTAAACTCAGATTTGAAAGGAACATGTAGGGCTCCACTTGAATCGACGTGCTCTTCATGGGAGATGACATGGGTAGATCTTGCTGTTTCAAGGACTCCTCGGATTGACAATGTTACATGGTGTTTCGGCAGTCGAGGCACTCGCCGGGACACCGCCATGTGCTATTTGCAGCTGGCGCAGTAATTGGGTGTGAGGAATCTGAGGCCTCCTGAGTGTCTGGTACGATGCACCGGCCTTCGGCACAGAGTTGACAGATTGCGCTTTTGTCGATTGGATACCAGGCAGATTTTGAAGGCTTGGCTGCGGTGATAGCTCAAACTACGTCACAAAGATCCTTGGCGGTTGTTGAGCGTCGATCCCTTGTCTCAGGATCGGCAAGTTCCCTCGTCTGGTACCGAGAAGGTGCGTGGACTTCTGAGTCGCGACCAGACAAGGCCAGGCTGGTAAAAGTCGACAAGGAAAGCCGCCGTAGTCGACGGGAATAGCATAGCGCACTTGACATGCGCCGAGAAAACGGACCTAGATGTCATCAAACCAACCCGGTCAGCCCAGATTACTGGTGTGCTGAAGCTACCATCCTGGTACGAAAAGACCCTGAAGCGCGCAGACATGTGAAGAGCTGCTTTCAGGGACTTCATAGACCAGGGTCCTGAGAAATCTCAGCCTCTTGACATGGCCACAAGTCGCGAGCGGGAGCAGATAGACGAGAGGTCGCGTGTAAGTCGGGAGGAGAACGAACACCTAGAGACGCACCCCAGACCATACCTGGGGAAGATGGGCAAACTCGCGGGACTCTGGTCTGGTCTGAGCTCCGTATCAGACTCTGAATCGTGGATAGCGACGGGATTTCTTACCGTGCCCAACACAGTTCCCGTTCACATCAAGCAAAGGTCCGTCAGATACAGTGAGGAAAACTGCGCAGAAACAGGCTGGGAAGTCCGCTTGGATCCACCAAGATACATCAGCTTGAGACATTTACAACCAAGCAAACGGACCACGAGCAGCCAACGAGATGAGGGCGTGGATGTCGTCTCTGGCAGACCGAGTCCACCCCTGGGCGATGAAGCCGCCCGGTGCGCGATGGACGGCCGGGCAACTGTCTCACTCGGTTAAAAACTGACGCCGCTGGCGAGAAAACCGTCAGATATCCTGAATCCCGTCTCCATCACGTGGGTCCGGCGAGCATGGCTGAAGAGTCGAGGCCAATCGCTGAAGCACCGGCTGCTCGGAGCTGCGTTCGAGGCTGCAAGGAGGTGGATCTGAGAAGATAACGGAGGCTTCAGTTAGGCCAGCCGCGTGTCCGAGGCCTGTCGTCTTACGGTCCAACGTCAACTAGTTTGCAGCTGTTGCAAGGATGAGGTTGGAACATGGCCGAGAAGTTGTTGACGGGACGGGCTATTATCTGAAGGTGAGTGATTGGCTCGGGCTTACGTTTCGGTATGCACTGTGCAGCTGATGGATCGTTGCGTGCATAAACACAGTGCCATTCTGTTTCTGTTACAGATGGAAGGTCCCGTCCTTCCTTCCCTAGGAGATTTTTCACGTTTTACCAGGCAGGTACGTACCCCTCCGTAATTTGAACGGAAGCCGAACTCGGATAGCTCCCTCATGAAGCTCGGAAAGCTCTCCCATTTCTCAGCAGAAGCCATCTTCACATGCACCATTCAACGCGCCGCTACGAGCTCTACAACTCGGCCAAATCTTACGCTTCTCACGGTTTTTAAAGGCTCACTATGGGGCTATAAAGAAAGGCAACTTACAGCTCTTCCCATCGATACCATCTCCACCGCTTCCCAAAGTTTGATGCCAAAACTTCTAGAATGTCGTCACAGGCCCTCTCGAAGCGTCGCCAAACTCGCTGGCGTTGATATTCAGGGTCCATCTTTTAGTGGATCTACCTGGATCTCTCAGGGATCTCGCAGGAGGCGTCTGCGCCACTCGCTGCGCGCTCTGTAGTTCCCTTGGGGTTCCTTAGCCAGACGTCGCAGTCCGCAGACATCCATCCATCCATCGCCAGTTCCACACTGCCGTCATCCTTCCAGACTGCGGCTCGTCCATCAACTGGAGACACGAAAACGAAAGACTGGATCCTCGAGATAAAATCCCGCATGTGTGTTATCGCCAGCCTCTCCACCATACCCACTCTCACCATGTACGTGAGTGTACTCCGTACGTACCCTCTAATTAAGGTACTCTTGAATCCACGGCAAGACGGGGTCCCCAGGGGTCACTCCACGGCCCACACCGGCGTCGAGCAATGACGGAGGCGTGTTAATACTGTGCAGTGCAGTATTGTATCGGGCGGCAAGGACGGCCGTGAGGGATCTCGGCGAGCTTGCGAGATGGACGAATACGCTCAGCTCTAGGCGTGCTGAGCCAGGCCAGGGATATCTGGATGAGAATTGATCGGGATCGAGAGGACATGGAAGCAACGAATCCAGGTATTTAAGGCGTCGAGGACACCCATGCGTCCAGCCTGTTATTTTCAGTCTCCATTCCATCATCTCTCAAGCCTCTACCATCTACACTCTGATATCCTCGAGGTTTCTCATTTCTTTCGTCTTACAGAAACAGCGTTTGCCTTACATCACATCCACAACTACCTTCACAATGGCTCCCTCCGCTATCACCCCCGAGACCTCTCCCGAGCGTGAGATCTATGTCAAGAAGCCTGTTGAGCAGACTCAGGTCCGAAGCCACTCTGGCTCCGTCTCCTCCGTCAAGCTCAACGACGGCAACTACATTCCCCAGGTCGCCCTCGGCGTCTACAAGGCCCCCAACGGCCAGGAGACTGAGGACGCTGTCACTGCCGCGCTGGACGCTGGCTACCGCCACATCGACTCTGCCGCCCGATATGCCAACGAGGAGGCTTGTGGACGTGCCATCCGCCGCTGGCTTGAAAAGACTGGCACCCCTCGTGAGGACGTTTACGTTTGCTCCAAGCTCTGGGACTCTGACCACGGCTACGAGGCCACCTTTGAGGCTCTCTGCACTTCTCTGGAGAAGTTTGGCCTTGACTATCTCGACCTTTACCTGATCCACTCCCCTGCCCAGGACGAGGAGAGGCGTCTGGAGAGCTGGCGTGCTCTGGAGACTGCCCAGAAGCTCGGCAAGGTTCGATCAATTGGCGTCTCCAACTTTGGAGCCGCCCACATGGAGAACCTCCTGGAGAACGCCCGTGTCCCCCCTGCCGTCAACCAGGTCGAGGTCCACCCTTTCTGCCAGCGCCAGACCCTCGTCGAGCTCTGCAACAAGCACGGCATCAAGATCGAGGCCTATTCCCCCTTGGCCCGTGGCAACAAGCTTGAGGACCCTACGATTGTTGAGATTGCCAACAAGTACGGCAGGACCCCTGCCCAGGTTCTTCTCAACTGGAGCGCTGCCCGAGGCAATGTTGTCCTGCCCAAGAGCTTGACCCCCCACCGCATTGAGAGCAACCTCAACAGCTTCGACTTTGAGCTCGCTGCTGGCGACATTGCCCGCATTGACGCCCTTGAGGAGAACTATGTCACTGGCTCCATGCACAAGTCCAAGGACTGAACGAAACTATGAATGAACGACTTGATGAACAACCAGTGGAAATGGCTGGGTAAATTTAAACCCGCCTACCACTCTTTCTAGCGTCGCAACTGGGATTGCTCGACGCATGATTCCCCCAAAGCATCGCGTCGACCTCAAGAGAGCTTGTGAAGCCCAGCCACTACTCTCACGGTCCTCGGCAACGTTTTTTGTACTTTATTTTTAGAGGGATAGACCTAGAGATGGTCGGAGTTTTGCTACCTTTTCGCAATGAAGTGGTCTCACTGCCCATTGTTTTACAGCAGATAGAGAAGACAGATACACAAATACACTTGAACCAATAGAAATGTTTCTGTTACCTATAGCTCCCCTGTTCATGCAGAAGACTTTTTTTTCTCACCTGCAGATCCCTTTCGGAATCTTTCCATCCTTTCATCCTTTCCAGGCACGAATGACGTACTCCCGTTGAGGCTGAAAGATGATCCCGGAGGCTAACTTTGGAAATGGCCAAACTTGGTTGTACCCACTCACATCCCGTCATGGCCCACAAGGCGAGTCAGGGGTTCGCAGCATGCACGAGAGATTCTCTGTTTTCTTTTTTTTCTTCTGGGCACGTGATTTCTCAGTGAGATTCTTCATCGTAGGGCTGAGCATCACGTGTAGTTCTGGCTGCTTTTGTTGGTTGAGGACATCTTTCGAGGTTGAACCTTTCACGATACCGTACCCGGTGAGCTGGATGAACTGCTTGAAGATCACTTTAGAACCACTTAATAAAGATAAAGATGGATTGCGGAGGCGGGGCTTTAGGTGACTGACGATATCGTGGAGTATGGGGATAGAGGCGAAATGGGGAAGACCCATAAGGGGCGATATGGAACACAATAAGCGAGAGGAATGTTGATAAGCTCGAAACATCCAATGTAGGTAACTTGGGTGAACCCCAAAACCTACAAGTTTAATTGATATATAAACAAGGCGACACACGCCATAAACAATAACGCCCTAACAACGCCGTGACCCTTGTCATCCCACAACCTCAAGCATATACAGCTTTGTAGCCTTCAGTTCTTCTTCCGTCGTAACGTCTTCATGTTCCCATACAAACCCGCGCGGTGCCTTCCACAGCCCTACAAGGTAGCTGTTCGCGGGACACCATTCTCGGTAATCAGCATAGGGGGTATCTCCACAGGACTCTGGCCATTCCTGTACGCCCAAAGACGACTGACATCCTTCACACGCACTTCACTGCGTCTCGACTTTTCCCTGTTCGAGACGCCATGCACTTCCACCGGTGTCGAGATCTCTCCAGTTCCGAAACCCTGTGTGCCGGCCCAGCTAATCTCAAATGCTTCGCGGGCGTTGGCAGAGGCCTCGCCCTCCTGACCAACCTTGATCACCTCATTCATGAACTCGTTGTCTTCGTCGGCGCCGGTATACTCTCCAGTCTTGGAATCTACCTTGAGTGGGAACATGCCTTCAAGGTAGTGCTGGTTCATTTGATGACCTCCCTTGCCGTTGGCTCTGGAAAAGAGTCGACCTTGGAAGCGCGGCAATTCGTGGGATCCCATCCGGTTAGTGGCGAAATGCAAAATTCCCCATATCGATACGAAGTCTGTACCATGGCAATAGTGCTCAACATGGCTCAATGCGCGGTCTTTCGCCGCCGAGACGGAGCGAGTAGATGACGCCGCGGAATGCTCTTTCTTGAGGAGGCTGGGAATGCTGACATTCAATCCTTTCTTGGTGTCCAGAGGACTACCAGAGGGAGAGTCGATGGTTGTCTCGGTGAGTACGGTACTCATGGCAGATAGGGGCTTGAGCGAGGACAAAGCTTGCGATGATCTGTGGCGATGGGGGTTGTTGAAATGGTTCGCAGCGTTGCCAAAGGTGTAGACTTCGAGTTTGGACAGTAGATCCTGCGGTAGCTCCTGAAGCAGCCAGTCGAGAACCAAACCACCCTCGATTCCTCCCTGAGAGTGCAGGATGAAGATGACCTTGGACTTGCTGGGGTCGTACAAGACATCTTTGAGAATCTTGAAGCAGATTCGAACATCTCCAGTTGCGTAGCCAAAATTACGCTGAATTAGACACTCGACGACATCAAAAATCACTCCAGAAGTTCGATTGTGCACTCCTAGAATGGGACGGCCGAAGGTGAGAGCTAGACGGTTCAGATTTGCCTGCATCCAATGTTCCCTAAGAGGGTGGTCAGCATTGATATTAATGAGAGGCTCCATAATATACATACCCAACAGCAACACCATTCAGAAAAATCCACTGCTCATGCTCATGTTCAGGCAAGGCCTTGGCGTACTTTTCATCCGAGTTATACGTGTCCTTCGTACCGTTCAACAGCCGGCAAAGCAACGAGTTCAGGACCATGAACCCAGCAATACCCGCGGCCGCCATCCAAACTGGCAACACGACTGAAAAAGGCAAGGCAATGATGAAAGCTAGTTGCAGAATGGCTAGAACCAGGTGGACAAAGATGCAAAAGAGATTCTGCCGAGTTGGGTACAGTTCGTCGAATTCCTTGGATCCAAGAGGGTACATGGGCCAGACGATCCAAGGCAGAGCCCAGATGTAGACGAAAAAGTAGTAGACATCTTTAACAAAGAGTTTCCATGGGAAATCAGTATGGGAATAGTCGATGACTGACGCCTCTCCGATTTGAGAGCGAAAGTACTCAGTTGTCGTACCCATTTCGATGATCCAGTGAGATGACGCGATGGGAAGAATCAGCAGAAGCGACAGTTGGTTGCCATGAAGGAGCTCCAGGCGATAGCGAATGTCCAGTCAAGAGAGGTTGGGGAAGTCGCCAGGTAAATAGGATGCGAAAAATAAATTAAAGATCAACCAGGGTCGAAACGAGGATAGATAAAGCCTTCTCGGAAAGAGAAACCGTACAAGGCGTTTCCTTCACATGCAACAAGCCGGAAACAAGAACGAGGCTGCCAGTCAAAGTGATCTCGTGAGCTGAATTGCCTCGTGGAGGGAATGACGAGTCTGACAGAGCTGGAGCTGCCGAGAGGATGCGCCACAGCCTCCAGTCGGGTTTCGCCATAGGCAACAGCAAGTAAGCAGCCTTACTGGGCAGTTCAAGGGAAGGATTGTCGCGTCAGATGGGCCTCTGCGACGTCAGCACACCCATAATATCCAAGCCCAAGCGCTGGGTGGACTAGGGTCATGGAGGCTTAGTAGCATCGGCGCGGCCTTGGGATTGGACCGTTGAGCATGAACAGGTCGGGACTGGTATGGGAACGTAAGCGGGAGCGAGGCATTGCTCGGACGGCGACATATTTTGTGTTGCCTTGATGAGAACCGTGATGTTTTACATATGCTGGCCGAAGTGTAGAGTTCAGGTTGAGATGGATGTTCTCTTGGCCGTTGAAAGGTGGCTGTGGGCTTGTCGTGGTGGCTTGACTGGTGAAGCCACGCGCCTGAGGCATCCACTATCTTGATCAACATAGAGCCCAACGCTTCCTTTTCCATCATGTGTGTATGTCTATCAAATTGCAATGATGTTATACCGAAAATTTTAGATCGATACTCGTCCTTACTCGGATCAAATGTGAACCCTCAAATGGAGACATTCTCGTTGCTACATCCTACACAACAACTACCTAATTGTTAACTACCCTGTAACTCTTTGAGGAACTGCTTCGAGAACGAACAAGGACATGCGCGAACATCCAGCCAACTGTGGCCGCGATAACTTTCAACATAGAACGAAACCAGTGGCAAGAGAGTATTGGGGGAGATGTTTGTGTTAAATTCTATGTGGTCAAGTCCGCAAGGAAGAGTCACAGCTGTCTAGCTATGTATGAAGGACATGTCTTTAATTAATGGAAATAACTCGTTATCATACTGGTTTCATCATCGATTCATCCAGCGACCTGGCTTTTCCCATCCTGTTCTATCTTTCTATTTTTCTTATTTCGCATCAGCATCATAAGCCGTCTTGACAGCTTCGCCATTGGCCTGAGCATCAGGCTTATATTGCTTGAACTTCCTGGCGGGGACACCCTTGGTGAACATCTCATCGAGTTCCTCGTAGGTTCGGTTGGCCGTCTCGGGCAGATAGAACCACAGGAAGACGAGGCTGATCACGGCCAGGCCGCCAAAGACGAAACCGACCTTGGCTCCCATGTTGGCCTTGTCTGGGTTGAACATGAAGGGCAGGACAAAGCTCCACATCATGTTGAGGGCGTTTTGGGACGCCATACCGATGGCAACTGTCTTGACACGCAGACGGGAGGTTGACACCTCGCACAGAATGGTATAGGCAGTGGCTCCGATGGTGACGTTGTACCACCAGCAGTACAGCATAATCATAGCCACCGTACCCTTGATGGCACCGGGAGTTGCGACGGTAGCCAGGGCCGCCATGACGAAGAGGATGACGGTGAGGATGAGCAAACCGTAGAAGGTAAGGTTGCGGCGACCCATGCGGTCGACCAGGTACCAGGACATGATGTTTCCAATCATAGAGATGGCCTGCTGCACAATCTGAAGCTTGAAGCTCTCGCTGGTCGTGTATCCAGCAAGCTGGATATAATAGGTCGCGTATGAAGCTGCAAACATGATACCCGACAGAGACTGGATGCATAGGGGAGCGATCGAGATGATGGTTCGACGGAGGTTGGACTTGCGGAAGCACTCAAAGTATGTGGCACCCTCGGTCTCGGCCTTGATCTCCTCAAGGGTCTGGTTGATGGCGGCAAGACGCTTCTGACCCTCCTCACCCTTGCTTCCGAGGCGAGCGAGAGACTTGAGGGCACGCTCTTGTTGGCCCTTGGAGACGAGCCACCAGGGAGATCTAAGAGCTGAATGTCAGCGATGTTCTTCTACAGTTATCGATCTCGAGACTTACTCGGGCATGAAAAAAACAAAGATGGTGGACACGATTGCAAAGCCGTACTGAGCACAGAAAACAGCCCTGTACGCCCAACGGCTGTCATATGTACCCGTCTCATTGACGATGAGAGAGACGGCAAAGGGTCCGAGGGTGTAAGCGAGGGCGGACAGACAGGTGAGCATACCTCGGAGGGCCATGGGAGTAATCTATTGATCATTAATTGGCATGTCGCAAACAGTGGTTGGCATAATTCGTACCTCTCCGATATATGACACAGTCACGGAAGCCAGAGCACCGACAGCAAAGCCATTGAGGAACTTGCCACCAAAGAAGACGGCATTGGTGGTAGCAACAAATTCCATGGTGATGGCAGCATAGGTGATAACGAGGCAGATGATAATGACAGCGCGACGGCCTAGCCAATCGGCAATGGCACCGCAGCCAAGAGCACCAATGATACCTCTAAAGTTTCGAAAGTTAGAGACAACTATATATGGGAACTGAGGATATAGACTTACGAAGCAACAGGGCCACCTTGGAAAGCGCTCTGCCAGTCGGCATGGAGCACATAGCTGTCGCCAAACTTGTATCCAAAGTCCTTTCGAAACTCGGGAATACCGATAATGTTACCGGCAGCCTGGTTCTCGAAGGACACTAGCAGGATACACCAGACGGCGTAGATGGACCATAGGAAAGCAAGAGGATACTTTCTGATGGACTCAATCTTGCCCATCTCGTGCTCCTCCTGGTTGGCCAGGTGGGCGAGATCATTGTTCTCGCCGTCAAAGTGCTCGGCACCCGTCTTTTCGAGATTTCCCGTCATTGTGAAGGATGAACTGATATGAGAAAGAACTGCTCTTGTGAGCCTGGTGGTTCAAATCGTTGGAATGGGCATTCTTGCTCTTACTTATACAATTACCCCAGATCCCGGAAACAAGCTCAATCTGGGGTTTTGCAAATCTCCCCACGGGCAGCGTGACTTTCCAGTTTTCCGAACCCCGGCGCCGTGGTTAAAGTTCGGGGCCCGGGAAGACACCATCTTGAGTATAGTTCGCCGATGGAGCGTCTAGAAGTTCCTGATCCAGACTGGCAAAGGTCTAGGCGAGACCACGCGAGTCGGCACCTGTGGGACGGTAGATGGGGCAGGGGGGAACCAGGTTCCTGATTTAGTTATGTTTTCGTCACGGAATAGTTGCGCTGTGGACGACATCCGTTTTATTCCTTGTTCTTGCGGCACGGGTTCAGCAGATATTGAGGGGATGGATCAAAGCTTAAGCGGCGGCGGTGTTATGTCGGAGCAACTATTTGGACATGGTCTGATGTAGAGCACAGGACTGGTTTGGGATATACGCGTCTACCAATTGTTAATAGATGCTAATGATGTATCAAGTTAGAGTCGAGGTAGCATTGGACTACCAAGATGCACGACGGCTATACGGATACACGATTGACCATTGTTGGAAAACGCCATTGATGCATGCATGAACTTGCAGAGATGGAAGATCACTATTGCCAAGTTCTGTCAGCTCTACATCAAAGCAAACACTCAATGGATACTAGTATGCACAAGGTACTCAAGACATGGAATTGACACTGAACTGGTATTCTCGACACGCGACATGTCTATACACTCTAGTCGATGCTAAACTTTGAAAAACAAAACAAAACAAAACACACAACACACAACACACTCTCGCTTTTTCTATATGCTCATGTTCATTCTTATTCCCATTAAAACCCCATCTCTTATCAGAAATACGTCGTCTCGGTCTCGTCAACAATCTGCACCTTGATACTGCCGTTCTTGAGGTCCGACGAGAAGGTCAGACCCTCAAGGGCCTGCTCCAGAGGGAAGACGTGAGACACCAGCTTCTTGACGTCGATCAGACCTCCCTCGATGCAGGCGATTCCAGCTGGCCAGGTGTCCTTGTATCTGTTGATGAATCGAAGTTGGATCTGTGTTGTGTTAGCCAAGTTATTCATTCAAACAGAGTGAAGAGTAACATACCTCGGCCAGAGAGAGGTGCATGAATGGGAGATTGTTCATGATGGCCCTGCCAACTCCGACAACCATCAGGATACCTCCTCTCCGCACCATGTAAGCCGCCGAAGTGACACTGCTCTCGACACCAGTGCACTCAAGCGCAACACGCGGCTGAACATACTCGGTCTCTCCAAACAACTTCCTCACAGCCTTGCCGTTCTCCTCGGACGACTTGGTAATGTCAACCTGGTAGGTCATGGCAGAGGGAACCATCTCCTTGGCGAAAGCCAGACGCTTGGGCTCGACGTCGGTGATGACGAGGGGGTATGCACCAGAGGCACGAGCGGCGGCGAGGGCGAGGAGACCGATGGGACCAGCACCGCAGACGACGACGGGTGTTCCGAGTGTGATGGGGGCAGAGTTGATGCCGTGGAGGACGACGCTCAGAGGCTCGAGGAGGGCACCTTCAGCGAAGGAGACATTGTCGGGAAGCCTAGGCGCATTGTTAGAAATTGATGGCGCTCAAGGTCAAGAGTAGAAAAAAACTCACTTGTGAAGCCACTTGGCGGGATGGACCTTGTATCGCTGGAGAGTTCCAGCGTAGGGGTAGACGCCCGAGAACTGAACATCTTCGCAGAGGTTGTATCGGCCGTC
The DNA here is from genome assembly GCA_003946985.1 of Fusarium duplospermum. Taxonomy (NCBI): domain Eukaryota; kingdom Fungi; phylum Ascomycota; class Sordariomycetes; order Hypocreales; family Nectriaceae; genus Fusarium; species Fusarium duplospermum. The sequence continues at coordinate 453,851 of NKCI01000003.1, read as the reverse complement.
GAGGCAGAGGAAGCAGTTTCCGCAGGGAACACCAGGCTCAACAGCAACGCGATCGCCTAGAGAATTGAATTGTCAATTGACGGTTTCTCTGATTTTTGGAGTGTCGTTGCTTACCAGGCTTGAGATCGGTGACGCCCTCTCCGCATCGAATCACAACACCAGCAGCCTCATGTCCAATGATACAATCACCCTCAAAAACGAGGGAACCGATGCATCCCGTCTTCCAAAAGTGAACATCGGAACTACAACGGCCTAATCAGTACTCTCTTTCATGAACAAGGAATGATCGCGCCGCATACCCGCAGATGCCAGTGGCCTTGACGTGAAGAAGCACCTCACCAGCCTTGGGCGCATAGACGGGCGCATCGACCCTCTTGAGGTTGTGATCGGCTGTTACCTGCAACGAGGGGTTCGGGAGAGGCGCCTGTAGAAGCTCGGACTGGGAAGGTGTTGTGCCGTTGAGCTTGAGCTTGAGCTCTCCGTTGGTGACGGGTTTGGATTCTGAGATGGAGCACATTTTTGTTTGTGTTTGTCTGTAGAACTGCTGTTGTTGTTGTTGAAGGAGAAAAAAGAGGGAGAAAAGTGTAACGAAAAAGGGTTAAAAGAAAATCACCACATCGTCGTCGCCTCCTCTGCTATCATGATCCGCCCCAATAACTTATCGACAGCACAGCCGAGTTTACTCTTCGCATATTATCCGCATGTATCCATAGTCTCTGCGCATCAGCTGGTCTCTCGTCGAGTGCATAGCCCTTCCACTTCGAGAATACGCAAAAAGAGACGACCCCAGTCGACATGGTCCACACTCTCTCTCCACACCAACATCCCGGTCCATCTCCACAAGCTGGGGAACTGGTGCTTAAACATGCCTCATTCGGCAAAGTCATGAGATGCTAGGTTCAACTTCGGAAGAGGAGGTGCTCGGTGTATGACAGAGTCCGAAGAGCATGGTTGGTGATGGGATATAATGATGACCTGGGGATGCCATGATATGAGCAAAAGTAGAACGTATAGTCTCATTCATACCACCAGACAGACATCATGGCTACCGACACAGCAAAACTTCAATTCTTCCCCTCCAAGCCCCGCGTCTTCATCATCTCCGACATCTCCAATGAGCCCGACGATGCGGAGTCGCTGGTGAGATACCTCTTGTACTCTAACCAGTTCAACACCGAAGGTCTCGTCGCATGCACGTCGACATGGATGAAGACCAAGGTCTGCCCGCAGGACATGCATAAAATTGTTGATGCATATGCGGGTGCTGTCGATAACCTCAACAAACATGCACACCCGGACTTTCAATATCCTACCGCCGAGTACCTGAAGAGCATCATCAAGCCTGGACCTCCAGTAAGCTACTTCTCTCCAACATAACTAATCCATCCATTGACACCCCTAGGTCTATGGCTTCAAAGCTATCGGCCATGACATCCCCCTCAGCGAAGGCAGCGAGCTCCTCCTCTCTCGAGTCAAAGCCCCCTCAGAAGATCCCCTCTGGATCCTCGTCTGGGGCGGCACCAACGTCATCGCCCAAGTCCTCTTCAAGCTCAAGCACTCCATCCCCGAGGAAGAGTTCGCCGCCATCCGCTCGAGGCTGAGGGTGTACACCATCTCGGACCAGGATGACACGGGCGCTTGGATCCGCAACACCTTTCCCGACATCTTTTACATCTCGTCGGTGCACGCTTGGAATCAGTACGGCATGGCTGCGTGGACTGGTATCTCGGGTGACGAGTTTTATGGTTTTGATCAGGGCGGTCCCGACTTTTCCAAGCTTACCAAGGAGTGGTTCAAGAAGAATGTACAAATCGGTCCTCTAGGCTCTGCGTATCCCGACTATATGTTTATTCCTGAGGGCGACACACCCACCTTCCTATACCTCATTCAGAACGGTCTAGGTGTCCCAGAACACCCCGAATATGGCTCTTGGGGAGGTCGTTACCTTCTTACTGACATCAGCGAGGATGGTCTTGGAAGCAAGCATTATAGTGACGCCTGCGACAAGGTAGTAGGCAAGGATGGAAAGCTATACCAGTCCAACCACGCAACCATCTGGCGCTGGCGAGACGCATACCAAAACGACTTTGCCGCCAGGATTCAATGGACGCTTTCACCCTCGCTATCTTCCGCCAACCACCACCCCATCATCACCCTCAACGGCTCATCAGGCACGTCACCCATCTACATCTCCGCCGAAGCCGGTACAACCGTCACACTCGACGCCACTGGCACTTATGATCCCGACGGAGACGAGCTCACATACAAGTGGTGGCAATACCGCGACCCCAGCGCATCGCAATGGGCGACATTCTTCGAGGTAGACGGAACCAAGATCGAGAATAAGGATGATAGCGGCAAGATTGTCAATGTGACAATTCCTCCTCCGGAGCAGTGCTGTGTTGAGCTCCTCAGCAGAAAGGCCATCGCCAAAGGACAGGTCCTACATATTATTCTCGAGGTTACGGACTCTGGGACGCCGAGCTTGACGAGTTATAGGAGAGTCGTCATTCAGACGACGAACAATGATCTCAAGGGGGGTCAGGCACCTCGGGAGGCTATTGGCGATGTTGTTGCCTCGTAGAATCTAGTAGATAGCAGAATAACACGATGTTTCGTAACTGTTACTTTCATCGCAAATTTAAACATGCCATTTTCTATGGTGGATACTCGCAGCGACGTTCTACACCGCGAGCAGGGGTTTGCATGACGCAACTCGATTAAGTCAAGTGAATAAAGTATGTATGAACAAGATTTAAGCCCTTTATCTTCAAGAAACATAAGTTTCACTATTAATTGGTAAATATTGAATAGATACGCAAATTAAACATCAAGCAACCCAATACACCCAGTCACAGCAGATCATGTTAAAATTTCAACAGTTCATGACATTTCATTTCTATTTGACGTCTATCTCATTACTTTTTGAACCTATATACTCATGCCCCATGCAAATCCAACCTGCAGCTTTCTAAGCAAAGATGCGCAGGGGGTAGTTGGGCAGGTAAAAGCCAGGGTCGTTGAATCGCAGGCCACGGTCCAGAGCAGAGATGCTCTCAATCTCTTCCGAGGTGAGGTCAAAGGCCACCACGTCGAGGTTCTGAGCAAGACGATTGGGGTTGTTGGACTTGGGGATGACGGCAATGCCGCGCTGGGTAGCCCAGCGGAGGAGGATCTGGGCGGGGGTCTTGCTGTACTTGTCGGCGAAACCCTTGATGAGCTCGGCCTCGAGGAGGGGCTCGGCACCGTGGGCCCTCTTGGAGAAGATGCCGGGGAGCTCCTTGAAGCTCTGGGGACCGAAGGATGAGTAGGCCGTCACGGCAATCTTGTTCTCCTGGGCCATGGCGATCAGGTCAGGTTGGACGAGGTAGGGGTGGTGCTCGATCTGGAGGGAGGATACGGGGTGGCGGGCGTATCGCTGGAGATCGTAGAGGGACTGGGCCTGGAAGTTGGAAACACCGATGGACCTGGCAATGCCCTCGTCGACGACCGTCTCGAGAGCTTCCCATGTCTCGCGGATAGGAGTGTTGTCGAGCTTGACAGTGCCCTGCTCATCCATCCACCAAGCCTGAGATGGTTGTCAGTGGTTGCACTCAATAAGTCGTATTAGATAACTCACGGGGAATCGTCGAGTCGCGGGGTCAATGTACTCGAGAGAGACGGGGAAGTGGATCAGGTAAAGATCGATATAGCCGAGACCCCAAGCCTCGTTCTGGAGCTTGGCCATGGCCAGGGCATGCTCGCGCTTGTGGTAGTTGTTCCAGAGCTTGGTGGTGATGAAGATGTCCTCACGCTTGACGAGGCCCTCGCTGATGGCGCGCTTGATACCCTCACCAGCCTCCTTCTCGTTCTGGTAGTCGTACGCTCCGTCGAAGAGTCGGTAACCAGCCTTGATGGCCTATACAGCTTGTCAGCTTATGAAAGGTAGAGGGATAACTCGAATTGAAGCTCATACGTTGTAGACAGTCTCAGCAGCCTGGTCGGCAGGGACCTTCCAGAGGCCAAAGCCAACAAGGGGCATCTCGTGCCCAGAGGCGAGCTTAACGGTAGAGGGAGCCATTGTGACGTCTGTGTGAAAAGGAATAGTGTGAAAAAGAAATGAAAGCGAGTTGAACACAAGAAAAACTCATTCCCTCGTCCTCTCTTATCCTCCTCCTCCTTCTCTTCCCCCCCCGCTTCAATGATGCTGCCCCTCCATGATGGAAGCCGACAGACCGAGTCAGGTACCCTCGTCGGTCAAGGCGCTTAACAATACCTGACTCGTCACCTTGACTCGCGCTAGAAGCGTCTCGCCTTTCCCCAAGGAGCAACGTCGGCTGACCCCGGCTTCTCCCCCCGCGTGTGGGAAAATACCCAAATGCTTCAAGTTTCCCACTTTGGCCGTCCACACACTCTCTTCCCTTCCTCCTCCATCCCACATTTTTTTTACGCACCCCAACTTTTTTTTTCTCGATAATGACGGATGCGGTATCAAAGACCCGCCTCAGGAGGACGAGAACGGGATGTTTCAAGTGCAGGGTCCGCAGGCGAAAATGTAAGATGCCAATTCGATCGTCTATCGCCCATGTCACTATGCATCACTAACACGACTTTTATCAGGCGATGAAGGTAAACCAGCCTGTCAACGGTGCGTCGATGGCGGCTTCGAGTGTCAGTACGGCACGCGGTTATCCTTTCTCGAAAAGAACGCCAAAACGTCCGGAGACCCTGCACGCGCTGCAAAGCCCTCGTATGCTAAATTGAGAGTGCGTGCTCAGCTCAAGTCCAAGCTTTTCTATAGCTTCACCTGATCCCTCCCCCCACTGACTATTGTTCCCCCTAGCAGTTTGTCGTCCCAGAGTCGACTGCAGCCAAGCCTGGTGTTCAGTTTCAAGATGATGAAGTCACCCCGAATGAGCCTGAGAAGAGGCTGAGCACGCCTGTTGAACCAAAGTCGGCATCCCCCAAGGAGAATCTCATCCAACAGCAGCAACAACCGCCTGAACCTCCAGCATTGATCAGCCCCAGTTTGGGAGATTATAGCGCCACCTCTCCCCATGCTTCAGGCAGTCATGAACTGCAGGATCCCAGCAGTTACACCATTGGCATCTCGCCATCCAATGCTGCCTATGAGACTGCCCTCGATGGGCTACTATCGTTAGGGAACGATCATTATGTTCCCCAATCGGCTTCCGTCACCTCTCAGGTCACTGCCAATGGAGGGTTTTTCGAGTCTCCCAACCATGGCCAACACCATGCCACTCCAACCCAGTTTGACATGAGGGATAAGCCCCTGGCTGAGATCTTTCCCAATTGTCTGCATATGCCCCAGGATCGTGCGGTTGAGTTACTGCGACACTACAGATATCACATTGCTCCATGGGTACGTACATCTCAGTCGTTGCGAGGCAACGGTTCACATCTAACAAGTGTATTCGTAGTTGGACATCGGTGACACGAACCAGACATTTGGCCTGTTGGTACCGCGCATTGCTATGGACTCGGCTCCCCTTCTCGACTCCCTTCTTTCTCTCTCATTAACAACCCTCGGAGGCCATGTTGAGCCCGACTTTGGGGAACAAATGATATTGCCGTCTGATCCAAACAATTCGAGTGCCGACATTCTACGCAATGCCTTGACCTTTGCTTTTATCGCCCTCCGTCGCCATTTCGTCACTCCCCCCACTTCATGGCAGAGTCCATCCAAGAGTATGGGCTTTGATTCTTTGAATTCGGCCTCGTTTCAGGAGCAGCATCCTTCTGTCGCATTAGCTACATCATGGATGATGCTGCGACTCAGTAAGTTTGCCGCAGATAATACTATCAACTATCGCTAACCAAGTATTAGATCTGAGTGTTGGCCTCATGAACGGCTCACCCGTGTCCATCCCCTCGCTCATCTCCTTCGAGACCTCTTCGCCCATGAACGGAATATACAGGGAGTCGCTTAAATACGATCGGGAACCAGTCATCCTGTGCGCTCAGGTCCTCAATTATTGCTTCGGAGGCGACGTCGCAACGTCCCCTGGCATGATCCGTCCCACTGCCGCTCAGAGATGGAAATCCTTTTCCGAAGCCCTGAAAATGTGGTACACGAATCGTCCTCGAGATTTCAAACCCATGCTGGAGATTGATGACAATGAGCAACTCTTCCCTCTCGTCCTCTTCACCAATGGAGCGGCCGTCTTGGCCAACCAACTCTATCACACCTCAATGCTATTGCTGCTCCAGAATCGGCCGCGAACTCTTCCAAAGGAGCACGGCCGGTCAGTGTATCTCTCTCCCTTGTGGCACGCTCAGCGAATATGCGGCATCAGCTTGAACAATGACACGCGAACCAGTTGGGACTTTAGTCTTCTGGCCTCGCTCTATCTCGCCGCCAAGAGGATGACCTATGAGCCCCAGCAGCATGCGATTCTGCGTGGGATCGACCGCATCGGATCTTTGACGGGTTGGAATGTAAATGCCCTCTCGGCGCAGCTGGTCCATGAGTGGCAGCCGGATTAGGGAGCTGTCGTAGTCTAAAGTATATCTCTCGGGATTAGGCAAGAGATGGAATTAGACGCTCATCGAACTTTATATCCCCAGGAATTCTCGAGATCTGCGATGCGCCAACAAGTTGCCCAGCCAGTCATTGCCTCTATGCTTTGGATAAGCTTGGAGAGAAGCAGGTGCTCTGACTTGTGGCTGAGAAGCCTTCCGGCAATCCACAGGGGTTGGATGGCGTTGTTGAGGCACCCCTGGTGCGGATTGGTCAAGGAGATGCCACAGATGCACTTGGCATGCCAGATGGCAGATCCTGTAGGTCCCACATCAAGTTTGACTTCTCGGGGTTTCGAACCTAGCAGAAGGGTGCAGGCAGTGTGGTAGAGCTGGTTGGACGAAATTCCTGCCCAGTGGACAAAAAGAATCTGGGGAAACGGGCGGCTTTCGATGAATTGAACCGGAACGACTTCTGAGGGCCGGTCTTGCAACCAGGTCTGCAGGTCGTTCCAGAGCCGTAACCAACGTCTCTCAAAGGTGGCCGAATCACAGCCGTTGTCCTCGCCGAGCTCAACATAGTGAGTTCTGTCAGCAACGAGCTCTGTGACTTTGGAGCATAGGTAGACTGAGTAATTGGCGTGCATATCTGGTGAGCGGTGGTCCCGGAAGATGTCGGCAGCAGAATCTGGATTTGCGCCAGGGGGGAGCCATTTGTCCAAAGGAACCAAGGTGCCTTGTGTTCCGTCGGAGATTAGAGCACCACAGAGGTCTAGAGAGAGTCAGTGTACGGGTAGAATAAAGATGATGAGGAAATGCAAACCCATTCTTGCGTAACACCAGAATACGGCCTGTAAGAGTCCGCCACTGAAACCATTGACGCCAAACGCGTCGAATAGGGCCGCACAGCCCTCGAGATGCCGACGCCAGTCCTGGGGGCTTGCGGACATCATCTCCAGACAGCAGAGGATGACGCAAATTGGGATGATGGTGAGATCTCGGGCTTGAAGCAGGGGGTTGAGAAGGCGAATAGCTTCTTGGTACAGCTCAAGACTGTCGAAAGAATGCTGTTTCGCCTCCTTACGTTCCATTTGACGCGCAGAAAGAGCGAGAATTGCGTAAAGAAGAGCCGGACAGCGGCGAGCGAGAACAGGAACCTGAACAGTGAAGGCTCTGTTGCTGTCAAACATGTCGAGCTGCATGAACCAATTAGCAGGCGTCGCGAGGACTCGAAACATGGTCATACCCATGGAGCTACTTGAGCAACATAATTTTTCAGATACTCCAGCCGTCGTCCAGACGAGAGGGCGGCCTTTGTCTGAGCCTGGGCCACAAACTCTTCATCGGGTGGGCCATATTCCCCTGGAGCAGGGGATGACTCGCGAGAGGGCGCAGCTGTCTGGGCAGTGTTGAAGATGAGGCATCGCAGCTCCTCCTGGTAGGCGAGGTATCCTGGATCCTGAACAAACTGATCCAGGGGCCAACTATTTGATGGCGACGAGGAGCTGTCGGTCATTGAGAATGAAGTCATTTTGGCAGGGAGGTCGGGTTTGGCTAAGGCAGCTTTTGCTCAGGGACCTCACAGGCACAGACGCGGCCCAGTGGCCAACAATGTCGCGTGTAAGTGAAGGGGGCAGAAAAAACAGTCTTGGCAGATTCGGTCTGAGCGGTCAATGGAGAATATTCAACAAGAGGCAGTCGGTGAGACAAGGTGAGCAGACAGAGACACACACCTGATGTCCTCGTATGAGAACAGACAGGAGAAGGAAGCATGACTTGTTGATGTCGGGGTTCCAGTTTGTTAGTGACCCCATCTTGGAGAGGTCAGGTGCGACTTTGTTGCCAGACGCCAGCCTGAATCGAGCTTAATCAACCCCTGCACGTGCGGGGTTGACAGCGCAATTGCGGGGAGTCGAGCTGCATCCTCGGGTCTTGGTTTTGGGTCTTGGGTCTTGGACTCCAAGCCCCAAATTGCACCAGTTTCTTCTGTCAAGCAGTTGGAGTTGCTGCAGCTGTTGTGGATTTTTATCTCAATTAACGTCAGGATGACTTCAATTTATCTGCCTTTATCCAGTATCCAACTTGGTATCAGGGATTGTCAGCCTTGACCCTCGTTCTAGAGCCAATTATGTCCAGAGCCAGAGCCCGAGCGTTAGAAGAGCGGTGTTCTCAGCTGAAAGTCTAGGTTAGCTGATGGACGAGAAACCATCTCGCCAACACAACGCAGCAACTCGGATTGATGCCGGATTAAAGGTGTTTGTTATTCAACCTTGACTCGTACTGCATGAATAACTCTGGCCATCCTTTGTCTGGTCTAAGAATACTTACACGTTAGCTGCAGACGACAATAGAATCCAAAATCCATCCAAGCTCGCTTCGGAGAAAGCAGATGCAAAAGAAAAAAAAAAGCTGGAGCCCCCGGCCTGCAGGGAGCATGCGCTAGAGGTTTCCATCCTTCCAGATGGATTCACACGAGGCACAGTAAGCAGCCAGTGAGATTCTCCGGAGCAGCACCCAGAAGCTGTCTCATGTACCTTGCATCTGCAGCGGTCGACGGTGAAACATGCAACACCGAGAAAGGAGAGCTTCTCGCCACCGTCGTGAGCTTACATGCGCTTTGTCGGTTTTAGCTTTCGTTTATTAGGTGAGAGCGTTGGTGATAACCTCGGGAAAATGTCCTTGCGTCCGAGGCCACCGCCGTGGTTGCGATGGAGAGTACAGAGTACCTAATTTGATGACATGAGTCGCTTGTCGTCATGGTCAAGCTGTTCATCATCCTCTAGTTTCATCATTGCGTCCATATTAGCTTATCACCTGTGGATCAGCGTGTCTCGGTTGTAGAGCGTCAAGAACGCCTGCTTCTACTTACACGGAACACCATGGTTATTGCCACAAACACCACAGGCAATGTTTCAGCAGATTCATCTTCTGGAAATATCAAGAGCTGACGGATAGTTCCGGCTCCTAACACAATGTAATGTACTGGAAACCTAGGTCGACTGTTTTGAGCCTGCTCACATGGCTTCACCAGGGGCCATCCGTGTTTCCATGACCTGATCTGGAGAGGTGCAGCCATCCCCTGCATCCCCTGTCCCCGTCGTCACCAACGCCCGGCGCTAGATTTCTTCCATACCAGAAATGATCCATCCCGTAGGCAAGGTAATCACACAAGATGAAGATGCTCACGCTCAAAAGGAGTCGCAAAAAAAAAAAAAAAGGGGTTCCCCTGCTATTCAGGGTCCCTGTCCTGTCTTGAGCCTCGCCTCACCGCCCAACCCACTGGGTCAAACCCTCATCAATCAGCTCCATACTATTCTTCGAGAAGCCCTGGGATTTGCGTCGCTCATCAGAATGACTTTCTTTTCCCTGGTTCATGCAGTAGTCAATACTTTGACTGGCTGCTTTAGAGTTTAACCACGCGCTGACTCGTCGAGGGCTGGCTGGATGCTGCTTTGACTGGAAGTGGCTTCTCCAAGGTTTGGTTCGGCCCGCCGAGGCTGCGATTCGAGGCCAGTCCCGGTAGTGCCAGCGCCGGGCGGGAATTGGCGCCATCACGGCCGCGATCATCATGATGCTCCTCCGTTGGTCTTGGATTGGCGTTTTTTTGGTGGGCTTACTCTTTGTTTTGGATCTGCAGCATGGGGCATTTCTGGATGGATACCTCTCGCGAGCGGATGAACTAGAGAACGACGTGTACAAGATACAAGAGCCCAGAGGCACAGGCTACCTACCCGTGTGACGGGGGTTTTGAGGCAGACTGTCCGCACTGTATCATAAAGCTAGCCAGTGTAAAGGAGCAGAATACTAGGGAAGAACATCTGTTGGATACGCAAGGCTGTTACAATAATGATATAGCTATGTTAAGGGTTTATCATTATGTTATAATTCTATTATTATGAAGAGCTGTTCTTAGAAGATATTATGTTAATTTTTTATCATGAAGCCATAATATAAATCCGACAGTGTGAAGCAAGTCATGCATCACACTGTCCTGAACCCCCCCTTCACCCGGGTAGGTACCTGCAGCTGCAGCGACTGGTAGGTAGATTCATCTTCAGGTGGTGGTGATGGTGACCACCAGGGACCAGGTTTAGTCAGGTACCCCGTGCCATGATGTAGTGCTTCCAGTCATTAGCAGCCAGCGCAGAGCCCACAGGCACAGAGCCTACGGACAGATACAACGCAAACACGCGGGCGCGCTTGCTGTTCTGCTTCCTCTTACGATGCGACGTCGGACGGAATCCGTTCTTGCGCATGCCCGAGAGTAAAGTGTTTCATGTGTATCCAATTCTTCTCCGCATCCTCTTGTGCGCACATTGTCCAGCAAGCCATCCATTTCTCTGGCTGCCCTCCTGTCCAGTCCAGTACCAGGTACCTCTACTCTCAAGTCTGGTGGATGGTGTTCGCAGGCTTTTTGAACAAGTTAATTAGCCCAGCGTCTGCCCCTGCATCAACACCCCTGTCGACCCTCTCTTCACGGACGCTTCCCTCGCTGGGACTGGACGAATGGGGGACCCTTGGCGACGCGATACTTTCTTTGTTGGATCCAGAGGAAAGTGAGTGAAAGTACTCCGTACTACTGAAATTCCTCGCCCGACGCCGTCGAACGAACGGACGGACAAGAGAGGAGAGACCAGACCAACAACCTACCAGTCACCCTCTGTCACGCCAGGCCCAGTCAAAGCCAGCAAGCCAACTGGTCGACCATCTCGCGCGTGGCTTTTGCATCCCGGCGTCGTCTCGCCTCGACCGACCGGAAAGCGGGCTGCTAGCAAGCCTTAGCTGCTCAGATTGGATCTGATCCAGACAAAAAGGAAGCCTCCCAACCCGGGCCCCCGTCGACGGCCATGCCCTCGCCCTCGTTCTCGTCTTCGCCCCCATCATCGTCGGCGGACAATGCTCGTCGCTGGACTCGACGTCGGCCCCATAACGACCTGAACATCAACACCAACACCACACCGTCCTCCCTTGCGTCGCCGTTGTCCAGGGACGTCCGGCGCGTCATTCCGCACCCGCAGACGCCGCCTCCCCACGGCTCACTTTACAGCACGCCGCCGCCGCCAGCCGTCCCAGCCGTGCCCGCCTTGTCTAAGTCACATTCACTGCCCACCGCTGATGGTCGGGCGCTTAGATTGCCCATCGACACCGACGCGCATGAGTCCTTTCTAGAAAACCCTACTCCCGTCGAGGACGACATGGCCGACCGCCTGCCGCCGCATGTGAACCAGCGAGATTCGCACGACCTCTCGCTGTCTCCCCGGAACGTGACCCGAGACTCGCTCGTCACTAACATGCTCCTGTCGCTCGACCAGTTCTCCATGGCACAGCTGAGCGACAAGTACGGACCCTCCCCTGGATCGCGCTCACATACCTTTGACGAAGCCTCGCCCCAGTTTGGCGTCGCCGAGCAGACACGGAGCTGGGTCGCTGCCAATTCTGTCGCAGGACCACCTCGAGTGAACGGCCACCAATACTCCTATAGTTCCGACCTGGAGGGCGCAGACGACTCCAGCCGCATTTCGAGTCGCGGCCGACGAAGCAACAGCAGTTCCAATTTCCAATCGAGCTTTCCACGTCTCAATAGCGTCCGCGAGGGGCACCGAAGTGGTTCATCGAGAGCCATGCATTCAAGAGGGGGCAAGCCGGGCAGCAAGAGCAGCAGCACCGCCAGCGTCGATGCCGGATACGCTCAGGTCCTTGGGAGCCAGCGATGGGCGCGCGGGTTTGGAAGATCTGCCAGCTTCGACTACGGACCTCAAGCGCCGCCGCAGAGCGCCCCCGTCGTTGAACCGACCCCCTTCCGAGTCGAGTTTCCCAATAACTTTCTCGCCGATGAATACGACGCTGCCCCGACTCCAACGGTACCGGGCGGCCCGCGACGGGAGCCGTCGATCCCAACGATGCCGACAATGTCTACGGTACCGCCACCTCCACCCGCGCCCCTGGAGCCGCCTCCCCTCGAGCACAAACGCAGCAGCCGCTCATTAAAGAGCGTGTCGGGACGCAAACCTCCCAATCCGCGGGATAATGCACCTGCAGTGCCAACTCTGGACCTAGATTCGGCACCTGCACCCCATGTTGGGTATGAAAAGTCCAAGGACGTGGCCGTGCACAGCGGCCCAGCGCCCGCGACGCCTGCACCTGCACCCGTGAAGGAACGCCCTGGATTTTTCAGGAGGGTCTTTGGCTCCTCCAGAAGCAACTCACACAACAGCAACCACGACTCGACAACAACAACTCAAACCCCACACTCGACCACTTCTGCCGACCACTCCAAGATGGTCTCCAATGGCTCGACGCCGCCCTCCCGAGATACCTCGTCCTCGCATTCACACCACCCTGTGCTGCAAAAGAAGCCGTCATCGTTCTTCCGCCGCCGAAAGAAGTCCGTCACTGACGATCCTCCCCCTCTGCCCACGTCGATGCCTGCACCGCCCGTGCCTACTGTTGCTCCCATCGCTGTCCCACCTGAACGAGATATGGGTGTTACTCTACCCCAGCCCAGCCCGGTCAGCAGCCTGCGAAAGGTCATGAATCCGTATCTGCGAACCGGACAGACTGCACAGGGCACTCCCCAAGGTCCCTCTCCTCTTGCCGACATCTCCAACGTAACCCCCGACCATGTCGACAATACCCCCGAGAGGGAAGTGTACAAGAGAGACTTTTCCCCTGATTATTCGCCAAGCCCCAACGCCAGGATCCGGGCAGTACGATCCGATTCTGATGAGTACCTGGGCAAGCGAAATAACACACCCTCGCGTCCCCCACCCGAGAGGCCTACCAAGGCGATTGAAACACGCAACAACTCCTTCTTGAACCTGGACGGGGTTAGCGACAATGACGATGACCAGGGAAGCCCTTCAAACCGGAAGCTTTCCAACAAGTCCAAATCCAAATCCAAGTCCAGACCATCAGACATCATGACGACACGGGATAGCCCCCGAGGCGCCAAAGACCACACCGTTAGGGTCAAGAAGTCGTTCCAGCGACCGGAACAGACCGACTCAGAAGACGACCCCAACCGTTCAGCCCTTGCGTTGCCTATTGAGGGTGCACGAGCGACAAGCCCTGCATCAGTATCAACTGGCACAGACTACAAGTCTGCCCTCAGCGCTCCTCCTAGCGTGAGGATAGAGAGCTCGGCAGATCCTAGTCCCAAGGTGCTGGGCACATTCGACGCCATCAAGACCAATGCCCTTGACGAGCCCGATTTCGTTATCGGCGATCCGACCGAGGATGATAAACAGAAGGCACAAAAGATCTATGATGGAAATGAGGACTTTGTCCAGAAAGAAAAGGCGGCTGCTTGGATGGGTGAAGAAGGTCCAATCAGGCAACGCACCCTGCAAGCCTACATGGAGTTGTACGACTTTACCAACCGCAGCATCGTTCATGCTCTGCGACAAGTATGCGGACGATTGGTATTCCGTGCAGAGACGCAGCAGGTGGACCGCATTCTCGTGGCTTTCTCCAAGAGATGGTGTGACTGCAATCCCAACCACGGGTTCATAGTGACTGGTGAGATGAGCTGTTGCACTTTTACTGGTTATCGATGCTAACTGACGATAGATGTGATCCACACCATTTGCTACTCGATCATGCTGCTCAACACTGACCTGCATTTGGCTGATATCGAGCAGAAGATGACCCGCAGTCAATTCATCAAGAACACCATGACAACCATCACGCAGGCCGTAGAGGAATCGGCCCCTGATGTGTTTCATAGGCCAAGTGTTCTTCCAGACAGGGGCTCACTTGCAACTGGCGAGAACCAAGAACAGCCCTCGGAGCAGGATCGAAGGTCTTTCAGGAATTCGTTTAGGCCCCCGCCTCGTGCAGATTCTGGAACTCTCCCTGGAGAGGGTGATGATGAGTGTGGCCCATTAGTCAAGTCCCGATTCAATGGAAGCAAGAAGGCGTGGGAAGAACTGATCGAGGTTGTTCTCAAAGGCATTTACACATCCATTAGGGACGAGCGTCTGCCATTGTTCGGCGCCGAGGCTGAGAAGAATCTGAGCCTTCCACAGTCGAACAGCGGAGGACTCTCTGTCATGGGAATGTTGAAGAGAAGCCCCAGCGTCCTTAGCAAGGCACCATCAGAGAGTCAGCTGTCGGTTCGCGGTCGTATTTCAGAGAATGGTCGGGCCAACACGGCGAGGTGGGCATCCAAGAGCCGATCTCGACCCGGTCTTGGCCGCAATGGATTTTCGTCTAGTCGTACTAGCTTTGACGACGGGAACTCGCTCTGGAGCCACACTGTCTCGTCGGCTACCTGGAGCCGCCATTCTCTGGGAAGGACTCAGACGTCAGTTTCTCAAGATTCATTTGGCTCTGCCTTGCCCCGGGGTGATTACCAGCAATCGATTGGCTTTGCAAACGCCCTGAGCCAAGCCATCATTCGAGACGAGGACGCATATGGGGAGACGGCCCCGTCGATTTTGAGTGCCGATCTTCCATCTGCACAGCTTCTTGATGACGACTCTCTTGAACTTGCTGGACCACCATGGGTCAAGGAGGGAATTGTCACTCACAAGCACCATTTGGATGGCGTGGACAAGAAGGCCAAGGACAGGCACTGGTCTGAAGTGTTTGCTGTCATCCAGAAGGGACAAATGAGTTTGTTCTCTTTCCAGCCAAACAAGTCGGTTCGACAGAGGAATCGCGGCAGAAATGGTGGACCACCTGCGATTGTTGGAGGCGGCAACTGGCAAGACAATGCAACGAATCTGGGCACGTTTAACCTTCGTCAAACTCTTGCATCTGCTCTTCCACCGCCAGGCTACTCTCGAACGCGCCCTCACGTCTGGGCGCTTAGCTTGCCTAACGGTGCTGTTCACCTGTTCCAAGTTGGCACACCCGAGATTTGCAAGGAGTTTGTCAACACTGCAAACTATTGGAGTGCTCGACTGAGCACCCACCCATTGACGGGCGGTATCAGCAACATTGAATACGGATGGAGCGAGGCTATCGTTAACAATGCCTTGGTCGCCGCTATCAATGAGACGTCGACGACAACTACAACCAACGGCAAGACGTCACGCCCAAGCAGCAGTGCAGCCCATGGCCGAAGATCGAGTGTCAACAGTGGCAGCTTCCGAGGATCAAGTTTCGATCACGTCGCTGGTGCTTTTACCAACAACAGCGGACGAGGCAAGCTCCCTGGTGACCGTATTCACATCGCAGAGTGGGCGCCGCCAACCCAGAGCATGCGTCCCAGCAACTCGCCAGAAGCAGAACAGCTTCAGACCTTGGATGCCTATGTCAAGAGCATCGAGGCAGAGCTACAAGCTCACAACCAACTACGCAGCCCTATGCTCTTGGCATTTACTCCTAGGGGTGGCAATGCTGTCAAGGCCATGGCTAATTGGGAGCGTAAGAGCGCGTATCTGCTCCGCGAGATCGTCAAATTTAGGACGTACGTCGACTGCCTTCAGCAGGCCGACTCTAGAAAGCAGGAGATTTACTCAGAGAGGGACCTTGCGCAGCGAGCTGCCCGAGGCGAGCTCAGTGACGGTGAGATGGAGCTCAGCAGCGATGAAGAGGGGGATGTAACATTGAGGCCATAATATTGGCCCTTGTACGACAATACGGAGAGGAGCAGTTTTAAGATACACGGAGCTGCATTATGGGTTTTGGGCGTTTTGAGATTTTCCAAGTTTATTCTTTTGGTCGTTGCCCAGCCCTGATACCCCAAAGTTTGTGGTTCACGACACGCACCATTCATTCATTTTAATTCTCTCAATGTATAAAGAAATGAGCGTTCTTATTTTTTTGGTTGTGGTAGAGATGGAGGAGGAGTGATGGATGGTGATATGAAGGAACGCCGACAGATGGGATTAAAAACGAGGCGTTTTTCAAGAAAAGTCAGAAACAAGTTGGATATTGTCAAGATTATTAGACTTCTTCTTTGTAATGATTATTATGACACCAGAGGTTATTGATTCATTGTTGAACTGTTTGAGTATTTGGATATTGTGATTATTTTGTTTAGCTATGGAAGTATGTAAGTACATGTGTCTTGTTTCATGTAAATGATACCTCCCCGCTAACCCAGTAAAGGCAATCAGCAATAGTTGAGCATATCGGACAAAGCCGTCTTCTCGGCGCTGGTGATGGTCAGCTTCCAGTAGCTCTTGACCTGAATCCAGCTCTTGGCGTAGGTGCAGTAGAAGCTCGTCAAAGGAGGCTTCCAGGTGGCGGGGGTGTCGCTGCCCTTGGCCTGGTTGACGTTGTCGGTGACGGCCCAGAGCTGGGGCCTGGTGATGTCGTTGGCAAAGTCTCTCCGCTTGGCGGTTGTCCACGAGGCGGCTCCAGACTGAAGGTGTGTTAGCTGGGAGGCAGATACCGAGGGGAGGGATGAGACTCACGATCCAGGCGTTTTGGAGGGGAACCATGTGGTCAATGTCTACGTCGCTGGCTTGGGTCCATGTTGCGCCGTCGTAAGGGGAGAGCCATGATCCTGAAGTAGCAGCGCAGGCACTGTTGGTCTGGACGTTGGTGCCATCACGCTGGAGGACAAACTCGCTTTGCGACGAGTTAGTATACAAGTCTGTGAGGGTTCAAGGTCGGTACATACCGGGTGTTGCAGGCTCCTGAGACAGTCTCCCAGTGAGGAAACAGATCTCGGTCATAGCTGTCAGTGTTGGTGGGCTGGCCGACAGTGAGGCCGCTGAGGAGGGACCTAGCGGTCGTCTCGCTAGGGATACCAGGCTGTAGATGAGGTTGGTGATGCAGCCTTATAGTGTGGATGATGAAGGACTTACAGGGGTGGGAGCGGCTAGGGCACCAGAGGCCGAGATGATGAGAGCAAGAGAGAACTTCATTTTGAGAGACCGAGACTAAAGGATGAAGATGAAGATGAGAAGGGACGAGATGAGTGGTGTTGAGTGACGGGCTTTATATTCATTTATTCGTGATACCGCTCTTCTCCCATGTGTTTCCTTTCCCCTCCTGCAATGTACCACCATGTCTAAGCTCGTCTGCAAAGCATACGCATAGAATCAATCCCTCCTTCCTCGTTGGATCTAACCCCCCGGCGCCTATAAATCACCCCTCTCACGATACCCTCACCGAATGGCCAATCTTGGAAACAAGCCCGTACCTTATCTCTGTCGATCTCTCACGCACGAGGCAGCCTGATAGGATGGGTGTTATCGTAGCTGTGCGGAGTAGAGTTCCAATCAATCTTGTTAGGTCCGCCAAGAGAGAGGGAGCGGAATCGACCGTTTACATTAAACGCTGAAACACTGTGAGCGAGCGACTGGGTCAGGGGTGTCACGGGATCAGGACCAGTCAACGGTCGAGGCGCTCGCACGCTGACTGCCGATCATTCCGGCAGACATGTCCGCTCCGGGACACGGCGCTGTGGGGGTGACGGATGAGAACCTTCCTCTTGGGGCAATTGGGCTAGCGGACCCCTGTTTAGATTCTTGTTAGTTGTATGCTTCTAGTTGAGGGCTTTTAGATAGACGTACGAGTAGATTGGTCAAGACGAGCTCTCATTTTCCGTCTGGATTATGAGGTTGCCCTGGTGCTTGGTACCAAGACATAATACCTATGTATTCTTTGATCGTCCAGGGATATCGTTTTTCGCCCCTCTTCAGAAGCAAATCAAATGCTGTACGGGAGGCTCCCGTATCTCTGGCATCGGCATCGATACCTCGTTGGACTAGGGCGCCGACTAGGTGCATACAAGAGCCAACGTCTAAAGAGTCGGCGAGATAGTGAAGTGCCGTCCAGCCTTTGTTATCGACGGCGTTGATGTCTAAACCCTTGGCGAGAAGAAGGTCAAGGACCTCGGTAAACCACACTTCGTTGGAATCGGGTGTCAGGTTATTCTCCCCCACGAGGAGGTGGAGGGTCGTTAGCCCATCCTTTGCCCTGGCGTTGACGTCGATGCCATGATCCAACAGAGCATGCAACAGTGAATAGTCAGAACCTATAGTGTGCCATTCCATATCATCGGCGAGGATGTGCAAAAGAGTCTTGTCCTTCTCGCCTCTCCAGTTGATGTCGATGCTGGGTTTAATCAGACTCACGATGCCTTTTCTGCAAATGTGCCCGCTTGTCAGGAGCTTGGCGATCACCTCCTCCGGCTTGGATCCTCGGATTACATCTCCGTAGTGAGTGAACAGAAACGTGAGGCTCTCATTCTCATCATTAGTCGGTTCGCGATCTAGGATGACTTGGAGTAGTTTGCTGATTCCCTCTGGGGATTCATCGGGAAGGCCGATGCCGCGGCTGTATAGAACCTCGGCGGCTTCTGCATTCTCCTCCAGTAGAAACCGTTTGAGATGCTCCTCCGAGTCTTCAGGGATCCCGCGGCGCAGAAGAGCATCGACACAGGCCGGAATATCACCTCGAGCTTCATCGGGGTCACTCAGCGCAAGACGCAAATGAAACGCGTCAACAAAGGCGCCGGCATCAACGAGCATGGCAATAAGCTCACTCTGGGCGAAACGGATGGCGATGGTCATTGGTGTGTCATGATCGCTGTTGTCGAAAGCGTTCATGTCGGCCCCTGCCTCGATCAACGAGGCGACGATGGGTTTGGCTTCTTCAGCATCGGGAAAGGTCATTGCCCTGTGCAACGGGGTGAATCCGCCATCGTCCATCAAGTTCGGGTCTGCTCCCTCTGAAATGAGATACTGGATGACAGGCAGGTTTTCTGAAGACTCCATCGCGTATGCCAGGGCTGTGTTGCGCCATTGGTCGGGCAAGTGAATGTCGATGCCGTACTCAACGTTAAGATACCGAACGAGATGATATTGGCCGTATTTTGCCGCAATGTGCATGGCATTGAGCCGTAGCTGCGAGGATGGAACACACGGACTGCTGAAGTCGGGCTTTTCAACGACGAGCGAAGATCCCTTTTCTAGCAGGAACTTGACGGTATGTTCGTGCTCGCTGTCGATGGCGTTGTAGAGGGGACTCATGAAGCAAAGAGAATCGGAAGCCCAAAAAGGTGCCACGCTGATCCTCTCGCTTCTCGTCCACGAGTTAATGTCTCCTCCGTGATCGAGCAGAATCTGAAGGATGTGGTTGTGTCCCTGGCTGGCAGCCACGTGCATGGCGTTTCCGTTCAACTCGTAATCTTTGCCGTTAAAGAATGGCGACTCTGCGATGGACGAATTCATCCTTAGTGCCCTCATGACGACCGATTTGTACCCCTTGTAACAACCCCATGAGAGGCCGCGGGTGTGCCGTTTAGGCCCCCAACCTTGCTTGACATCTTTATAGTGAAGATTCCAGGTTGCAGCGTGGTTTAGAGGTTTAACCTGAGCTGCTGATAGGAGGTCGTTTATGTCGAGGAACTCGCAGAGGACGAGCAGGATATCTGGCGAGAGTTTCATGAAGTGGTTTGAAGACATGGTGGATGATGGCGATGATGGCCTGTGTTGTTGATGGGTGAAGTAGAGAAGAGAAGAGAAGATGAAAAAAAAAAAAGATCAATGTGAGTGGGTGAAGAATGAATGAGTTTGATTTGGAAGATTAAAAAGGGCGTTTGTGATTTAAGATGGCTCAATAAACAGAGGTAAACGATGGCAGTGTTCGACACCAGTTGACCAAGTGTATTGATAGTGAACACGCGAACGAACTTGACCGAGAATGAAAACAAACGAAGGAGACCATGGATTTTATACCTTGACCTTTACGTTTGAAAAGCTTTTCAAAATTTCAACTTTGTAAAAGTTTCATCTGAAAAGCTTGCCATAAAGTTAAGGGGTATTATCCCGGTGATGCGTATTGCTGATTCCTAACTCCGACTCGGGCCTTTTATCTTTTTAAACAGACATCACCGGACTTTCAAAGAATCCATCTACCTGATAGATCGGCGACGCTCGCAACTACACTAGTGCGGAGGTGGTAAACCAGAACATCAAGCCTACAGTCTGATGCCCTCGGACTAACTGGATCGCCATCGTGTCCAGGCTCCCCTGGGCTACGACACCGACAATCTATGACGGTTAAAAGAACACTTCAACCTCACCTCCGACGACTCACCCGGAAAGGACTAGGACATCATGAGAGTAAATTGAACAAGTCAAAAAGATCGCGTGGGTGGTAGAAGCCTCACTCATCTTGTTCCAGGGATAAAGGGGTACACTACCAGCCTGCTCACTGTGTGACCGACTCTCCCTTTACATCTTGCATAGCCTACACTGTGATAGTAATAGGTTAGTCTGATAGCTTAGAAATTGAAGCCAATAAAAGAAGATTGTCAACTTCGCAGGAAGATGGCCCTGGTTTTCCAAAAAGTTAACGAAAAGACCAAGTTTTAGACCCCTCTGTTCCATATACCCCAGAATAAAACTACGTGATATCAGACTTGCCGCATCTAAATTATACCTATTCGCAATGTCAGTTTGTCGCATCATGTCGATGATGGAGCTGTGGTCTGTGAACATGACTGCCGGTGGTTTGTCTGTCGCGTTTATGTATTTTGCTGTCTTTCGTAGCGTCCAGAGAAATCCTGCGGTCTCTAGCTCTGTACTCCAGTTCTCCGCATCTGAGAGTGTGCTGCGGGAGAAGAAAGCAATGGGCTGTATTGCGGTGCGGTGCGGGTATTTTGTAATTTATCCGTCTGAGATTGTAGTGAATAAGATTTCCTGGTTTGGCTGGTGTTGTAATGATGCGTCGCCGACAACTGCTACCCTTTGTAGGTTGCGCGTGTTTGAATGTGAAATCTCTTGGTTTCTCCCCTGTGTGGCTAGACTAGCTGGTGTTGCTAAGAACATGTGCGTATGGTCACCTGGCAGCGCTGCTCTTGTCTATGGATTATCGACTCATCTTGCGTGAGTTAGTATCATTCTATCTCTAAACCCATGGTATAAAGCTTTGTCATTTAGTACTTAGACACGAGAGTAAGTGTTCAGTCTTTCACCTAGTGGATTAGTTTAGTAGTAATACTTAAACCCAGAGTTTGATATGGCCATGCTTATTAAACCATTTGGCAAAGGGTTTCTAGAGGTAAATCTGGATTATTAGGTAGTCATAAGGAGTTGTCTCGTTGTTTATGTCAAAGGTCGACTTACTCTGTCGGTATAATACTAGGTCCTTATCCGGCAAGACAGCATCAACCATCATGCGCATATCTCACGACAAAACTACATTGACATCACCATGAAGCTTGAACTTGTGTGCATCAGTCTGCCTCCTGCGGCAATGGCTTTTCGTATACCCCCTCCCTCCTCTATCTAAACTCGTACATCCTCCCCCATCTGTCTTTCCCCATTCCCCTCCCCAGCAAAACCTCTCGTCCTATGGTCCAAGACCAGCCCTCCCGCCCCCGGTTTCTCTCCTCAGCTGCCTTCTCCTCCCCGCCCCTCCCAACTCCCTGCATCTCCCCAGCACTGGTCTCCGTCGACGAAGACACTGACAGAGATGGGAGCAGAAACCTACTGGTTCTGCTGGTCCTGGAGCCACCCCTGCTCCAAGTCCCGAGCTACCTGGCACAGGTCAGGCCTCTTGGCCTGAAGCCTGCGCTTGTCGGTAAGCTCGCCCCTCAGCTGCCGGAACTGCTCGCCCATGTCCACGACCCTGTCGAGGGCAGTCTTGCCCTCCGGATCGCGGAACATGACCAGGCAGCCCCAGGCCCGCTGAGTCCCCGTCAGCACCTTCACGTCCGACACCGCCATCTCCTCGGTGTACTCTCCCCCCCATAGAGGCCTTGTTGACCACTATGTGGAGGAGGGACATGCCCGTTTGGGCGTCGACGTACCTCCAGTCTGGCTGGAGCCACTTTCTGGTGAAAGCTGGGAGACGAGCTCCCGACACCAACAGATGCCTCCACACCAGTCTGGTGTCCCCCCCCGCGTAGGGACGACCAGACCCCTGGAGCCGCTGCAGCGACTTCTGGTTCGCGTGGGCCAAGGCATACTCGTATGCCTGGTTGATGTCTTGGTCGGAAATCTCCGACCCGTGTAGTCCAATGATATCGTACTCGCATTTCTAAGCAGAGCACTGATACCACTTGACGAAGACATCGCGAACCTCGTGCTGCGCGACTCTACCACCCAGCGTGGTCACCTTCTTGCAGAGGGCGATCATGCCGGGGGCGTCGATCAGTCGGAACATGATCGACTTCAGGGGTTGCCCCACGAACTGGGGCCGGAGGTTGACATCTGCGCCATGATTCTCGACAAGGTCAAGAAACATGGTCTTCATGGACTCGGAGTCCTTGTCCCTGATGACCCTCTTCACCACCGTGGTCAGTGGTGTCGACCCAGTCCCATCGGCCTTGTTGACATCGGCGCCGTGTTGGAGGAGGAGGTCGATGACTTGCTTGACCTCACGCCAGACTCTGTACCAGTCGTAGCGTACTGCCTCCGTGGCCAGCAGGAGGGGACTTGGTCGGAGCAGGTTAGCCTTGGACTCGTTGGGGTCTGCCCCATGGGCAAGCAGACGACCCACTACTTGGGCAAGCCAGCGACGTGTGGGAGCCTGGTCCGTCATGTACGTCTCCTCTATGGCGAGGTGGAGGACGTTTGCGCCGTCTCTGTTGTAGATGCCGTTCAGAGTGCTGTAATGAATGAGCTTTTCGAAAAGGATTGCTCTTTCATGTGAAATTGCGAGATGTAGGGCGGTCTGTCCGGACTTGGGTATTTGGACATTGACTTCGCGCGGGTGGTAGACTAGAGCCTGATCCAAGATGTCAGGTTGGTCCTGTATCACAGCAAGGTGGTGAGTTGTGATTGCTCTACCGCTCTCAGAAGGACTTTGGGCCAATATAGCTGTGGGATGTCGTTGATATAAAAGTCCGCAGATAGCGAGGTTGCGGGACATGAGGGGAATGAGAGTTGCGTTCCACTCGCAAGACTTGAGAATCTGTTCGAGACGCATCGCTCTGAGAGTCCGACGTTGGCCCCCTGACAACAACGGCACGAGGTTGCGGCACATGGCCCTAGCATCCGCTCCAAGCCTTAGGAGCGTCCTCACTTGCTCGAAATTACCTCTCATGGCGGCAATGTGGAGGGGATGTGAGAAGCCACCGTCATGGTCGAACCGAACGTTGAAGTATTCGACTCTGTCTATCGATTCGACATGTTTCGTCAGCTTGGTAATGGTCCGAACACCGACATGGTCTTGCATCTTGTCCACTGCATAACGTAAAGCCCGATGATTGCCATCTTTCCTTTCTCTTTTGTACATGAAGACGTCAACGTTTCCATGCAGCGTTTTGGAGCACTGAGCCAAGTTGTGGACTTCAGGATAATCCATGTGGTCAACCAGAGTCCAAAGGTAAAATAGTGGGAGATTCTCCAGCAGTGAGTCCCCAGGTGTGCGGCTCATTGTGCTGGTTGCTGAATCGATGTGTGGGGTGTACTGATAAGGTTGACTGAGCGATCCTCGTGATATATATGGTTGGAAGGATAGAGTGAATGAGGAGCAGAGCTTGGGAGCGAAGAGTTCGAGTGAGAGTAACGTGTAGAGAGAGAAGATGAGATAGTGATGAGTAGCCTTCTATATACCGGCTGAAGACAAACTCTGGACTGAGTAGAGTGGCGGCGCTATATATGCGGAACGTAGATGAAGACAGTAGATGGAGCTGGTTTTCGGAAGGAAGATGGGTAATGGTAAAGAATTAACTCTCCGGAGGACAGCTGTACGCTTAGCCTGTAGTGAAGGCAGAGACGACGACACGAGCAAGGTAGAGTAGTGTCTGGGAGGAAGAAAACTGGGTCTCGATATGAGTGTCGAAGAGGAGTGCAAACGAATCCTGTCAGGTCCGTTGAGATGATGGCCGGGAGTAGAGTCGATCTCCGCAAAGCATGTAGATGAAGGCCAAGTCGAGGTCCGCGACGTAGATGAAGATGGTAGATAAAGTCGGATCTCGCAAGGAAGATGAAGAGTAGATAGAGATAAGCTTTCCCTGGAGTCTTTGGGCTGAGTCTCCTTTATCAGCAGCGGCGACAAGTGGAGAAGGACGACGTCAACAAAGATGAAGATTGGGTTACCGTATCGAAGGACTGCAAGCGGAACCTGTCAAGTCCGTGGAAACGACGGTGAAAGTAGGGCCAATCTCTATGACGTGAATGAAGGTTGAGCTGAGATTCTTGTCGAAAGGAGTGTGATCTAGCCTGCTGGGTGGGCCAAGAGAAGAGCTGAGAGTGTGGTCGCTACGTCAAGAGAAGATGTTTCTTGGGTAGAGGCTTTCTCAGAAAGGACTGTAGGTGTCGTCCACTGGATCCGTAGAGAAGATGGATGGGACGAAGGTCGGCGTCAGTGAGGATGAAAGGTTGAGTCTTCGCGTAGGCAAAACTGTAGTCGTAATAGGCTGGGCCAGCGGAGAGAATGCCTTGGCGTGTCGTCGAAGACCGTGGAGAAGATGGAGATGGGGTGTAGATATGGGGTGTAGATCTTCGCCACGACGATGATGATAGAAGGAGATCCTGTGTGCCGTAGAGAAGAAGGGAGAGGGTATGGTCGCAGCCTCGGGAGCAGATGAGTCTGGGGTAGAGAATCCTGCAGAAAGGACCACGGTCGGGGTCTGTTGCGCCCGTAAACACGTTGCCCGGGAGCTCCGTCGACGTGTGAGAGAGGGCGATGGAGATGGGGTATAGATGTTGTCGCCACGACGAGGTCTGTAGACGAGAACAGCGACGCCAGCAGAGAAGAGTGCTTGGACTGTGGTCGACGCCGGTAAAGAATGTGAAGAAGGGGAACAGACTGTGGTGAAGAGGGCTGCAGGAGAGTCCAGTAGGGTTCACCGACCACGCAGAGGTGGATGAAAGATGCTTCCCGTAGATGAAGGAGAGAGAAACAAGAGAAATATATAGCAGAGAGAGCGTACTTCCTTGTTTATATGGGCGTGTAGGAACGACTCCGGGGCGAGAGGGTGGCGATGATCTCTGAGGGAGAGAGAGAGAGGAGGAAAACAAGCCGGAGATGAGTAGGAGAGGAAACTCGCGGGGGTAACAAGCCCTAAACATGAGAGGAATTGCTGCCTGGCCTGAATTCGTTGCCTCAGCAGCGCAAACAGACGGGCACTGCCAGGAGCTGCAGAGCCTCAGGGCGCTGGGGCATGCCCTGAATGGTCCCTGTGCGCACTGATAGTGATATTAGACCAATGACGACCCGGTATAGACCTCTATGAACGAAGCTGTCACTCGAAGAAGCCTGTGGAAGGTTGTCTGGGGAGTATTGTCTACGTAAAGCTGGTGCCCCTGAATCTGCCATTCCGATCGAGCGTACCCCAAGTGCGCCCTCTGCCTCAACGCAACGTCACAAGTGCCCAATCACCATGTCTAAAGATGATTTACACTCTAATGATACTTTAGAACTAATGTCAACGTGCTTAATATCTCTCGAGGCGTGGTGGAGATGCGAAATCGCAAGAAACGAGCTGCGCGAGGACATTCGCAAAGCCCGCCTCTTCCTGCGCAGCGCTGGACCTCTCTACAATCTACTCAAAAGTTTCCCAGAGTTAAGTTACCTTCTCTTGATTCATGGAAGGGTGTTGAGAAGCCTTCTCGAGTGCGCAGTGGCGTTGGGTGAGAGGAAAGCCTTGCGGCCGATCCGACACATGCTCGCCAGGCGCGCCCGCGAGCCGATTCTGGCCATCCAAGGATGCTCGAAGTTTCAGATGAGTGGTTTAAATACGCTCAATCTTCAATCGTAGACTAGAACTCGGGGAGGGCGTGTAGACGAAGCTGGAGAGGTTCACAAGACCCAGCCGTCACCCCTGAACGGCGTTCCAACATCCTCAGAGAGACCAAGGGATAGAGGCAGGTTGATTTGCGCACTTTGAAATGACAGGAAGTAGGAGTCTTTGGCGTTCTCGGGTCTGCTGAAGCGAAGACGCGACGATCAACGCCGTTCGGACGTGGTTTCTCGGTCGGGGATCGTGGGCTACGGTCGGAATCTTTCTTGCGGTCGGCGATCGGAGTATCGAGAGAGATAATAGAAGAGCGAGAGACAATCTAGCTAGAGACTCTAATCAGCAGAAGTCGTCTTGGTGGAATGGTGACACCTACGGTCGACGGGGGATCTTCCTTCGTCGCCCGGGTTTTCACCCCCTTGGTCGCCGGCTCGATAGTCTCAATTCCAGAAAGCCAGCTACTGCTACTTGAAGGAAGAGACTCGAGCTTGAGCCAGGCTAGACAAATGTTCTTAACGGTTTGCGAATTCAGCCGTTACCCCTGAACGGCGTTCCAGCACCCTCAGAGAAACTAAGGAACAGCGGCAAGCTACTGACATGAACACTTTGAAAAGACGGGATACAGTAATCTTGGAGCTTTCGAGTCTGCTGAAGTGAAGACGCGACGGATCAACGCTGTTCGGTCGCGGTTTCTCGGTCCAGGATCGTGGGTCGTGGGCTACGGTCGGAATCTTGTTTAGAGTCGGCGATCGGAGTACCGACAGAGGTAATAGAAGAATGAGAAACATCTAGAGAGAGAGTATTGTTAGCATGAGCCGTCCTGGAACGGCGAAACCTATGGTCGAGTGGGAGTCGTCCTTCGTCACCCGGGCTTTCACCCCCTTGATCGCCGGCTTGACAGTCTCGATCTCAGAAAGCTAGCTGCTTGAAGGAACTTGAGCCAGGCCAAACAAATGTTCCCAACGATTTGTGAACTCCAGCAAGCGTGGGGAGTAATGAATGGTGTCGCAGAACGGTGTCGTAGGGGACGAGATGAACGGGCGGAAGATGGGACGCTCTCACTCACCGCGAGATAAGGAACAAGACGGAGCTGGAATCTACGACGTCAAAGAGAATAAGAAGAGAGGCGCTGGCGATGGCGGTCGGTCGGGGTGTCTTCAGTTGACAGCGAAGAAGCATGGCCTAGGGGATTCTTGCTTGGAGTCGGCGATCGGAGTCTCGAGAGAGGTAGTAGAGTAACGAGAGACATCTAGAGAGAGAGATTATTGTCAGTACAAGCCGTCGTGGAATGGTGAAAGCTGGGGGGAATCTTCCCTCGTCGGCTGCTTTTGCGCCCCGTGGTCGCTAGCTCGACAGCCTCGATGTCAGGAAGCCAACGCTTGAGCAAGAAGCCTTGAGCTTGATCCTATGACTTATTACTCTCGGCGACTCGCAAGCATCGGTATGTGTCGGAAGGGATGAATGGCGCTGGACAGGTCCCAAGGGACGAAATGAACGGACAGAAGATGGGACGGCAATCGGAGTCTCGAGAGAGGTAACAGAAGGATAGGAGACATCCAGAGAGAGAGTATTATTAGCATGAGCCGTCATTGAACGGCGATACTTACGGTCGAGGGGGGATCTTCCTTCGCCGCCCGGTTTTCCGCCCCGTGGTCGCTAGCTCGATAGCTTCAATTCTAAGAAGCCTACTGCTTGAGTAAGACTTGAGCTTGAGTCTCGAAGTTATGACTCTCGGCGACTCTCAAGCATCAGAATATGTCGGAAGGGATGGATGGCGCTGGACAGAGGCCCTAAGAGATGAAATGAACGGGACGAAACATGGAACGTTCCCACTGTGAGAAAAAGCGTGAGACGAAGACGATATCGGCACTGCCAAAGAGAAAAAAGCAGACAAGTTGGGAATAGAGGGTGATCGTGGTGTGTTCAGTCGGCGGCGAAGAAGCAAGGATGAGCTAGGGTCCTGGGTGGGACACTGACGAAGGGCCAAGACAGTGGAGGGGAGCTTTGTTTGCTTGTCACTGTACTTTACTACCTGGAAGCAGAGCCAGGATGGACGCGAGTTTGATATAACGACCCAGTCAGCGACTGACTACAGGGGTCTATTATTACAGACATTTTTCAGGCATCTCTACGTCGAATCTCGAATTCTATTTCAATGGAGGTCAAAATAAGGACAGCCCCTGGTCCCTGGATCTGACGCCGTTGCATTTTGTGTTCAGATCCATCCCCACTTGGCGGGATCGTGTCGAACCCTGTTTCGCAGATCCTGGCACATGGAACCTTGAAATGACTTGTATGAGCCATGGTTTCACGGCAAGTCATGTTGTACCATCTGTGTACATTGCACGAGCTGGTCGGAAGGCCGCATGAACGGCTCCTGTCAGGTTTGTCCGCTGCGGGTTCCCGACGTCAGTGGGCCTTTGTTGGCTGACTGTATGACACCATGCTTGGATCCCTCTTTTTCTCGAATTCGAACAGTTCAGTTCTATGGGAAAATGTGATGCAGCCAAGGGTCTATTACTCATGTCCATCTATTGATTCCCTCGCTTCTGTACGCCGTGCACTCTGGAGGATGACGCCCAGCAGGTTCGTAGCTCCCCAGCAGCTGTCAACGACGTGGGCCGAAGCGAGACACTGGAAATTTCTTACCAATGGCGTGCGTTTTCACACCCTGGCCGCGCAGACACCTGGCACTGACCCTGAAGGTCTTGGCCTTAGTGTAATGTCCAGGCTCACTGACAGCTTCCAGTTGCTTCTCCATCCCAACAGGTAGCCCGGGCCTACCCTAGGTACGCACCAGGAGATTAAGTGTTGTGGGTGTCTACTCCTCTTCAGAGGAAACACTTAGGCATAGTGCCATCGAAGAGTTAATATCTAGCATAATTCTACCCTTCAAAAGTAGACTGCGCCCGAGTAGCCCCAGGCTCGTGTAATTCGCCAAAGGGAGGTTTGCAGCAATGGCAGTGTCATTGCTCGTATGGATGCTGAGGATGACAAGATGGCCTGGATCCGCTGAAGGGTACACCTATCCAACTGCAAAACCTTGACGCCCAACACCACAGTCAGACAATAAAGCATCCATGAACTTGCTTCGAATATTCACCTGCCCTTTTTTGGTACCTTTTACTCATTTCACTGTTCAGTCCAAGCGATGGTGCCCGTAGTAAGGTCGTGTTCGGGCGGACAGTCCCTAAAATCTCGAGAGCAAAAACGCCAGTGGGTTTGGCTGGTTCCTCCTCCTCCAAACACCCACGACCTTCATCCTTCATCTTCAAATCATCAAGAGAAGCCATCGCGACGCACAATCAAGACTTTCTCTATCTCGAAATCATCGAGATAATCATCAGAAGCGCGAAATGCATCGAATCTACCGAATCCCGGCCCCGATGACCATTCCACAAACCTTAGCTTGCGTTTGGCCATGCCTTTACGGCCCCTGACGTCTTCAGAACGATGAGATCTTCCTAGAACTATCAGTAAGGAACCGAGATATGATAATCGTCCTCGTACGTACTCAAGATCAGGTCGATCGACGGAAAGAAGCGGTCCAGAAACAGCTGCCAGCCCCTCCCTCCGCGAACAACGAACCTAAAGAACCAAGAAAGCCTCCATAACACCAAAAAAACCTATCGGCTTCCTCGAAAGCGCTCGGGGGTAGACCCTCGGGTTTCTTAAGGCCCGTATGTCCGAGTGGCAGACGGATAATGCGATGCTACGAGTCTGAGACCTCGCCTAAGTCGACCCAAGCCCGCTCAACCAACTCTTTAGACGGAATAAAGGACCAGTCAATCATCTGTTGACCTCCTAGATATTCCATTGTGGCATATTTGCCTTGGGGATAGCTACTGGAGCGTACGCTTCGCCTGAGAGCCATCACTCAAGCACTTCACAAGGCGCCCGTGGCGATGAGCAAGAACTCTCATCCTAGCCCCGAAGACAAAGATTACTCCTTGGGATTAGAGAAACACTGATGCCAGTTCATCAAACCCGCAAGAAATCTGTTGATAGTTTGAGACCTTGAAGCTGACTGACAGGCTCCAGGCTGGAGAAAGCCAGTGACTAGGTTGGTTAATGGATGATTACTGAAGCTTAGATCTTCAATAGCCTCTCCAGGACCGATTATAAGTGATCTATCGACTTCAAAGACTAACAAGCACGACTGTCACCGAGATACGCTGTTGCCAAGAGGGCGTCCATCAACACTGAAAGGAGTGTTCAAGAAACCTTGACCAAAATACCAGAAGAAAGCAACTACCAAGCTGATGGAATCTAAGCTGGGAGCAGGACAGATAGGTCTTAGTCGACTTGTTCAATGGCTGTAACTCTGCCAGAGCAGCGGGCTTTTACAGCTTCATAGAGTTGCGGCGAACCGTATAGGTACCACGTCTACACGGATCCTTCTGGAGGCATGAATATCGATCGATACAAGAGAGTTAGACCAGAGACCTGGGTTGTTACCTCTTCGCTAAAACCGAAAGCTACATCATCCAACGCCTACGACCTGTCTAGCAAGTGAATCGACTCCTTCCCAGCCGCCTACATCGAACAAGGATTCAATACCGAACGGCAATTCCTTGCCAACCACCGAGCCTGGACAAATATACAAAATCATCAATCCACTGACGCAATGAGAGAAGGAAAACTAGCCTAACTCAGTGCATACGAGGCGCTGGTGATCTTGAGGAGCTTGCAACCATCCAGTCAAGAGCCCAAGGGTTCACGAATATACGCTGAACTTGCAACATATCATGCAACGATGGAAGCTTATGCGAGAATTACTATAGGCATTTGTTTATCGACAGTCCCTAGTCATGATCTGTTTCTGGTAAGTAGCCCCTGTTCAAAGATTAATACACCCCAGGAGAAGCATCATAACCCAGGCCTTTCCTCTGATGCGGATCATCTGTCTAACGCAAGCGAAGGACTCCTTATTAGGCACACAAAACTAATGGATGGCTGAGGTGGTAAGTGACTATCCGATGGCCTTGCTTGGATGGAAACCATATGGCTATTCAGCACTGTAACCTGTCCAACGATGGAGCATTTTGTTCAAAAAACAGTCTCAAGTAGGGGCAGACAGGAATTCACGAAGGGTATATAACGCCTACTGGTCGTCTATGGTTACCCCTGGTTCTGGTTCCAAATGGGTTCGCAATGATGCCGACAAGCTCATCACGCAGATCCTATTTCTGTCGCATTTTTCAACAGAGCAACAAACCGAGAGTCTAGCAATAGCCCTGTCGGCCTTTGCCACGAAACTGATACCGAAGGAGCAGCCTCATCGTTGAGACCTTTTGTTTTTCTACAATCCCCTGGCTAATGTTGCCAGCGGAACTGTCGGCTCGAGGGGCGCGACAGGATTCTTGGACCACAAAAAGACGGGAGATAATCGAAAGAAAACTGGAAAGTACCGATCTTGCCTCAACCGAAGAATACTGGCGAGTTGAAGACGGACACGGGAGGTTGGTTGGCTCATTGTTACTAGGACTCTCCCCTGGCCTACTAATCTAGTAATTCAAGTGCAAGCATCGCACGAGGATTGCTCAAGACTTTCACCGCAACGACAAGGTTGCTATTCTACAAGAAATGATGAGTCTGTTGTTTTTTTGGTGGTTTTGAATTCTAACTCTGACAGAATATTGTGGTTGGTCGAGCTCGACTGTGTTGTGACGTCGGCGCTATAACACAACATCGTCATCATTGAATTGCCGTCCCTTGCCACCTTCATTCTACACTCACGCAGATGGGAAACCGCCAATATTTGGCCAAAGTACCAGCTAAAAGCCATACTGAAATCCCATGTCTTGTACAAGCTAATTCTTCGCCCCTATTAGAGCATCTTGTCGTTTCTCACCACATCGCCTTGGACATCGACTTCGATTTCGAACTACAATCAGGGATGAGAAGTATTCAGAATTTCTACAGAACCGGTATACAATTGAATCAATAGAATCATCGGCCGTAACCTCCCGTCATGTCACGCGCCACAAGATGGAAGTTGATGGTGTCGTGACACTGTGCGTTGCAACCGTTATAAGTACGAATCGCCTCCAAGAAACCCTTTGACGCAATGAAGATGCTGACCAAATACTTGAGACCCTTAATCAAATCGAGTCTTATCCCTCGAAACAAACCAGCAAGAATGACTTCGTCCGCGATCGAGCTTCTCAAAGCCCACGTTACGCCTTTCAACTCCATTACCGAGGATCGCGACACAATAACGAGGTGCTTTGATAACTTCGGCGACTGTAAAGTCTTGCTTATTGGTGACGCCTCCCATGGCACCTCCGAATTCTACTCCGTTCGCGCCGAGATTACAAAGCATATGATCGAACACCATGGCTTCAATATCGTGGCAGTCGAAGCTGACTGGCCTGATGCCGAGCATGTAGATCGGTATGTCAGGCGTCGGCCAGGTCCAGGACAAGGCACAGCAGAGACAGTTCAAATGGCAAAGAAGGAAGGAAGAGAACCAGCTTTCTTACGCTTTCCTACATGGATGTGGCGCAACATGGAAGTCCATGACTTTGTAGAATGGCTACGGGATTACAACAATGGACGGGAGGAAGGTGACGCGACCGGGTTCTATGGTCTGGACTTATACTCTATGGGAACATCCATGAAAGCGGTTATCGACTATCTTGATACTGTCGACAAGGGAATGGCAGAGCTGGCACGGGAACGATATGGTAAATTGATGAGCTGGGGCGACGACCCACACGAGTACGGACTCGAGGTCTTGACGACGGCTTTTAAGGGGTATGAGAGGGAAGTTGTTGACATGTTGAAAGACCTCTTGAGCAAGCGGATTGAGTACTCGGCTTACAACCGTGATGGTACCGAGTTTCATAGCGGAGAGCAGAATGCAAGGGTTGTCAAAGGTAGGACACAAAGGAGAGATGGCTTCACAACTGTGCTGACTGTTTACAGATGCTGAACATTATTACCGGGCCATGTACCACGGCCGTGACGAATCGTGGAATCTCCGAGACACGCACATGTTCCAAACCCTAGTACGAATCCTCAAGCATCGCGGCGACAAGGCCAAGGCCATCGTCTGGGCACACAACAGTCACATCGGCGATGCTCGCGCCACTAGCATGGGCTGGTCTCGAGAAGAACTCAACATCGGCCAGCTCTGCAAGGAGACGTACGGAAACAGAGCGCTCAACATTGGAACCGGTACCAACACCGGCACCGTGGCTGCTGCGAAGCGCTGGGATGGAGACATGCAGGTCATGCGAGTTCGACCAGGACTTTCAAACAGCTACGAGGAGTTGATGCACGCTACGGGCGTCAAGAACTTTGTGTTGGACCTGCGTGCGAAGAAGTGTGATGAGCGGCTTCGGAAAACACTCTGTGAACGTCGTCTAGAGAGGTTCATCGGGGTGTTGTATAAGCCTGCTACGGAGAAGCAGTCGCATTACTCAACTGCAGTCTTGCCAGAACAGTTTGATGGATTTATCTGGTTTGACGAGTCGAAGCATGTTGGAACTTTGGAGGTTCATCAGCCAAAGTCGCCTCTTGAGTATCACGAAACCTGGCCGTTTGGGTTGTAAATACGCAAATAGTATCTGTCTCAGATTGACATGCCACAGCAATTATCTCTCTCTTCAACAAATAGTGATTTCGATATTGCTCAAGTTTTACGAATTTACAATGTGTGATGTACCATGATAGTTTTGGTGAAAACTGACAAAACAGCCAGGCTTATGATCATCACGGTTCACTCACGAGGGTCAAGCACCAATATGACATATCACACACAAAAAGCAATCTAGAAGCAACCTAGCAAGCTCAAGGTTTGGGCCTGAAGGATTGCTCTTCAAAATATCATCACACAGCTTTGGTCAGTCTTGTCCTACCTTTGCGATCTGCTGTCGGAAGCCAAACCCAAGATAGGCAGGCCACTGCTCGACGGCAAACTTCTAGAGTCTTCTTATATTGTGTCAGAAAAGGAATTGGTTTGAAAAGAAAAAAAAAAACAAAAGCACCAAGGATTCTCACCATTTGCTATATGGAAAAACCGGATTTGGACGGAATCGTTTCGTATTCGATTGGCCAAAGAGCCAGAAGCTGCTACTCAGTTCCAATCGCAGCAAAAAATTAGTACCTCAAAAGTCGAAAAAAAGCCATACCCACGCCTGACACCCTTCTATCACAAGAAAAAAAGCCCATCTCCTCGGGTGCTGCCTAGTAACGGTGTCGAGTTGAGTAATCCTTGGGGCTCACGACGAGACCACGTCCCTTCTTAGCTCCTCGATAAACAGTCTCAAAAATATCAATGAGCTCCTGCTTATCCTCCAACACCCACTTGATCTTGTTGTTGTCGCCGGTTCCAAGATCGATCATCATGTGCTTGTTGCGGAAGAAGAACATGAGCGAGCAAGGGTCGTAGAGCTCGTACATCTGGTTAAAGTCGGGCACCTGGTCGATGTCGCAGAGGTAGATGACGGCAAAGTTGCGGACCTTGTCGGCGATCTTGTAGAGGACTTCGTCTTGGCGCATGCAATCTGGGTCCCAGTCTCTGCCGAAGCGGATGACGACGAGGCGGTCCTCCTCTGGCGAAAAAAAGTTAGCTCGAGTTTACTGGGGTGTAGAAGAAGGGTTGGCTTACCTGAGAGGATCGCCTGGTCGACGTGCCAGCCAGTGTTGAGATGAGGAAGAACGACGGAACCCATGGTGAATGTGGTATGTGGTTTGGTGGGTGTTGATGGTTGGGTCGCGAAGATGATGGAAGGTTGGTGGATTACGTTGTGGTGGAGCAAAGATGGAGAGAGAGATAAGATAGAGGGGCACGGCTAAATACCGGATCTGAGACTAGCCGCTTTTTGATCAAGGTGAGTGGGGCTTCACCGTACACCGAGCCGATTATCACCAGTCACAATGCTCACGAAGTCATGTCTGTTAAAATTGTTTTTTGTTGAATTCCCTCAAAATTCTACATACATAGCTGGTTTTAACGTTAGAAACTCAAACCTTTGAGATAGTTTGTTTTCCAGGTTCAGCTATCTCTTTGACATTGAGCGAGATTCCTTCCTTCAAACTGTCAAGTAGCATCCTCCTCAAGTGTGAATGCCCTCAGGTATTGGGGACCACCAATCAAAGTATCACAATAGAGGTAAGAGTTTCCAGATTCGGCTACTGGATAAGGCGGACTTCTTAGTGTGAACTTTAAAGGCTCACTATAAAAGGGCAGGGACACATCCAAAGCGTCGCCAGGTTACCAGAGAACAAACGATTGAATAAGTTCTACAAGACCAAATGTAACTCTAAGATGAATCATCAAACTCATCAATAACACTCTTTGGCTCCGTATACTTGCCTAATGGCTCAAACTCGAGGTGGTCAAAGCCGAAACCTTTGGGTCCTCCAATCTCGATACCTCGTTCCGAACCGGCCCACCGGTCACTTGCCGCAATACCAAGCACGACAACAAGCAATCCATATCGGTACTCGGGTGTTCCGACTGCCTCGCCACTCTGGGCATCGATCAGGCACACCAAGTCAGGGACTATGGCGAGTACATCCTCCTGTCGTTCCTCCTTCCGGTCAGGGTAGACTCTGATAGCGGCGATGTTTTCGTTCTTAAACGGGATCTTGATGATACCCTTGAATTGTGTCGAGGACTGGTCTCCAACCGTGCCATTATCATCATCCCTGACATCTGCACCCTCGATGAGGCACTCGCCATAGACATGACCGTTTCTTAGCGTCCTCTCAACACCAACAATCTTGCCCTTCCAGAGAACCTTTCCAGCTCCGGGCCCTCCACACTCGTCGATGATGGTCTCAGCAACATTGTCCACTCTGTTCTCCTTGCGAGCTCTCGCAACTGCACGACCAATCCTCCACGCTTGGGATAGTGTATGCTTGACAACCCAGCGCTTCGTCTCTGCGCCAGTGACTGGTGCGTCTGCACCTCCCACCTGGGAACCCATCTCACTCAAGGCAGCTCGCAGAATACGCTCAACGGCGGCGTCAGAGGATGCCTTGGGCATAACGATCACGTTTCCGTTGCCGTCACTGAGTGCGATTGGAGACCAGATAGTCTCCCTCTCCTTGAACACCACCGGGGTTGTCTGCCATTTCGTCGGGTATGCTCTACCCATCCAGTCGCCGTCCACAGTTGGCACATCCATTTGTGCACTGGATCCTAACAGCAACCCAGTGAGGCCATTGGCACCTCCAATCTCGACGGAAATCATGTGGGTAGCCGATTTCTCGCAGATCTTGTACAACTCATGCTGCGCCTCGAGGAGCTCGTCGCCTGCCAGCTTCTCAATAGCGACAGTAGGACTGCCCGCTCCACCACCACAACCAACCTGGGCATTATCAGGGAGATCTTCCGGGTTCACCACACGAACTGCGGTTCCGTTTCGTAGTAGAGTCCGAAGTCGAATCATTAGTCCGTAAGGATTTCCACCGCCTCCTGTTCCAAGGATGTAGGCCCCTGTGGCGATCCATTCCACGTCCCGCTCTGAAACGTTCCAGATGCGATTCTTCACTTGTGGACGATAGGCGAGGATATCGAAGTCGTCTTCGGCATGCGTATCTCGTTGAGAGTCCTTGTCTTTTGCTTTCTTCTCGTAGTGATCCATATCAAGGGGCTCGTCTGGCTCATTCTGCGACTCGGACACAATATCCTCTCTAGAGAAGTCAAAGTCTCCGGTAGCTCGAACAACAAAGCGAGTTTTATTGGCAATATACTTTCAAGACGTTAATGGACGGCAGAATCCTCTGGATAAAACTACTTACCTGGAGCGGAAGCGTCTCCTTTTCGACAATACTGACAGATGATCGTAGCCCTCCGGCCACCACAGTCTTCTCGATGGCCTCTTGACAGACCTCCTCGAGGAGTTCAGTGGTCGACTTCGATGCAGTCGATTTGACGGTATCCACGACAGCGCTAATTCTCGCAATGGCGGCACCGATTGCATTGGCAACCTGGGACCACTTAGGCTTCAACACCTTGCTCGCTCCCTTGAGTTCATCGGGGGCAATGACAGCTCCACCGCCAACGAGGATGACAGGTATGTCTTGAGGTGATGTCTTCATGGTGTCAATGATCTTTTCCAGCTTGTGCTGAATCACCAAGGTGACCTTGGAGAGCTGATCGGCTGAGAGTGCTCCTTGAACCAGAGCCGAATCTCCAATCTTCAAGCTCGGGTTGACCAGGACGGCGCAATCAGTTGAGGTTAGTACCTTTCCACCAAAGACGACAGCTTCCTGGGTTAATTTATATCCCACACTGTCAGGTCCAACTGATACACCACTGTCTGTTCGTACAATAGAGCCTCCACCAAGGCCGATGCTCTTGATATCTGGGCAGTAAAAGTTCATTCTCACACCCGAAAGATCATTGTAAGCTGCCTGTTGCCGAGGGAAGCCAGTTTCCAACAACAGACCCACGTCGGTTGTGGTTCCTCCAATGTCGACCACCATCATTGCTTCATTCAGCTCCCCTTGCACCAAAAAGGCAGCACCTCTCATACTGTTGGTTGGACCACTTGAGAAAGTTCGAATAGGTAATCGCGCGGCGAGATCACCAGAAAGAACGGTGCCGTCGTTCTGGCTGATAAAGATAGGGCACTTCATGCCAAGCCGCCTGATGGGTTGATGGAAAGACTGAATAGTTTTGCGAGCAAAGGGTAGGATAGAGGCGTTCAAAATAGCGGCATTCTCTCGTTCGAGGAAGCCCAGGTTGGCAACCTCTTTGGAACACACAACGTCGATATCACGGATCTGTGCCTTGATAATCTCCGCAGCCCTCTCTTCCTGCCTTTCCACCGTGTCGATAGGACTGAAAATGCCGATCACAACCACGCTCTTGATGCCTTTTTGCTGGATAATGGTACACTGCTCCTTGATCTCGTCTTCGTTGATGTCAGAGATCAGATGTCCATCAACTTCTAATCCACCCTTGAGGAGAGCGTGATGGCCCAGAATGAGGTCTCTCATATCAGAAGGCCAGTCCACACAAGGAAGTGTATGCTTTGAGAAAGGCCCACAGAGTCGGAGGACAGCAACGCGAGATAGCCTTGCTGCATCTCTCTCTATCACGGCGTTGACGAAATGAGTGGTGCCGATAGTCACACTTGCAATATCGTCAGGGCTGATGGCAGCCGATGAGAGCATGTTAGCGATGGCATTGTCGATACTAACACTGGGGTTTGTCGTCGTTGGTTCCTTGTGCCATGCTACAACGCCTCTATCCGGAGCGGAGGTTTGGAGAGGATCGATAATGGCGCCGTCAGTGTTTGTTCCTCCAACATCGATGCCAATCCGTAGGCGTCGTGATGTTGTATCTGTAGCCATGATGAAAGACTAGGCGTTCAAGACCGAGATGTTGTGACGTCAAGGATCCAACTTGGGTATTGTGAAGAAGAAGAAGAGCTCGTCTGGATATGAGCCTGATAAGGGAGAATATGTACCTGACAGGTGAATGGATGGTTACCGATGCAGGCGTCCAGGATGTATTCCTTCAAAATGGCTCGGTCTCCGTCGGGCGGGCAAGCGACGCCTCCAGCTGTGGGGTCTTGACATGATGGAAAGGGCACTTCGTGTGGGCATGCATGTACGGTACGGATGCCAAGACTCGAGTTCCTTGAGAGATTATCAATTGTGGAGAGTGAGCTGTTGATGTCTTGGTCAAATTGCAAATAGGGATAGAAATTAGAAGGTCAGAGTCAAATATTGGTATATTTCTTGGAAAATCAGGTCAAATTCCAAGTACCTATTCAAGACCGCAGTTAACGCCGCGGCTTATCAATCTGTACAGCGGCTTCCATGTGAGAAGGAGTGGGCTGGCAGACATCACAACCCAGGGAATGGGAGCAAGTCACGTGGTACAACCAGGATGTTAAGCAGCCAACCCTGGAGCTTCAAAGATTCTTCACTTTTAAAGGTGCCCTAACAACTTTTCTCAGGCTAATTCGTGGAATGATATATAGGAATCAGATTTCGATATATGAGCACATGCATAAATAGATGGGGCCGGAATAAATGATCACAGAATTTAGACAATCGCTAGACAGTCTGTTGTAGGTTGCGTGCTGGTTCACTTACAAGATGATTCTTCAAGCTAATTAAATTGTTTTTGAATGTCACAGTGCACACTTTCCTCCTATTCATCTAAAAGCCCATCCCTCTCTAAATACCTTGGTGGTGTGATAGTGTTCTGTATGTTCCATTTCAACTAGGGAGGGCAACAACGCCTTGGCTTGAGAAGACGGGGATCATATGGTTCATGCATCTTAAGGGGAAGTGTTCTCAAAGGCCTTTTGCATTGACTAACTAGATGCACTTTTGGCCAGGGGTAAGGTTATAAACTCGACCAGGCTCATGCTGGCATTGCTGACTGCCCAAAATGACATGTATCTTAGGCCTGAAGCCTATTTCCTTGCCCTTATAACGCTTCCGCTCAACACCATGAGCCATTCATCGATGTTCTGGTATCTAGACCGACCAAGCAGTGTCTCAAAGAAGCTCGCAGGTAAGCAAGCACGGGTATGATGAGTCCGTTAGTGATCAGTTCAAGAGGGGTTCTGCTAAACACCAAGAAGCCACGACCGGTAGTTTAGAGAGATATAGCAAGCGTATTGAGAAGAATGGCGCTGTCGTTTTGACCATGTTGAAATGAAGTACTTTTCATCCTGATGTTACTGTTGGTGAGTACTTCTTCAAGAGGATGCCTTCTTCCCGCTCCCTTCGCCTTTCTTCGTTGTCTTGTTCTCGTCTTTGGCGTTGCTGTTTGGGTTACTCAACTGCCGCTGCTTCTTCTTCCTCCTTTGGGCGATTATACCACGCTCCAAGTTGGTTAGACTACCCGAAGGTGTCAGAGCGGTTGGCTCTTCTGCGTCTTTCTCTTTGTCCTTTTGCTTCTTTCTTGCTTGAGTCTTGTTGCGCCGGACATATTTGGCGGCATCGCCCGCGCTGAGGACAGATGTGAGTTTCTTTGGCGTGATGACTAGAGCCATTTCAGCCTCTTCAACAACACCACTATATTCATCAGTGGAATAACCCTCTTCCTCTTCCTCTTCCCCCGAAAGGTTGTCCTCTACAGTCTTGTCCTTCCCCGAGGGCTGCTTGTCGTCAGCACGCATATTGATCGAGGGTATCACTGGGACTTTGTTAGGGGAGATAGGGTTTCAGGGCATAGCAGAAATCTCGAGGAGGCTTTTTGAAATGAAGTTTGTGATGCAAAGAAAAAGGTTGGGATATTCAGAGTTGATCGGAGCAGTTAAATACCCCTACTCAAACAGATTCTCGCGAAGACAGACGTTCAGAATGGGAGCCACCCTGATGCAAGTTAGAAAAGAGCAATCGGGACTGAATCAAATATTCAAACGATAGTAGTAAAGCTTATTTAATGTTTTATTCTTAATACTCACAATGCATTGTTCTAGTATCTACAAATGGGCAGCAAAGCACATAGTTCCGTTCGCTACGGCTAATGACGAACACAACAAAGCACCGCAGAACACATCTCACTTGTGATTATTTGTTTGAAGAAGAATAAGATGAAACAATGAATGAAAACAAGAGAAGTGTTTATTGGGCTCTATTCAGTTCGGTGACTGTTGAATTTCGTATTGGTCGAAAATAGGCAAATGTAGATGGGTAGGGTAAATGTAGAGATTTCGAAGGAACCACAACTCTCATCAAGGGCTTTATTGAGTTGAAAAATACATTTTATAAGCATCGAATAAGTAGTAAATAGAGCATATGATCGTCGTTGGAGATCCTAAAATAGCTCCATTCACACGAGGCTTCAACAAGCAACCATCCATGCAATTCTCCACTGCGACTTAGCTTGCAGCTGACGGCTAATTAGGCCGTTGGGCGTTAGCTGGGTCGTATTGAAGCCGCATGATGTGCAGGCCATAAGTAAGTGCTTATGCAGACGATGTTTTCTCAAAAAAACATGCCGCTTCTTATACATTGCAAAGCGAGTATGGATGGCTCCGAAACTCCTCTCTATCTGCCGTTGGGCGACGACGAAATACGCCTCATCACCATACACCCTCATTTAGAAAATGGCCTGGTCAGCTGTTCTCTCGACACATTTTCCCTCACAGAAACAAACTCCGTATTCAAGCAATTTCTTCACAACTATGACTCTCCAAACAAGCCGAGACGGGGGCTGATCGCGACATGGCGGTCAATCCAACGGGCCAAGGGCACCCGCCACCCTCCAGATCACCGCTCAATGAAGTCCTTCACGCCTTTGGATACTCACTGTTTCCGATACACCTGGGGAGACTTTGCTGCCATGTCGTACACTTGGGGTACGGATGAAGCAGGAAAGATAATTGTCAACGGCCAGGAAATGACGGTGACCAAGAACCTCGAGGATGCACTGCGAGAGCTGGGTAGCGATGGTGGCCGTTTCGCCAGAAGATACAAACTTTGGGTTGATGCGATATGTATCAACCAATCTGATATCGGAGAGACGAGCGAGCAAGTGGCCCGCATGAGAGAAATCTACAGCGAGGCATGGGCGGTGGTGGCCTGGCTAGGGCCCGCCGGAGACGAGAGCGACCAAGGAATGCGTCTCCTTTCTGCTCTCTCTCGTCTGGATGACAAGGAAAAGGACGATTTGAGCGCTCTTCTCGAGCAAAATCCCACCATGTTTGGAGAGTTTGCCTTTTATGGCCTTCACAATCTTATGAAAAGAAGGTATTGGTGGCGGCTCTGGATCATCCAAGAGCTCGTCATGGGGTCCAAGTCAACTATCCTGCGGTGTGGAGGAGATACCCTTGACTGGGAAACCTTTACTCGCGGAATCTCCTCTCTGTATCATGGAGGCCTGTGGTCTGCCAAGGACTGGCTCTTGAAGGGCGAGATGAAGAAGAAGCTGGCCAAAGAAGACCCTCGCTGGGTGACAGCCAGTATCCACCTTGTTCACCAGAACATAAGGCCTTTGAGTGAGTT
Source organism: Fusarium duplospermum (assembly GCA_003946985.1). Taxonomy (NCBI): domain Eukaryota; kingdom Fungi; phylum Ascomycota; class Sordariomycetes; order Hypocreales; family Nectriaceae; genus Fusarium; species Fusarium duplospermum. The sequence continues at coordinate 411,856 of NKCI01000003.1, read as the reverse complement.
CGAGTTCCAAGGAGGAGAGAGGCAAGGCATGAGGAAGTTGCTTGAACTTGCCATGTCAGACAGCCGCGAGGAAAAGGACAAGGTCTTTGGCCTGCTTGGAATGATGGAGCCTAAAATTGCAAAGCGTATCATTTGCAAATACTCCAAGTCAACGGCAGAGATCTTCAGTGCCACTTCGATTGCTTTCATAGAGCGCTACGGCAATCTTGAACCACTCAGAGAAGCGAACCCGTGGGGAGAGGCCGATACTCCGTCCTGGGTAGTCGACTGGACTTGGAACGGAAGACTGCGTTACTCGAAGCCCGAGAGTGTCTTTATTGGGGCCTTTTGGACTCCAGGAACCCCGGAACCGCGAGCTGAGACCATGTACTGCGCAGCTGGCCATAGAGACACGCTGTGCTCCGTGTTCTCCAACGGGAAACTATTGAAGTGCAAGGGGGTTATAATAGACGAAATCTGCGGCTTGGGGGCATGCGAACGAGGCTACTTTGAGTGGGATCCATCGTCCATAGTCCAACCGACAGGGTGGCAGAGTGTTTATGACGATACTGCCTGGGCACTCTGTAGAGCGATGCTACTTGGACGGGTTTCAAACGGAGAGCACGTTAGCAAACGTCACTGTGCCCTCCTCAGTCTCCCGAGAACATACGAGACGGCGTTCAAGCAGTTTGAGGCGCTGGGTTGGACCTGGATGAAGGAGCAGGAAGCCTACTACTTCCGTTGGGTGAGGTGGCACAAGGCCCACGACGGAATCATCATGGCTGGTAAACCTCTCGGAGATTATTTCACAGACAAGGTCCCGCACGATGCGTCGGAATTTGATTACGCAGAGGTCTTTTTGGCAGCTGACCGGACGGGTATGGGAAGACGGCTCATGTTCACTAGCCGGGGGTACATGGGATGGGCTCCTGACAACGCGTTCGGGTCGTTGCAGGACCAGATTTGCGTTGGCGACATGGTTTGCGTTGCCTATGGTTGTAGCACGCCGTTGGTGATAAGACGTATAGGGGATAAATACCACGTTCTTGGAGAGGCATACATTGAAGGTTTGATGGATGGGGAGGTGATTAACTTGGTGGAGAGAGGGGGGCTATCCGAAGAGGAGCTCATATTTAGCTGATACTGCTTCAATACTCTAAATTCATAGATGAAACAAGGCGGAAAGCGGCATATGAAGTTTATGAAGCCGAAGCATAGAGAAAGTCGTGGAACAAAGGCCGCTTGCTATTGGAGTTGCCTTTCAGTGATTGATCAATCTGGTGCATGTTGAAACCGGCAGGCGGTCGAAGTGGGCTTGAAACTGCTGACTCAGCCGCCACGCACCGTGCGCCGCGGCTTCCCCAATCGCCCGCCCATCCACAATCCCAGCTGCGCATCGCAGGCGCCGCAGCTCCAGCTCCGTCATCACCCAAGCCCGCCTGCGTACGCTACTCTTACTTACATTGCCACCATTCTTGTGTCGTCACCTTCTCCAGGCATCGATATTTCTCCCTGCCGAGCTTTTTTATTTCTCGACGACCGATTTCTCCTTCGACTTGCCTCGTTCCCCGAAATTATGGTCAAATAAGCGCCCTGCCCTGCTTGCGATAGGTCTGCTGGGTTCGATCTTCCAAGAGCTTCGCCTGCTCGAAGCGCACCCGACCCTTTTCTCCAGATCAGCCCAAACAGACCAGGTGCTTAACAATCCGACTCTCTGCATCTCATACCAATCCCCGGCATTTTCATTAGCTTAGCAGCTTCGTCACACAACAACACGACTCAACAACCGCACACAGCGGTCCAACAAGTTCACCCCGCAATAGCTCCATTCAAACGACCCTTCTTCAACATACGATCCGAACCAACGCACCCCGACATCCTCTTTGTTTGCGGACCCAGAGGTCGAAATTATAGACCGAGCGCTATACTCTAACGCTTTTTTCTACATTGCCCACCATGGCGATAGATTACAACATCAACCCTCAGCGCGACCTCGATGATGGAACGTACGCTTCTTTGCCCGGCACAACTCCCGGAGAGTATGTGCAGCACTATGCGACACCCATGAAAGGAAGAATGAGGAAGGATGCCGAAGGTAATATCACCCTTTCGACTGATTTGCAGAGTCTAATGTGAGTATCATTAGGATGCCATCCCTCGAGATGGATACAGGAGTTGTTGAACAACAATTTCACTACCTGCGATCTCTTCGACCGAGCCCGAGCTGCCAAGTTGAATACGCCGTATACATGGCATCATACTCACCGTCTCACGATCAATGGAAACCAAAGCTTTTGCACAAAGAAAACCCGGGTATTGTCGTCGGTATGCCTGGACTGCCACTTCCACTTTGTGTTCAAGATGGCATGGGAGGAGCAACATGTTTCGCAGGTGTGTAGCCCCCGCCATGCCCACTGGCCTGTGAGGGATGCGCAGTTTCCTTGGCATCACCTTGTCTGGGCCGGGTCAGACACGGAGATGAATCTGGCCAAGGAAAACTCCAAGTACTATCCTATCCTCGCCCGCGAGTACTTTGTCTGCTCGGCGCCGCCATGCACATTTCAAGTCACCCTTGAAGTCTCGGAACCCCGTATGGCGTCTTGGTGGATTGATCTTCTGCTTGACCACGATACCATTCGGCAGAACCTGCGCATCGCCAAGGAGCAGGACCCAGAGCGCTATGCAGTGGCAACAGATGACTGGGCGGAACAGGCGCCCATGAATCTCAACACATACCTTAAGAATCTTCTTGAGGCAACCTCACCCGAGAAGCCGCGGAGCATATCTAAGAGGAACAAACGGTTCTCTGTTTTATTTGGACCGCGCTGCTTCTCCATCTTCAGAGAATTGGAGTTTGAGGAGACAGTTGATGAGCAGGATGGAATCGACGGAGGATCATTCACTCCCCCATTACCATCACCCCCAGGTGGACCATCTGGAGCCACCGAAATTGGAACCTACCGAGGATTTGTTGAGGATGTCAGATCCGAAGTTCAGTGCATCATCCACAGAAGTGGTGAGCCCGCTGAGCTTTGTACTCCTGGCCTTCACGCAGATCTGGGATGCGTCGAGGTGAACAACACCAATGATAGCCACTTGGTTAACATCCGACGATACACGTTGCTGGGCGTTCTTCCTAACCAGCCCAAAGAGATCGTGGTCAACGCTTACAAGCGCCAGTGGGAGCTCCTACCTAATAAGCGAAAGGAGCTCATCGATGCCCTCATGGGGATTGCTAATGACCTTAACGACGAGCAACTCGCTGATTACGCCGCCACGCAATCTTCTGTGTTTGATAGTCAACTCCCGACACAATCCAACAGCGATGACGATGGGATCGTGTCCGAAGCGTTGGCTTTCCTTGGCTTGCAGCCTCCGAACAAGTACAATGCCGAAACGCTGGTTGCAGCATTCCGCCAGAAGTTGTCCCAAGAGCCCAAGATGGCTAACACCGCCCGCCAAATGCTTCTCCTGATTGCCCAGTCTTCGACAGACGATACCTACCAGGCAATTCTGCTCATGGAAGCCAATGGAAAGATGTCTGTTGCAACGGCAAAGGCGGTTTTGGGGATGAAGGAAGATGGTAGTTTGGGACCTGAAGTCGTTGCGGCTACCAGGACTAAGGTAAATCCAAAAATTGAGATACCTTCTGAACTCCAGATCTAACACAGCATACAGATTGCACTGAGCAATGACAAGGAAGAAAAGGCAACCTACCTGGATGCTCTAGAGGCGATTGCGGATCTCACAAACGCAATGGACCTCAAGCAGCTTGTTGCCACTCAACGTCAAGAAAACGGGATCGAAATTCCAAAGGGAAGTGCTGTTCCAGATGCTTCGGGTCGGCCAGCCAATTATGACTTGCCTGTCGGCCTAGAAAACATTGGCAATACCTGCTATCTTAACAGTCTTTTGCAGTACCTATTCACTGTCAAACCTGTTCGAGATATTGCGCTCAACTATGAAAACTTCAAATTGGAGTTGAATGACGAGAGTATCAAACAGCGATTGCTTGGCGGCAACAAGATGCAAATGGACCGTGGCGAGGCTGTAGTTGCTCAGGCTTGTATGTCTGAACCCATTTATAAGTTGTTTCCTTGACTAACGGGTTTCACAGTTGCCCAAGAGCTCTCTGATCTATTCAACAATCTTGAAACGTCAGACAAGGTCGCAACTCGACCCTCACAGAGGCTAGCCAACGCTGTCCTCTTGTCTACCCATACCCTTCTCAATGATTCAAAGTCAGCCGAGCCCGTTGCAGGGCCCAAGCCACCTCCTCTTCCCGCTCGGCCACCCCCTGAGCCTCCTGCCAAAAGCTCTGGTGACGTGGAGATGGCAAACGGAGCTGTCAAGGAGGAGCGCGATCCAGTTGAGACGGCTAGTACCGTGAGCTCGCAGACGCTGGTCGAGGATCTCTCTGATCATTCGTACGAAAAAGTCGAAGTTCCGTCGACAGCGACTGATGACCAAACCACGGATACAGTGATGGCTCTCGGAGAGGGAGACTCCCCCGCTGAGACTGTTCGGCCAACTCTTAAGAGCACTGAAACTTCTGAGACAATCATCAAAGGCGCTAATGGAACTACTAATGAAGAGCAAGACGCCGATGTTAGTATGGGTAATGCCGACGAGCCGCAGACAGTGGACCACAAAGTGTTGACTGCGCTGGAACATCAGAAGAGATCGTCAGGCACTGATCAGCAGGACGTGGAGGAAGTAATGGGGAGCATTCTCAACCGACTCCAGGCAGCTATCCGACCATCATCTATCGATGAGTCAACTGGCATTCAGCTGGAAAAGATCATGGAGACATTCTTCGTCACGACAATCAACTATACCAAGAAGTTTGACGACAAGACCTACCAGAAGGAGATCAGCTTTGACCGATCTATCACTGCATTCCCAGCTCCAGAGGGATCATGCTCCCTGTATGACGCGCTGGGTCGAAACTTTGACCAGCAAATCATCGAGGAAAGCAAGCTTTCACGATACACGGCGATCAAGACTCTTCCGCCTGTGCTCCATGTTCTTATTCAGCGGTCTCAGTCCATGGGCAGCAAGAACGGCAACCCTGTCGAAATACCCGAGACGCTATATCTGGATCGGTACATGGATGCTCCACATGACTCACCCACCTTCCAACAGAGGGTTCAAAGCTGGGCGGTTGCGAGCAGAATATCGGACTTGAAGGCGCAGAAGGCTCGGGCGGAAGCCGTCATTCCTACAGGGCCGTTCCTTGAGTCCTGCGGGGAGGAGGAGCCCACACCTGTTGTCAATTCGGCATGGGGTGAAGACGATACCATGGAAGATGGCGTTCTTGATTTTGAAGAGAATTGGGATTTTGATGGCCCAGTGGTTGACGATTTCCTTCTGGTGTCCCACCCAACCAACGGCCCGCCGCCCACCACCACGATCCCTGTCAAGCCACAGGGTATCGAGTCGACGGAACGCAGCGTTCGGGAGATGATGAGCAATGAGCTGCGGCAGAGGGAGGAGGACCTTGAGAAACACCACGCCGGGCTTAAGAACATCCCGTATCGACTACACGCCGTCATCTGTCACCGAGGCCAGCTGATGTCTGGACACTACTGGGTGTGGATACACGACTTTGAGCAGGACGTGTGGCGCAAGTACAACGACTCCAACGTGGACGTCAAGCGTAACACGGACGAAGTGCTTGCGACCTTGAGCACTAGCGGCGAACCGTACTTCCTTTGCTACGTTCGAGACGAGGACAAGGATGCATACGTCAATGTGCCCAGACGACAACGACCGGAGCAAACCACGGATGCCGACGGGGACGTTGTTGTCGCTAACAATGAACCCACACCTGCTGTTGAGAATACACAGGACTTTTCGCCCCCATTTGGGCCGCAGAGGAACGACTAGGAGTCTGGGAGAAGTAGGCCACCGAGAATCGTGTTGAAGCGGTCGTCGCCAAGGTGGAACCCTCACCGGCCACGGACACCTCCCAAACTTCGGCGCCTCCAACCGCGTGTCGATACTGTTAATCCTACCGACCTCCAGCTACCGGTTAGACAGGGGGGAGACGGGGACCGTGCCAGGCGGGGGAGGGACCCGATATTGGATCAAGTGTATAAAAGCATAGATTTGGTGTAAAGTCCGGGATGGACACTCGGGACAACTTGAGATGAGAGGATTGGTTGGAGAGACGATTTGTATTGGTTTCAGTAGGGGGCGTTCGGAACCGGAGCATCGAGCGATAACCATACCCATGACATGAGATGCATTCACGAAGCGATCGTTGCGACAAGACAAGATAAGAGAGACTAGGAGACGATTTGACTAGCAGTAAATTGAAAGTTTATTGAAACGAGGCCTTTCCTGGTGACAACAGCGTTGAAAGGCGGCTGGTGTAGTTATATATCATTGACGGATTATGAATCTGATGTTATGAGACAGATGGTGACATTTACCGACCAGTGAAGACAGGCTTCCTCTTCTCCTGGAACGCCTTCAGAGCCTCGTGCCTATCCTCAGTGTTTACAACACGCTCATACATCTTATTCTCAACCTCTTCCCTGGCCCAAGCAACGGCCTGGAGAGCCGCTCTCACACCAATGGGTCCTCCCTCACAAATCTCCTGGGCGAGCCTTACAGCTTCGCTCAGGGCAGCCTTTCTAGCTTCCCCGAGAATATCGGACCCGTCGCGCTCATCCTCAGGAACAACCTCGACAAGGCGATCAGCGATACCGAGGAAGTAGGCCTCAGGGGCGGCGACCCGACGGCCGGTCAGGATGAGGTCGCGGGCGCGAGACAGGCCGATGAGGGCGGGAAGACGGTGGGTGCCGCCGGCGCCGGGGATGATGCCCAGACGGGTCTCTGGAAGACCGACGGTGGCGTTGGAGGAGAGGACGCGGAAGTGGGTGGAGAGGGCGAGCTCGAGGCCGCCGCCGAGGGCTACGGAGGAGATGGCGGACACGGTTGGGATGGGAAGGTTGGAGAGGGAGTTGAGGGTGCCGCGGAGGTTGGTGAGGAAGTCGGCAGTTCTACAATTAAGTCAGCATGTGTAATTGAAATCATTATAGGGGACATACTCTTGTTGCGAAAAGCCCCGGCGCTCCTTGAGGTCAGCGCCGGCGCAGAAGCAGGTATCAACAGCGCTAGCAAGAACAACAGCTCTCGTAGGACCCTTCTCGTCGACACCAGCAGCGCCGCCGAATCGTTTCACCGGTGGAAGTTCCTCGCCATTGGGATCATACTGACTATGAACAGCATCAACCTCGTCGCGCAGAGAAGCGAGGAGAGCCTTGGAGATGGCGTTCCGGGCCTTGGGCCGGTTAAGCTCTAGGACGCGGATGTGGCCGGTACCTGGTGCGGGCAGGTTCGTTACACGGATGAGAGGCTCGGTCGCGGACGAGTAGAAGCGCCGCAGGGTGCGGGTGGTTATGAAGGGCATGCGAGGAGGCATCGTGGGGAGGTCAATTGGGGGGGTGGTGGGGGAAGGAGTTGTGGAGGGGGAGGGATGCGATATTATGACGTCGGCTGTTGTCGGTTCATTCTTTTTTTGGTGGTTAGCCGTGGTATAGCTTAAGCCGACTGAGAGCTACGATAAGCCGATAAGAGGTTTTGTAAGGATGAAAGTTCTTTCTTATACGAGTTGTGTATTCATTATTCTTTTCTATTTTGTCTTTTGATGTTTTGCTGCTGTTGTTTAATCAATTGGCCAACGGATGCATCTGCCGTATGATACGAATGCATCATGGAGCTGGTTTCAGTGGAGAAGATGAGTTGGTTAAGCATGAAACACGCAAGACGTACGTTTCCACTCATTGATTGAGGTGCAGATGTTTAATACACATGAGAATTATTTTCTCAAGATTTGGCTCTCTTTCCTCTTCTCTTTCTTCCTTCTCACCGCTGCTTTACCGAGATATCATCGCCGAGACACATTCACCTCCCGAACTCAAGATCTACAAACCCCTGCCGTTTCTGGGGAAGCGGCGCCAAGAGACGCCGCCGGTTCCTCACAGGTGGTAATTTGCGGATCCAGCGCTCTAAACTTCATTGGATATTTCCTCAGCCTCCCGGATTTTGAGTCCCCGGTTTCCTTTGTCACCTTTCCACTCTCCTCTTTTCATTCGTAACTTTAAACTTTCCAGTCTAGAGTTTCGAGATTACTACCTCGTGTCAATGAGAATGGACTCGACTTCAGGTCACTGTTAGTCGAGTCCGCGGGTTGTAGGCTGCTGTCTTAACAAAGGAGAGAGACAGAACAAGACAAAATTCCGCAATGGCAGGGACCGTATCAACTTCCCTTCCCCTGTCGTCATCGCTCACAGCCTCCTCAACACCAACATCAACACCCCTCACCATCCTCCTCCGCTCCAGCATCGACGGAACATCAGACTTTTTCCCTTTTCTAGATATTGCAGGTCTTGGCTCAGGTTCCGACTCTGTCGACTCGGGTCTCACCTTTAAGGAACTCTTTGAAACCAACCTCGACGGCGGTCAAGAGATTGTTCTCTTCAGCTCGGGATGTCAAGTTGAAGACGGCTCTTCTGACTGCACACGCGCCTGCAATAGTTCTGACCTCTTCTTCAGCTCTCTGGAAACCTTTTACAACTGCGCCGCTTTGGCTGCTGTCGACTACTGGAGCCAGGATGTCAAGTCATACTATATCAGTGATGAGACGGAGCGCAATGCCAGCGCCATAATGGGCGCTGGCACATTGGCCGAGTTTGACGGAAAGCCGGTGCTCAAATCTCTCATTACCTGCGCTCAGGATGCGTGTGAGAATGACGGACTGAGCAAGCCCTGTAGCCGCGGCATTGATGCTCTCGAATATGGAGAGTCGAGCGCTCAGGAGATATTTGATGCCATGGATGACTTTTGTCCTGAGCTGGCAGCTGAAATCAATCCCGATATTTTTGGACCTGGTGTAAGACTAGCATGACCTTTTCTCAGTCTTGACACTGACTTTTCCAGGTTCTCATCTCATATGTCTTACAAGTCAGCTTCGCGGCAACGCTCTATCTCCTCCTTAAAGGCTTCACCCTCTGGGTCCGCATCACCCAAGGTCCCAACAAACGCAAGTCGGAGCCCAAGCCTTACCGTCTGAAGAGAAGCCTCACACGTATCGAGAGCATGATCTGGCGCGACTCGGGCGGTCTCTCACGTACAAGTATCGCTATTGCGACGACTCTGGTCGAGTTTCAGGAAGCTCAGTGCTGGTTCGTCTTTGCTGTCCAGATCGCCTCTATCCTCGCCATTGTCGTCAACTCTCAGGAGGGAACATTTTGGGGTGAGATTGTGGTCAATGCCGCCATTGCGTATCACGTCAGTCAGAACGGTGTCCTGCCAATGTTCCTCATCCAGGTCTGCTTGCACCACGAAGGCATTAGGAATTGGCATACTTTCCTGGGATTCCTCATGGAATATCTACTCGCCATTGTTGCGACAACGCAAAAGATCTACTTCAAGGATGCTTTTGCTCTGTTCAAAGGCCAGAAACAGATCAAAGGGTGTGGTCTGAATCCGAGCCCGAGGACGTATTGCGCTGCGACGCGAGGTATTGATGGGCAGGCTTTCAGTTTCTTCCCGCATCCTCTCTTGTACAAGATGGTGTTTCTCATTCTCGACAGCGTGGCCATCATCGCATTGGTGGTAGATCAGTTCGCCTGGACCCTAAGGAAACACCACCTCACAAAGCACGTTCAATTTGGGTCGTTCCGGTTGGGGCGGTGGCCAAGATGGGGGAAGCAACGGCGTGGACTCTTCATCAAGCGATGGTTCTGGAGGATCCTTGAAGTGTCGTACCTGGTTGTGAATATCCTGTACATGATCTCGCTCACAAAGGTCATCAACTCTGAGAGCTTCGCGGCCAACCGATGGTCGTACGGCCAGATCATTGCCGTGACGGTGTGGGGGCCTGTCATCGTGAAGCTATTTGATCTCCTTCTCTGTAAGTCTCCCAATGGCTTGTTTTCCGATCGAGTTATTTGCTGACTGCATATGCAAGCTGGGCCACCCAAGAATGGTTTGAGGCTTAACTCGGGTCCGCCGCGTCTACGCATCGACAACGTTATAAACGGTCGAGTGGGGACATCTGCGGACGAAGAATGCGAAGAGGAGGATGCCAAGTACGACACCGAGCCGAATAGCGGGGGAGGAGGCTTCATGGTTCGAGGATCTCGGCTAGACTTGGCGGATCTAGATCGTCAGGATGTGGAAGAGAATGCGGCAACGCAAGAACGAGGTGATGATGATGGCTCAAAGGGAAAAGGAATTGGACGAGGTGATGATTGATGAGATATCGCATTTTTATGATTATGATTGATGAAGCATAAGATTGGACTAGTCATGACGTTTTGTTAGTGTTTTAGATCAAGGTACTCTTAGACTTGGTGGATACAACATTTGGATGCATCATGATATTGTATGTATCCACTTGGTGATGCCTTCACAGGGAGCAATTGTAAGCGAGAGAAAAGTTGGTTTATCCAGTCGAGAACTTGGAAAACATCATGTGACGCAGAAACTATTCTCAATTGATCCAAGACAAGTAACCCCATATCTCAAGCCATGCTCATCACAACCAGCCTCACCAAGAGGTTTAGCCTCCACTTACAAGCTTCCCCCACAAGCTTTGCATTCCCCCTTTTTCTACGATCGCCCACGGAATCTCTCGATGGCTTTTTACTCAGCTCTAGCTTTAAAAAAGCCTCCCTGCGTCATCATTGCTACATGCTCTTCACGTGTTGTCGGGTCGCGCCGCAACAAGCCCAGGAGCTCTTGCCCCGCGAAGTCATGATGTCATGACGAGGTCAACGGCCGCTTTCGTCATACAAAGTGATATAACAATGGTTCTGCCCAGCAACTTTTTGTTTTCCTTCTCTTGCCATTGAAGCTCTCAAATAAACCAATTGAACCTCCAACACCATAAATAAACAATCTCCTACACCCGTCTACAACTCCAATCAACAACCTACATCATGTCCTTCATCCTTCGCCGTGCCGCTCTCGCTCCCCGCGTCATCGCCGTCCAGGCCCCTCGAACATTCACCACTAGCTTCGCCGCTCAAAAGACTGCCTCCGAGGTTGTCAAGGATGCCGCCAAGAAGGTCGACCGCGTCGTAAGCGACAAGATTGTCGATGGCATCGAAGCAGGAGGTCAGACTCCCCGCACACTACCCCATTATGAACACAACTAACTTCCAATGGCAGAGACCGTCACCGGCAAGGTCAAGGAGACAGCCCAGGAGATCTCGGGCAGCGATGTCAGCGGCAAGGCTGCCGAGCTGAAAGGCGAGGCCAAGGGAAAGGCCAGCGAGCTCAAGGGTGAAGCCAAGGGTGCTGCCAAGGAGGCCAAGGGCAAGGTGAAGGGTGCTGCCGAGGAGATCAAGAACAAGTTGTAAAAAAGGGTGCAATCGGGGGATAATGAGGGTCAGAGACGATGGCCTGTTGTACTTTTATAAGCCATGCATCATCATCAATACGGTTGGGGAAGTAATTCAAGCATCAAGAAGCATTCCTACATGAGTCCTCTTCAACAAGCATCAGTGTTAACAAGGCAATTGGTCCTGAGACATTCCAAGCAGAAGCAATCAACAATTACGTCATTATTGTTATGACATTATCTTCATTTATTCCATTATCCTATCCTCTGGGTATCAATCCACAACTCATACAATCTCCCATTAACCAACACTCAAGCAATGTTCGTCTTCTTGGGCTGGACATCAATCTCTCCAAGAGGGAACCTAACCCAAGTAGTATCCTCTGTCATGATACCCGCAGCGCCAGCATAAAATGCCAGAAACGCACAGATGACGGAAAACGCTCCTCCAGTCTTATTAATCCTAATAGCAGCGACAGGGTGGCTCGTCTGCAGGAACTGAGCCAAGCTGAGGAAGAGAAAGGCCAAGAACAAGAAACCAAGCACCAGTAGAATGGCAACGTTGGTCTTGAGCGCGGCGATGAAGAATATGAGCGTCAGGAAGCACCACAGGATAAGAAAGATTCCCAAGGCAAAGCTATAGGCTCGATCATCACCCTTGTAAGCGTCCTTGATGGCGAGGTCGGGCACGAAGAACATGGCAAAGGCGAGCCAGAAGGCGCCGTATGAGCAATGAACGGTTGTACCGAAAGTGTTGCCAACGCGGAACTCCATCAAACCAGCAAAGAACTGGGCAATACCGCCAAAGAAGACTGCCAGTCCAAAGATGGCTTGGTCAGGGCCGACACCGCCAAAGGGGTTCGATCCAGGGAGGCTATTCACACACAAAAGTTAGCATAGCTCCTGGTGTCCTGCAGGAGACCATGATGACTTACCCAGCACCGCACTGATACAAGCCAAGAACAAAAGTTGTCAGAGCGAAACTGATCAAACCTAGTGGACCAGGGTTGGCAACTCTGTAGAAGGGAGGGTCATAGACTTGCGACACCATGGACTGGTGAGGCTTCTGGATATGGGTGCGAGGTACATGGTGGTTATGATGACGGCAGTGGTGATGCATGTCGTCCTCCTTGTCGGTGTAATGGGTAGGGGTGCTCGCCCCGTTAGAAGGAGAAGGGGTGTTCGACATCTTGTCTACTGTATCAAGCTGATATCGAAGAGAGACAGGTCAAGTCAACCAACTCGAGAGTCATTATACACTTTATATATCCCCCTCGCAACCCCAAACATCACCCCAGAGAGTACCCCATACCCCATCACGTTGAGCCTGACGATGGGGCGGACATCCAACTCCATCCGGCTCTTGAGAACGGCTGTCCATCTCTTGAGGGATCAGAAGGTGGATCAGCAAAGAGATTGGCAACTGTTTGCAACCATTTGCCTACTTGGAGAACATTGACTCACGGGACTAACATAATCGACACTCAAAGGGCCGAGGAGCCAAATGTGGAGGTTCGGTTGGGAACCTTTGCCAGACACCTCAATCTTGAAAAAGCTGGATCTGTCGGCACGTCGTATGGAGCACGTCCGGAGAGAGCGGACCTATCATCCAGGGGTCTGGTTAAGTCGTGGGTTACGTTGAGGGTCGTGATGGGTAATGTGTGGCGATGGTTGGTTACTCTCTTGCGTCAAGAAGAGTCTGGTTTGAAATCAGCCCATCTACAACCTCGGCTGTAGAAAGGTCAACGGGGCACCGTGCTAATTGGAGATGTTAGTTCAGGTTCTTCGGCTTTAAGAGGATGAGGCTCTGGCCAAGCCGGGCGGGCCGTCAGCCTCAACAAGGGGTGACAGACCAGCATGAACCAGAGGTCAACCGCTCGAATCACTCTCCCTTTGGCAGACTCTCAAAAGCCTGCGGTGGAGATGAACGACCGAATCTTGTCGGTTGTGGGTGGAGAGACTATCGGAAGAGTTCCGCTACAACGATCCACAAGTTGTCGCGGTTGATCTCACATCAAAACAAAAAGAGGTTCTCTCATGATTCTTGTTGGAGCAGACACATTCATGGGTCACGGCAATACTCTGCCGTCCAACCCCTCACAGCATTCTTTCCCCCAAACAAAACGTTGTTTACCCCGAACTCTCCGGTTTCCCCATTTGAGGGGAAGCATAAAGCTTTGATGTTCCCCCAAGAGTAGAAAACTTGTCTGTCTGTCACATCGGGGCTCCGGGCCTAGCACGGCGCCGCTGATGACGATGGCGTTGAAGATCCCGTCCGCCGTTATTTCCGGACAGGACGACGCTTGTCATGTCCGTCCTCGGGAGAACATGCTCGGGGCTTCGCTTAAATGGAGCTTTCGGTTATGGTTGGAGTAATTACCGAGTGTGGTGAAGAGTGATTCAGGTGGCCATCTTTACGTCAGTGTTCATGTCTGTGGAGGCGCCTGTAAAGCAATTATCAGAAGGGGAGTCCCTCAGTGCTGGTGATGTGAGACTGTGAGCTGTATTAAAGAGCAATTGCAGAACGGCATGTAATCATAAAGTGGTAGGATCTCTACATGCAAAGCAGCCAAGCATCAATCGGTCGAAAAGTCTGCCACATGGCATGGATGGTGGAAATACACCAGGGTGTGGAATCCTGCCAAGGTCAAGCGCCTGTCAACAGGGATCTCACAATTCTTCACCGAAAGCTTCACCCCGGTGAGAGGTTCATACCCAGCTGACATGTCTCGTGACTGTGGCGCAGCACCTCTTATCGATAAACCAACTTCGCCGATTCTCGGCCGGGACTTAGATCGATCCCTGCTATTTGAGGTCCCCGAAAATGTGGGGAAAGTCCGTCCTCTAGCTCCGAGCTTCCAGTGAGCGGGAATGCGCCAATTGACCTCGTGACGTCCCATTGATTACTTCTCTCTCCAACATGCTCAATCCCGCGATAGCTACACCTTGGCTTCTCGCGGCTCTGAACATGTCCTCACCGAGTACAAGCTCTTGCTGTCAATCGCAATCGTCATGCCGCTAAACAAGTCCGCCGTCCTCTTCTGCTCATGCAATCCCTTCCCCGCCACGGCAGTGCCGGCGTTGCCGTCTATAACGTCATCTCGAGGGGCGTCTCCAAGACACCAAGCCGCATCGAATATCTCTTCAGCGCATCGACAAAGACGATATGCCACGGTTGGTCATGGCCATCGAGGTAGCTCCCATCGTGATCATGTCCCCGAATGGCCCAAGACCACTTATCCATCCCCCTACGAGATCTTTGCCATGAGGACGGACGATCCATATACCAAGCATCGGTTTTACCAGCTTGTTAAGCTATACCATCCCGACAAGCACAGCCATACCTCGGATATACATCACATCCCCCACGCGACTCGCCTCGAACGCTATCGCCTGATCATTGCCGCCAACGATCTCCTCAGCGACCCGTCTAAGCGCCAACTCTACGATAACCACGGCGTGGGCTGGACAGGTGGCCGTCCTCAGACACTTAATGAGACGGTTCGCAACGCCGACCGTGCCTGGCGTCATCAGGCTGGCAGCGCTGCCAACAATGCCACCTGGGAAGACTGGGAACGTTGGTACGACGCCCGCGATGGGAAACCCAAGGACCCCCTGTACATGTCCAATGGCCTCTTTGCCACGCTGGTCGTCGTGATGTGTATGATCGGGGCCTTTGCACAGATGAGCAGAGTTGAGCAGTCGGGTGCCGACTATATCCAGATGACGAACCAATCCAACCTCGCCATCGGGCAACAGGTCGCCCAGAGAACCACGGTGGCTCAGGGACGGTCAAAGGATGAGAGAGTAGACATGTTCTTGAGGGACCGGGAGAACTTGGCCTATGCCTTTGTGCCGTCAAAGTATGATAACGACACGGTTGACCAGGGTTCTACTACACCTAAGCAAATCACGCGAGCAAAGGGTGAGGGTGATGATGCTTGAAAGAGGGTAGTTGGTGAGAACGTACCTTGTTCACCCTTGCATTCGGTGATTTTGAATATCATCGTGTTTCAGCACGTATGGAGTTTGGAGTTGTACATGATTTTACCCCTTGCTGGCCTACCAACCTCTCCAGTCTATTTAGATACATGTCCAAGACACAAAATACAAGACGTATCACTCATCTCCTATCTATTCCTCCCATGGAGTTCTAAGTAGAAGGCCAATACGAATGCCTTCCTATGATACTGGCGTCACCAGAGACCAAGACCCTTAGAAGCTAGGTAAGGTCCATCGGCGAAGTACTGAAGAGGACTATTCCGACTACATCACGTAAAGGAAATGAATTAGGTAGACAGACACATGTGTTCTAATGGGCTGTGTACCATTCATAAGGCATCTACCCAGCTCAAACTCGGCAGTCGAAACATGGCCCGGCCCTGAAGAACCAGGACGTCCAGATCGACCTCGACCAATTACCCCGAGCAGATTAAATTCTAATGACAGAATGCCTCCTTTGCGCACACTTCCAATCTCCTCAGGTTTCAACCCCTGATCCATCCATCCGTCCATTAAAATTATGTGACACCAAACCCCCAGTTCAGGAAACGGCCCCTGGAATCAAGTGTCATATATCTCTGCGTCCTGCGTCCATCTCTCAGAACCCTCCAACCTTTCTCAGAATCTTCCTCCTTGACCTTCTTCTCGTCCTCCACTGTCCCAGGGTGACAACGAGCCATATCTCGAAGGAGGCGATAGAGGGCTCACCACATGACTTCCTGGGTAAGTCGAGTCCATTCCAGATGCGGGCGAGACGGGTGATGAATCGTGGCTCCTCCCCAACGGGCTACCCACGGTTTCTGAATCCTGTAGCTCAGAAGTCCCGCGTTCTCCAACAGTATACACCCGCGGCTTCTGCCACGTACGGGTGAAGCTTCTGACCTCTGCCACAGCAGGCTGGGGCGTGGGCGATCGAACACCCTGAGAGAGTGTCTCCCTCGGATCGCTGAGGATGCTACAGCTGAGCAAGGAGTCGTTTGGCGTGTCTGTCCGCTCAACATGGGAGCTTAATTCCGGTACCGGCGGGAGAGAGGGTGGGCGAAGGATGGGCATGGAGTTGTTTTGAGAGATGGTGCTGTTATCCTCGTCGCACTGTTTTCTTCTGTGCCGTATGCATATCCATGCCATCAATATCATGACTGTTAAAGCGAGGGCTGTGCCGACGGCGATTGCAGCGATAAGTCCTTGAGAAAGACCATGAGATCTGTGGTCTATTGATGTCGGAGGCGCGGCAACATCGCTGTCGACGGATGTTTCAGCAGATGCCTCGACCGATGTCTCGACAGGTAATGTCAGTTCTGAACTAGACATGTTTCTTGGAGTTGTTTCCGCTGCCATTGTTGTGGTTCGCGTAGTTGGCCTCGTTGGTGGTAGAGGAAATAGCGTTTCTTGTGAAAAAGGGTCGGTCACGGTAATCATGGTTGTGAGCGTCACTACAGGCCAACTGCCTTCAAAGTCTCGATCGTTCTCATCGTCTGGGACTGCAGTCACATATATCGAATTGCTGGAGGTCACAGTCTTGCTTGTCCACTGCACAGGCCTCCCCTTGCTGGAAGCAGCAGCAAATAAGGGGCTAGTCGGGTAATCAGATGCCATGAGCTTGTCAATCTCGGGGGAAAAGACGTCAGCGGCCAGGATATCGCGGCGGCTTGCCATGGTCAGACTCTGATTCTTGAATACGCCGGAGGAGGGCATGTTTATTGAAAATGATGGCGCCCCCGTGTTTGCTTCCTTTGTCCCCCGGGCGCGCAAAGAGACGAGAGTGGTGATACCAAGCGATGCCATGACAAAGCCTCTTCATCATCATCGGGCCGTCCAACTATCTTTAGGAACGAGCGCTTCGTGAGCTTGAAATGGGCACCTTGGTGACACCAATATCATGGGCGTGCGGGGGGTTAGGTGACAAGGAGAAGGGCTGTGTCATTGACGACTGTAACGTTTCCGCCGTCCTGAATCACTCACTCACTCCGCAGCTTCTCGACCTTTGCCCTCATCACCCTCTCAGCATTCGCTGGGACGATACGCTCTGTTGGCCCAAGACGCATCATCTTACCGACAAGATACATGAGCTTGCCCTGGGGAAACTGTTTGTAGTCGACAAACTCCTGCAAGACTTTGTCCTCTCCCTCCATAACCTCATCTGCCAATTGTTCATATTCCTCCTCGGGAATTTCCTTGAACCAGAGGTCATTATCCTCAATAGCCTGAGTGATTCCACCCTCAATCTCGTTCAGGTAGATTGCAAAAAGAAGCTCCTTTGCCACCTTGCCAGTAATCTGCTTGCGCACCAGATGATACAGGAGCTGGGCGAGGTCTGCATCCGGTACTTGCAAGCAATCACCTTCGGGTGTGAAGGAAAGATCTCTTGCTGCAAGCGGTCCAGCCTTGAATGTCGTAAGACGGCCAAGCTCGTGAATGATCCAGTTACCGACAAGGGTAGAGTAGCTCTTGAATTCTGGCATCTCTGCTTCAGTCAACTCAGCCGCGAGCTTCTCCTCGACTGACTTCAGGACTTTGTAGAAGTATTGAACGCGAGAGCCGTTCTCCAGGTTAATCAATGACAACGCATCCTTAGCCGTGAGACCGTACTGCGCGATCAGCGTGTCCAGCTCTGAATCAGGAGAGACGGCCAGTGATCGTCGCAAATGGTCCACGAGATCATCTCCAATGACCAGAGGCGCAATATCAGGGTCAGGCATATAGCGGTAGTCCACTTCACCCTCTTTACCTCGCAGTCGTCGGGTTTCCTTAGACCCAAGAGTCCAACCGCGGGTCTCGCTAGGAATAGCACGTCCTGCTTCCAGCTCGCTGATCTGACGGTCCCGCTCAGCAATGATGGCGTCTTCGACTGCCTTGATGGTGCTCAGGTTCTTGATCTCAGTTCTTGTACCGAGAGAGGGGTTAGACCCGTCGGTCCTGCGCACGGAAACATTAACATCTGCTCTCAGACCTCCAGTCTCCATGCCCGAAACGCAGGCGTCGACAGTGTTGAGCAGCATCTGGATCTTGCGAACAAGAACAGCAGCAGTTCGGGGGTGGTGCATCTCCGGCTCCGTGATGATCTCAATGAGCGGGACGCCGACACGGTTAAAGTCAAGCCAGTTGACCTTGTCGACTTGCGCGAGTGTCTTGGCCGTATCCTGCTCGAGCTGAACCTGTTTGATTCCGATTGTGACGCTCTCGCCATCCTGGGGAGAAATCCCGTCTCTAGCTAGGAGGGTGATGTGGCCGTTCCTGGCGAAGGGCTCGTAGTACTGAGTGATTTGGTATCCGGACGGCTGATCCCACCAGAAATAGTGCTTCCTGTCAAACCGGCTGAGCTTCTGAATGTCGCAGTTCAGGGCAAGGGCAGCTCGCAGAGCAGGAATCAGAGTCTCCTTCTGGAACAGCGGCTGACTTCCTGGCATGGAAAGGTCGAAAAGAGCCACATGACTGTTGGGCTCATCGTTGAAAGAGGTGACAGCGGGAGAGAACAGCTTGCGCGCCGTGTTCAACTGGGCGTGGATCTCGATGCCCACCGTCAGTTCCCATCCATCCACTGTCTGGGAGTCACCCTTTGACTTCTTTTTTCCCTGCTTCTTTGCCTTTTTCGCCTCATCTTTGAGTTGTTTGCGCAGAGGCACGGGTTGTGCTGGAGGTGGTGGGACGGTTTCGGAAGAAACGTGCAACAGTCTGGCTGAGTTTGCAACATAAACGGCTGCTGAAGGTAATGCCGAGTGCCTCGTGATCTGTCGCGCACCTACACAGCCTCGCCGTGGGATTTGGCCGCTGAGCAGATATTTGCCCAAGACTGAAGTTGGTATGCGCGGCATGGTCAAGATGGGGAAAGTTGGCCTTGAGGGGGAGCTTGGGTAATATTTGGCGGTAGCTAGGAAGTCCAGGGGTTCAATTGACTTTACAATCGGCGAGATGAGGTCATAAGGTATGATTCGAACGTTGCCGCATGAGAATTGGAAGTACAATCGTAGAGTGTGAGTCGATGCTGCGACAACTGGATGAAAGGGACACTGGGCTGTTGGTTGTGGTGGGATACAAGGAGGCAGAAGGTGTACCCTGCGATCAGAGAGCAATTGCACGATTCCCAAAGACGTCAGAAAAGCCTTGACTTGGGAATTGAAGGGAAAGGAAGCCAGCCAAGATGTCTCAACTCCAGCCTCAAGACTTTCCTTCCTGCAGCTCCGGTGGAGCTCGATTAAGCTCGGATGTCTAGGCGGGACATGCCGGGCCGTTGACACCACGTGACAATTCACCCACCCACTTCTCATGATCTCTGCCCCCACGACCACAAGGACTGCAAAATCACCATTCCCATCAAGCAACATCCGGTATGGTGTAGTGGCTAACATTTCGCGCTCTCATAACCTGAGGGAAAAGTACCGCGGAGCCCAGGGTTCGATTCCCTGTACCGGAGTTCTATTTTTTGCCCTTCCTTTTTGATGATCTTCTCCTATTATTGTCCTTGGATGCATGACCCTGCCTGCATCCGCCTCACCACCACCACGCCACGTACAGCTCATACCATTTGCTGTCTCTTTTTTTTCCTCCATTAGCCGAAGGGGTCAGCCGCCGAAGTCTCCGGCTCGAGCGTCTGGACGAGGCAACGGAGCAGGTGACAGGGACCGAGGCACCCTTGTTGGCACCTCATGCATGCCGTGGCTTCAAGTAGTCTTGAAACCCTCTCGTTTGTTTATCTGCTTTTCCTCTCTACTGATAACATCAAAGATCCTCAGTCAGATTCGTCTTTTTTGTCCTGCTCTTTGGCTATTCTAGTCATTCCACTGGTCGTCTTTTACCTTTCGCGTATTCCTATCCGACCCAGAGTCAGTCCATGGTGGCACGGTGCGTCAACCGCTCTTGTGACTCCTCCAGAGTCTCAACATATCGTCACAGTGCTTGAGATAAGTATCTCAAGTATGACTTTTCTTTCCGGAGTTTGAATGTTTGGTGTCTCTGTGGGCACTGACTTGATGTTCAGGACGACGTTGCTTGCTACTATATCCGTCGATATTGTGCCAAACAGCAATCACTGATAGGCTAGGATACATTGACAATTGGCCAGGGTAAGACCTGTTTTGGGAATCCAGGGTAAAAATAGTCTTCCTGTCGGACTAGAACCACGTTTCAGCATACATACAGGATCACCATGGACGCCTTTCCAGACTCTCGACGTCAACAGTCCCCGGCCTCATCTGCTAGCCCGCAGGTCGAGAGAAGCAAGCTCCATGAAGCACCAGAGGGCTATGAATACAATACTACTCAGTCACCCGCCCTAGATGTGGCCCAATACGCAACCTCCCCCAGCCCGTCTTCCATGATGGACTATGCTTCCACAGGTGCTCTAAATACAAACTCAGCCTCCAGCGGGTCAGCCGTTACGCAACTCACACCCAACGACGACACATCCACAGGCAAGAGCTACACTAGGGAGAGAGTACCTAGGGAACCCAAACATCACAAGAACAAGGCAGCACATCGGCTCAGTGCTTTGTCTTCCTCTGGGTCGGAGCCACACTCGCTTGGTCACGATGGAGGTTTTGTGTCTGCCAGCCAGGAGCTCAGCTATTTTAAGAGCAAGTCCAGGAGCCCCCAAGCACCAATGCTAGAGTATCCATCGCCCGCCATTTCTGCTCCCAACGAGCCACCGTACTCCCAAGAACAACCATACCCTCAAGAAGCATCCTACCCCCAGGAACCGCCATACTCTCAGCCTCCCGTCAACCCTGGCTGGGGACCAAACTACTCTGGTCCAGCCTATGCCCCCTATCCATATCCACCACCCCCTGGACAACAGCCCGGACTGAGACCCCTCAGCCAGCATTACCCATCTGGCTACGGTTACCTAGACCCAAAGACAACTTCACTCAGCGCTGCCTTGACCAACCATCCCCAATTCTACAACTCACAATATCCAGGTGCCCAGGATATGGTAGCTGGAAACCAGGATGGCGCCGACGGCGATCTCGACGTTCCTTTTGCCGACCTGACCGGATATGCACGCATAGCATCAGGAATAACCGGTCAGGTTCAACCAGGCATTCGGCCCCTATATCGCCGGTTTGACTGGCTGCATCACCGCATCCTCCTGTCTTATCAAGACCACCTTGCCGAACTAGAAAGCAAGTTGATCGAGAACGATGCACTGGACACCTTTGAACGGGGGAAAGAACAACTGGCTTGCTCTGCGAGAGAGGAGAGGGCGGGACGCAATCCTTACTCACGACGAAAGAACGGGTTGATGAGGGAAATCGGAAGTGTCCTTGACAAATATAGTGAGTGATCCAAACCTGGTACCCGCCACATCGTCTAACGATCCCAGCGCAACTCTTGGCCTCCTTGGGAACCATCCAGAAGTTTCCTACAGCTGCACCTGAAGATAGACGGGCCTACAGGAACTTTTTAACACGACGGAACCTCCTTGTCGAGCGAGAAATCGAGTTTCTCCGCGACGATGACCTCGTCTGCTTGGCTCAAGAATTAGCTGCAGATGCTCCTCCGGGCGCTGCAAGAGACGACACCTCGGAGGAGGTGAAGGATGGCAAGGCCCAGTCCGAAGTCCCTCTAAGGGCTCTCATAAATGGCTTCTCTGCAGGTTTTGCCTGCCTGGCTGTGTCGCTGGTTGCTCTTCCAGACCTCACCAGCCGATTGATCGTGGTGCTGTGCTTTGTCGTGCTGGTCGTTGTTGTCTTTATGGCGACTGGGAACGCCAAACATCTGAGGGGTTGATGGCAGACAGCAAGCTCAGGGGTGTGTTTTGGCCATGAGCTTTCAAAGCTACTGGAGCGTGCTATCGAAGTTCTGCCAACAAGGGGGAGACAGACTGGTGTTGTCCGGCCATATTGCTACCTCTCATGTGGGCGTGCCCATTGTTTTTTTTTTTTTGAGCAGGTTATGATTGTATTTTGTCCTTCATGTACTTGCCATGTTTTTGGGGGAATATCTTGGAACCAGAGCTGTGTTGCTTAGGGAGGAGTGGTTCATCTGGAGTTGCAGTCATGTCTTGGTTTCACCGCAGGCGATGATTTTGAATCCATTTTGAAGTAGGCGTTGGCACATCGCAACGCTTAAAGAATCTCTGCGCATGCAAGACCTAACCAAATTGTCCTTTTCAATCGGTTAATTGACGAGTGTGAAGTTCAACTCGGTCGAGCATGAAATCGACCCATCACACGCCAGGCACATGATGGCTGATTTGGAAGTCCCTAACATCCAATCGGGCGAATGGTTTAGTGGTATAATACTCCCTTAGCATGTTTCGTCCTGCGATCCCAGCAACTGGGAGTGGTCCAGGGTTCGATTCCCTGTTCGTCCAACTCAGATGGTTTAATTCCACCACCCTTTCTTTTTTGGAGATTTTTTTAGTCTTTTTGCTACCTGGCTACCCTGCACCAAAATGTTGAAAATCCGCATCCTTGATAGCAAATTCACCTGTTCCTTTTGCTAGTATATTGTCTAGTATTGCTTGTGTTTATACGTGTATGTGTATGTAGTAGGAATGGGATCTTCATACTGTAGCCTTCCTTTGCTACGTAAAGTGGTGTGTACCACCCTTTTTAAGATCATGTAATTACCTCCAACCACAACTCCATGGTCCAGACTCCTCGACTCTAACACCTACCAGGAATACAACTCTGAAAACTGATCCATTTGATTAAACAAGGGAACCAGCTGAATCTCCTTCTAACCGCCACGGCCCAACGTCTGCGGGCCGGGCCACGACATGATCAAGGGCCTCCGTCTAGACTCCTTTTTATCTCAAAGGACCCTGAGACATGTCGTTTTACTACCAGAGACGCCGACTCGCTTAGACAACCCTCGATTAGGCCGCTCGCGGGTCGTTGCCGGCTGCCTCACCACGGGACTGTCCCTCGTCGGGTACACACTCTTGAGCAACCCAACAAGTATCCCCCCCCCTTTCTCCTTTTTCAAGTGACATGAGCACTGCCCGGACACGTGTTGGAGAGACAAGAGCACGACGTATCTCGAGGGAGATGAGTATCGTCGTCCAGCAGGAGAGAACGTTGCCCAAGACAACGAAGACGAGATTCGAGGCCTGAAGATGGTCTACGAATAGTCATGAATGCTTAATCTATTCCACACAAAGGACTTGCCTTGTGAGAGACGTGATGCGAGATGCCGCTGTTTTTGTAACGTGTCACGGCCGCCGCAGCATCGCACACCCAAGGACGCCTGCATGATAGTTGGTCGACCTGGAATATGGGACATGGCGGAGCTTGTGTGTGTGTATTGCACGAAACGAGGGAAATTACAGTTTGGGATGGGAGAAGTAAAAGGGTGGCATCCTCCCAACTTGGATAGACTTGTTGTTGACTCGACGACAACATCTTGGACTCGTTCTCTTTTCGGCGGTTTACTTTGCCCTGAATACCGACAGTACACTACTCTGTCCATTGCTGGGTGGCTTATTTCTCCGTTCAAATCCCCAACAGTGAGTTGTTTATTTTCATTGTTGTGAAACTCTTGATCCTCGAGCAAAACACCTTGTCTCTGCCTGCAATGCAATGCCCCTGAATACGACCTGCGTCAAGAACATAGCCAACTCAAACAAGAGATGGACATTTTGTTCAAATTACGAGAAGAACGATAGCGATAATGTCTCTGCAATGTCATCTCTACAGCTCAATTCTGCAGAATGTCTTCGCCCCCTCGATTCAGGGGGGCAAACATGAGAGAAGCTGCCTCAACACGGCATCCGGTGCAACAATACAATACAGTCACACCAAGTAGAACCCGGTTTCCCAGGCAAAAGAAAAACTTTCCCAATTCAGCCCCTATTCATTCAATGATTCATTCTCTCATTTTTCTTTTACTACAATATCAACCAGTCGTTGCCCCAAGTAACGAAATCTGAGTTGGGCCGTCGACCAGCTGGCAAGCAACTGACAAGGCACTGCAGGACCGACCCGCGCACATTTTGCTTCCTATTGTTTATCTGCCTGGCGGCTGTTATCAAAAAGGTCTTCTGCCTGGTTCTGTTTTTCTTCTTCTTCTTCTTCTTCTTCACCCATCACTTCGCGCATCGAACATCAACATTCCCCCGTGCGCATCACCGCTTTCCAACATCGACACTCGAATATCTTTCGACCCGTCTTGGAATATCATCATCTTCAAGGATACCATTTGTGAGTGCGCGAACTTTCTTTTATTCTTCTGCTATCGGGATTGGACTCGTGAATGTGCCCGTTCGCTGCCCTTCACTTGGCTCTCCATTCACCCTCCACCGCGCGCGCCTCTCCCACATATCAACATCACTTCGACACCCTTTGCTGTCTTATCTTCTTTCTTCTCTTCTCACTAAAGCTGTTTGCCATCGCAACAGATCATCTGCTAATCCACCTCGCAAACAGATCCCTTCCACCGTCATGATGGCTGTCTTCACGATCAAGGCCCTCGCCAGCGCCCTGGCTGTCTTCAGTGCTTTCGCCACCGGTGCTGTCGCCGATGAGCTCCCTGAGCTTCCTGAGGCTGCTCTGAGTATGTTCCCATCCCTGGCAGACTTCCGAACTCCTCACTGACCTATATCCAGCCGCCCAGACCACCACTTACCGGCCTGTTACCCAGCAGCATGGCGTTGCCACCGCTGACGGTACGTGACACTGTCTCCCACTATTGAATGCTTCTCTAACAAACTCCCAGGCAATGTCGTCTACTCTCTGAGCGTCTGCACTATTGTTCAACAGACTGATTGCTCCCTCATTCTGTCCACCGACAGCCAGGTCCCTCCCCCCATTGCCACCGACGACTTCTCCGTTCCCGGTGAGGGCGAGCCCACCACTGTCAACGGCATGGGCGAGACTTCTCCTGGTGAGGGTTACCCCAAGGTCAGCGAGACTGGTCCTCACGCCAGCGTCCCTACCGGCTCCAAGCCTGACTACTCCGCTCTCCCTCCTCCCGAGAGTGCTCCCAGCCAGCCTGGTGTTCCTGTTCCCAGCCTTTCCGCTGGCGAGCCTGTCCCTACCATGCCCTCTGGCGCTCCTGGAGAGCCCGTTCCTATCCCATCCGTCATTGACACCACTGATGAGCCTGGAAACCCTACCGCTGTCACCACCGACTATGATGGGCCCTCGGTCACCGCGGACGGCAGCGTTTCTGGCTCAGTCTCTGGCGCCAACTCTGCCTCCGACACTGACACTGACTTCCCGACTGTCACTCTTCCCGTGAGCAGCGACGGTCCTTCGGCCACTGGTGAGGATGGTGACAACACTCCCACCACCGGCACTCCTACCGTCACCGCCTCTGGCGCTGTCGTCATGGTCCCTGCCGCCCGCGCAGTGGCCTTTGGCTTCGTTGTCATGCTTGTTGCTGCTGCCTTCTAAGGAACAAACCCTTAGATCCACTCCACGCCTCCATATACGCCATCTTCGGTTGCTTTCTCGACGTTTGACAATGTAGACGGTGCTAGTTGGATGGCTTCACAGGGGATCTGTCTGTGGTTGGTTTCTACACCCGGGAGGAAGTAGGATGGCACACTTTGTGTTTGTTTTTTTGGTCAAAAGGAAAGGAGGGACATAATACGTCTTGTACCTAGGTACTCATGAACAGAGTCGTGGTTTATTCAATCATCTTTCTTTGTGAATCAACTTGTTGAATGCCGTGACCGCGAGTATTGACATAGATATGAATCAAGCGCCACTCCATACGCCCTTGGTCTATTAATGCCTAGAACCAAAACATCTGGTATCCTTACGCTTTGACATGACAAACAGGGCAGCCTCCTCGCACCTTGTCCTTCAACAGTCTCGCCTTCATCACCTTCATACCAACCGAATATCGACTTCCCTCTTCAGCGCCGTTTCCTAGATCGATATCTACCTTTCCTCCATGTAGCATCTCCAAGAGATGGCTTACGTGGAACACATGCCCACACGCATATCCAACCAATGTCTCCATCTCATACTCTGTAAATGGTTCGTGGCATCTCGCGCAGTGCCCCGGCTTTGGTACCCGGTGGTCGTGGTCTGTTGAAGGCTGAGCTTTGGTCTCCTCCGGGTTGTCCGGGTCGGTAGGAACATCCTTGACCTCAATGTCGACGTGATCGCTTTCCTGGACCACCACTTCAAACTTGATGCCCTTGCGCTGTCCAGCCCGGAGGTCGTTCTGTGCCGAAGCCACCTCGCTTCGAAGGACACGCGCAACACCCGAGCTGATGCTGTATTGTATCTCGTGCTCCTTCATCATATGTGTAAGGCCCTCCCTGAGCCCTTCGATCTCCAGTCCCTCTGGAATCCGCCGCACGACGGTAATAGGGTTGATTGCTGTACCAACCTGTTCCAAAAGACCACGGATAAAGCTGGGCTTGTCCATACTATACTTGAGAAGGTCTTCCCAAAGGTCAGGGTCGTCTTGTTCCTTGGCAAACTCGATTGCCTTGTGCACGTTCTTTAGTCGGTCAATGATAAGATACAAGGCACGCTTCATCTGTCCCGTCTTGGAGTAGAGAAACACTAGCTCGTCGTAGTATGAGAACGTCTCACATTCATGGACAGCCTATGCCAGGTTAGCTTGAGCACAACATCACTCCCAGAGTTCAACCCACCTTTTCAAACGTGTACGAGACAGATGTTTTCAGGTATTGCATCAGTAGATCGCGGTCGAATGTCGCGAAAAGATGGACCGCCAAGTCCGCAAAGTTGTCCACCAAGGACTGACTGTCCATGACCAGTCGGTCGACATTCTCTCCCGTGTGCTCCTTGATACCCTCGCCTCTCCATAGACCTCGGAAGTAGAAGTATATGTACAGGTTGAGGTTCTGGGAGAGTAGTTGTTCCACTACAATATCTGGGCGCAAGAGACCATGTTGAGCCTCGTCAACTAGCAAGGTGACTGCTTCGGATGTGGCTTCTTCAAGCTCCTCGGCTGTCATCTGGTCTAGTTTACCTGATGGAACTCGAAGCCCCATGAAGCTGGGAATATCGTCCGCGACTGCCTCTGCAAGGTGATTTTCTCTAATCAGACGGAATGCTGAATCGGCGTCGTGAAGTTTGATGTAGCACTTCAGTGCTTCCCGCTGGCGTCCATTGGCTTCATGGAGCCTTGCCAGGCTTTCCATCACGATCCGCCAGTCTCGACCCTTTTCTCCATCATCGATACTGTCTTCACGAACGTCCCGGTACTTGAGCTGATTCTCCAGGGCCGTTGTGATAGTCTTGATATCAAACAGTTCAGGGGGCCAGCGGTCGAGCAGCTCCCTAAACCTCACCTTGTCATTCTGAATGTAATGACCAAGCACGACTTCGTATATAGTCGAAGGGATTCGCGGGTGCATCGGCTCCATCGGTATATAGTTCGTGATGGCATCGAACTTTTTGGCGCCAGCGAATGTCCAAACCCACTTCTCCCATCTGTCTGGTGTCTTCAGCACCTTGCCACAGATCTTGCCAGCAGACACCCAGTCGTCTTCCTCAATGAGCTCCTGAATCCACATTTCTCCGATTCGTCGTTTTTCTCGTTCGGCCGACGAGTACATGTCCCTGTATTGCGAGTCAACGGCCGACTCGTCATCGTAAAAGTCGTCACCGGCGCCTTGTTGCCTTGTCGGTGTGGAAGGAACAGCATCACTCGTCCGTTCAATGACTGGAGTCATGATTTCAGGGTGTTCGTCGAGAAGCTCCCAAGCACGCTGGTACTGTTGACGCTCCAGAAGCCACCCCAGGTGGTCACTCAAGTCCCGCCTGGTAGCAAGGATACAGTCATACGGACTGTGGATGAATATCTTGACACCTGGTTTGACCAGTCCTGAGTGGACTGATGACGAGGCGCCACCCCTTGAGCCAGGACGGATAGTACCTGTTGTGCTTCCCGCCCTGAGACTAGAACCCACGTCCTCGCCGCTCTCCCTGCTCCGAATGCTGGCCCCGGAGCTGAAGAGTGAACGAGGATTAATTGCGGCATTCCACATGTCCGAACCAAGTCCCGCTATCGCCTCAAAGGCGCCTCTCGAGGAGGCAATTGCTGATGCCGCATTTCGCGCAGGTAAAACACCTAGGTGATAGTCGCCCGATGACAGCCTCTCATAGCGACTGACACTGAGGCTATCCTTGTCAGCTTCGGCCTGGGAGTTAAGGTCGATCAGGCGCAATTCAGGGGGTTGGTTATTTTGTCGATGACGAATACCGCCTGAAGGCTCGCTTCCCGTTGAAGGGTTTGACTTGTGCTTTCTGGCTGGCGATGCTGAGCCAGCCTCTTCGTCTTCATCTTCGTCGTCATCTGGTAAACAGTATGCAAGAACCAGCAACAGGTTTTGGGTATATAAGGAAATTCCGGAAATGATGCAATCCATGCGAAGTCTGTTCACCGGTTAGCTTCATGGCAGTCAAATACCGACTGGAACTCACATCTTAACAATCTCTGCGCGTCCCAGAGTCTTCTCGCCAGCGTGCCGTCCAACGCCAACACCACCAGGATGAACGTGAATAATCCATATTGTCCCACCCCAGCCTACGAGCAACCGCTCTATGCTTCTCTTGCCCAAGACAGCTTGCTCTTTGAGTTTTTCGGCAGCTGGCGATAAGGCCTTATCCAGGGAGCCCTGATCAGACTCGTCTAGTTCAACGGCTTGTTCGTCGATCCATTCGACTCGGCCTTTCCACACACTAGCCATGGTCTCCCATTCGTCTGTCTGCGGTCGGTCGATGTGTCCTATCCGTTTCCAAGCGTCTTCTGTGTCCGCGCTTTCGAGATGGAGTTTTGAGCGCATGATCTTGATACCGTGTTCGTTTAACCAAACAACATATTTCCCAGACAAGGACCATTTGATTGTACTGATCGTTCCTTCGCCAGAGTGTAGAATGGTATCCTTTCCGGTGTTGCTTCCAATACCCATGCTGCCCAACCACCCAGAGGCCGTGGCTGCAGCAGTCCCCGTCGTGGTCGAGGTACTCCGACCTGGGCCACCACCCACAGTAAGAATGAGTTGGCCAGCTAGTCCTCCTGAGAGATACGTTCGGTCTGTTCTGAATTCTGGAGATAAAGCCACTGCTTGAACTGGCCGGGCGAAATTCCGCAGTTGAACATCTCTCATATCAATAAGGGACTGTACGCACACGTTGCCGTCCATGGAAGACGTGGCGACAAAGATGTCATTTGAGGGAATCTTTGGGATTTGAGGGGCTTCGCGGGGCCTTCTGGATGCTGCCGCCGGAGATGACTCTGTTTGACGGCTGGAGACGCTGGCGTTGCTGGGTGCTGCTTGTCGTTGTGCCCCTTCCGGCTTTTCAGTCGGTAATGGCGGTGGATATGGTGATATTGAAATAGAAGTCACAGATGCTGAATGGGCGTGGTAAACCCTTAACGACTGGAAAATGGGGAGTTGAACGACGTGCTGAACCACGGTTAGTAGTAGGCATGGGGTATGCATAGCCTTGACTCACAATGTTGCCATTATGCGTTCCAACGATCTATGCAGAGTCAGCATGCCATCTTGCCTCAGAGTCAAAGACCTACCATCTTGTCCCCAGCGACGAGAAACGCGCTTGTTGCATCTCCATTTCGATATACTCCGCCAAGATGTTGGGTCAAGCGAGCGTACTTGAGCCTCGGCTCATCATCTTCGTCGTCGTCCTCATCGTCCTCATCTTCATCCTCGTCTTCGTCGTCTTCCTCATCGTCTTCTTCCTCCTCGTCTTGGTCTTGGTCATCTTCATCGTCGTCTTCTTCCCCATCTTCATCTTCGTTACCCTGCTCTTCTGGGCTACCCTTGCTCAGTCCCCCATGTTGGGAATCCTCAGCGGACAGTTGTCCGGCTTCCCCAGTCTCGATATCCTTCGCGTCATCGTCCTTCTTCTCCAACGTAGAGTCTTTCTCCTGATCTTCTGAGGCGTTTGTCTCGTTCGCGTTGTCGTCGGGAGCTATCGACTTGACTACTGGGGGAGTCTGAGCTTCATCTCGCGCCGGATCTTGCTTCGATTGTTGGGCCTCAGGATCGTGCTCCTGCTCGTGGCTCGGTTGCGGCGACTGGTCCGTCATTGCGCGATTTGCATTGATGTCATTCTGGGAAATGACAAAGCTCGAAAGGAGAGCGAGGTTGTGAAGTTGTGAAGCGGAAGTTGTTTGAGATTAGTACAAGTGCCGGGCGTCCAAGCTATGACAAGCTCCAGACTAGAGGGTCGGGTTGCGCTCTCGAAGTTAGGCAGGTACCTTGTACCTTGCAGCTACGTCACGAGTGCAAGTGCAGGCAGCTACAGCTTCCCGACGCGCCCAGAGCCCAGAATAGCAAGGGCAATCGCGCCCCACCATCCCACGATTTCAGTACAGTGGCAGTTCCCGCGGGGCACAGTGACAATCAACACCGCGTCGACGCGCATAGAATAGCTTCAGCTCTATTTCTTTGGAATAACAAGCCGAAGCCTGATCTAGGAGAAGCAAGCGAAATCCTAGGCGACCGATCGAACGAAACCGATAGCTGTGAGCGGCCTATGGCGCCCAACGCAACATGGCAACGGTGAAGTCCCTGGGGCTGCACCAGCCCTCAGGGCTTCGGCATGCCGTCGACGAACAATTGCTGCCCCCCAGCCCACTAGCGACGTCGTATACATGGGATATCTTGACCGAAGACCGAGACAATGGCGACTATGAAGATGAGCTGCTCACGACGGAGCGCTGTGTCATCTGGTGTCGAGGTGGAATATTTCAGAAGACCTTCAGATTCGACCTGGAGAAGGAACCCATTATACAAGCACTTCTAGCATACTTCCCGACCTCCGAAGACGACAAAGCGAACAGCGATGCAGAATTCAACTCGGATAAGCGGCCGGCATTGTCCAAAGCCTTGGTTGTTTTCCTCAAGACTCAGGCGCACATCTACTTCTTGTCCGGAACTAGCCATGTCGTACATATGCCCTTCGAAGTCGAATCCGCATTTGCAGGCCCTGTTGGAGTTATCATTCAGCGAAAGCAAAAGGCCGAGAGTGTTGCACCCATATCCCTCAAGTTCCCTCGGGTTCCACCAAACTCGTTTGTGTCTTCGCAGTTGACGGCATTCAACAGCTCTCAACAGACTGCTTTCTCTGTCGAAGGCTTGGGGAAGCCCAAACCACTCCCATTACAACTGGGCTCGACCTTGGACAACCTGTGGGAGGCCCCATTGGAACAACCAGAGTCGCGCTGGCCACGCCTCGTCTCCTTAACCGACCCTTTACTTGAGCTCGGCTTAGTTGTCACTAACCAAGACGCTCAAAATGCCAAGAGTATGCGGCAAACAGTCTCCAAAAAGCTAGCCTTCCTTGATGCGGCCGAGGAAGTTCTTCATGTGGAGGAAATCAAGATCCCCGGCGCTTTAACCCAAGATCTGAGCCAACCGTTGATCATCGCGGTGACAATCAACCGTGAGACAAGCGAGTACACTGTCTGGCGACTGACGTATCTACAACATGAGGATCCGTTCCTTGCACGCCAGAAGAATTCCAAGTCAAAAGCTGCTCGACGTCGTAGCTCCATGCCGACCGCCTTTGCCAGTGCCCCTGGTACACCTGTTCAGCCCAACCTTCGAGAGAGTTTTGGAGCTCCACTCCCAGGCAAGCGACAAAGAAAGAGTGAGAGGTTGGAAAAACCTATGGATCTCGTCTCATCACTGGAACAGCAAGACAAGGAAGGCAGTGGTGTCGCACGTAGGAGTTCTCGTAGAGTTAGCTCCATGCTGGCGAGAGCTGATCTGTCAGCTTCTCATGAGAGAGCTGTTCTGCCAGATCAACCGCTGCTTCCTGGTCATGTCGGAGCCAGAAGACATGAGTCTCAGGGGAGTCATGTTCGTCTCAGTGCCAACTACAGTAACCAGATCCATCCTAGTTTGAGCAGTCTGCTGGCTGCACCCTTCTACGAGGGCCTTGACGAGGGATTCCACAATATGGGACTGGACGATCATGACTTTGACGGCCTACAACACGAAATCATGTTCACCAAGCTTCACGGGGTGCCCATCAACAACTCCAACGTTCGGTATTCGGCATCGGACCAACCAGCACGCAATCAAACCAAGGTCTTCATTCTAGTGGCGCCGCCGTTCGCCATCGACGGGCATGACCAGAGCCAGCTTCTTATTGGCATTCAAGACGCCACCGAGAAACGTCTTCAGCTGCTCACTCTCGAGCTGGGTATCCGGCAATTGGATCAAGGCGCCACCAAGACGGGAGGCAAGGAACGATCTGAAGGTGCTACTGTGATCGCTACCGTCATAGACCGACGACAAGCTCAAAATGTCGTTGACTCCTGCAAGCTAGTGGATGGAGATCATTCTGCCATTCTCATACTCTCCGAGTCGATGGATGGGCGACACGAGCTTAGCACGCAAGCGCCATGGAGTGTTCTTACCAAGATCTCGCTATCGCTTCTCTTTGTGGACAGTACCAAAAGCTTACAATATCGTGGTAGAGCGATAGACCGGGACGTCATGCAGCGCAAGTCCGAGGTTATTGATTTCTCGAATGGCAGCATTGTTGGTGTTCGTCACCCGAGGCGAGGGGGCGTTGTTGATGTCGTCGACACCGAAGGTCGACTTCATCAGCTTCGGATTCAACTTGAACCACGCTCTCCTCACGTCCGCAAGGTCTTGGATGTTTGCCGAAGCATCCTCCCCCATGCACTGGGCGAGTACATCTACGCAGGATGGCTTCATTGCATGCAGTGGATTGGGAGCCAACAAGAGCCACCCTCAGACCTCGAGTGGTCTGCCATGGTGATCTTGCTTCTGTCCCTATTTCTGAGCCTGGGTCGCACAGACACCAAACCGTTTCCTACAACCCGACTTCCCCTTCGTAGGAGGAGACATCCTTCCGGTTCCTTCAGTTCGATAAGGGAATTAGAGGACTGGAAGGCCTTGGAAGCTGGAGAAACCTCCCATTCCCTCGGCTGTCCGACTTGGATGATGAACAAGGGCTGGGAATGGGGGCTGGATGAAGATGCCGATGGATCAATGTCGTCGCAAGGAGACGATAGCACATCGGCAAAGTTCATATCGAAGCACATTGTTTTTGCGAAGGAGTACATAACCTCCGGCCTTGGTGAAGCAGCCTTTGGACCCGCAGGATATATGCCTACATCCCTCAACAAGAGCATGGAAAGTCGACGAAAAGTTGCTGTGGATGTGTTTATGGGCCTGCATCTCCTTCTCGAGGAAGAAAAGCTGGACATCATGACGCCCGAGTTCAGTTCTCCAGGTCGTGCCGACCTTCGAGTTGTCATGTGTCAAATTTCCAGGTGGCTCAGATGGCACGCCTTTTCTTCCATCTATGAATTGGGTATACAAGAAGACATTGACCCACGTCATGACCCTGGTATGTGAATTGGCCTTGCTTGGTGTATGATAGAGCTAACCGCTTCGCAGACCTGAATCTTCGACCTGGAATTCCTCAGCCTCCTGTACGGCCAGACGTCATCGACTGGATTCAATCTCGGCTCACGGGAGACCGTAGAGTTCCTTACATCACGCCAGCAGACGTGTACTACACCGGCACAAGGTTGACTGAGGCGGAGAAGCTCCAGGATAAACGATGGGAGGCCACTGTGCCCCGGACACTA
This sequence comes from Fusarium duplospermum, assembly GCA_003946985.1. Lineage (NCBI taxonomy): Eukaryota > Fungi > Ascomycota > Sordariomycetes > Hypocreales > Nectriaceae > Fusarium > Fusarium duplospermum. The sequence goes on along the minus strand of NKCI01000003.1, from coordinate 377,988 downwards.
ATGTTCAAGCAATTCTTCGGGTTCCTCAAACCGAGTACAACTGCCGTCCAAATGGTGGAGGCTATGCGAGATGCTGGCATCACGCCCCTGGTTCTCGATTCACTCCCAGAGGCTGTTCTAATTCCTCTCCGCGATGCTATTTCCTTGTGCCAGCCGCACCCTCCCACTTCTTGGTCCAAGGACCTTCTTGAATTAGTCGATCGCAAGGACATTAGCCTCATCCTGTCACCTGGGAAACGCCCTAAACCCAGCGTTTCCAAGATTTTGGTAAGACCCTATGGTTTACTGGAATACTCGTTCACTAATGCGGCCCTAGACACCCACACATGTTGCAACTTGGGATTATAGGCTACTATGCCAAAGCGTGGAAGACGCCAACACCCTTGGCTACGATGAAGGCGAGGGAACCGAGAGACAGGCTGTGATTCGTTCCCTCTTCAAAGAAGATCGACGTCTGAACGAGGCACAGGCACTGCTCTCCACAAACAAAGCCAGATTGGTCAGACTCGATCATGACCCAGAATGGCCAGAAAGCGAATATCTTGAGAAGCAAAAGGAGCTTGTAACAAGGATTGCTACAGGAACACTTGCCATTCCAGCTGGTCGAGCGCTATTGTATTACGGTCTGCGTTTCCCGCTGATCACGCAGAAGTTCCACATTGGAGGGTTCAACCTCAACTGCATCGTCAAGCCGACAAACACCACGGTTGGCGTTGACAAGTCACAATTCTCGGAGGAAAAGGTGTGCTGGAGCTTCTTTCACCAGGGTGCTGCTGCCGGTCTTGCTATCTCTCCTAAAGCTCATGGTATTGACACATCCTGGATTCTATACAACAAGCCCGGTCAAGAGCTGAACAACCGACATGCTGGCTTCTTGCTTGCACTTGGCCTCAACGGTCATCTGAAAGATGTCGCAAAATGGGTTGCGTTCAAGTATCTCACGCCCAAACATACCATGACTTCGATCGGACTTCTACTTGGCCTGGCTGCTTCATACATGGGAACAATGGACTCCCTCATCACTCGTCTACTATCTGTTCATGCTACGAGGATGCTGCCTCGGGGAGCAGCAGAGCTAAACCTGTCGCCGCTGACGCAGACCTCGGGCATAATGGGCATTGGGCTGCTGTACGCCAACAGTCAGCACCGTCGGATGAGCGAGATCATGCTCTCCGAGATTGAGCACATTGACCAAGAAGACGAGGAAGAGCCTTTACGGAGCGAGTGTTATCGACTCGCAGCCGGCTTTGCCCTCGGCTTCATCAACCTGGGTAAGGGTAACGACCTCAAGGGCTTGCACGACATGAGGGTCACGGAGAAGCTGATTTCCCACGCCACGGCAACCAAGAATGTTGAAATCGTTCACATTCTAGACCGCGCTGCTGCTGGAGCTGTCATGGCTCTTGCTCTCATCTACATGAAATCCGAAGACCAGATCGTGGCTCGCAAGATTGATGTCCCAGACTCGATCCTACAATTCGATTACATCCGCCCTGACATTCTTCTCCTTCGGACGGTTGCCAAGAACCTGATCTTGTGGTCCAAGATTGAGCCGACTTTCGCCTGGATACATAAGAGCCTCCCAGGCCCCTATCGCCATCGCTACAAGCTTCAATCCACCACCAAGTTGCGGTCGACTGACCTCGCGTTCCACAGCATAGTAGCTGGGCTCTGCTTCTCCATCGCTCTACGCTTCTCTGGTAGCGCTTCTCCAAAGGTTCGGGATCTTTTGCTGTATTATCTGGATCAGTTCATCCGAATCACACGGATCCCATCCTCAGCGAACATGCATCCTGAAGGCGTTCCGCCGTATGATGAAGAGCTGACTCGGTCAAACGCGCGTATGTGTCAGGATGTTTTGGCGCTTTCTGCTTCCATCGTCATGGCTGGTACAGGTGATATTCCAGTTCTTCGTCGTCTTCGGTCGTTACATGGTCGTGATGATCCAGATACCCCCTATGGATCCCATCTCGCTGCTCATCTTGCCATCGGAGCCCTATTTCTGGGATGTGGAACGGTGACCTTTGGAACGAGTAACCAAGCTATCGCCGCCTTGTTGGTTTCTTTCTACCCCATCTTCCCTACGAGTGTTATGGACAACCGCTCCCATCTTCAGGCCCTCCGTCACTTCTGGGTTCTTGCTACAGAACAACGATGTCTCGTCACCAAGGACGTTCTTACTGGCCAGCCAGTTTCTGTCCCTATCCAGATCAAGATGCAGAGCAACACGTCAACAGAGCCTATCCTCAGTCGCACGGCACCTTGCATCCTACCACCAATCGATCAGATTGCCAGTCTATCAACCGCTTGTGGTCCCCAGTTCTGGAATGTCGAACTCGACTTTTCCAATGAGGAGGTCAGAGACGCTTTCAGAGACACGCAGAGTCTGTATCTCCGTAGACGCCCACCACGCGAGGGCGCCTTTGCCTCAACGCTCAGAGCGCTGGGCAAGGATGAGAAAGGAAAGGACCCTCTGGAATGGGTCTTTGGGGTCGACGGGCTTCGAGGCATTAGCCACGCCGAACGAACTATTGTACTTGAGCGGGGTGACGAGACCCCGCAGGTGGGCAGTGCCATCGACGCAAGGCTGGAGATGGAGAAGGGTATCAGTGAGGGTACAGACCGCGAGCGGCTCGAGGGTGCGAGGTTGCTGTTCGAATGGGCAGGCGTCCGTGACAAGCTACGGCACCCTAGCCTGTTTGACAGCCAAGAGACTATCACAGAATCTCGAGCTCGCGGTGATGCCGAGGAAGAACATGAGGAGCAGGAGGCAACTTCAGAAGATGAAGCTGTCTGGTGGATGCGGGATAGTGTTGTTGAGAACCTCAAGGGGATGGTATGGCTTGCCAGCCGAGAGACTGATCAGTGAGGGCATTGAGCTTATCATCTGGTACATGTTTATGCTCATGACGGTGGTCGAGATGGTCATGCATATGTGGTGAACTTTGTAGGGCACTGTCTGTGGAGTAGAAAAGTAGCACATGTCGTTATGAGCTATGAGAACAATGATAGTCTTTGAAGCACACGAACGTGTATCACAGCTTCCGGTAAAGTCACAGCAGCTTGAGGCGAATAGATGATTCATTTCAACAGTCACGTAAATTCCATTATCCCCCCCTTTGCCTCTTCCCTTTTCCGAGAACGCCATGCAATGCAAACCGCATCACCGGGGATATACAGGGCCTTCTATCCGCCACTTCTCTCTCGCGTCGTCGGGTCCCTCGTTGTTTGCCCACGCCGCTTCAAACCTTGACCCGTCTTTGTGCTTCATCGATATCCTGCTTCGTCTCTTTTCCTCCTTTACTACACGAGTACTTTCGTGCGAGTAAAAAAAAGAAGACTGCTAGAACTCTCTTCTCCCACACGCACGCACTCCTTCACAAGCAGCGGAGGGCGTTTATTTCCCCTTTTGGATTGCGTTGCCCCATTTTGAGTTGTCGTAAAAACACTCGTCAAAGAAACCCCATCACGGGCTAAGATAGACATGCTCTTTAGTTTTTCGAGACAGCGGCGTTGAGGACCTGTGTCCTGAAGAATCCGCCCTTGGTCTTCTCAATCACCTGCTGGTAGACGTTGTTGGGAGGGTGGTTCATCACCACGGTGCCGTCCTGGCTGTCGATCTTGGCGTCCAGTCGTGTCTCTCGGATCAGGTTGACGATCCACTTCTCACCATCGTCGGGGTTCAGGCCCAGCTTGGAGCTGAGGTCTCGGATGTTCATTCGGCTAAAGATCTTGCAGTAGCTCTCGCAGATGAGGTGTCGGGCAGCGTCGACAAAGGCGTCGGCCGAGGAAGCGAGGAAGAAGTCGCTTCGGCAGACCTGCTCGGCCATGGACAGGGCCTCACGGGCAGCCTCAAAGTCGTGGGCAATGTAAAGAGCGTTGACGAACTGAGTGATGGGGTCGGTGTACTCGTATGCCTCCTGACGGACGTAGCGGATAATGTCCTTGACCTGCTTCTGCTGGATGGAGCTGTTGCGAGCGCGACCGCGGCCGGTGATAACGGCGGCGATCAGGTACCGCAGGATCCAGGGGCAAGAGGTCTGGATGGTGTTGATGTAGGGGGCGGAGAAGAACATGTCGAGGATGGGTTCCCGGGCACTCTCGGAGTTGAAGAGGGGGAAGAGGGACCAGTGGACCAGCATCGTTCGGTGGTCGAGCTGGGCACGGGGGTTGTTGAACAGCTTGGAGTCGATGTTTTCGCGGACATTCTTAAGTTCGTCAACGGCAGACTCCCAGTTGGTCTGGAGGATCTCTGAGGCGAGCTTGCCCCAGGTGGCAGCAGAGACCTTGTCGTTATCGGTCGACAGGACTCGGAACTGGTAAAGCATATCGGCGGCGGGACCGTACTGTCCGCATCGGAACTGGAACTGACCAAAGTCGTAGAGGGCGTTGACCATTTCCATGGTGACCTAGTCACACGTCCGGGTTAGCTTGTCTTGTCCATCCGAACTCGGCCGTGTCTGTGTCTGTCACTTACGCCGTGCTGGTTCTTGAGAAACTCCAAGTTGGCAACCTTGTCGCTTCGGAGTCCGTTGACAACCTCGTCCTGGGTCAAGAGGTCGGCGATCTTAGCGGTGGCCTGCTCGTACTTCTCCAGCTGTGACAGCACCTCCTGCCTCTTCTTGTTGTACTCGGCGGGGGCCTCTGCCACATCGTGGAGCTCGCAGTACATGGTCGCGACGTAATCCGTCATGTTTGTGTCCTCGAGGAGCTTGATCTTTGAGGAGAGGATCACCTTGGCCTTTTCGTCGTCACCCTGCTCATCAGCCCTCTCGCTCTCAAACTGGATCAGAGGGAAAAGAAGATGTCGGCTCAGGTGGCGCGCGAGGAGGGGCATGATGGACGAGCCGTCGGCCGAGACGGCGCTGAGAAGGTCCTCCATCGTGGGCGAAATAGTTTGGTATTCGGTCGACCGGGGGTGGTGGAGCGAGGGAGGATATATGAGGCGCCGCGAAAGTAAAGACGCAGAGCAGGGCAGAGGCCGTGATAATTGATTTGATGGAGGGGCAGATTTTTGGTGAATTTCGCCAATCCACCGGTGGTGTGGGGTGTGCCGAACTGCCCGGGGATTTACCGGCGATTAAAGGTCCATGTCATGTGATCCCGAGATTTTCTGGGAGAGCTTCAACTTCTGGGTGTGTCTGGGCATAGAGTTGCGACAGGCGAGAGAACGGCTCAGCGTGACCAATTGGGCGCTCATTGACATAAAATTCGCCAATTCCACTATCGTCAGAACCCACGAGGACCTCGGTTTTCCAAAAAGGGCCCCCCACGACGACCGATCTCGAATCTCGACCTCACGCCTCAACCCCAACTCACCTCCACCACATCTCGCCATGCGCCTGTTCGCCCCCCGATCCCTCTCTACAGGGTGCCAGGCTCTCCTCCAGAGACCTGTCCCCCTCGTCCAGCGATGTACCTACGCCTCGGCCAGCCAGCCCACCTTCAAGACGCACGCCGGATACAGGACCAATCCTCTCGATAAGCCCGTCAACCCGAACAAGAAGAACAAGATCCCCTACAAGGACCGCCCCATGAAGCGATCATTTGCTCCCTTACCGACCAAGACCGAGGAGCAACTCGCCGCCGCATTCCCCTACATCGTTCGCCGCACACCATACTCTCAACTTCCCGTCTACCAAAAGTGGATGTCTGGTGGCAACCGGGTGATTGTCTTGATCAAGAAGGTTGACGGCGACCGCACAAGGTTGGTGGAGGATCTGGCTACGGCGTTGGAGGTTAAGCGGTCCGATATCCGATTGAATCCAACGACACAGCATATCGAGATCAAGGTAGGACATTCTATTCTGGCTGTACATGAACCGAACCAGTCACTGACAGGTTACCACAGGGGCCGTACTTTAAGCCGGCAATGGACTGGCTGCTCAACGCAGGCTTTTAATCGAAGCATCGTGACGAGCTATACGATAGTGGGGGGGAACCATTGGATTTTATCCAAGCATGCATAGGGCGGCATATAAAAAGTGTACCATATTGACAACCCGTCAACTCCCGCAGCTGACTGATGAGAAATGTACAATACATGTAATTCAAGGCGCACCATCCATACAAACAAACGAACTAGAAGACGCTTTGCACAAAGTATATTTGGTTGTTCTCCATTCAACATCCTGTATACACCCGCGGGGAGTGATCGTCACCTCCTCCATGTCCAGTCCTGTTCAATCCCCCCAAAACCCCATCGACTCCAGAATGCAAGTCTAAACGCGAAGCGCACGCTTCAAATGACGACAAGACACCTATCCCATTTTCATCAAAACACTAACATACAAGCTTAATGGCCGGGTATTGCGATGTCAATCCAAAATAAAAAATTTCCCGTCAGCCGACGTGGGCGTATTATTTCCCTAAAGCGAAGAAAGTCGACAGTTGTTGGAGGACCTCATCCTTGCCCCACTCTGCCGATTGCATCGAAAGAGCGTCGAGGAGCGCCTGCGGTGATGGCACAGCCTTGGCTGGAAGGGATGATGTAGGGTCGTTGGGGTCTCTCGCCTTCTCGGCCAACCTCCGTAACAAGGCGACTGAGACCACCACCAGGTAGACCAGCTCTGGATCTTTTCGTGCCCCAGCCCGTGATCCACCATGAAGTTGTGGTTGCTCGTATAGTTGGCTGAGCTCGCGGATTAGTCTGAAGAGATTCTGGGCAAAGTCGTTGCCACTTGATAGCCAGGCCTTCGCGACTCCCGCATCATGTCCTGGTGCTATTGACGCTAGAATCTCGGCCGACAGTAATCCTTGCATTAGGAATGGCTTTCGAACCTCAACAAGCGAAGGGAAGTTGGGCGGACGGCTCTGAGCCTTGGCCTTGTCAGGAATTGGCGCTATTGCTAGGCCAAAGGCACGTGTGAGAAGCTCATAAGGAGGGCTGCTGCTGGAGTCCAATGCAAATACCGCCTTGTAGTGAGTTCGGTTCGGTTCGTCGCGGGCGAGCAACTTGGCTAGGGCATCAACGGCATGTGGTAGGTAGGCATGGAGACTAGGTTCGTATGGTGTAAAGAAGAGCGTTCCATCCGAGGTGGTAGGGTTGGGAGACGGGGCAAATGCCAAGAGGAATTGGAGAAGGCAAACAGCTTGCTCACGTCCTGGAATCTCCACTGAACCCGCGATGTTAGAGAGGAGGATGACAACATCCTTCATAAAGTCCAGTGTGTTGTTCTGGGACCGGAGAAGCATTGTGCGTGTACCCAAGTACCTTATTACCACGCACAGAAACTTGACGACGGACTCATCGGCGAGGACGCCATGGTTCTCGTTCTGCTCCCCTGGGAACGAAAAGTTGCGCAAAATTGTCGTGACGCATATTAAACGGTCCACGGCTCGATCCAGTTCGTATTCTTCCGTGCCGAAGACGGGGATCTCACGAACATTCCATCGTTCGATACGGCAGGCTCTCACCACATCTTCGTACGGTGAGATCTGGATCTCATCCGATACTTCGACGGTATGCTCTGCTAGCATGTCCACTTGCTCTTCAGCACACTCAATGAGAGCCTCTACCAACTCTTCACAGTATCGTAGTTGGATAAAATGCAACTGGTTCATGGAGCAAGATGCAGCAGCGAGGACGTCGAGGGCGAGCCGCACTTCTCCGTGAATTCCACTCTGCAAGCTTTTTGTGAGAGCACTGACGTCGATATTCCCCAGTTCCTGAAGGGGTGGCACATCTGGCTTCCAGCGTTCAAGTTCAGCGCCGAGCTTGCTAAAGGCTGTCAAGTCTACACCTCCAAATGTCGACAACTCGCGCGCACAAGGACTGTACTGGTCAGTCTGTGGGCCGAGGCGAGGCATCCGCTCCACCACAGCGCTGGGTGCTGCTGAAGCTTGTCGTCCCTCGTTCTGAGACATGCTTCCAACCCTCCGAGGAGCTGGAGAGGGGGCAGCTGCAAAATCGTTGATGCCAGAGGTATCCATTCCTTGTGGCATGTTGCGGTTCTGTCCAGGGATAACAGGGGTGGCTTGTGGCTGGACCTGAGCTTGAGGTGTCGAAAATCCGTTCACAGGAGGCTGTACTGGTTGCATCTGCTTCATAGGGGTCTGCTGTTGCATCTGAGGTTGTTGACCAGCCTGAGCCAAAGGCCCTTGATTCATTTGTTGGTTTGGTTGCATCTGTTTTTGCGGTGTTGCTTGGCCTCCCATGTTTGCGCCTTGGGCCTGTTGAGCTTGTTGAGCCTGCTGAGCCTGCTGTTGCTGTTGATGTTGTTGAGGTTGCTGTTGTTGCTGATTCTGTTGTTGCATCATCCGGGACTTCTGTTGATTCATCCACATTTCCTCGAACTTATAGAGGTTATGTTCGTAAATCTGCTTCAGCGTCTGTGGCACCGTAGGAATCTGAGGCGGTAGTCCAATCATTTGGGCAATATGGGGCCACCCGTTCCCAGCTGTGACCTGCTTGTATCCTCCCTTGTTTTGAACGGCCTGAAAGAGCATCATGAGGTTGACTGGCCTGTCCCCAATCATTGGATTAGGGTCAAGAGGCAAGCCCTTGTGGTTCATGAGAGTCGTGAGACTCTTCATGAACTGTTCAGGGTTAACATTTCCCATCCTTGGTTGAGGCCTCATGCCTCCCTGTGGCATCTGACCATTGGGCATTCCAGGTAGTTGCTGCTTAGGCATCATACCGCGACCCATGTTCTGTGCCTGCATCTGCGCCTGCATTTGTGCGTTCCCTTGAAGTTGCTGCTGCAGTCTCATTTGATATGCGGCCATCTTCTGCTGGTCCGTCATGCCTGGCCGCTGTTGTCCTTGCTGCGGACCTTGTTGCTGACCCTGCTGCTGTTGAGGAGTGCCCTGTTGTTGATGCTGGCCTTGCTGCTGCATCTGAGGAGGATACATGTTGCCCTGCATCTGGCCCATGTGTTGAGGCATTTGACCCATCTGCTGAGGCATCATTTGGCCAGCGGCCATCGCGTTCGGATTCGATGATGGACGAGCATTCGAGGGTGATGGCGCGAAGTTCGGGTTGTATCCTTGGGGCATGTTTTGCATATAGGGATTCGGCTGAGGTGTACCATGTTCGGAAGGTATTGGTGACGCCTGCGAGTTGAACTGCTGTGCGCTAGGCGAGAATGGATGAGGCGACGCGGTCGCGACCCTCTGAGGGACGCTACCTGGTCGCATCTGGTTGCCCATGATCGGTGATGGACTCGCGTTGGCAGAACCGTTTGGTTGAAGATGGGGGAATTGGCCGGGGTTTTGCTGGGGGACCGCGCCAGGCTGAAAGCCGCCGGCAAAGGATTGCTGCTGCGGCGTCTCGGAACGCGACGTCGGCAACATTCCGGGGTTCTGTCTCGGAGAGCCGGCGAGACTGTCTTCGCGAGGGCGAGGGCGTTTCGATGGAATCACCGAGTTGGTTTGATAGGCGGGATTCTGGAAGGAAGGTGAGGCATTGCGCATAGGACCAGGGCCATTAGGCATCGCGCCCATCTGCTGCTGGTTCTGAAACTGGGCAGGATTGAATTGGCCAGAGTTGGCCATGAAGGTGGAAGGATCCATCATGGTGCTGGCTGAGTTGGCGTCATTCATGTGTGGGAAGCCGTTGCCATTGTGGTTCGGGACGGCGTCGTTCATCCAGGTGCTCATGGCGATCGGCCCAACAGGCTGTGCGCGACGGAGTTAGCGGTCAGCAGGCACGCGACAAGCCTCCATGGAGGAGCGCCAGGGAAATGAGAATGCAATGACAGAAGGCTGAGATGGGGACGATGGGTGGGAGATGAGACGAGGCAGTGACACGGTGGTGATGGGCAAGTCGCGTCGCGGCGTGGGTTTGGTGGAGAGTGGTGTGGAAAGACCAGACCAGCGAAGAGACTTGGGTCAGCCTCTGCTGAGAACGGGCTGGGCAAAGGAAAAAAGAGTGGGCAATGGAAAAGAGCTCAGATTGGTTGGCAGAGTGGTCGGTGCAGCACGACGACGCGCTTCGCTCAGGCGGGAGATGAATGGATAGATGGGATTGACGGGACGGGAGAGATGGAGAGGGAGAAGAGCCCAGCAAAGCGCACGAGTGAGCGAGAGAGAGAGCCTTCCAGCGAGAGTCGCAGCCACCTCAGCAGTCCAACAGAGAGCGCCAGCGAGTGCTAGGTACGCCAACAGTGGAGAGTAGGGCGAGCGAACGAGCCGACCAGCCAGTGAGAGAGAATTTTTCGTCTCCGTCAGCAGCACCAGCGAGTAGCAGGGCGAGCCAGAACGCGCAGCGCTGAGACCATCCCAAGGCGCCAGCCAGCCAGCCAGCCAGGGAGTCGGCGACAACTTTCGTCACGAGCCTGGAGACGGGGGACACGGCGAGGTGAAGCGGCCGCCGTCAACTCTGTCGCATTCGTCGGCTAGGGGCGAGATGGACGGGTACGGGTACGTGAAAAGCCAGAACAGAGTGTGAACGGAAAGAAGCAGGTCTTACCTAAGGCGCGCGCGCGTTTGCAGTGACGGTGGATGAACTGCGAGTGCGCGAATGCTCGTCGGAATTGGCCTGGGTTTCAGCGGACGGTGAAATTGTTCCTTAGGTTGTCTCCAGATCGACTCGAGGCTGCGGCGCGATTGCTTGGCTGTTCTCGGCTTAGCGTCGCTTAGGAATCAGCTAGTCAAGTGGGCCTTTGACCAATCATGAGGTAGCGATAGTAAAGCAATAACCGCGGGCTCCGAAAAGATAGAGCGCTGGCCTGTGGGACGTATCAGTCGCTAACGAGAGGGTCAGTGTCAGCTATCGCGTCTCTAACGCCCCTGGCGCATTGCCGAATCCGGATGCATCGTTTTCCAGCGGCTACTGCATGTGATAACCATGGCTTTCAGCTGGTGATCCTGTTGAGGGCTCATAACGGATTGATGCACCAACTCAAAGCCATGAGTTTGCAGACCGGGCCTTGAAATCGATGTCCAACTCGATATTGGTTTCCATGTTCCGATTCGTTGCCAGGATGTCGCGGGTTTCCCATGCATGCATGTAGGTAGCCAGCGAGCAGTCGAGCGACGACATGACATGCTCGTCACCATCAGTTTTCAACACCTCCGTTGAAAAGGCGAAGCATCGGCCACTTTGGTAGTATCGGCCCACAGCTCTTTGTGTCGAGTGCCTCTGGTAGATGATTGGTGACTGTAATCGATGGGGTGGCTCGAGGTTGGAAATGAGTTGCGAATAGAATGCGACTCGTTCTCTATTCCATCGTTTCGGTAGGGCACAGTCGCCGGATCATCATGCCCAAACAACATATTCCGACTGAGATAAGACGGCAGCAGGTTAGAGTGTCTTCTGGCCTTGTTGTATCCCATTTTCTGCTCGCCAATGGAGGCGAGTTACGCTGCCCATCTGCCTGCAGATGCACGGGGATGCGTCGCACAGCTTCGCATCACAAATGCCCAATGTGACATTTCATCCACCGCGCGGCAGCTCTGCACACTGGTGCTGGTGCTGGTGCTGGTGCTGGTGCCGTCTCATCCATATCAGATCTGGTCGTAATCAGTCGACACTGGGCGCTGACAGCGCAGCCCCGTAAGTCCCAGCCCCCTGCGCCGTGCTCAGAGCCATAGACCTCTGGCTTGGGTGCTCAAAGCGACAACTGGCGTCTGTTCTGCACAGTGGCCCCCCCGCCAATGACCCGGTGCTGGGGTTCCAGGCGGCCATACCGTGAACCAGATCGGGTCCAAAAGAACGGACCATGTGCCGCCAACAGAGCTTGTCTCCCGTCTGCACCGCACCAGAACCACGCCCAACTCTCTCTCGAGCTTGCCACACCACTGCCGAAATCCAAACAAGTCCAGCTTGCCAAACCAGGCATGGGTTCATGTCTCTTCCTGTTTTCAAAAGGGGCGCAGGGCTGGTCGGGTTTTGAGTCCGGGGATTGTTTGTGGTGGCGCCTGATGCGGGCTGTCCACCCACCACTGGGGCTTCCCGAGTGGATGCCAATGGCCGCATCCTTGTCAGGCAGGTCGTCATGGCCAGAACAGCGCCGTCTCGAGTCACTCTGCCTTTGGGGGAGCCGGTGAAGGCGGTCGCCCTCGTCGTGTCGTCAAAACTCTTGATCGGTCGGCCATATTTCTAAATCAAACTGGTCCTGGTCGTTTTTGCTGTCGCCGTGTGAGTGCGTGTCGCTTGTCGCCGAGCCCATCGCGACTGACCTCCCACTAATAAGGCAAAGTACCCAGCGTCTTGGGGTCCCTGAAAAACCACCCAGCTTTGGAGGTGCCGGTTCGTATAAGTGAGCAGCTCGAGAGAAAACGATGAGCACAACAGCAACGCACGTCAAAAAGAAGCCGATGAGAACGAAATGAACGATGGGAAAGGAAACACAGAGTTTTGAGAGGGGAAAATGGGAGGGAAATGGGCAGCAAGAAGGAACGGGGGAAGGGGGGTAGTTATGTGAAAATACCTTACCTTACCTTACCTTACCTTTCTCCGTACCGCCAACGGCCTGGGCTTGCGACCTCACTTACTCACCTCCGACTTTGATTAACGAAAAAATTTCTCCGTCCAATTTGCTAGCATTTTATTGCTTTTATCGAATTTGTGCTACAGTCTAATCGCTTTTTCCAGCTCCTGCTATGGTTATCGCTTGGTCGACGCGACCGTGGGAGCCCATGTGCTGTGTGCATCTGCCTTTTTTCCAAAATGATTGCAGCCCCAACCAGAGAAGATCCGACAGTCTATTATCCCATGCCCCTGCCCTGATTTTATGATCTGTCCTTGTTCCTTTTTGTAAACTTTGTCTGTCCTCGGTCTCTTTCTGTTCTGCCTTATGTACAGTACCTACCTCGGTGCGAATCTCATCCGGGTCCAACCGCTTGCTGGCCCATCTTCTCATTTATTACTCACGATCCCATCGCCCACTCACACTCTCACGCGGTCGCGCACTGTACGATTCCAGATCACCCACGCGCCGACCCGGGTGACTTGGCAGGCCCTGTCCCCTGTACCACGGCCTTGAGCGATGGCCGCCGCTATTTACTCTTTGCCGTTTGCCCTCCGGTCTTGTCAGACAGACAGATGAAGGCGGTTGGTTTGTTACAGATGGCTTGACGTGAAGGAATGTCCGCCGCCTCGTCCTCAGATGCTCCCAAACCCACCCAGGTCCTTTGGGATGGGCCCAATATTCATGCTGGAGGAGCAGACCGGCCTCAATTAAAGAGTGTGGCCTCTTCCCCTCCTCTCCCTCGTCTCAATCTGCTCCTCCACGTCCCCTCTCGGCCGTTCACCGCGCCTTTTTCACGCCCAACTGCTTTTTCTCGCCCTGGCCATTCACTCACCCCACATGGAAAACGGGTCGGTGGCAACTGGGCAAGTTACAAGTGTCGGCAAATGCTTTCCATCCCCTCCATGTTTGTCATTTGGATGGGATGGCCATCGCCGTTCGTCTTCTGGCACGAGGGCCTGGTCAGCGAGAGCAGCGAGCGATCCACAGAACAGGGTCATGGTGGTTGCAGATCTGTCTCGCTCTAAAACGTCCTCCCTCTCCTGCCCGTCCCGATCCATAGTCCACCATTGCGAGAGCTACCATGGCATTGACAGCTCTGTCTGTCAGCCACGGCTCTCAACTCGTCGACACCTCCTGGCCAAGGGCTGCACAAGCAGCGGAGGTGTGGTCAAGCATCCGCCTCTACCGACACTCGACGGGAGGCACCTGGGCCCTGTCTTCCCATGGCCAAACCCAATCCTTGACTTATCTGACGCCTTGGTGTCAACGTTTCCCTGCATAGCACTAATCACAGGCTTGGACGTGGTGGCTGCAGAGCTCGCGGGACAGCAACAGCCCTCTTTATCCAAGCTTGACCGTAATATTAGACAGCATCTCGATCATTACCTTTAGGCTCCTGGTCATCACACGTCAGAGAAGGAGTGCTGTGCTGCATGTTGTCCCAAGCCTGGCCGAGGCATCTTTGCCCGGTGAGCCCAATTCGACCTGCGTCTGCCCATCCTCGGGGATCCGTGACCCCGGATAAACAAGTGGAAACGACTTAGATCAAGTCAAAGTATTCCGACCCTTACACATTCCGGTTCCCTTAATATCTCGCCAACCCGCCAGGCGTCATGAGGAGTTTAATCGAGTTGATTATTGAAAGCTGCCCCAATCTACACAGGATCAAGCCAGCTTGTCCTAAAGCGAAGGAGAGGCTGTAGCCTGCATGTAGAACGGCTTCGGACACCTTTTCAGGCGTCCCGTGCATACATACATGACGCAGAGTGCCGCCAGGCCAGGGCGTATGGGCCAACAATCGCGTGGCACCCCTTTCAGGAACTCATCGTCTAATGACTGGGGTTTCACCAGGACGGGCTCTCGGATGTGGTCAATGTCCCGCTTGTTCTCCCCGTGTCAGTCGGGCTGTTTGTCTACCTCCCTGATACGGAACACGAATCGACTCTGGCAAGGCCATGCCTCCTTGCGAAAATTATCATGGCCTCACCAATTGCCGTTGCAACCGGCCAGTTCATGTCATTTCAGCTCCCGTAAAGAAAGCCCTTCCCGGAGTTAATGCTATCCATTCATATGGAGCCCCACTGCGGCTCCCTGATCATCCCAAAGTGCTGGGTCACCCTAACGCCGGGCCGGGGCTGCAACCACCACAGGGAACCTTGGAGTTTGGCTCATCTAGCCCCGCGTGGGTGAATTGTATGTTTTGCAGATGAAAGCTCACTATCAATCAGCACGAATCCATATCACGATGCTCGTATCTGAATATTCGCAAAATTTAGTGAACCAATTATCAAGGGGAACACTCAGACTCAACCCTACAGCAACATCCATTCTCATACCCCTACGATAGTCTAGCCTGCATTCTCGGTCCACCCTTTCAATAAGCCAATTCCATAACGCCAAATTGACCATCAAGGCCGCTTGATTCTTTTTAGAATGACCCTTCGAGTCGCTAATTAAGCTCTCCGCCAATTGAACCTTATGTCGGCACCATCTTCTTCTTCGTATGCTCCAAAACCAGTCGAATGCTTTCGTCCAGGTTCTCCAGCGCCAAATAACCATCGATCCATGCCACTGTTTTCCTTTGAAGTTCCGCCTGGTCGGTCGTCTCGGGCAGATAGTGGTTCAGGCGTGCAAGAACCTCCCTCAAGTTCATGGGGAACTCGGCAGTTTGAGGGTTTACACCAATGATGGGCTGGCGAATGTGGACATTGCAGGTAGCTGGGTGGTTAGGATACTCCTGATCAAGCACATCCAAGACATGCTGAGAAATCCTGGGCTGAGAGGCGAGCTTGTTGAATGACGCAAACAATTCGAAGAATGTCTCGGCAACATTGGCGTTGAAAAATGCCTGTTTTCTGGATATATCGAAAATGGCCATGGGAATAGCACCGTCCATGGCGGGGTTTGACGCAAGCTGTTGAGCCGACTGCTTGTCGATGACCTTGGCTTGAGATTTGGAAGGTTCGGGGAGATCCTCGTCGTCTTCGTCATCGCTGTCGATAAGCCGCAATTCGTCGCCGTCCTCGATGCGATCCGGTCGAAGCACGTCGTGGCCGGGCTTGGCTGTCTCCTTGCGCTTGTCCACCTTCTCCAGCCACTCCATCTCGCTCCTGGCATATTCCACCCACAACTTCTCGTTTGTAGTGCAAAAGCGGCATCCTCGCATGAAGAATCCTCGCGCAGCAGCCATGTCGCCATTCTTTGCGGATCGGCGGCCTGCCATGGCCCACAGCTCAGGGTCGGTGGGCATCATGCGCAGGGCATTGGTCATGGTCTTGCGCCATCGCTTGCTCGCCTTGACGCTAGACGTGTACGATAGATACTCTCTCCAGAGAGCACCGCTTCCCGGATGTCGGTTTACGCCTCGCTCATAGATAGCCAGTGTGCGGGTTTGGCCGGCGTGGGCAGAGTTGAGATGGCGGATCTTGAGGCGCTTGCAGCGTTTGCTGCGGAGAGACTCGAGGGATTGCTCCCATTGCGCATACGAAGCCCAGTCCGAGGGTTTGTTTCCAGGAGAAAGGACCTTGTGCTCGTAATCGTTGCGCTTCTGGACAATGGTGCGGATCTCGTCCTAGAGGTTAAAAGTCAGCCAGCGGTCAGAGCTGGGAAGAAAGGATCAACGCACCTTGGAAAAGATTTCTTTCTCCTCCCACTCTCGCAGCTGAGGAACAGCGCGCTCGAGATAGAATCTCGCCTTCTCGGCAACACCGGCCATTTCAAGCGTTCAGCAAAGGTGACGGGTGGATATCAATCGTGTGTTGAAGATGGTCAACGTCAACCGTGAAGCAAGAATTTTCCCACAAGGCTGCCCCCGGTCGACAACTTTTTAGCGGGGCGCTTCAGCCTCGGGGTTGGATCGCGTCAGAGCGGAGAGCAAGGTAAAATCTGAGCCCGCCTGGGGGACAGGCAACTGGGTTGGAGCCCCAGGGGCCTGGCAGGCGTGCCAGGCTAGGTTGTCCCTCGGCGGCCGCGGGAAGGCGCGCGCTAGGGCCAAGATCAATTCCAAAACACCCCTGGTCTTGGCTCCACCTGACAATTATTACGTCGCGAGAGGTAACGTGAAAGCTCCGAGGTCCGCTGTGTTGGCCGATACAATCTCACCACTTCCAAGCTCATTTCAGCCTTCTCTCGTTCAGATATTTAAGACGTCGTTCCCGGATCTCCCGGACGGGATACTAGAGTGTTTGTTCTGTCGTTCTCTCACTCGAAATGTCGTCCAAATACAAGGATAAGGACACTGGCGTCGTCCTCAGCTTCAACGGAAGCTTGGTGAGCTGGGCGCACACTGCCATCGCGTACAGTATGTCCTGCTTGTCGTTGTTTGCGCCCTCGTCCTCGTCCTCGTCGCAAATGTTGTCGCTCGTTCCATCGATCGCGAAGCTGATTCCTATCGTCTCTAGCTGCCTTCCTGAGCGCCTTGGTCATCGGCGTCTACCTGCATTACCACAAGATCGTCCAGAATGAGTTCTACGGCTACCCGCAAGAATGGTTCCCTTCGGTGTCGGCCACCATTGGCGATCGCTACCCCGAGCGCTCCTTCTTTATGATCTTCATTGCCATCACAGCGGGTGCGCGATCCTGGAATCATTCGCCATTCGCGCATTACTGACGGTCGCACGCAGGTCCTCGATTCGCCCTCGTTGGTCTCTGGTATCTCCTCACGCGCAGGCCCGGTCACAAGCTCCCCACCTTCGTCGCCCTCATGGGCCTCTTCCGAACCCTGACTTGCGGCGGATGGACATATATCACTTCTACAGATGATCACGATTGGCACGATATCCTAATGATTTCCTACATTGTCGCGACGCTTCCGTGGACGACGGGTTGCATCGCCCTCAGCCCCGCCAACCCCCAGGCCATCAAGTATCGCAAGTACCTGGCATCTGCCTTCTTCGGCACGCTTGTCCCGTTAATCTACTTTTTCATCCAGCACAAGGTCCACCGTGTTGCTGGGGGTAAGACAGCCGAATGCCCTGTGCTCCCCATGCCCCGCTAATCTCGCGAAACAGCCTATACCACATATGCCTTCTTCGAGTGGTCCTTGATCCTCTTGGACGTAGCGTTCGACGCTGTCACGGCGCTCGATTTCAATACCTTCGACATTGTAGTCAAAGACGTCAAGGGCGCGAGCAAGGGGTACGTCCAATGGCTTCCCAGATAGTCTTGAGCTTTTGAGAGAGCCTTTTTGCCCAATATACAAGTTAGAAGGACACCGTCTAAGTCTGTTGCAGTGAGAACCGATCTTCCGTCCCATCTGCCGTCCTAGAGAAGGAGTAAGTACTTGATTAGCCATTGTTCAGGATACGGTCGTTAACATGAGCCGTTAGAAAGGAACAGGCCACGGGCGGCGTCTTTGCTACCCGCTTCAGCTGGTCCGAGGTTTTTGATATCGCCGCTGAAGTCTATCATGGAGTAGGTTCAATCCAATCGCTAGCACCAGCAGAGATCTGACCTATCATAGTACGTCTTCTGGACCATTCTGACCAGTCTCGGTCTTGTGGTGTGGTGTAAGTTGCCCAAATCGACAGATGCTACGCTGTGTTCCTGACTGAAATAGACTTCCCGCTCTGGTACATGGGCATTTCTGGATACGAGGTCCTTGTCATGACGACTGTTTCTCCATTTTTGCTTGCCAATCGCTCTGTGCGATCCCTGGTGGTGAACAACCTCCGTATTGTTCACATGTTGTCTCTAGCAGGCATTGCCGCCTACCTTGTTGAGGAGCCCAGTTTGCGTCTTTTCACTGTTGGTTTTGGCGTGACAATGTCTTGCTTAGGCTGGGCAGCCACTCTTTTCACTGAGTCTGCTCATGAAGGCCGTCTCGAGTCCAAGATTCTTGGATGGATGATTGGTCTCATTCTATCGTCTACTGCCAAATTTGCTTGGTGGACCAACAACCCTATCTGGCCCATTATGCATGCTGCGAACGGTGGATGGAACAATACCGGACTTGTGCTTGGTATTTTGGCTGCCCTTCGGTTCACTCGACGGGCCCCTCTCACCGTTGGCATCAACACTGTCCCTGCTAAGACCGGCTCGAGCTTCCTTGCTTCTCTCGGCCTTGCTGGACTCTTCTTTGGTCTTCACTCGCTACTCTCCGACACCAGCACCATGATTCTCTGGGGATGGGAAGGATATCCTATCCGAGGACCCTACTTCTCTACTCACGGCTGGCTCACTGTTCTCGCCATGTCACTTGGACTCTTTGGCGGACTCTGGCAGCCCAGAATTGCTAGCAGCTGGGGTGTTTTCATTGTTGGCTCGATTGGTGCCGGGTTCCTGACTTGCTATAGTCACTGGCCCGGATATTATGGTGCTCTCACGCTCGCTGCGTATCTGATGGCATTCTCTGTGCCCATCCTCACTCATGGAGCCAAGACGAACCCGGCGACGACTTTTGGAGTTGGCTTCCTCATCTACAACTTCTTGGTTCTATTCCACGTCTGGGTCGTAGCCTATGCCTTTGTCCCAGGCGGTCAGCTCGTCCGTGAGCATACCGATTGGATCATGATCTCCATGATGGCCTGTATTGGTGCAGGTGTCTTTGGTATTAACGCCTCGGGTCCTCAGCGACAAGCATCCAAGCGGGCCCTGCCCACTCAGAGGCGCAAGTACTTTGGCCTTTCCACCATTATCATTAACATCTTCTTCCTCATTTCCGCCTTTAGGCGTTTCCCGACTAACGACCACAAGCCATACCACCCTGAGGACCGTATCCTCACTGCTGGTATCTGGACAATTCACTTCTCGTTCGACAATGATATGTGGGCCTCGGAGTACCGCATGCGAGATCTTATCAAGGAGCTTGAAATTGATGTCATTGGTCTGCTCGAATCTGACAACCAGCGCATCATCATGGGCAACCGTGATGCTACCCAGTTCCTGGCTGAGGATCTCGGCATGTATGTCGACTACGGTCCGGGACCTAACAAGCACACCTGGGGTGCTGCTCTCCTGTCCAAGTTCCCCATTCTGAACTCGACGCACCATCTTCTTCCCAGCCCTGTTGGCGAGTTGGCTCCTGCTATTCATGCTACTCTGGATGTCTATGGACAGCTGGTGGACGTGTTTGTCTTCCACTCTGGCCAGGAGGAAGACGTGGAGGACCGACGTCTTCAAACTCAATACCTCGCCGAGCTCATGGGCTCGACTCCTCGCCCAGCATTCCTTCTTAGCTACCTGGTGACGAAGCCACTAGAGGGCAACTACAATACACACGTTAGCAAGAAGTCGGGTATGCACGACGTGGACCCCTCAGACTGGGACCGTTGGTGCGAGTACATCCTGTTCAAGCGCCTTAAGCGTGTGGGATACGCGCGCGTCAGCCGCAGCAGCATCACCGACACTGAGCTGCAAGTGGCCAAGTTCAAGATCCCCGAGTCACCCGAGGAGATCGCCAAGCTAGAGGCTCAGCCTGCCAAGGAGCGCAACCGCCGGGTGAAGGAGAAGGAGGTGCCAAAGGGATGGAGATTCCCGCGCAAGTTCCGCGGCGAGGGCGTGCGGGAGCATAGATACCACGTTTTCGATGAGCCCAGGTACTTTAACTAGGCACTTTGGCTAGGGAGGCTGGGCGTTTTCATCATGGGTTCTTTTCTATGCTGGGTGGCTGGTAATATGGGAGGACTTAATGTGGTGTCGGGACGGTGGGAACAATGTGCTACGAGTAATGTAGGATCGCATAGTCTACGAACTTTATGTTACCACGTACAATATACCTATTTATTCCTATTAGGTCAGTTGTCGCCATTTAGTCATGGATATTCTTTGTTGCTCTTGAACTATGTTATGTCGAGAACGTAAGATATGTGTGGAGCTATAGGGTAACTACCCAACCAACTTGGCCAAGCACTCATTGTCCTGTCCCCAAGTTTCACATGTAGATCTTGGTATTTCTGTTGGTGGCATTATAGTTTGATGCTTTTCCTGGTGCTACCTTCTCTTCCTGAAAGCTTGCGTTTTGGATCTGGCACTACAGCGGCAGAGAGCAAGCGGTGTAGTTCGTGTTTGTTGATAAGTGAAAGCAACTCACATCACATGTCCCATCACTAAGCCATCATCAAACACTAGTAATCTCCATGCTACCCTGTCAGCCGCTGACCACCACGGAAAAAGCCCTATCACGAAACCAAAACCCACCAATAGACCTCGATGCAAAAAGAATCGGGCGTCAAATCTGCGTTCCAGCGAGGTGGAACCCGGCTCTGGAAATCTGAGGTGTCCCCACCTCCGACTACCAACGGCCGAAGCCCCCGATCCAAGCCCTGGCCGATACCCCACAGCGCGGCCAGAACCGCACACTATCGGGGATGACGCAAAGGTTTCTTGCTGATGGGTAGCACGAAGGACACCTCCATTTCCAAACCAGGCAGGAAATGAAATGGTTCCGCATAGCGGGAAGAGGACCGCTGTTGCAACAGAGCAGCCAAGGCCGAGGCCCGTACAGCTGGAGCTTTCCCCAGGACTAGGAACGGCCGCCGAAGGAGGGGAAAAAAAGGTGGACATGGCTTTCGTATTGTGAAGCTAGGACCTTCAACCGATGCTACAGAAAAGGTGCGGGCAGACCAAGATACGGTACATGACGGCATCCTCCAGCGGGCGGGTAAGCTGGAAAGAGATTTGGGCTTTGGCGTTCTGGCTGTTGCCCTAGGAGGAAGTCAAATCGGGCAGATGACCTCGCGAACAATATCAAGCTAAGAATAGCCCTCCCTGGAGTTGGGGCAGCGGCGTGTGACCTTGAGGAGCAAGCCAACGAGGAGGTGGCATTTTGCAATGTGCGTTATCTTCCGTCACCGTGACATTGGGTGAATTCACGAGCTTAGGTACGTACTGGACGTGAAGTTGTCTCGTCTCGTCTACAGCTTGAAGGTGGATGAGAGGCTGGGCATTGAAATACCGACAGCATCCCCAGATTGAAGCTACAAACAACAGAACCTCCAAAAACTCCAATTCTCCAATAACCATCCCCATTAACTTCCCCGCCATTGGATCTCTAGCTTTAGCCCTGCTCTCCCCCCAAGATCCCATCTTCACATCCCGTCCCGTCACAATTCCGCGATTTCCAATCCGAACCTAGCCGCCTCGGCACTTGGGGTCAATCGATAAGCCTAGTGTGCCGCAACAAGCCGACCAAGAGCGTCATGCTTGTTATCGTTCGCTGGTAGAGGGCCCAACTACAAGAAGAGAATAAGAGAACTGTAGAGTGTGAGGGTGGAGTGGTCACGGGTTAGTGCCTTGTCTTTGTGTGTACTCCTGCCCCCGGGACATCCGCTGCTCAATTGTTTCCTCTGGAATCTTTTCCGTTAAAGATTTGTGTTAATGAAAGAAAGACGAGATGCAGTTTGATCTGGGACACTTGTGGATTTACTTGGGGGTGCTGGTTGGAGGAGGAGCCCTCTATGTGAGTACTTATATGGGAATTGTTTCAACCGTGTACACCAAACTAACAACATCCAGACCTTTGGCCTCGTTGTATATCGAGTCTTCTTCCACCCCCTAGCCAAGTATCCCGGCCCCTTCCTCGCCAAGATCACCGATGCCTACCAGCTCTATCACGCCTGGAAGGGCGACCGTCACCTCGAGTTCTGGCGCATGCACCAAAAGTATGGACCTGTCGTTCGCTTCGGTCCCAACTCGCTCTGCTTCAACTCCAACAAGGCCCTGAAGGAGATCTTTGGCTTTCGCACCAATGTTCGCAAGGCAGAGTTCTACAATGCCTTTGTCCACCCAACCGCCAACACCCACAACACCCGCGACAAGGAGGTGCACGCTCGCAAGCGCCGTGTCATGTCTCAGGCTTTCTCCGAGAGCGCCATGAAGGAGATGCAGCGGTATATTCTTAACAATGTCCGCACCTTTTGTGAGCAGATTGGAGCTCTGGATGGTTCTACTGAAGAATCCAAGGGATGGACTAAGCCCCGTAAGATGAGCGACTGGTGCAACTACCTTGCCACGGACATTCTCGGCGACTTGTGCTTTGGTAAGGCCTTCCATATGCTGGAGAGCGAGACGAACCGATTCGCCCTGGGCCTTGTTGAGGCTGCGACTACTCGCCATCTTCTTGTAAGTGACCCCTAACACTTGAAGGGGGTTAGAAGCTGACTTGACCAGTGCGGAACTATGCCCGTGGTCGACAAGCTCAAGCTGGACAAGGTCCTCTTCCCCGGACTCGCTGCTAAACGCGCCCGTTATATGGCCTACAGCAAGGGCCAGCTGACTGAGCGTACCAAGCTCGGCGAGGAGACTGATCGACGTGACTTCTTCTATTACCTCCTCAAGGCCCGCGATCCCGAGACTGGCCAGGGTTTCAGCACCCCTGAACTCTGGAGTGAATCTAACCTGCTGTAAGTGATGATGTGAAAAGGTGAATTAAGACTTGGGCTGACATGCGGGAATAGCATCATCGCTGGCTCAGACACTACATCCACCGCCATGGCTGCTACTCTCTTCTACCTCGTCCGCTGCCCCCGAGCCCTCAAGAGGGTGACTGAGGAGATTCGAAGCAAGTTCAACGACGTTGAAGAGGTTTGCCAAGGTGCTACTCTGGCATCCTGCACTTACCTCCGAGCCTGTATCGACGAAGCCATGCGCCTGTCCCCTTCTGTCGGTGGCATCACCCCCCGTGAAGTCCTCCCCGGAGGCATCACGGTCGAGGGCCGCCCTATCCCCGAGGGTACTGTCGTCGGCGTGCCGCACTATGCTATCCACCACAACGAGTCGTACTTCCCCTCGCCGTATGAGTACATGCCCGAGCGATGGCTGGCGGGCGCCGTGAACCCCCTGACCAACGAAAAGACCACCGCGGACGAGGTCGCACTTGCGGCGAGCGCATTCTGCCCCTTTAGCATTGGTCCCCGAGGCTGTATCGGAAAGGGTCTGGCCTATGTCGAGATGACTAACACGCTGGCTCGCACCATCTACCTGTATGACATGCGCAAGGCCATCGGCATCGTTGATCCCGCCGAGGGCAACCCCAACAATGAATGGGGACGACACCGAGTGACCGAGATGCAGCTGGTTGACATCTTTACCAGCGCCAAGAACGGACCCATGATTGAGTTCCGCAAGGCTGAGCATGCGTCGGCGTAGGATTGATGTGTATATACTCAGATAGTGTATATGGTTGAAGATGAAAGAGATGGCAAGATTGAGATGACGGCTCATGATGAATACTGAATGAGGAAAAGGAAGAGTAACTAGCATACCAAGTATATCAAGTTAAAATGAACCATTCAAATACTTGAAACAGCTCCATAAAATGCTGACGCCTGCATGTTCTCGGGGCTTCGCTTTGGTCAAGGTTGAGCCACGGACTCCGTGCAGCTCATCCTTTCAGTAGCAAGAAGTAGCCACTGAACGAGGCCAGCTCCAGTAGGTAGTTGAAGGTTGAGATGGGCTTCTGAGGGGAAACAGCCTGGAAAAGATGACAAGTGATACGGCTGGTTCAAGAAGAAAGATGGAAGATACATCCCCAAGATGACAATGTGTATAACCCCAGCTATTGATCCATTGAGATGAATGATATGGAGTTGATCAAAGCAGTGAATAAACGTGAGGAGGCCCGGAGGTATGGGTGGCTTTCCAGGGGCTGAATGTAGGGGCCAGCGCTGGGTGCCCCGCTAATTCGCAGATCGCGTTGTGGCCGCGCAGAAACTTGCCTGAGCCAACCCAACGAGGCTGGGAGTGGATGGAAGGCTGAGCAGCTCTTTTATCTCCAACCTCTCCTTCTCTTTCATTGTTTAGGTTCGAGTCCAACGGCCTTCTTTTCGCAAGGGAAAGAATACCTCGATATGAGGTAGCCTCGACCTCGGCGACATCGGATTTTATCCCCAATACGACCCTGCGCATCTCGTCAAGATGACGGTGTGTAGATTCTTTCAGCAGGGCAACTGCAAGTTTGGAAGTAAGTCTTGCTTGGGCTGGGCTGCATTGCATCACCAACGCCTTCTCCAAAGCATAATCTACGGCGCTGACATCTGGCCTTTAAGACAACTGCAGGAACGAACACCCCAACCCCAACAATAATCGAAACCAAACCTCGAACCGCTTCGGAGCTCTGGGAGGAGGAACCAACAGCGTCGCCGGTACGACCTTTGCGACATGGCTTGGAAAACACGCGTTAACGCAGCTGCAGACAAGTACAGCATCACGGTAGAGGCCATCGAGCGAGACTTGACAAACGAGACGCCGCAATGGATCCTATCGGCGTATGCACCCGGCCGAGACGCCCCCGGGCAGCTCTTTGGAGGGTACCCGCGCGAGCAGAGCTTTGAGGAGCTGCGCCTTCACTACGTGATGGGCAAGGCCTCTGGAAACGAACAGCAAGCAGTGAGAAGACATTTTACTACCTCTGGATTGATAATGGAAGCTAACTTTAGTAGTTGAACGAAGCCCAGGAGCTCTGGACAAATGCGCAACAGCAGATGCAAAACGCCGTCCGAAACGCCCAAGAAGCCGTCCAATTCATAGTCAGCGCCGAGAACAACCACCCGAACCGACAGGATATCTGCAAGGAGAGGACAGAGGGAGCCCCTTTTGGAGAATTCATCGTCGGCAAGCGACCAAAGTCGATGCTGGATGTGTTTACCGGCCAACCTCATAATCAGAGTTCCCTTGCGAACTCCTCGCCCTTTGGCGGCGGCGCTTCAGCTGGGCAAAGTGCTTTTGGGCAACCTTCTGCCCTCGGCGCAAAGCCAAGTCCCTTTGGCGCGCCGTCTTTCGGGCAACCTTCACAGCCGAATACTCAGGGCAGTGCTTTTGGTCAACCATCACAGCCTGGGCAGACAGGATCGGCCTTTGGTCAACCGTCGCAGTTGGGACAGGGAGCGTCGGCGTTCGGACAGCCATCGCAGCCAGCTCCTGCATTTGGACAGCCGTCGCAACCAGCTCCAGCGTTTGGTCAGGCGTCACAGCCAACTTCGGCTTTTGGCCAGACGTCAGCCCTTGGTGCGAAGCCCAGCCCCTTTGGCGCTCCATCTTTCGGGCAGCCGTCGCAACCGAATGCTCAAGGCAGCGCCTTTGGCCAGGCTAGCCAGCTTGGTCAGAAACCAAATCCTTTTGGGGCCCCGACGAATACGAACAATAACGCGAGTCCCTTTGGGTCTGCGGGCAATAACAATAATGCTCCCGCAGCGAATCCCTTTGGTGCACCTAGCGGCGGGTTTGCCAACAACCAGAACTCGAGCCCATTCGGAAGTACCAACAACCAGCCGGCCAACTCTGGGTTCAGCTCATTCGGAAAACCTTCACAGGGCGCTTCGCCCTTTGGCCAGCAACAGAATGCTCCGGCAGCATCGGGTGGCTTTGCTTCTGCTAATCAAGCACCAGCCCAGAATGCCAACAACCCCTTCGGTCAGCCGTCACAGCCACAACCCAATGGTTTCGCATCGCAGAACAACCAACCAGCGAGCAATCCATTTGGCCAACCATCACAACCTAATCCCTTCGGTCAACCCTCTGCAGCACCTGCAGGCGCGAATCCCTTTGCCTCGGCTCCGTCTCAGGCTCCGAAGCCCGCAGCAGCGGCGTCTTCTGGCGGTCCATACCCTCCAAACAGCAGCAAACAGCACCCACCGATTGAGAGCTACAGCTCCAAGGGCATGGATGGCCGACTCACCATGTTTCGTGGCAAGCCAGTTACATACAAGGATAACCTACCAGGTATCCGAGACTTTGATGGGACATGGCGACGGATCTGGTTCCCGGATGGCCCACCGGGATATTCAAAGGACACGGAGCTTCCCCCTGAACAGTACGACGACAAGTCCAAGGCTCAGTGGATGGCATTTGCCCAAAAGGGCGAGTTTGAGGGCGGCGTGATGCCTGAGCTACCACCGCCAAGGGAATGTACACTTTGGAACTTTTGAGGAGAGCAGTGAGCCGCTTGAAGTTTTTGTTATACGATAGAAAAGGGGTGGGAAATGAGCGGCAGGCGTTGTATGTTTCAAGAGATATTCGGCTCTGTCCATTCACAGGCGTTAGGATGATTACCGACGAGGTACCTAGGATGCATAGGATTGTACAGGTTCAAGGTCCATTGAATTGAACGGATGTTCAGGATGGCTCAAGCTAAGCTACTGCCTCTATATGAAGTTGATGTTTGTGTGATGGATGCATAGACTATTTGAGACCTGATTCTGGCTCATTATGAGTCTTGCTATTAAGGCTTGCAGTGGCAGTTGGCGGATAGCAGCCGAAGAAGCTAAGCCGTAAATAGAAAGGTGCATTCATAATGTGTATTTATGATTGGCTGAGTTGGTGCTGCCAGCTCATTGTACCTTTGTACCACCTCATGCCCATCGTCAGCCTGCAGTGAGCATCCACTTTCTGATGATTCATCCGGCGATGAACAACGTCCCTGGTCGTATTCAGCCACGGCCTTTGATCCAAGTGATGGGCGACAGCCTATAAAGGAAAATTATCTCCTGCAAGATTTGGTCTATAGAGCATTGTCGCTTATTTTTGTCACCCCGCCTATTTATTTCACATTCATCTCCAAGATACCTACCTACTCAACGAGGGGCACCCTCCACCATGGCCTCTCTACCTCCCCTCGCACCCTTCCCTCAGGCCTCATGGCGACAACACCTTTCACCCAGCGAATGGAACTCTCTACTCGACGCATGGACATCGCTATGTCGTGCTCTTGTCGCCCTACCCGACAAGCAGCTCAAGGGAGTGCTCTCGCACGATGATTCTGTAGCCACCTTTCTGGCCACTTTTGCAGAAGAGACGGCCAATGCGGGCTTCACAGTTCTGGAATCACACTCGACGACACTACCAAAGGCGGTTTTCCAGCTCATTTCTAGAGTGCTTACTCTTTCACCGCCACCGCAGCTTCTGGGCTTTCCCTTTCTCGCAGATGTTGCAAGGATCTTTCCACGGAAACTCACAGCACCTCTCATCGCCCAACTCTTCCAGCAACATGCCGCACCACTGGAATCGTCTCTTTCAGCACTGAAGAAGCAGCTTATCCCACAGCTGGACTCGGGAATCAAGGGCAACCTGAAGCTCGTTGAGGCTCAACTTACACGCCTGAACTATTTGCTTCACGCCTCACCGGATGCTTGCACTTTGTTTCTCGCAGGTGCTGATTTCCTCGATGGACTGGTTGTGTGCTTCCGCGTCATGAACCCGCCCCTACGGAAGGTTATTGTGACGACGGCTTACCTGTGTCTCATCGGGCTGATAGATGCCGAGCCGGCCAAGTGGTCGATGTTGAGCGATCAGCTATATGCGCTTAAAGATGCGGCTGACGCCCACAAAGCTGGCCCTCTCAATGTTAATGACTCCCTGGTCCCGGAACTAGTTACGAACACCCCTCTACTCAAGATACTACTACGGAGAGCAGAAGATTCTGGAGCGGCTACGGATAACCTGAAGAAGCGAATTACGGCACTGGAGAGTTTTAAGAAGGGCCCCATGGTACGGCCAAAGCGTCTGGTGAGACGAAAAGTGGACAAGGGCAAGGGCAAGGAAACTCAGCATGACGTGGATGCAGATATTCATGTTCATCGAATGAGCCAGATCACTCAGGTTCAAGACCTGTTCCCCGACTTGGGAGCTGGTTTTGTGGCCAAGTGTCTAGACGAGTATGGAGATGATGTCGAACAAGTGGTTGCAAATCTGCTGGGTGAGAGTTTACCACCTCATCTGGCTGGTGCAGACCGCAGCGAGCCCTTGTATGCCCCCTCGACGCATACATCTCCCTTCATGACTAACATACATAGGACATCACATACTGAACCACAACATACGGAACTTGCACCACGACCTACGCCTCCTCAGGTTCCAACACGGCACAATGTGTTTGATGATGACGAGTTTGACCGCCTAGCCATGGACGTATCCAAGGTTTCCTTCGGAAAGAAGCCCGGGAAGAGCGCAGATGAGATGCTTAAGGACAAGGCTAATGCGCCTAACAAGTCGGCGATTCTTTCTGCTCTGGCGGCATTTGACTCTGATGATGATGAACGCGACGATACCTATGATGCAGCGGATGTGGGTGGCACGGTTGATGCCTCGAACCAGGAAGCCGATGGTGCAAATGATGGTAACGAGGAGACATTATTCCGGACGTACCAGATGGATCCCAAGGTATTTGATCGCGACGCGGCCAGCAGGAGAGGTAACCCACGAGCGAAGTTGAGGGAGGAGACTGGCATGACAGACGAGGCCATCGAGGGGTGGGCCCTTATGCTGGTGAGAAATCCTCAGCAGAAGCGAAGATTGGAGGCAAAGTATGCCTTTGCCGGCCAACAAGCGCAACTGGAGCGGACCTCCTGGAGGGCAACACCGACAGGATCGGGAGAGGAGAGTGAAGCAGATGGAGGGTCATCCCGAGGTGGAAGAGGGGGTCGCGGGCGAGGACGGGGACGTGGTGGCCGCGGCAGAGGAGGCAATGTCGCCGGGCCTGCAGGAGAAAAGGAGACCGAGTCGGCCAGGAGGAACAAGGAAGCCCATAAGGGATCTCGGGCGAATCACAACCGTCGTGATGCGCGGGCCAAGAAGATGGCACGGGGAGGCTTCGCTGCCTGATTCTACTCACCAGCCCTTTGTCTCTTTGGCTTGTTGAGGCTTGGACAACTGGTGTGACCTGATGCTCTTCTCTTTTGCGGCTGATTTAGAGCGGCATATGAAGGACCGTACAAGTCTTCTGGGTCTAGCGTGAGGGCATACGGACTCCTCGCGTCTGCTATCATGGGGGTTCCTGTCCCTGGCCCCGGCGTGGGTGAGAGGATGGTGTTGAAGGAGGAACCGGCCTCTTCGACGCCTGGATAACAACGGTTGTAGTCTCTGGGAGTAGCTAGCTCAGAGGCAGCCTCAATAGAGGTGAGGTCCTGGTCGGCGTCACCAGTGCCCATGATCATGCTCTGTAGTGACATGCGTGAACTCCTACGACTATCGAGGTAGGTTCGTAGGTCGTAGCACTGACGACACGAGGGATAAGGGGGGATACAATCAGCTTCGTCGCGGTGTTGAGGGAGCTGAGGACGTGTCTGCTGGCCACACTTTTCCTGAATATCATCAAAGATATCGGAGATGGGAGTAAAGTATGTGACTCGCTGGCCAGGACCCCAATAGTGGTTTCGTCCCCAGACCTGGCCTACCAGGCTATGACTGCTCGCGTCGACAACGGCCGCGCCGCTATCACCGTTGACACCGATACCTCCACGGATCCAGTCGTCTTCGTTGTCTTGGGGATACGGCTCCTCGATGAACCACTCCCTAGTGGCCTTGTGGGTACCGTTTTCTTCCCCTGAGACATAAGCTGGGATCTCTCCTATCTGACCGCGTTGATATCCGGATGTTCTACCACTGGAGAGGACATCGGCACCAGGCATGATGGAGGAGGTGGATGTGACGATGGCTTCTCGGACCTGGGGTAGAGTGTCGGAGGGGAAACGACGGAGCATGTTGGCGTGTGAGGAGCGAGAGGCGATGAGGGCCCAGTCAGTCACGATCAGGGGCTTGTCCATGTCGCACTCTTCCCAGTAAGGATCGTGAGAGATGCGTGTAGTCTTGAGGTTGAGCCCAGAAGTGACTTCAAGATTGCCGAGGCTGAAGGTAGCTGCCTGAGTCAGAGCATCGTGGCCCTCTGACACACATCGCTTACGATCTTGGAAAGATGGATGCTCGACCTGGACTTGGGAGAGATTGCGGTAAGCCTCCATGAAGGGGTGAAAGTTGCCCAACCAGTAGCTACCACCTCCGACGGTGAGGCAAGGTCCCAGCGTGGCCGTACTATCATCAAAAGCATCGTTCCCTTTGACACCGATGCTATCGCCCATGCAAGGATCACGGAAGAAGTAAGGGTTCCTCGCCGTGCAAATATCATCCTTGTGGTCCTTGCCCAAGCCCCTAGCCCAAGTGACAGTACGACTGACTTCACCTTTGGCAAATACAAAGGAGACGAGATTGAGGAAACTCGCGGGGATGAGGTCCTGAACATGGCTGGCGATGATGATCTTGCGGGCAAAAGAGATTGTCTTGGGGCTCATTATGCAGATGCGCTTCATTTGTGGTGTCTTGCCCCTGGTGACGGTTACGACGTGACGGGGACCGATCCAAGTTGGGAGGTACTTGGATAGAAAGGGGAGGATGGCGTGCTCGAAGACGAGGGGGAAGCTTGCTGTTTCGATGAGTCTTGATGCTCTGCCTCGGACGAGGTCGGTTGGACTGTCTGCACTTCGAGGTGTGCCTTTGGTTGTTAGTGAGTGTGAGCAAAGGGAGGATAAGGATGGGACATACCAGCATTCTTCTTGGCTCGTTTTTCGACCACGCTTCGTAGTTTGTCCTGACACATCTGTTTTGTAGCGACAATGTTGTCAAGATCATCATCCCTCTCCTTTCTCTTGCCGAGCCTGGCCACCTCTACCGGTCTGACCATCGAGTTCTCAACAGTCTTAACCTTGTCAGGGAGCTGCCACTCTTTCACATCATCTCCACCATCCTTGGGATGAGCCAGCATAATATGCGACTGCAAGAGACGGCTACTCTGGAATGAAGACTCTGCACAGCCCGGAATAGGACAGATGGCGAGATGCTCCACCTTGACGTGGTAGATGAGGCCGTCTCTAGTTGAGAAACTAGGATGGGTGCAGCCAGCCCAATTGCATGAGTGCGTATGGGTCGACTTGACGTGGCACCTGAGCTCTTCATCCGAGGCAAACGCCTCCTGGCATCGCGGCCCGAGGCAGACGAATGGGTGTGTTGAGTCGCCAAGGCAACTGGTTGTCTGCAGCGGGCTCGGGCCCCTCGATGGAACAGTCCCATTTCGAACTGTCAGAGTATCGCCTGTATCTGTAGATATGGACGATAGAAGTGAACCAACTGAAGAGGAAGACTGAGTGTCAGTGCTAACGGTACTCATCTCCCTCCCACAGTAAGACAACGGCGACGTATCCCAGTTGCTAAGCCGCAGTGGCGCACAGTCCAGTTTAGAAGGCGAAGCAGAGCGATAGCAGTCAAAGCCAAACTCGGATGGGAACCTAAAGTCGAGAGCCGGGGAGTCAAACGGGGCCGATACTTTCGGGGGCGCCGGGACGGACCGGGTGGGGCCGTCAGCCCGGTGGGTGATTCTCTTGCGATTCATTTTGTGCACAAAGAGACAGAGAGAAACAGGAATGTAAGGCCTAAAAAAGAAGAGGGAAATTTTTTGAGGCGTTCGAGAATTGGAACAATGGGATTGGAAGAGGGGTAAAAAAAGGAAACTCGATCATCTTACAATGGCTGCCTTGTTTGTGTCGGCGGCCTCTAGACTGGCGAACCATTTTGGCCCCCAAACTGCATGCATGGGGTATTCGATCGAAGTCTGCCTAGCCAGTTCAGCCCTACGAACGTGACAGACGAATCAGAACCATATCAAAACTCCCTGTTTCAAATGCTGACGTTGCTAGACCTGTTTAAGACCAAACACCTTGTAGCTGACGTCCTGCCCCCGCTCTGGTCATACTACACAAGTCCGATTCATCTTTGGATCTTTGGTTTCGACTCCTTGACAAGCTGAAAGAATCCTTTTCGATCATGGCCCCGAGGTTGTACTCTAGGCTTCCTGAAGGACGTTTTCGTCTTATCAAGCTTCTCCCTGGGAAGTGGGACGACGCAATCGAGGCGGAGCTCTTTGAGGCAGATCAAACCTTTGAGTACACGGCTTTGTCCTACACTTGGGGAAGTAGGAGGGCTCTCAGAAAAGTCACGCTCAATGGCCTCTCGAAGGGTATCACCGTCAACCTTGACCTCGCTCTGAGAACCCTCCGCTCGACTCGCAACCCAGTTACAGTATGGGCTGATGCGCTATGTATTGACCAAGAAGATGTAGAGGATAAGAGCACTCAAGTTGATCTCATGAACGACATCTTTGGATGGGCATCTCAGGTGCGCGCCTACGTTGGAGATCCCCTGTTAAGGGAACACGCCAGCTTCGAAACGAGACTTGAAGAGCTAGGTCCTCTGGAAACATTTGAGTACTCAGATGACGAAGACGAAGCCTGGAAGGAGATTCATTCCGCTCTTTCAGAGCTGGAGACGAGCAAATCTGTCGAGATATCGGCTCATCAGCGATGTCGCTGCATCTTTGGTCTCCTAAGAGCTCTTTCATCACAAGCTCTTACCGCCAAACTTCAAGACATGGATCTCTTCTCTAAGAGCCTCACACCGAAGATGGAACTCAAGCAGAGAGACCTATTTGAGTGGCTTCGAATCTTTGTCGTCGCTCCCTGGTGGGATCGCATGTGGATCACGCAAGAAGTCGGCGTCGCTCGTGAGCTCGTCCTCAGCTATGGCAAAGTCACCATGTCTTTCAACATGCTCGTGTCCATCGTAGGAGCGAAACTTCCAAACCTGGCTGCAGAGAACGCGAGGGTCGTTAATCTCCTCGTCACAAAGCTCAAGACCATCTCGGAGCTCCGTCGACTACAGCGGTACGAGTCTATCACTGAGATGAGAGACCTCGACTACTTCCAGCGATCACTTGGAAGTCCCCTTCTCTGGCTACTGAGAACATTTCGACATAGACACTCTTCTGAGCCGAGGGACAAGATCTATGCTCTGGTTCGGCTGCTCACAAAGCTCGACATGGGGTCAAAGTACAAGCTGAGAACCGACTACAACACTTCAGTAGCTACCCTATTTTGTAGGGTCGCTGTATTGATAATGCAGGAGACGGGCTTATTCTGGATAACCTCTGCCGACCTGGTCGCCAAATCGAGAGATAATCTTCCTTCGTGGGTTCCCAACTGGACAGACGGTTTCACGACTCCAGACACTGAAAACATGGCCTGGAAGATACGTCTCTGCCACAACGTCTCCAATATTTCATTCTCGGTCGAAGCACCTCTTCCACCGGTAATATCGATGGAACCCTCCAAGTACTACAGCAGCCTCGCAGCAGACGCAGAAAGCTACTCGTGGAAGAGACATCAAGGTGGTGAGCAGATATTCAACGAACCCTTTACCCCAGGCATCGAGGCCGGTCGCGACGCCATCATGCATAGTAGACACTTCTTCCTCGACAGGGACAACTCGGAACCCCGACGTATCTGGTACGAGCACCACGAGCCCGAGGTTCGAGACTTTACAAAGGTTGAGAACTGCCTCAAGGTTCCCTCCCAGTTCTGCTCCACCGTCCGCCACGTCTCTGAGCCCATCCGTCCCGACCTATCCAACCTACAAGCCATCGTCAAGGGTCTGCGAGTTGCCCATTACAAGATCTTTCCCGACGACTGGAAGAACGTCGAGCTGAGCCGTCTCGAGCAGGTTGGACGTGTTCTCTGCTTTGGAGCCGTGATAGATCAGCAGTCTGGTCACGCTCGTCGCCTCGAGAGCTACGACGACCCAGATCTGGCCATCCTGGTGCAGCTCTTGACTCGTGCAGATGAAGACCTGCAGGACTCGGAAGGCTGGGAAATGTGGTATCGTCAAAAGATGCTCCTCGAGTTGAGAAGTCCTTGTTCCGTCTGCCAATCCGCGACGCATCCCTGCTCGGAATGCACAAGACAATCAGAAACCAAACCTATACCAACCCCAAAAGAGGCCCGGAAGGATCCCAATATCAAACAGCTACGTCGAACAGCTAAGCAGACGGCCCCGGGTAACTGCATCATCATGACAAGAGATGGCACCTTTGCCTTGGGACCGCCTCAGTCTCAAGTTGGTGATAGGATATCCATTCTGAGCGGTGGTCTCTGCCCCTATGTTTTGCGTCGAGATACAAACCCGCAACATCTGGGATACCTAGCTTTCCAGCTGATTGGAGATTGTTTCTTAGACAAGACGCCGACGTGGGATACTGAAAAGCTGGAAACCGTGGCCTTGGTCTAGGGGCTGCGTATCATGAACTGTTGTTGATTTCTATTACAAAATGTATATATACCCTCCTGATATCGTCATGACTTGATCCATCCCGTTGATGCCAGCTCAAACTCCTGATTCTATGCCTGTGTTCCCCCTTAAACTCCAGTTTACAAACCCTGATACAGTTCCTCCACGACATCGCTGAGCATCCTTAGTCCGTAAAACTTGGCCACCCTTCTCATGACTCCTAGCTTCTTGCTCACATCTTGTCTCGACGCAATCTCCTTCCACTCTCCACTGCAAGTGCAGTGTTCCATAAAGTCGTTGAGTCTCAGTGCTCCGCAACGGACACACTTCAAATCTTGAGTTGACCACTCGACAACCCAACTCTCTACCATACCCAGTAATCGCTCTTCAATGGCCACCCGGTCGAATTCGCTACCGCAAAAGCCACATCGCCATGCGGTACCTTCACCAAAGAGGTCCTCGTCTCGACAAAGATCCAGGTCTCGTGCCATGGTACAGCTGTCACACGACACCTGTAGAAGGCGTAGGCTCTCCGACGGGTTGGTAAACGTGCCGTCCTTGGAAAACTCTCGAACCTCAAATAGTGCCAGGAGCTCCTTGCGAAGGAGACGCGCCTCGAGGGTGATGTTCTTGTCAAGTGAGAGGACTTGCATCAGTGACTTGACAAGCTCGAGGATGGGGTTCCGCGGAGTGAGGTGCGAGCCAGGTAGACTGGGGAACGAGTAGTCCTCGGCGAGCTCTGGATGGAGCAGCTCGCGCTTCTGCTTGTTGATGAGGCCAAGGATATCCTTCTTCAAAGGCTTCTCGAATGCCTTGCCCAGAATTATCTGCCCTTCATGATTCTCCAAACCCTTGCTTGGCAGCTGTGTCAACCGCGGTGTCGCGTCCGGATCTCCATTCTGAGGACGCTTGAGTTGGTGCATGAGTTGGATAAACTCAATCACCCAGTCTTGGAATGTCGGCTGTAGACGCACGGGGAGGAATGTGGCCATCTGCCAGTTCATCACCGTTTCGAGGTTCTGCTCGTCAGCCTCGATGACCTCCTGACACGCCTTTCCTCCGTAGTTGAACTCGTCATACCACACTAGGTAATCCCAGTACTCCTTGATCTCCAGATCGATAAAGTGGAACAGAGGCTTGCTCTTGATCGACTTGATGATGTACTGGCTGTAGGCGTACGCGTTACCAACCTCGGCCTTCGTCGTCTGGAGGATGAGTCGGTTGGCGTTGGCAAACACCACCTGAGAACCAACACGGCGGAAGTCAGCCATCAGTTGCTGGAAGGCCTTGCGAGACATCATCTGCACGTAGTAGTGTAGAGCCCGATCATACATGAACGAGTCGGGGTTCTCGACCCAGCGAACCAAGTGTTGCACCAGGACATCAGCCATGGTGCTCCCACGGCAAGCTTCAGCCCACCATGCCTTGACCATCTCTCGGAGGACAAGCACACCCGCATTGGCAAATGCGCTCTCTGAGGTAAGCGTCTCAGAGTCGTCTGCGGCAGGGTTGAACGACACCGAGTCAGCGCCCTCCAATTCGTTGATCAGAGATGATGTCAAGATGGTGTTAATGGCAAGGTTGCGGACATCAATGTCGATACACACCGATGAAAAGGTTCCAGGGTTGTTCACACTTGGCATCTTGACAGTGTCCAGAGGTCCAAGGAGGTCGTCCTTTTCATAACCAGCGTGATCAGGTCTTGCGCCAGGAGACCACCAAAGAACGACTCCGTTGGCCTGCAGGCGCCGAGCATAGGCAACATCGATCAAGAATCGAGGATCATCGCGTTCCAGGTTGCATAGAGGAACATCGCCATAACGAGCCAGAGCAGTGAGATGCAGGATCCACGATCCAAGGCCGAGATAATGGCCTACGAGTCGCTTGGCGATCACAGACTGCCAACCCAGGGGTGGTAACGAGCTATCCGCTGCATCATATTTCAGCGGAAGAACAGGGAACTCTCCGAGGATTGGGACGTCATGGATCAGCAGCTTGCGCTGAGACGACTGAATCACCATCATCTGCGGTCGATGCTCGTCCTTGCGCATCTTCTTGACAATGTCGCCAATCTCTAGGTGCGCCTTGCGTCGTGTCGTCACTTGCGTGATCTTGAACTGCAACTTTTCTTGGTAGGTGAAGCAGTCCTGCCAGTTGGTGCCGGCCGCCTCCTCGTTTCGTCGAGCAAGAATCTCAGAATACATCCTGGTGATGTTGGGAAGATCTTGACCAGAGTCCTTGTTCTTCTGCAAGATCACCACATGGGCGTGATCGTTGGTTGTTGAGAAGATTCCAAAGATCTGGCGTTCACCCGCCGTGATGTGAGAGATGTAGATGTAGGCTAGAGGAGACGTGTCGAGATATGTCCTTGGCTTGGCTGGTCGCTTCAAACCTGCAAGATCAAAGCCCTGTTCAAGTCCCTTGCCAAGCACAGCGTCCTGCGTCTCGTCGATGGTGCACTGATTACCAAGACGCAAGACAGCCCGGATATTCAGGGGTACCTGTTTCTCGTAGACTCCCTCAACACTGGGATGGTTGAACAGCAGGGAGAATTTCTCACTCTCATTGAAATAAATGTCCTCTGGCACCGTCAACTTGAAAAGATGACTGGAAGGGTGACCGTTAGGGAGAGTGTAGTTGACCTGCTCAACTTCGCAGCCATTCACCTCAACATCAGGCAGATCCTTGCTCTTGAGGTTGAGAAAGACTTGACGAGGAACATTGATCTTGAGCGTGTGGATCTTGGCATCGATCAAGACGTGTGCTGTGACAATGCCAGGCGTGTCGGTAGCCTTGAGATGTAGAACCTGCCAGTTGTTCATGTATGTAACATGTGCTTGCTTCATGAACGTTTGCTGGATGTTGTTGCCGGCGTGTCCTCGTCGGTCACCGAAGAGTTGGCGTCTGCGAATGCGAGCTTGCTTCTGCAACTTCCACTTCTTCTTCTGATACATCAAGAACGCCTCGTAATTCTCTGAAGGGCTGGGCATGACCTTGGGAAGTGCAGCCATGGGATCAGGGTTCTCTGCAGGCTCTGGGGATTTGCGCTTCTGCGTCGTCGTCGCAGCCTGAGAGGCTGCCACAGCTGAGCTGACTGACTTGGGCTTCAAGAGCTTGTTCCCGAAATCCTCAAGATCGTTCATCTGAGTGCCATTGATGTTCGTAATGTCCTCCAGGGGGCTCTTCTTGAACAGGTCTGTGAGCTTCTTTTGCTTCATCTTGTCATCCTTGATGTTGATTCTCCTTTGAAGCCAATCAGGATGCGGTACCCGGGGAACTGGGTTGCGAACTTTCTGGAGAGCAGCGGGAATGGTGATGAGCTTTTGGATGACCGAGCCCAATCGCTCAAGGTAATAGTCCCAGTCGAGCAGTGCTCGAGGATCGGTGTCGGCGGGCTCCTCCTTCAACCACTTCTTGAGATACGTTCGCTTGACAGACTCTTCCGCAGAGAAGATTGCCACGGGAACGGCTCGTTCAGTAACGGGGGCATTCTTGGGTCGAGCACAGATAATGAACTTGCAGTTCAATCCCTTGTCCTTGACCATACCTTCACCCAGGAAGTCTGCCAAACGTTTGGCCGTAGTGATACTGGTCGACTTTTGTGATCCATACTCCTCGAGCGTTTTGGACATGCTTCGGTTCTCCGAAATGAGTTCCATCAGCTCCTCATCTGCTAGAGTAGTACCCTTGCTATGGAGCACATCAAGCCAGCGGTTGGCAACCTTGGCGACCGCACTGTAACATTCAGCCAGGGTGGTTCCCTCCAGGAAAAACTTGAAGATTTGTTGCTGGAAGATCTTGATGAGCTTAAGCTCACCACGACGCTTCACCTCGAAACCCTTGAGCTCAGCAAGACTACCATCATCGTTGAAGACGGCATATCTCTTCTTCAAGTTCTTGTCCTCCTCCTTTGACGTAGGCAGAACCATGGCCTTGTAAGGACCGTCGACTTCGAAAAAGATGGAATTGTCGCTGTGTGTCTGATACTTGAGCGTCTTCTTGTCGACCAGGGTCTGGTACTGGTGGTTGGTGAATTTGGCGTGGACAAGATGGTTCAACATGACACAAGGATATGAGATGTTGAGCTTCTTTCCACCCTTCATCTTGAACGAAAAGTTCTCGGGGAACGTCGCGGGAAGCATACACCAGATACCATCAGTGTCCAGCTCAAGAGGTCGTCCAAGTCGCTCAACCAGAGATCGAGCCATCTGAATGATGTGGGCACCTGTCAGACAAGTAACGCCAGCCATTTCGAGGGAGTACCAGCGGGAACCCTTTCTCATGACGTATCCGTAGAACGAGTTCAGAATGACCTTGTGAGCAAGCTGCAGCGAGTCGTATAGAACAATCATCTTCTTTGCGGCTTCAACCTCACTAGCAGGTGCGCCGGATGATTGAAGAGATGATGTCTTGCCCTTCCAGACCTTGGCCTTGCCCTTGTAATCGTATCGACGATCACGGAAGTCTCGTACAGTGTTGATATAGAATGGGTTTTCTCGCTGGCAAATGATTGCCTCTCGTACAATTGTGGTTGAATCGTGGATCTTGTGGTAGACCTTTTGAGAGTAGAGTTGAAGACGCTTTCGTATAAGACCTGCTTGCTCATCCGGGCTCAGCTCCTGGAACGTTCGCTGTGGAGCATTGGGATGCTTTCCAGGGAACCTTTCGTTTTCGAGTGCATGTCGGATCATGTTGTACTCGTCTCGCTTTGCCGGGATGTATTCGCCTCTCCAGGCCCAGGGCATTCTCCTGTCGCAAGTCTTTCCGGGTCGGTTGAAGTCACATGCAGCGCAGTCGGATTCCTTAATCATCGAGTCGGGCTGCAATCGATTGGTCGTCATGATGTTGGGATACATGGAAGCAACGTCAAGATGGTAGATTAGGGGCCTTTCGTTGCGGTTTGGCGTCTCCTTGAGCTTGTTCAGTCTTTCGACGATCTGTGCCTTGACTTCTTCGTAGTTTTCAACATCATCAAACGACTTGTTCTCTTCCACCGTGACGACGAATTTCAGAGCGGCGTCGAGATCGTTGAGAAGTTCGTCAATGGCACTGGGTTCGACAGCAAAGTCAACAGGGATATCGGCTCGGAATACACCAGCTTCGATACTCTCGACGTGACCACCGACGTAGGTTTCTGAATCAAGGAGATGTCCGTCCCAGAAGGCTTCTTTCGGTGTGATATACTTGTTTGGAAGCACAATCTCTCTTTGATAAGCTTGCACCATCAGCAGCATCTCGCAGAGAGTACCGGTTCCCTTTCTCAATACATCGTCACCGCCCAGCGGCAAGATGGTACAGAGAGAGAAGATAAAGGGGTGCACGTATTTCATGTAAAGATAGTATGTTGCCACGGCATCTGAAACGGAGTATTCGGCTAGAGTCTGAGGCCGCTCGCTGGCGTAAGGCGTCATCAGCTCGGGGTCGAGCTCATCGGGGTCGTATCCAAGCTTTGCGACTGTAACAGCCTTGAGACCACGGGAACCTTGGGGAAGATACGAATCTCGATTGACCCAGTGAAAGCAGTCCATGTGTACACTGTAGTTGCACTTGTACTGATCCTCACTGTCCTTCTTCCAACCAATTTCGTGGTACATGTCGATGCCGTTGACGCTAGCTCTGGCTTCTACGAAAGGCCAATCGAAAAAATCACCGTTGTATGTTGCAATGACAGTCGGGCGTGCCTCCTTGATATGGAGGAAGAATCTCTCGATGACGGCCTTCTCATCGGGTTCGTTGAAGATCATGAAAGGACCTGGGTACTCTGGCTTGGGGGTGTAGTCAAAGTCGCCAATGTCTTCAGAGAGGATTGTTCGGTTGGTGATTAGGAACCCTTGGCCGTCAATCATGTACGATATCATGATAATCTGATCGACGGCGGCGTCGGGGAATTTGAGAGGAGCTTTTGACGTTTCAATATCATAGGCCATGACCACAGGGTCCGCTGGAAGTGATCTCTGATCGTTGGGGGAGATCTTGGTTACTCCGTGCTTCGCTTCCACGAAGTACCAAGTTCCTACTCGTACGTCTGCGACTCTTGGTAAGCGAGGTTTCAACAAGAATCCGAGTATAATAAAAATGGTGAGGATAAACTGAATCAGGGCAAAGGTGAATAGTGGTCTCATGGCCTGTAGAAGGCTCTGAAGTAGCAAATACTTGGGTTGCAAACATCATGTAAAGATAGAAAAACTGGAAGCGAAGAGAAGACTCACCCATATCTATCATTACTCGTACATGGTACGGAACATCGTATTCTCGTATATCGACAATAAAGTCGCTGGCATCTGCGAATGCATTGTTCATTTGTCGGTCGTCATCTCGTGAATCATCAAAAAGGTCAAAATCGCCGTTCGCAGCTCTGTGATTTGTTAGCTGGCATTTGTCAGGATAGGAGGTTGACTTACGCTGCAACCTCGGCGTAGGCATCCATGGCATTCATGTTCTTCTTGTTCTTCTCCGCAATGGGCATGATGTCTTTCCTCGCAGCCATGAGGTCGTTGACATTGGCGAACCTCAGCTCCAGAAAAGTCCTTCGGTAACCAAGCAAGTGATTCGGCATGTTGAGATCATCCTTCTCAACTCGTCGAATCGACTTGACGACGCCGCCTCCAGGAACTCTCTTGGCCCATTCTTCCACCTCGGACTCATGGCCCTTCTTCACAGCAATGAGGAAGTAAGGATCGTATTCCACCGTCGCCTTGAAGGTCGAGCCGTCTTCTTCGATGAAGTAGCAGTCAACTGCCGCTCGGCCGCCGGGTATCCGCTCGTCCTCGATCGATGTCGGTTGAATATTGACCAGCCAGCCCTCTTTCTTCTTGCCACTCTCATAACGCCCAAAGCCCATGTTCTCGTCAATGGTGTGCGCTAACCGGGTACGCTCCCACTTCTCATCGGCCGAGGTGGCCTCCGTCCTCGACGAGGCCGCGAATGTCCGCGTGCGGGCGCCATGGTAAGCAACCTTTCCTCCCCGACGGAAGCCCTTTTGAGGGCGACGAAGGCTTGTGTTGGGCATCCTCTGGGAGAGGCTCCCCTAGAGAGGAGGGATTGTATTAGCGAGCCGAGGATGGTGCGACGAGGTTGAGAAGCGTCATGAAAGGGGAAGAGAATGGGAAGAAAAGGAAAGGACGTGGAAGAGAATGATGGAGAAGGTAGTTGAAAAGTCAACAATGGACCCCGTGGAAGCGGAGCGACTGTGGAAACTGGAAGTGCAGGGGAGGCCAAAAGACTTGATCCAGATTGGTACATTTCATTTGGGAGGAGACGTGAGGCGCGTCGAAACGCGTCTTCGCGACGCGGTAACGCCCCACTACGAGTTTAATGGATTTCCCACGGAGCAACGCACCGCAACGCCCTGACGCACGGACCACACCGGCAACCGGCGGGCCTGCAGGGCTTTCGAGAGCGTCATCGGTCGGCCCATGCGAGAAGGACGACTTTTGGCTGTGTGGCCGATTCATGACACCAATTGCGCCGCAAAGGTAGCCAGAAATGGCTTCAAATCAGGACGATGGGCAGCCCAAGCCCGGCGACAAGACACTACATGTCTGGTCGAAACCCATAGAGCAGAACGAGGCCACGGCCAGCGGCGAGAATGGAGCGACAACCACCAATTCGAGGCCAACGATTTCAGAGGCTGTGTCCATGATTAAGAAGGACGATTTCGCAAACGTTGCCAACACGCCGTGCGCTCGACAAGGATTCATCACAGGAATTGCATCCGGTGCTGGTATTGGAGGCTTGAGATTTGTGCTCCGAGGTGAGCCAACCCTATACAGACTCGTATCTCGCACAATCATAGCCTGACCGTTGTGTATATAGGAAACGCCACGAGCGCCGCAAACTGGGCCGTTGGAGTCTTCGTCCTCGGAAGCATGGCATCCTACGAATGGTGCCAGTACCTCCGCCGTGAAGAGCGACGACAAATGAAACGACATATCGAAGTGGTATCGGAGAACCGGAGGGAACAGGCAAAGAAGATTTCGGAGGCGAGACAAGAGCACGCAAGGCTAGAGGCAGAGAAGAAGGCCGCAGAGAAGGCCTGGTACAAATTCTGGTGAACTTGGAACCAGTCTCCTGTTGTCATGTACCATTGTGTAAAAGTATTATGTGTACCGTCTACTTGGGTACTGTTCTGGACAACCTAGAGGAGGAGATGCTCAAAGGAAAGAGCCAAGATATGGATACAGGGTCAGAAGAGCCCACCAAGAATAAAAGGTGTAAAACGTGAATTCAGTACCTAACCGTGATGCCTACGTAAGTGATCTCTTAGAGAGACCAGGGTATAAAGCGGACTGATGAAGCCATTGCGATTGTATCTTCCCCTCCGCCGTCCGTGAACCATCAAAGCAACTTGTGAAATCGTGCCGTTGAACAAAGAAACGCTTCTTGCCGCAAATCTGTTAAGCAAGGTTGATGAAATAGCAAACGCCAACAAAGCCGCCTAAGCAAATGCCGGAATAGTCCCCTTCCGCCGCCTTGCCCATTGCCCAGTCCCAGTCCGTCCAGTATAAGCCATACTATCATTATCCTGTCGTAATAGCAATGTTCTGAGCATCCGCGTCCATGAACCTGACCTTCCTCGACGGAGACTTTTCCTCCGGGCCGATGGCGATTGCTTGTCCACGACGTCGTCGCTGGTTGCGTCGAGCTCGTGCCTCGTTCTCCTCTCGCTTGCGATACTCGGCCATCTGCTGCCTCCGCTTCATAGCGCGGGCCTGTGCCAGCGCAGGCGTTGGCTTGAATCCGATGCCGTTGATACCAGTGCCGTCATCATCTTCATCGTCGGGGTCGTAGATTGTAATTTCGTCCTCGTGCCACGTCAGTGCGGCTCTAACCGGGTCGACAATCTCCATCTCTTCGTCGTCTCCATCGTCAAATGGTCGTCTTGATGGCCGTTTCATACGCAACGGTGGTGACCCTGTTCTCTTCTTGACCCTAGATTTTGATTCGGATAGCCGGTTGATGGACGGGTATGCATGATGCAGGCTACTGTCTGCCGGCCTTGGTGCTTCGGCAAGCTGACGATCCTCCTCCGCCTTATCCCGCGGGGCCCCGCGTGAGGCATCTGGCGATGGCTCTCGAGTAGGCAGAAATGACTTCCCGTCCAGGTCGACGACTTCTTGGACGGTAGGAGGTGCGTCTCTCATCATCTCATCAGGCCTCTGTCGTTTCCTAGCAGATCCGTGGACGTCGCTATCGTCGTTGTCGTTGCTGGTTGCCCCGCCCCCACTTTCCAGTGCGAGACCACGGAACTTGTGGGCGACGGTTGATCGTGGGCTATTGCTGCCATCGTCGGGATTCGCAGCGGAAGATGAAGACGAAGAGTCGAGCTCAAAGGAGAACTGAATTGGCGAGAGCCATAACTGCTCGCCTCGCTTGCGCTTTGGAGTGCTGAGACTCTTTGGTGATGCGGCGGCCATGGTTCAATGCCGTTGTTTAATAAGAGTCAGAAGCGGCCAGGACAAGACCGCTTGGTCGGTTGGAGACGAGGGCCCGCCCGAGCTGAGCTGTGCTGAGCTGTGCTGTTGGGGTTGCGCACGCACGCATTGGATGCACCACCCGCTGCTGTCACCTCAATCCAGTGCGGATTAACCTAGAAGGGAAATGGCTGGAGAATGAAAAGGGAAACGGGCGGTGTTTGTCAAAGAAAAGGCACCGATCTAAGGTGAGATTTGGTTTGTCTACTTGGACTCCAGGCACGCTGGCAGGCCTCGTGATTCGCTTCGCGGTTACCTACAGCACAGCAGGTGACCACCTGCTCTTGAGCAATAAGGCGTTCACTCAGCGTCACATCCCATCCAGACCGAAGCCCGATCTCATGGCAAGGCAAGCATCCTCATCGTAGATCTCCCCCCTCTCCCCCCAACGTCATGTTTCAGATAATATGCCTTGACGGCTAAATTTGGTACGAGACAAGGTATCTAATAAAATCGGGACAGCTGTCCCAGGGCTGTCGACGGCTGTATTGTGCCGGATGGGGTGTAGCTCATTTATTCCGCCCATATTAACGCCATTGTTTCCCCGTGTCAAACCACATCAACACCACCACCGTCAGACCTCAGCCCACCCATCACCAAGGCGTCGACCTGAACTCTCGGCCTTCCCATGTTTGACCCTGGCGATAGGGTGTTTGCTTTGGTGTTGTGATTCATCGCTGCCCCCTTTCTTTGAGAGAAAGTACTGTTCCATGTGGTAGCGGTCGTCTCGAGGACGTTTTCGTGTTTGTAGGCAGTTCAACTGCCTTGACCAGCCCGTCTTGCGGGCGAACTAAAGGTATTATATGATGTTCATCCAGTTGAGATAGCCTGTGGACTGTTAAACACCATGCAAATATTGCTGGTTATTCAGAAACACTTACTCGGAGAAGCTTCGTCCTCGCG
The DNA here is from genome assembly GCA_003946985.1 of Fusarium duplospermum. Classification (NCBI taxonomy): domain Eukaryota; kingdom Fungi; phylum Ascomycota; class Sordariomycetes; order Hypocreales; family Nectriaceae; genus Fusarium; species Fusarium duplospermum. The sequence goes on along the minus strand of NKCI01000003.1, from coordinate 333,380 downwards.
CCGACAGTGTCAATACCCAGCTGCTGCAGCTCCTCGTCACTTAGACGCGAGACCTGCGCTGGGGACATTCCAGCCAGGCACTTTTCGTACTTGTGCAGCCTCAACGCGCGGAGCCATTTGGCAACCCATCTAGGGTCTTGGGAGTTGTGAGGGAACGCCGGCATCGGCCACTTGGGCTTTGTTCCCGGCTGAATGAGGAGTTCCTCCTGTCGACGCCAGAGATCCCGCTTGCGGTCCTTGAGGGTCTGGATCAAGGGCTCGATCTCGCGGAGACACGGTAGCTCGGCGATGGATGTGAGGGCGGCTGTTCGCTCCTCGTCGTTGAGGACTGCAAACCACGTCTTGATGATCTCCATCTCCTCCCCCATCCTTTCGCTGTCGCTGTGCGAACTATCATGGGAGCGGAAGGATAGGGACGGAGAGCTGGATGCTGACCCCGAGATGGAGCTGGAGAAACTAGAGTATGAGGACATTGTGATGGGCGAGTGGATGTGATGCAGATGATGAGTCTGAACTAAAGAAGAAAGGAATCAAAAGAAGAAGCTTTGTAGGCTCTCGAAGAAATATATTTCGAAGCAAAAGACAACATATGCAAGCAAGGCTTACGAGTTGGCTGGAAGTGGTCGATTGATCAGGGCTATGGCGTGGTCTATCTGACGGCGACAAGGGACGCCTGGGAGCAAATCACCTCAGGTCATAAGGTTGTTGGAGGGGGATTGAGCATGTATTTATTAGGGTGTGCACCTGAAGGCGAAATGAACCAACGATTCTCGTCTCAGGCCGCCCTGACTTGGACGAGCAACGTTCGATCTCCTATCTAATCAGAGATAGATGACGGGCCTTCTCATGCGACACCCCTTGGGAGTCTGGCCAAGCTCGCCCTGATCGTGGCAAGATTCATGAGAAGACGAGATTTCGTCTTGTCCCTCACGATGAGAATATTCATCTTTGTTCTTGAGCGGGATATGAGCAAGTTATCCTTGGTAGTGCGCTCCACACATCCTCAAACCAAAAATGCTGTGTCCAACGACATTCATCCTCAAGATCCCTGGCGCACTACTGTGTCAAGGGTTCGCGCAGCTTGGGACGCCCCAATCATAACTAGCTCAAATCGATCAAAGTCTTGGGAATAATCACATCTTTTGTGCTCTAATCCTTACAAGCGTCCAAGATCTTAGATGCGCCACAGCGGTTCGTGGGGGCCGTGAGCGGGTTTAAGGTGGTTATGCAGGTGCCTTGAAGTCTAGCCATGCATGTCCTCTTCGGTACCGAACACTGGGTTCTTCTCAAAGATGTCTTGGAAGCATCTGGATCTTAAGTCGGGACCTTGTAGAAACGGTAGTTGGGTATCCCGAGTTCCGATCTGGATCTGTGGCGTCTTCCGATCAAGCCTTTGCCTCTACTCTGAAAGATGACTCGTCATGATACCTTCACAGATCACCTTAGGGTAGACATACACTTTGCTGACTCGTAAAGTTTGACTTCGTTTCGGGAATGATTCGGTGGTCTAATTTGATTTATAGGGTTGACAATCCTTCTGCATCATGGTTCCAGAATGCTAAATATGTACTTTAAAATGACCTCTCCTCCAAGGGTATCGTTAAAACAATGCAGCTCAAGCAGCAAGATTTCCAATCCTGTAAACTTTTCCCTCTAGCATGACTGTAATCAACCGCAGCAGACCGTCGTCTCCTCGATACCCTTCGGCTTGCTCTCGTCACCCTCCAGCCCGTCAAGGTCAATCTTGACCACCAACCAGTCGCAGAAGAACTTGCCCAGACCGCTGCCAACAAAGATGCAGATGATGATATATCCGTTAAAGTACATGGCGAGAAGCATGATGATGTAGGCGCCAGCAAAGGTCATGGCGTGGATGACGGAGCGCACCAGCTGCTGCAGAGGCGAGGCCCGGTAGGTGAGGGTTTGCCTTGTGGGCATGACGGCGCCGGTGCAGCCCGCCGCGGCCATGGCGACGCCGTGAGTTGTCGCCTGGCGGTGGAATTGCCGTTGCAGCAGAGCGTCGTACTCCTTGCCCATGCGGCGGAGGAACTCGACAAGGACGACCAGCAGGATGACGCCGATGCAGGTGGCAACCATCATGCCCGAGTTCTGGATTTGCCATGATTCGGCGAGGAAACACGCGTCAATGGTGTTCCAATTCCAAAGCATCTATGATATTGTAAGTTTACCGTCTATGACGCTGTGTGGGCGTTCTTACCGCAACCTTGCACTCAGCACCACTGCTGCCCATACCTCCCATGTGGTGGCTCATCTTGAAATATTGTTTGCGCGTCCGCAGCGAGCTGTAAAGAAGACAATGATAATGAACCGGAGTGAGGTGCAAGACAACGACGGTCTACACGATGACAAGACAATGTGGTCAGAGCCGGGTCAGCCACGGGAGGGTTGAATGTGGGCGCGAGTGTTTAATACGTCCTTCGACCCAGAGCCGAGTTCGTCGGCGAACTTCCAGTATGGGTAATGTGGAGAAGACGGACGGATTTGGGGACTAACACAGCAATTAAGACCCTGGTGAGAAGGATTGAGTAGGTTCCAAGACTCGGGACGAGAAGGGTGGGAGCCGCAGAGACAAGGAGAGGCTCTTAACTGAGCCAAAGAAGACTTTGCAGTTATTAATAATGGATTTAAATCCATGATACGAGGGCGATACAACCCGACAAAAGTGAGGCCAAGAACCTTAGACCGGAGGTTGATTCTCCAAGAGCGGAGCCCGGTGGAGCCGGAGGCAGGACGGCCCCACCCGCAGACCCCGGGAAAACGTGCTCATTCCTGCTCAACTCCATCTTTATCGTCTCGCCATGGACATCACCAACAAAGCGCAGCGTCGCAATGTTCATCTTTTACCTCTTTCTGGACCTTGATCGATTCATCAAGGTCAGCCTGACCAATCCTCCACCCGTAGTTTGAGCAAATAAGCAGGAGCTTTATTCCCGATTTGGCCTGACTGCCGCGTCCAGGGTCTCGGCTCCGTCTCCCTATCCTGGGCGATACTCTAGCATCCATCTTCAAAACCCGCTCAGTCATGGACGCCGTTCGTTTGCAAAGTCCCGCCAACCTGGCTCCCCGGTGGGGACGCCGCCGACGGTTCGATTCTTATTTCTATGGCATCACGTCCGTCGCCATCTTGTTCGACATTGCCGATCCGTCTTGTCCCTCGCGGCTTGTTGCACCACCACAGCTCTACAAGATTGGGAGTTGATCCTATAATTTCTCGTCTGTCACTATCGACGCGACTTGACCTTTCTTGACCTTGAAATTCCTCCCAAACTCATCTGTCGGACAAGAATCATTCATCATGGCGTCCGTACACCAGCTGGATGCTCGCCACATCCAGAACTACAGTGAGGCCAGCACCCTCGAGCCTCATTGGGGATACGCAGACCGAGTCGTCCCTTGCACAAACGACAAGGGCTCCTGCGAGTATCTCGATCTCGTTTACTATGCCCACGATCTGGGTATGCTCTACACGGGCATCTTCTGGGGCACCATCCTCGCCATCATCTTCGTCTGGGGTATCCTCCGACATGTCGGCCGGCCATCAGCTCCGCCAGCAATCTCGAACCTGAACCCCAAGGCCGGTTTCGCCAAGGTTCGCCGCAGTATCGCCGCCATGACGCGCAAGTACTTCCTCCCGGACGCCGCCAGAGTCATCTTTGGCCGCACTACTCGTCTTCAGGTCGTCATCATGCTCACGCTGATGGGTTACCTGACCATTTGGAGTTTCGTGGGTATGACCTATAAAACATGGGTCACTCCTGTTAAGAATATGCCTGACACCTACAACACCCGTACCACTCTCGGACCCTGGTCTGACCGTATTGGTATTCTGGCATATGCCTTGACACCTCTCTCTATCCTTCTGTCCAGCCGAGAGTCAATTCTCTCCCTCATTACCGGCGTCCCTTACCAGAGCTTCAACTTCCTGCATCGATGGTCAGGATACATCATTTTTGTTCAGAGCGCTCTCCACACCATTGCCTGGTGCATTGTCGAGATCCGTTTGTACCAGCCCCAGCCTACCGTTGGCCTCGAATGGGTTGTTCAGACTTACATCGTTTGGGGCATTGTGGCCATGATTCTGCTCACTCTGCTCGTCCTGGGAAGCACTCCTTGGGGAATTCGTATGACGGGCTACGAGTTCTTCCGCAAGTCTCACTACGTCCTTGCCATGGTCTACATTGGAGCCTGCTGGGCTCACTGGAAGGCTCTCAAGTGCTTCCTCCTCCCTGCTCTCCTGTTGTGGTTCGTCGACCGTGGTTTCCGATTCCTTCGATCCGCCTATCTGCATTACCACCATCTCCCCAACGGTAACATGGGCTTCCAGGCTTCTCAGGCTGTCATCACCCGGTTCCCCGACCCCGAGAATGGCGATATCCTGCGACTCGACCTTGAGAACAACCAGGACCCGTGGCAAGTTGGCCAGCACTACTACCTCTGCTTCACCGAGAGTAGCATCTGGCAGTCCCACCCTTTCACACCCCTGAATGCTCCTATCGTTGAGAAGGGCATCGTGAAGCACTCGTACATCATGCGTGCTAAGAAGGGCGAGACCAAGAAGGTGGCCGAGCTTGCGGCTAAGAAGTTGGAGAACTCTGAGAAGGCAACCACATCTGTGATCCTTACTGGTGCATATGGTGAAGAGACCATGGACGAAGTCGCGCCCGACACCAACATTATCTGTGTTGCCGGTGGCACTGGTATCGCCTATGTGCTCCCCGTACTCCTCGAACTCGCACGATCACCCATCTCCCGAGACCGAAAGATTGAGCTCATCTGGGCTATCCGTCATGCCGCCGATGCTGAATGGGTCCACGAGGAGATGGAGCTCCTCCGCCAGGCCCGAAAGGCCCTGAACCTGAAGATTCGAGTGTACGCGACACGAGACGCCGGCAGCGGCCCCCTGCCTCGAGAGAAGGACGACAAGGCCACGACCGACGGTGCTATGCAGGTTGGCTCATCCTCATCGTCGGACGTTGACGAGGACTGCGCTTGCGGCACCGAAGTCCCCGTTGCCAAGATCGGCCACGGCACCGTTGACGAGGACCGACACCCCAACCTTCCCAAGCTCGTCAAGGACTTTGTGAGCACCACTGTCCGAGGTCCCACGACCGTTTTCGCCAGCGGCCCTGGAGGTATGATCAGCGACCTGCGGACGATTGTGGCCGGGTGCAACTCCGGCAGTAAGGTCTGGAAGGGCGAGGAGCGATTCGACGTCAAGTTGGTGTGCGACGACCGACTGGAATGGTAGTCGATGATGGGGTGAAAGGGATTCGAAAACTGTGCCTTGCTTAAAGATACCACTAATGCATTTCTCGCGGCGCTTTCAAGCTGAAATATGTACATAATTGAAGGGCAGCATCGACTGCACCATGCCTATAAAATGACTTTGAGACCCAACCATTGATGACCTGCTCTTGATGCGAGACGGGTTACGTTCCCCCTGCTGTGATTCCTGCTGATCGAGTCAAGTCGAGTTTCAAGTTGTTTACACATCACATGACACGACAGAAGCTATTCTGTACGTAGTACAGTACATGAGAGAGCTTGTGGAACCCCATGGGCCTAGCTCCATCATGATGATGCTAAGCTGGTTGGATGAGATGCCTTCTTGGGCGACACCTTCAATTCGACTAGCACCAAGCAAGGGCTGGCCGCATTCATCTTGTCGGAGGCTCTTGAGCCGCGCAAGCTGTACCGTGCCTGGTAAGGCAAAGCAGCCAAGCAAAGCACCAGCTGCAACCGCGCCACTCACACCGAGCAACCCGCAGCTTGAGAAGCCATGACGCGCTCCACCCCGCACAATGGACCATAACTCGGTGAAGTTGTCAGACATCATGTCATGCCATCCACAGATTGGATGGTTCACAGCTCTTCTACCAGTTGGTACCAAGAGAAAGCTAGAGAGCTCCCCAGGTACACACGGGGATGTCCCATGCGAGAAAAACACCCTTTCCCCCACGGGTCGTGTCCCCATTGGCAGTTTAGCCTGAATTCCAAGAGAGTCATGATGGGTCCCCAGCTTTTTCGCATTTATCCCCCCTCCCGTGAGTTCCATTGAGTACCACCACGCTCACAGGTCAGTCAGTGTTGCAGAAACGAGTGGTTAAAACCTCACCGCATCTCAGATTACCGGGAGATCACCCCTTTTCTCTTCCTATTCATTGTTCTCTGTTGCTGGTGGAAGAAAGAAAGAAAGAAACATAAATAACACTCTCATCCGTCTCCCCCCTCATACTATAACCCCACCACTATCATCATTATCACCCCGCCTTAAAGTGATATCATTCAACCATGGCCGACGCTCCCATCTCCTTCATTCCCCTCGGCGCCATCGTCCAGTCCCTAGTCGTCAAGGGAATCAACATTGTCCAGGGCTTCGCCACCCAGGAGGAATATGAAAAGTACAACTCGCCTTACTTTGGTGTCACTGTAGGCCGTGTCGCCAACCGCATCAAGGGTGCCCGCCTCGACAGCCTCAACGGCAAGGAGTACACCCTCGCCGCGAACAACGGCCCCAACCACCTCCACGGCGGCGAGGTCGGTTGGAGCAAGCGTGTTTGGGACGGTCCCAAGCCTGTTGGCGTCCGCGAGGTCCCTGGTATTGAGAACTTGGAGGGCGGCGAGAGCGTTGCCTTTACCCTCACCAGTGAGGACGGCGATGAGGGCTACCCTGGTACCGTTGAGGTGACCGTCGTCTACACGACTGGCATTCAGAAGGTTGAAGGAAAGGAGGTCACCGTTCTTGCCATGGACTACGAGGCCAAGCTCATCGATGGTGCCGATGAGACCGTCATCAACATGACCAACCACTCGTACTTCAACCTTAGCGGCCAGGAGACCATTGATGGCACAAACATCACCCTCCCCACCAACCAGTACCTCGCCGTTGACGACGGCCTCATCCCCACTGGCAAGATCGAGCCTTTCCCAGGTGTCAACGCCAACGAGGCCGTCCTCATGGGCACAAAGGAGCCCAACATCGACCACTGCTTCGTCCTCAACAAGGACCCCTCCTCAGTGCCCCTAGACACCCGCTCCTCCCCCCTCAACCTCAACCTCCGGGCCCATCACGCTGGCGCCGGCGTCAACCTCGAAGTCCTGAGCACCGAGCCCACCTTCCAGGTCTACACGGGCTCCGGTATCGACGTGCCCGAGGTCAACGGCAAGGCCGCCCGTGGCTCCCGCAGTGGTTTCTGCTGCGAGCCTGCGCGTTACGTCAACGCCGCCAACGTCCCCGAGTGGAAGAACATGGTTCTGCTCAAGAAGGGAGACACGTACGGTGCCAGGATCGTGTACAAGGCCTGGGCGGACTAAGTTTTGGAAATCTCCTAGGATATGAAATGAAAAAAAGAAAGAAAACCAATTGGATAAGACCGATTTTATGAACGCCTAGCTAGGTATTATGAGAAAAACTTTGGAAATGAAAACCCTTGAGGCAGCCTCCCTATTTGCTGCGTTTTGTAGTGTACAGAATCATCATGATACATCTCATCAACCCCTGAACCTCGACCTATGGACATGCGCTCAACGCCATGAGAGTGATACTAAAAGACCTTTCCCTTGCCTGAACCTCACTCAGAGTCGCTGTCATCCCCCAAAAAGGCCAAATCGGCCCGCACCCTCTTTCGTCGGGCGGCGTACGTATCTTCCTCGTCCTCGGCGTCGTCGTCACCGCCGCCGGCATCACTGCCTTCGCTCTCAACAATCTTGGCTTGCTTGCTTTTGCTGCGGCTCGCCCGGCCTCGGCTGGCCACGCCCCAGAGGGCATTCATCTCTTGCGCTGCTTCGGCCTCAGCCATGAGCTCTCGTCTCTCCTTGATCTCACGGGCCTTGGCCTCAGAGAAGCGACCCTCCATGCCGATTTCTGTGAGCATCTTTTTGAGGTGTCGAATCTTGGCCTTGGGATCGTCGCCGTACTTCTTGAGCTCATTATGCCACAACTTACGGACGCCGCATTTGGTAAGGTGAGACTGAAGTCTCTTGATCTCTTCAGTGTTGGGGTCTTCGGCCGTGGTGCTCTTCTTGCTGGCGGCCTTGGGAACTTTGGCTGGCTTGCTGGCAGCCTCCTTCTTGTCCTTTCTCTTGCGCTTGGGCTTCACGGGTTCATCGATCACGTCGGAGTATTCCTCTTCCTCGTCAACCACTGGCTTGTCGTCGCCATTCTCATTCGTAGTTGGCTTTTCGTCGTCATCTGGTGTTTCGTGCGATGCAGAAACAGCTGGCTCCTCTGTATCAGCCTCGCCATTTTGAGCCTTCTCATCCTCATCCTCATCGTTTGGCGCAGGCTTTCCACTGTCAGACTCCATGTCGACATCCTCATCATCAGTGACGACAGGCTTGGCCTTCGCCTTGGCCTTAGTCTTGCGCTTTGCCGGGGCTCGCTTCTTCTTCTGAGGTTTTTCTTCCTCACTGAGCTCGCTGAGTTCACTCAACTCGGTCAGTTCACTTTGCTCCGATTCCACCTTCTTCTTGGCAGGCTTCTTGGGCTTGGGGCCTCGCTTCTGGCGTTTGGGCTTTGGCTGAGGGGACTCGATCTCTGATGAGCCACGCTTCACACCCTTCTCAGCCTCATCATCTGAGGCGGCCCCGTCTTTACTGTCGGGAACCCATCCATCAAGGAGCTTCTCCTATATGTATGTCAGAGGATGGAGTATGAGATAGTGTTTCGGGCAACTTACTACACGAGCTTTGATCACATCTTTGCTCTTCTTCTTCCATTCACCGCTTGCAAAGAAACCATCGTCAAGCCCTAAATTCTCCTCCGCCTGCTTGCGAACCTTGTTCACTGAGGTGTCATCGGGGGCGGCGCGATAGACTTGGTAAGTTGCGTCGAGAAGCGCTTGCTCAATATCGTCATCAGACGGCGCCATGGCTGAAAATCTTTCAAGTCAAGATATCTCAGTTTCTCTTCGGTCGAGTTGTAGATGAAAATAGTTGATGCGTTGAAGAGAGAAACGTGACCATAATCTTCTAGTCTGAAGTCGCAGTCGCGTTGATGAGACGCGACCAGTCGAGGTACGAGTCTGTCTGAGCTCAGGTCGATTTTTGTGGGGATGTCTGCAGTGCTCAGCGGGGTCTGAGCGTTAGCCAATCACGGCTCATTTCAATAGTAGCAAGAGCATTCCTCACTTCCGAGGCCGTAGGGGGAAAATGTGTTTGTCACGGGTCTTGCTTCGCCTCTGATCCGAGCATAAAACATCAAGTTTCTTGGTTCATTTTATGCAATTCAATGTAAACACGGATACGAATAACCCCTTGTTGTTGTCGGATTTAAAGTAGTGGAGTGGGTGGCTTGGCGTTCTATCTCGGCCGGGAGCTCTTACGCTAGAATCCTGATCGCTTCAACTACATCACTTGTTTGTCACCATCAGCCATCATGTCCGCTTCGCTTGCTCCCGAGTGTAATGAGGTCAAGGAGTAAGTCTCTAGACGGTCATATTTTTATCGGTAGAATTCAACTGATACGGACAGACGATATGACACATGTTTCTTGAAATGGTACAGCGAAAGTAAGATTTCCGTTGCCACCGTTACCGCATGATACTGACGAATGCAGAGTACCTTCGGGGACAGGAAAAGGACAACAAGGAGTGCGCCAACCTTTTCAAGGACTACCAGCAATGTCTCAAGGTGAGTTGAGAGATGCTTGAAGTCTCATAATCGCTAATTCTCTGTCATAGGTTGCTCTGAAGGAGCGAGGGATCGATAAGCTGGTGGCGGAGGCCCGGGAAGAGAACAAGGAGAACGATCTGAAGCACCTTGGATCAAAAAGTTTGTCCTCATCCCAATATCTTGCACTGACTAGAGAATATTGACATTTCCATTAGAGTAAGAGTCGATAATGTCCAGATTACATTGGTGAACGGCGTTACGGAACCGAAGAATTGATGGTTTGCACAAGCTTTCGGACATGGGTAGATTTCTCGGATACTCTCACTCTTGTATACTCACTACTCTGCATACCTATATACATACAAACATCAGTAATTGTTCACTCGCAAACTCCCTGGCCTTGCTGCTCCATCTACAGCATCAAGGCCTCGACCAGAAATTGCACGTGATTCCAAATTGGACACTCTGCGGCCCACTTTTGACTCTACAATTAGCGGTCGACGTTACTCGAACTGGACGCGCACGTCGCTCGTCGCTCGCAGATGCAGGGGCAACCAATCCAATCAATGCATTGCATCCAACTGGAACCCTCTTTCTGCATTGAGCGAGCTGGCAGTTCCATTCGTTTGACCCGACTTGCTTGTTTGTTTGGTTTAGCAGATCATCACTAGACGGCAAGAGGAAGGCACTCATCTCATCTCCTACCTACCTAGCCTCACTCCTCCTCGCTTCCATCCCACGTGCCTCCCACTTCTCTTCCCATCGCCAAGAGACAAACCCATTCGCAAGTCCCGCCCGGCAGCCCACCTCCACGGCTTGGCGAGTCGAGTCCCCCAACTTCTTCACCCCAAAACTGCCACCAAACGAGGACGGCATGTACTGCCACGAGCAATAGCGCTTCTATGCACCCCTTTTCCGTCCTTACGCTCGGCATCTTCGTCGCTGGCTACATCACTGCCCGCTGGGACCTTGTTACTCGCCTCTATGAACTTGCCATCTTTGCCTGGGAAAACGGAGTTGTCGTAAGTACAGCTTTGTGCGCCCTCCAACTCGAATGCCCAGCTAACACAGCCCCAGACGCGCGCGACAAAGGCCTTTGCTGCCCTAACCATTCTCTTCCTCGCCGTGTTCGCTCCCACCGTACTGCTGGCCACTCAAGAAACGAATCTGGTACGCCCCGTCCCTGCTCGACGCCGAAGAGAGGGCTAACAAGTTGGACCCAGCATCCACGAGAACCTAGGACGGGTATCTCTGCGCGAGAGCAGCTCAGACGACGAGGTTCCTTTTAAGCGAATTGCGCCGGTCGATATACACAGTCGCTTGTCATGGTAGAGCATGATGGGTTGATGAGAGTGTTCTGGCCGACAGACATTCCTAAGTCGGATCGTCCTGGTGTCGTGGTGGGATGGCGCAATTCCATCTTGGATGTCCTTGTCGTGGCCATCCTCGAAGATGTTGACGTCAGTTACACTCTGCGACTGCAAAAGCTCGATACTGACCTCCTCTAGGCTAGGATCACCGAGGCGCATCTGAAGGCGGGCACCTTCTTCCGCAGCGAGGCTCATCCGGCCAGCCAAATCAGCGACATGTGTGGTCATAGTTCAATGCATGTCCTCGGCCTCTCAAACGCCTCCGATCCAAGTCTAGCCGACCCATCTTGGCTTTGCGCGACGACAAATACGAACCCGAGAGTACCAAAAATTACTTGCGCCAGAGCTGTCAGTGTGCAACTCATCCTCTACGATCGACCCTACCCTCAGGGGATGCAATACATATCACTGAACCCAATTTCTCTTGCGCTTGGTCACGACGGATCGCAGTTGGACGACACCATAGCATCAGAGGGAGAGGAGGAGACTCGAGAACGTGAGATGAAGGAAGAGAAGCGCAAGCTCGTCGAGAAGCTCAAGCTGCACACAATCTCGAAACGAGTGCCATCCGCTCGTGACAAGGCATTGCCAAAGATCATCAACCAAGTGAATTGGTCCTGGGAGCTCGAAAAGACGCTGCAAAAGAATGTTGGGCGCATAGGGACGAGACCTCGACGCAGCCTCAGTGTCTCAGAGCGTGTCGTCGAGACAGCCTCTACAATGAGGAACTATGTCATCCTCCAACTATGGACGTGGTGTACCCTGTACATCTTCCCAATTGGACAACAGGCTCTAATTCTTGGACTCATGGGCTACCGCATCATGACGGAGATGTTGCTCTTGTTGCTCGAGTTTCGGATTAAGCCAGGTTACGCGGCATTGAAGGACATTTCGGCCACAGCTCAACAAGTTGAAATACGCCTTCAACAGTTCTGTTACTGGCCGATGCAGTACATGACTCTGCGACAACGCAAAGACAATTGGGCGAGCGTCACCACGAGCCATCCAGACTACATCCGATTCTACAACAGCTTGTGGCTCGTCGCCAACGACGTCATTATTGGCATCGCTCTCGGCTCTTATATTATAGAGAACGCCGACTGGGTAGCGACACAAATTGGCAACCTGCTCCGCATGTATACCGTCGATGCGCTACAGAGTAGCATATCATGGTTGATGGGTTGGCCTGCTGGCCTCAAGCTTAATACAGAGTTGGCCGCCTTCTTGGGGGACCTGTTCCTGTGGGTCATTGATTACTGGTCTAGTAAGTGTTGGTTATCAGTGTATATGTTGCATCAGCTAACAATGCCAGGCTGTATCGAGACTCTGACTCCGGCGCTGCCCAAGATGGTGTGGTTCATAGGATTCTCTTCCTTTGCTGGGGCAAGCATGCCCATTGCTATGTTCTCGGACATGCTTTCCACGTTGACTATCCACATCTATTCGTTTTATTTGGCGTCTGGGCGGATATATCACTGGCAGCTCACGATCCTGCAGTCCTTGTTCCACCTCTTCCGTGGCAAGAAGCACAACATTCTTCGCAATCGTATCGATTCTTGCGATTATGATTTGGATCAGCTCCTTGTCGGCACCATCCTCTTCACTCTGCTCTTCTTCCTCTTGCCGACAGTTGCCGTCTTCTACCTCAACTTTGCCATTGCCAGGATGGCTATCATCTCTCTCAAGGCCGGATTCGACACGGCCCTGTCCTGCTTGAACCATTTCCCGTTGTTTGCGCTCATGTTGAGAATAAAAGACCCAAGGAGACTGCCAGGCGGCATTCGGTTTGAACTTCGAGATACCCACGATTATAGACATGATACCACGAGCAGCGCTGATGGACCACCCCCTACCTCGGTCATCTATCTCAAGGTTGGTGGTTGTTCCCACATGTAACATTCAAGCACTTTGCTAACTATGCTAGTCAATTCCTTTGACGTTTCGAATAATGTTCAACCAGTACTTCCAAATGGCCAACCGCATTAGGAAGCACTACTTGTCGCCCAAGGTCTTTTTCTGTCTTTTGACGGGCATGTTTGTGCCACCTATCAACCGTAAGAACTTGTATAGTCTTCAGTACAGCATGTTACCAGCGCGAAGGGCCACCATCCGAGAGATGTGGAGGGTATTGAATAAGCCACGGCCAGCGAAGAAATTTCCACTACCGTATATCCCGCCGTTACCCAACGGTGGGAGACGGGTATCAGCGAACATTGGGAGGACTAGATAAAAAGCATAGAGTCAGAAACTAGAGTTTTTAATGGATAATAAACAGCGAAGCATTTAATTGATTGGCATCGTATGGAACATGTCACCGTGTCCAAGTGATCAGATCAACACAATAACCAAGCCAGCATCCAGAATCTCTCTTGGCTCTGAACAACGACAATGGTTATATCCGATAAGCGCAATGTTCTCGTGATGTTACCAGTCGCCTGTTCACGTTATCACGGCGAGTACGATACTGCGACTCAGAACACAGTGTGGTTAAGAACAAAGGGCAGAAACAGGATGTTCCATATATTTCCCAACACCCGCACACCAGAAGACAGGTGGGAACCAAGTCCAACCTATCCTCCTCATGAAGCGGGTGGATTGATAGCAGGGGCAGTATAAATGGGCGCGTGCATCTCCTCAGTCGACATGTTTGGCATCTACCAAACACCCACACGCCGTCCAGACATGTCTCCCTCTCGAAACACGTCTCCTCTTACAAACAAGCCCTTGCCGGAACTGCCCCTACGAGATCCGTCCCGACGAAGCGCGCCCTTCTTTCGCAATGTCGTCAGGCCTCGGTCCACGAGAATACTGGTCCCTGATATTATCGTCACCACGCCGGAGGGCGTCGAGATGTCCATTAGAGATGCTCCGCCTTGGAGACAGGCGCAGCGTCAGGTTCCGAAGAAGTCGTCGGCGAGAGCTAAGGATGCCAATGATTTGAAGACTACGGACCATAACGGTAAGGATCACACTCACAAGGGAGAGTGCAAACACGGTCATAAACACCGAACATCTTCTCTCCATTCTAGTTCTTCTCGCCCTTCTGGTTCTTCTCACCCTTCTAGTTCTCCTAGTTCTCCTAGTTCTTCTCACTTTTCTCACTCTACTCACTCTTCTCGCTCTCGTTCTCGCTCCCAGTCTCGGGATCGCCGTTAGCTGCACATCTCTTTGGGTGAGAGTACTCATGAGATAAGTCCATCCCGCACTTCACTGTGAGATCTTTCCTCTCGGTAGATTTGTTTATTTACCATGATCACACTTACAGGGTGGTTTTTACCAGCCCGCAAACACAGCATTTCCTTGAGTCATCGTCTAATGCCTAGTACAGTCTTAAGTAGCTCTCCCCAGAATTGATACATATCCCTTCTCCCAGAACCATGACCATATTCCTGTTTGTCATCTTGCTCCTTTCCGTCGACTTTCTTCTTCGCTGAGTCAGGGCTGAGCAGGCCACTTCGCTCCCAGGCCTTGCGCCTCATCTTGACATACTCGTCTCGCTGTATAGGTCTCCAAGCTGGGATGTACCCTGGCATATATGTCTTGTTTTCGGGTGTGGTGATTGTTATCACGGGGACTTTGGGCTTCTAGCCTTGCGCTGCGTCCCGCAAAACTCGTCGTGACCCTGTTGCTGATTTCCCCAGGGGTTGCGGAAGTACATGTTGGGCTAGGGGCACTTTGCTGAGTGAACGATGATGGTAGGAACCTGGTCTTTTCGATGGGATGTGACGATGTGTTGGCTGTTTGTTTTCTCGGTGCATCCTGCCAACCCTGTCGGCACAGACTTGTGAGGCCGTGGTTGTTGTTTGGTGTTTTGCCATGTTCTGTAGATGCTGGGGATGTCAACGTGTATATAAGACACCATCCTCGCCCATCGAAGAGGTTGCTACAGGTACCTAGCTTGTGAGAGAACGGGGGTGTAGAAGGTGAACTGCGAGTTGTCATTTCTATATACATTATATATACATCAGTGCCCAGAATAATGTCTTTATTCACTGTGAACCATTGTGGTCATTCATTCACTTTGGTTCAAAGCGGGAGTGGAAGCCATGACACTGCCAAAGCTCGAGCGCGCAGTGCAAAATGGATGTCATTCATTCTTTGGTCTTCTTTCGCTCTTGGAGGCCTTGCGTCACCATCGGTTTGCAATCTTGCTTATCTGATATCGCATGAGGCATTGTCGTGATCTCTGACTCCACCACGAAACAAACGCACTCTTTCACCAAACACGTTCATGGGCCACTATTCCCTTCCTATGGCTTTTATTTGTTTGCCATAAGATTTTGGTCTATTCTTATGGGCCAACAGGTGAAATCCCATCTTTTTCCTTTTCTCCTCGCAAACGTCAATACCCCACAGTTCGACGGCCGAACACTTGCCTTCATTCATTCCTCTTTCATCCACCATTTGCGCTCGCCGGCCTTTCAAGACATCAATAACGTCTTCCCACCTACATACATATATAACAATCATTCCGGTACAGCGTCATCGAAAACGATTATTATAGAAAACGACCCTCCGCCTCAAGTCAAGAGCAGCAGCCTTGGCGGAATGGCGCCTCCAGAGCAGGTTGCATCCAGTCAAAGAATGCCACCAGCCCACTCCTCGAGCAAGACCTTTATACCAGCTCGCTCGCATCGGAAGCCACCCACCGAGACAGATGTCACTCCCGCAGAACCCGGGATGGTACCAACCACTGGTCTAGGGTCGCGAACCAGGAGCGACGGCTAGCAGCATAGAGTTCCTGTACCCGAAATCACCCTCACAACCCCGGACGACCAAACTCTCCCAGTCACCGAGGCTCCAGCCTGGAAGCATTTAAGTTATGACCTAGATGTTATCGGTCTGCTACAGCAATGGAAACACAGCGGGCTTCTCAGCCCCGTTTCGGCCATCATAGCAGCCCAACTACAGCGCAGAAAGAGACGAGAAGCTCGACGACAGCGAGAAAAGAGGCGAGCAGCCAGAATGGCCACGCTCGTGGCAGAACATTCGGGGCATAAATAAGCAAAGAGGAGTTAGGAGAAGCGGCTCACAGGGTATTGATGGAAAGATGATGCAGATGAAAGATCATCGGGCGGTGCTGAATACTCGTGAAGGTTGATTCGACTCTTGTATCATGGTCCAATCGGGCGTGATGAGATTCCTGTAGCTCAAACGTAACATAACCCGGATAACGGACTATATGGAAAGCCGTGAGGTTATATGCCGACAGTTGGCGGTTATGTATGATGTGAACGTTTCAAGATCGAGACAGACGTCCCATGATCCAACGAACAAGGCAACTACTGGACAACTGACAGCACTACCGGCCCGTGGGGACCGAGGGAGCAAATCGTGAGGTCAAGAATCGAAGAGATGGTGGGTGTTGCGCGTGTCAAGGTGCATCAAGGGCGTTATGATCTGGTGATGATCATGACGATGTTGAAATTGCCGTGGCGAGAGGGTCGCTCAAGTTCCGAGGCACCTGCCACAGTTAAGGACCAAGGTGTGGGCTTCTAGACCATCCGTTGGAAGGAGCTAGGAGTGTCATGGGCTGTGCACCCGGCTGCAGTTGCAGTTGCTGGCTCTTCTACTGCTGGCTACAGCTTCCCTTCCTACTTGCCTACCTACCTACCTACCAAGTCCTCAAGAGGCTCCCTCCTTCTTTATTTCCTCTTCCCCGGTCTCCCGTGACTCCGTCTCCCCGGATCCACAACATCCTGATGTGTGCTTACCTTGCAGGGCGCTTGCCAAGCTTGCCTGGATCACCCATGTTCACCTCACGATCAAGGTCCATCGGATGGTCCAAGAGCTGAAGCTGAGGCATCTCGACCACTTCTACTCTGAATCGAGGTCTAGCTCCAAAAAGCGAAAACGAAAACGGCGTCAAGAGTTGCCCAAGAATTCCAGTTTGACAGCTTCTAGAGCCGGCCTATTGACCCTACGTCGAGCCACTTTGTTTGAGGGGTAGTCAATCGAACCCCAGGCCTCTCGATTTCTCCATCCAATGATGCAACCTTCCCCAGCGCCAGTCCAACTCGAGCAACCCAGAGGGCACCCTAACGGCGCCTCTCGAGATGCTCCCCGCGCTGCATGGCGTCGATCACAGCACACGACTCGACAGCTTTGGCGCTAAGGTACGGAGACGTGGGAGGGTCAATCCTCATGGCTGCGCTACATCTAGGTAGCGGAATGGCAATGACGGCAAGCTTCCAAAGATTGTCACCGAGGCTCTGCTGTCGTTGGTCCAAGCCTTCTCTCACCCAGGTCCAAGATGCCGTGTCCAGGGCAAGTACAACGTAGTAACACACCAATATCCCGTCCTTGGTTCAAGGGTCCCTCCCCAAACTCCCGATGATGGGCTTCTCGACTCTATAATCGGCCCACCTCGACATAGCATTCAGCACCTTGCAAGCAACATCTACCTGATGCTCTGTCAATCTGCTTCGAATTGCTCCGAATGAACATGGATATGGGCATGGAGAACAGGCATTGACCCACCTGAGCAAAGGGTCCAGAACCCTCTCCACTGTCACTAACTTGCCGTCGTCTGCGCTGCTGCAAGAGACTAGGGACGGGCAGAATATGGTGCCACGACCAGACAACAACACCACGCCTGCAGCGCACTTCCCGCGCCGTCCACCTCGTTCCACGCATGCGACGCCCGCCAGATATCTCGTCAACGAATACCTTGCTTGCCGAACCACCCATCCATTGCCTCCGTCCATCCATCTCAAACGCACGCAACCAACAACCACTACTCCACATCTAACCCCCGTCGCGAAATCGGCCGGCGTAGCTCGTCTCTTCCCATTCTCGTCCACCGGACGCCGCGCCCCATCAGGTGGCATTGACGTCACTGACAGCACCTGGCTCGACCATATCTCACGCCGAGGCTCTTTGAGGTGAGCAACTTTTTGACCATACGGAGCAAGGGACGACGTCTCGATTGTTCTGGGGTAAGAGACTCCTCAAGACACATATTAACGTCGCCTGCTGCGGCTCATTCTACTTTCCGGTGAGTGATTGTCAGCTCTTCTTGCTTCTGTGTCCCGTTTTGCATATCTACCAACCGTCCTTGGTGAGATCATCGCCAGTCAGGCCTTCATTCACCTGCGTCCCTGTCAGAATCATCACATTGGTTTGTTGATCTTGTGACACAAGCTTGTTGTTGCTGTTGCTTCTGCTGCCGCTGCCATTGCATTGCATTGCATCTGTTGTACTTGAACACATCTGCAACCATCGTGCTTGTAACGACATCACGGCCTCTCATCATCCTATATCTACCACCCACCTCCCCGACCTCCCCGCTTGCCTCCCTGTCTTAACTACCGCACATTTCCTGCAAATCGGATTCTCAAAGTCCCATCCAAAGTGAACAAGGACCTTCGTATTGACCATATCCGCGATGGAAACTCAGACTCAGACACACCCACACGACCCCTGGGCTGCCACTCATCAGTTCATTTTCCGACGAGCAACCATGGATCCCAAGCAACGATTCTATCATCACTTCCTGGAGAGCGTAACAGGTGAGATTTAACTCAATGCTCTCATCTCTGCTCGATATAACTAACATCGGGTCTATCAGTTCACCAGGATCTGATCGAACAGCTTCCCTCAATTGCCAATGTTGGCGGTGAGCGTCAAGAGGCCATTGACCATATCCTAGCCGGTATTGCCAAGCTTCAGAACGAGGTGGCTGATGCCTCCGACTTTACCCCCTCTTATGACCGAAAGCAATACTCTGAGGTCAGTTTTCATCTCATTTTGTTGACCTTTAGTCAAGCTGACACTTGGATTCATAGGCCATCAAGGCTTTGCAGGACAAGCTCAATGAGACCTTAGCCAAGATCACACCAAAGTCACGATTCCAGTTCCGACGTACCACAAATCACGTCGACATGGGCGCCCCCGAGAACGATCCTCGTCTGAACCCAGGCAGCCTCTCTCGCAGCAAGACGCACCCAGTGAACATCGCCCCTAGTGTTCCCACAACAACAAACAAGGAGGATATTCTAAGTGACTTGCCTCCAAAGGGCACTTACAAGAACTACAATGAGGAGATTGCTCGACCTAGCGCCTCCCCCCTTCGCAAACCCAGCTTCTCAGCTGCCAGGAACATTGGCATTTCCAACCACTCGGGCCTCCATATCATTCTTCCCTCGTCAGCAGCCCGGGCCACTGCCTCGGGCAGTCTGACGGATCTGAGCAACTGTATCGTCGACATGTCGATCCCGACCGCCACGGGCGCTGCATTCCCCGGTCTTGTTATTAAGAACGTATCCAACAGCCTCATCGTCGCCGGTCGCGTCAACGGCCCAGTCCATATCACAGGAGTGTCTGACAGCATCCTGGTGGTTGTGGCTAGGCAGGTCCGAATCCACGAGTGCAGCAACGTCGACATCTACCTCCACTGTGGAACCCATCCCATTATTGAGGATTGCTCTGGTATGCGGTTTGCGCCGCTGCCCGACACATATGTGAGTATTTCATAGCTGCTATCAGCCAGCTGGGCTAACCTAAGCAAATAGGTGACGGAAGCGGACAAGCCAACCGAGAACCAGTGGGATCAGGTCGACGACTTCAAGTGGCTCAAGGCAGGCCACAGCCCCAACTGGACGACCCTGTCCGAGGAAGAGAGGCTCGGCGCGGAACTGTGGGAAAAGGTGGTCCCAGGCCAGCCCGGCGTCAGTGTTGAAGAATCGCTCAAGAAGCTTGGCATTCCTCGGAGGTAAATGGACGACAGATACCAGATCGAATTTGTTCCTTGGAGCCCATGGGTATACTTTACATACGGTGTTTAGCGGGATGGGATATGTGTAAATAGTCAAGCGCAATCAAGATGAACCTCCTTTTACTGTACTCTGAAAACTCCAAACGCCTTGCGCTAATGCAATTACATTCTTGCCTTTTAGATTCCCCCAGCATTAGATCGCTCTCTTTCCCTTTTTGGTGCCATTATCGTATTATGTTTGCATCTTATCGGCGGCAGCGACGTCATCTTTTCTCTCCTTGCCTGCGGCCTCGTCTCGTAATTTCTGAAGCACTGCCCTCTGCAGCTCTATACGAGCCTCAAGCTCACGGATCTCATCAGCCTGCTCCGCGATGGGCCGGTTCATGTCCGGAAGCTCACGGACCTGAGCACGAGCTCGTTGTAACTTGTGCTTGAGTCCATCTGTCGCCCCTGGGACGTCCTTGAAGGAGAGAGTAGGACCGCCTGGAGCATTATGACCGGTCGTACCTGGCGCGGGTTCGGTAGTAATACCGGCCGAGGACTGTATGCCGGCGCGGACACGGGCGAGGACGAGGGAGAGCTCCGAGAGCGCGTCGAGGGTATCGGGAGAGAAGGTGGGCGGAAGGGCCAGCGCGTGTGGGCCGGATGACGAAGACATGGTTCGTTTTTTTTTTATGGCTTCAGTTTTTTTTTGCTTTGACCGCGAGAAGGCTCGAGGGAAGAAATCAGGCGAGTGCCGACGACAGGCTGATAGTGCTGCACAGCGTGTGTTGAAAAGGAAAGGTTGAGGCTGACACACGTGTTGTTGAGAGTGGAAGAAGACAAGCCGGGGAAGAGAAGCCGAAGTGGAGAGAGTGTCTTTTTCTGTCAGCCTTGCATTGACTGCATGGAGGAAAGAAAGATAACTCCCGTAATGTTATCGAGGGATTGTCGATGATGGTGGGAAAATGGACGAAATCGATTGGGCCGATGAAGCCTGCCTGCAGAGGGAAAGATGGAGTGTTGAGCTGGGGGTGGACGGTCCGAAAGAAAGGCGGTTGGTGGGTCTGGGGGGATGCCAGTGTAAGGTCATCATTGCACTGTATAGACACATATGATTAGAGTGTGTATGTACAGTGCTAATAATTCTCATGCCATCAGACCATGACATACCCCCCCACCACAACTAACGTGTTTCCTGCGAAATCGTCCGTCTCGCTCTGGGCCCATCAAATCACGCATCATTTCCTTCACTAACAGCCCGTGTTGCACTCCGCCTTATTCTCTTTCTATCCCCTTCTTCCCAAATTTTTTTTCTTTCTTTCTTTTCTCTTCTTCATTGCTTCACAAAGCAAACAATCCCCTCAAATAAAAAGAAGCTGTGAAAAAAAAGAAAGAGCTCCATCATGTCCAAGACCGACCACAAGGCTTGCCTCAGTACGTCGTCCCTCCCATCATGCCCCGCCCCCTCCATCTCCAAATCCGTGCCCCGCGATCGCGATAGCAACTCGACGAAGAAGGCGACGACAACAACGACGCCTCCTCGTCCATCGTCGTCGCGGCGCTCCAAGACTGCACCCGCCGTCATCCAGGAGTCTTCTTCTTCTCCAGAGAACCCGCGGCCGGATTGGATCCTCGTCTTCTGCTTCATTCTCGTCTACCTCGAGCTGGCCTGGCTAATCATGTTGCTGTTGCACTCATGCAGTCGTCATTGATGGCTGGGGTATCGCCTCCGAGGAGAGCCCCAAGAACGGCGATGCCATTGCCGCTGCCCAGACCCCTGTCATGGATGAGCTCTCCAAGGACTCCAATGGCTTCACCGAGCTCGAGGCTTCATCGCTGGCGGTGGGCCTCCCTGAGGGCCTCATGGGCAACTCTGAGGTTGGACACTTGAACATCGGTGCCGGCCGTGTCGTCTGGCAGGACGTTGTCCGCATCGACCAGAACATCAAGACCGGCGAGTTCAGCAAGAACGACGTCATCAAGAAGACCTTTGAGAGTGCCGCTGCTGGCAACGGCCGCCTACATCTCTGTGGTCTCGTCTCCCATGGCGGTGTGGTGAGTTGCACGATACATCCATGCATCCCCCCTGATCCTTTCTCGACCATTGTCACTTACACCGCTTGCAGCACTCCAAGCAGACACATCTCTACGCCCTCCTCAAGGCCGCCAAGGAGTACAACGTGCCCAAGGTCTTCATCCACTTCTTTGGTGATGGCCGTGACACCGACCCCAAGTCTGGCGCCGACTACATGCAAGAGCTTGTCGACACCATGAAGGAGCTCGAGATTGGTGAGATTGCCACCGTCGTCGGCCGATACTTCGCCATGGACCGTGACAAGCGCTGGGAGCGAGTCGAGATTGCCCTCAAGGGTCTGTGCCACGGCGAGGGTGAGGCCTCCGAGGACCCCGTCGCTACCGTCCGAGCTCGATATGAGCGTGGTGGTGACAAGGACAGGGATGAGTTCCTGACCCCCATCATTGTTGGTGGTGATGAGCGCCGCATCAAGGGTGAGTTTTCTATATGTCAACAAATGGGCCTCAACTGACGAATAACCAGACGATGATACCGTCTTCTTCTTCAACTACCGATCCGACCGTGTCCGTCAGATCACCCAGCTTCTCGGCGATGTCGACCGATCTGTCCTCCCCGACTTCGAATACCCCAAGATCAAGCCTCTCGTCACCATGACCCAGTACAAGGGCGACTACCCCTTCGAGGTTGCCTTTGAGCCTCAGCGCATGGGCAACGTCCTAGCCGAGTGGCTTGGCAAGCAGGGTGTTAAGCAGGTTCACGTTGCCGAGACTGAGAAGTACGCTCACGTCACCTTCTTCTTCAACGGCGGCGTTGAGAAGGTCTTTGCCCTCGAGACCCGCGACCAGTCCCAGGATCTTGTCCCCTCCAACAAGTCGGTCCCCACCTACGACCACGCCCCCGAGATGTCTGCCGATGGCGTTGCCGACCAGGTCGTCAAGCGTCTGGGTGAGCAGGAGTTCCCCTTCGTCATGAACAACTTTGCTCCCCCCGACATGGTTGGCCACACTGGTGTCTACGAGGCCGCCATCATCGGCTGCGAGGCCACCGACAAGGCCATTGGCAAGATCCTCGAGGCCTGCAAGAAGGAGGGCTACATCCTCTTCATCACCGCCGACCACGGCAACGCCGAGGAGATGAAGTTCCCCGACGGCAAGCCCAAGACCAGCCACACCACCAACAAGGTGCCCTTCATCATGGCCAACTACCCCGAGGGTTGGAGCCTCCAGGACAACGAGGGTGTCCTCGGTGACGTCGCCCCCACCGTCCTCGCGGCCATGGGTCTGCCCCAGCCCGAGGAGATGACTGGCAAGTCTCTTCTCCAGAAGGCTTAATTTGCATGAGATCATGAAAAACCCCGAGGGGTGGTGTAGTAGTAGTTGCAGTTTTCGATGATGGCGAAGCGTTGGGCGTGTGTGGGTTGCTGATTGATATGTTATGTGCGAGTCGATGCCATGGCTTTGGAGTTGGGATGACATAGAGATGAGACATGCTCGACGATGGATAGATATAGAGTCGACGATTCAAAAAAGTAAAAGTCATTAGAGATGAATAGGATTATCATCTCATGATATCAACCGTTCGCCCTTGGTACCTATTTAGTGTTTGTGACCATCTTGTATGTGGATTCGGTCAGGAAAAGGGCCAATGTCGAGTATAGGTCTTTGTATAATTCATGACTTCTTATTCCCAAATCGCAGTTCATGTCTTTCTGTAAAGTCTATTGTATGTCAGTATTCCAAGCTGTTTACAGCTTCACAGGCGCCATGTCAGCCTCTCTACCATGCCTCGTAGGTAAGTAGATTTGTTTCAAGGAGCAGTAAAGACCCATGAAAGCTCAGTGGGACCACCGAAACTCAATGTTGACTAAAGTCAAAGAACAACACTTAACCTTGGACGACACACAAGCCAAAGGAACAGGCACATCATGTGTTGCGAGACCCAGCGATTGCGAAAGGGGTCCGGCGTAGTCAAGGGCATCAGAACCCGACCAGTTTCCGGGCAGATTATATGTTTCGTCCAAGAGATCCGGAACCTTGGATCGCTCGTTTCACATCACATGAGTTGTCATGATCCACTGGACCCTTGTTTTGTTCCCAGCACAAGATCTGCAGGGTCAACCCCCTCAAACAGGGCTAGATGCCCAGGAAGGCATCTACGGGGGTGATCAAAAACCGAACAGGCAGGTGAGCAGCCGAGGTTGGGTCCACTGCTTCAAGACGAACCGCTGAAAACTTCACTTTAGCCGTTATCGACAAGGTGACCAAGCCGCCTCACGTGCTTCAGTTACGAGATCCCACCCCGCCTGTCTTGATCAGTATTCAAGTTGGCTGGCCAATAGCAGTGACAGAGTTGTAAGAGCATTGAATAGGGTCCAACGTCCCCTTCCAACGTCCCACAACCTCCCAGCAACTGACAGGGCTCCCAACCCAGCTGGAGATCTCGCTCACAAGCCCACAAGGCTCGTAACCCAACCACTCTCAAGCACACCCCTCTCCCCCCGAGGTCGACATTTATCCAGGGGCAGCCACATGGCTTGAACAGCCATCTACCAGGGGATTCAGCCCGATCAGACCCTGGTCTTATGCATGCCGGAGCGGGACCTCCGGGCTGCCGGGGTCTTGATTCAAGGTGAGATGCGGGAGCTAGAGGGGCATGGGGCAACGGGTGGGCTTGGAGATGGCACCAGTGAAGAGCTGGACAGAAATCTCCCGAGATTCGTATGCGCTGTTGAGGATGCAAAAGCCTCTCTGTTGTAGTGTTGCGACCATAGACATGGAGGTCAGTCAACTCTCAGATCGGGAGGGGGGATGAGCAAGGGGGAGGTTCTAGACCTCCGGTCTCGAGGCCGAGGACTTTCCACAGCCAAAGCTCCTTGATGAATCCGTCAAGTTCTGCAGGTGGCGTCCGAACGCTGCACTTCGCATGGTCAGATCGCGAGGCCGAGACAGGAGACACCCATCCACGCCGTGATGGTCTCACAAACCGCGTGTTGTGCTGTAGATGTCCAAATCTTAGCTTCACGGGGCCGTCCCGAAGCTATTCGGGCGCCTAGAGATTGGGCTGTCGTGGCTGTCTCTCCCCACCCGTCTGGATGTTCTGCACCGAACTAACAAGCGATAACCGATCTCAAGGGCGCACGGGAGATCATCCTCTCTTTAGGATGTGTCACAAAGATGCAACTCAGATTCCAAGATCCATGCTCCCTGGTGGCAATTGGTCGCAACATCATGCCGTGCCTGACTTCAGGAGGTGCGGCACAGCCGGTCGGTCCACCCGGGCGGTCTGCTCGCCAGCACCGAGTCAACGGGTGGCCAAACGAGGCCTCTCAACGGCGAACGGGTGATCGCCATGGGAGTCTTGAAAAGTGCCATCCTTAACTGGAATCTCCGGGTGTGGGTGGAGAGCGAAAGGAGGGAAAGTCTCCGAAAGAGAAGCTCCTGGGCGTTCCAGAGGACGATGATCGACACAGGATGCAAGATTCGAGCTTCCAAGAGGCCCTCAAGGTCCCACGAACGTGGAAGCATCGCATCTAGCTGACAGACCCTAGCTGTCTTGGTCCATGAACGACCTGTTCCCCAGCCACAAGCTGCATGAAGGGTCCTCCCAACAAGCTTCGATCTCGGTTACGGACGCGCTTCCTCGAGATCGTGAGCTAGTTAGACAGAGTCGGAGCGTCAAGCCATCCAATGAGAGTGCACATGCTCGCTTAGATCCGACGAGGTGTGGCAAAGCATGCACCAAGGGTCCGTTGCCACTTGAGCAAACAATGTTTTGGTTCCGGGATTTGATATCGTTCGTCTTGAAAAACGGGCACGTTATTGCCACTGAATAAACAAGGTGCTGGTGTGTCCAGATCCGTGATCGTGGGGCCGGGTCCTGAGATGCAGATTTTGGTGTAGCAGATCGGTTCCCCTGACTTGAGGCCCTCTTAGCGGAAAAGCGTCGGTATCAAGAGCTTTTTGAGACCAGCTCTCTAGGCCACCTTTCACGCCTGATAATCATGGCATCCATAGCTCTGACCTATTTCCTTGCTCTTTTGCCTCTCTCGGCCAGGTGAATCGAGATTTGCTCCATGGAAAGTGCTCGAATAATCACCAAGGAGGGCCTGACGATCCTACGCACGCGAGGACCCTGAGTTTGCCCACCCGGGTTCGACGTCATCGCTCATCCGTTCGGGGGAAGTGATCTGCAAGGCGCAGAGCCTCAGTTGGTGCATTGATGACAGGTCTGGCAAAGCCTAAGCTGTCTGGGCTTCGCCGAATTTGCAGATCAGGTTACCATCTCCACCGAATGGCCTCTTGAACAAAATGCCAGGGCACCAGATCAAGAAACTTGGAAAAAGAGTTCACGGACGTTGGGACCCCAGCAATACGCGTGGCCGACAGGTCGAGCCGTGTGTGACACCGCCCTGCCTGCCTGCATGGCCGACTCCCCGAAACAAGGCGTGTCAGAGTCTAGCCATCGAAAGAGCATCATGAGACTGTACTGTTCTGCGTAGGTAGAGGGAGGGTTGAGAGGCACGTTCTGACGAGACTGCCCCAGGCCTACAGTAGAGTCAGGCAATTCGTGCTCGTGCCTAGTCAAGAGACTGCTAGAGTTTGACAGTTGATGCAGGTGTGCTTGACTTCCTCGTATCCAAGGGATGCGGAGGTAGGGGACCAAAATTACCCGACTGCCGTTGTGGTGACTGACGATCAATTGCCTCGCAGAGGTGGGAACCAGGTCCAGTGGGCAGCCACAGGGTATCATCCTTATCACTGTTACTGTTAGTCTGGTTCCTTGTGTCGGTTGCGTGGGAGCAACCAGGCAAGGGTTCGAGGGCTGCAACCCAGAACGAGCCTGCGGTTTGACGTAAGAATGGGGCCATGGATGGCTAGCGAGCAGCATGGAAGAAGCGGTAGGATGAGCATCACTGAGAGCTGGCTGCAAGAGAGGTCGAAAGTGAGGCTTTGGGTGATTGAATGGAAAGACACTGATGCGATGAAGGAGCAAACCCTTGGTCTCTGGAATAGGACGCAAGGGAAGGCACTGTAGTCTACCTGACCTGGGCCATGGATGCCGAGCTCGCTGTCACAACACAGTACGGGGCTCCGGCTAACTCACACAGCGTCCGCGAGAGTTTGACAGGTGCAAGCGAACCTGTGGGAGGCACCTGCCTGAGGTCAGCAAGCCGATGACCGACCAAAACCAAGATCAGCGAGGCCCTGCCAGCTTTGAGTGCTCCTGGCCCGTTCCTTGTGAGTTCTCCTGTGTTATTGGTCAGAATGTGGACTGCTAGTCCCCGCACTCGAGGGCGTAAGCGACCTGGCAATGCCCGGGGTGTGTCTATATATCGGACAATGACCACTCTGACGGCTGCTGCCGGTCTCGTCTCCAAAAGGGTGTCCAGCTGGTTGCAGGTTGAGGGCATTCCCGATGGCGTCTATCAATTTGGGGGTGTGGACATATGGCCCAAGTCGGTGCGCAGGTGCGCTAGTACAGCCCGTTGGAGGAGGTCCCTGCTTTTGGCCATTTCTGGACCCCCGATGGTCTCTGATCTCTCTGCTTCTCCAGCACCTTGGAAATCGGAGCAATGAGCGCTCGATCTGCCTTTCTAGCTCTTGCATGCTCGTCCCAACCTGGCAAATCCAAATCCCCAGCCCTTGGCCGCCGCCTCGCACGCTCGCGATACTGTACTGTACCGCACCGTACCGCTGCGGCGCCCGGGACTCGGGTGCCCTGGCGGCGGCGGCGACCTTTCAGTCAGTACCTTGTTTTTGGATGGAGGCCAAGTTCGCACGGGGACATGGACGTGGACGGGGCCAGCAAATTCTCATGTGGCCGGCCCTGAATGCCCTCTTCCTTCTCATCCACAGTTCTACCCACCACAGCCCACTGCCACGCCCGCTTTGCCTCCCTGACTGAGTCGCCATCCGTCTCCTACTGTACCTGGCTGTGATCGTCAAGTATCTGCTCTCGACAGCTTCTCAAACTTGTGGCTTGTTTTCTCTCCTCTGTCAACACTTTTGAGCCTCTTCAACCTCATCTTGAATCTGTTGTTCGTCCCTCTCACCATTATTTCTCCTCTTCCGCCGTGCAACAGCACTTGGCGGCTGCTTTCCTAACCCTCTTCCATCTCCTGGTTCTAGCCATCCATCCCACCCACCGGCTTCAGTGCCACCTCGGTGCCACCCTGAGTGCCCTCCACGGAGCACCCTGGTCTCTTCATATATCGACCGTTGGAATACCGCTTCTCCACCAGTCACTCTTCCTTCCGTTCATATATCCCTTCACACCTGCCGGTCTCTCCACGGACACGATACAGTTCTCTACCCATCCCCCACCACAGTTTTTCACTACAACAAGCCCGACCTTATTGTAGCTTAGAAGGGAAGTACACGAACCCCTCTCTCGACCTCTATATCAGCTTCGGCACGCGATTCGATCCTCAGCTTCAGCCGGTCAACGCACACAGGCAGATTTCTTCATCTCGCCAAGCCAGCAACTCCCTCGGCCACTACAACAGAATTAGGCGGCAAGCATTTGACTCGACGCGACTGATCAGCACCATCCGCCTCGAGTGCAGTAGCCTCGTCACCCCCTTTCGCGCTTGATTACGGGATCTACGCCGACGTCAGGGTCTTCCATCGGTTGCGGATCCAGATTGCGACCCTCGCCGAGTTGCTGCGACGTCTTTTCGCGGCCCAAACTTGGTTGTGGGGAGGTTATCCCACCCCACGCCTTTTGACCGAACTACCGCGACCAAATCAAGGAATCGCTTCACCTGTCAAATATCACCAAATTTCCTCCAAATTGAAGGAAACTCCCGGAAACTGTACAGAATCACTTACCCAGGGTTTCGCTTGTGTGGAGTGCATTTTACCTGAGGTGAGCGTCCCAGGAACACCCGGTGTTTTCCCCATTGAGCGTGTGTTACTCGCTCTCATCACCTTTCGTCATATGGCGATGAAGCATCGATCGATCGATCGGTGGCCACACGGCAGCCAATAGCAGCCCCCTTCTATGCCTCGCGAGAACCTTCATTGCTTGCACCTCCCGACAAGCCACCCTTTTATTCGTTTCGCTGATGCTGTTCATTGTGCTAACGGCTGTCTTTGCGGCCCAGGCTTATTGTCCGCTTTAAGGTGATCCTAGGCCCTACGTCACAGATCGACGGACCCTGGGATTTATACCACAACCCAGTCTCGACGACCATTTCCCCCGACATGCCCGACGTCTCGACGTCTAAGCAATGCTAAACAATCTGTCATCAATTCCTAAACACTGTACATGAAGAACAATGCCCCCGAACGAAGCCACTTCTCAAGGAACCCAACCGCCGCCGTCATCCCGGACCGGCCACCCTCTCCCTCGACGAGCCTCGCCAGCCAATTCCGTCACGCTACGACACCACCGACTAGCTCGCGATGCTTCTCTTAAAGCCAGCCCAGGATCAGCGCCGCCGATTGTGACAGCGACGACAACCTCTCCTCGTCGCAACTCGTCAGGTGACAGCCATGAGACTGGGCAGAGCGATCCGAAGACGTGGTTCGACCACTCGAACCAGAACCCAACTGCCACTTTCGACAACAACATCATGGATGGTATGGAGCAGGGAAACGCTAGGTTACATGATGGAGAAGAGGCTAATTGATTTATAGTTGACCCCCCTTTTTTCCAAAAAGAATCCGACTCGTCCAATGAAGAAAAGCCGTTTTCTTACAACCACCATCAACTCGCGCCCCCAAAGCTCACTGCAGCACACAGCAGCAGCGCAGATGACTACCGCAGTGTCATTGATGACCTCACGGTAGAAATCCAGAAACTTCGAGAAGAGCTAAAACGGTACAAGCAACCTGGTCCAGATCTGCTTCGCAAAGAGAAGCTGTTTGAGATCAAGGTTCATGGCTTGCCCAAGAAGAAGAAGAGAGAGCTCGAGGCAACTCTCAGAGACTTTGCTGCCAGCCTTGAGGGGTCTCCCAATACGTCGTCGTCGCAGAAGAAAAAGAAGTCGTCTCGCCACGCGAACCGAGACAACATGTACTCTGCCTCGGGATCGTTCTCCAAGCACGCATCGTCATCCTCGGGATCCAACTTTCGCCCAGCTGACTCGGCCTATGCGTCCATGTCAACGGGTGCCAAGTCTTCGGGAACATCTCTGAATCGCCCCATTATGGGCTCGCAGAGTAGGTCATCGGAGCAAAAGGTCGAGAGCTACCTGCGCGATATTCCCGAAGGCTTGTATCCGCGACACATGATCATGACGGACAAGGAGAGGAAGAAGCTTGTCGTCCGTCGACTAGAGCAATTGTTCACGGGGAAGATCAGCGGTCGTCACGTGGTAAAGAAACAATCCTCTGGACCAAGTGGAAGTTCTGCTGCTCTAGCGCCCATTGTTGCGGATACCCAACCGAATGTCTCATCCACATCCACGATCCATGAGCCGCCAACCCTACAGACTGGCCAAGAGCCATCACGAGAAGCCAGAATACTCCCTCTTGAGCAGCAATCTGGACATTCTGGAAAGAAGAGTAGGTCCGGTGGTAATGGATCGACATCTAACTCGAACGGAGACAACACAGAATCCGGAGGCAACGGCAACAGCACTGGCTCCGGCACCAACCCGTCTCCCCCGACACGACCTCCTCCAGAGCAGCGACCCACACGACCCCTTGATCTCGACCCGGACCGTACCCAAGTTCCGTCTGAAAATATGGACTACATCCGCCATTTGGGCTTAGTGCCCCCCGAGTTATTGGCCGAGCAGCACAACCACGATGTCCACCCTGACGCTGAGGGTTGGGTTTACCTGAACCTGCTGTGCAACCTGGCCCAGCTTCACATGATCAACGTGACTCCAGACTTTGTCCGCTCAGCTGTTTCGGGGATTAGCACAAAGTTCCAGTTATCTCCTGATGGCCGGAAAATCCGATGGCGAGGCGGAACTGAGGGCACCAGGTTCAGCAGCGATAGCTCCGGCTACAACTCCCAGAAGAGCCCGTCCACAGATGATACAGAGGAGGGTTCGGACAAGAAACGCAAGCGCCAGAAAACAGGACGCTCAACCGGTGACGAGTTTCAATCAGGAAGCTCGAGCAAGAACGCGTCCAGGTTTGATCCACAACTATGCGCTCCGTCCGAAAGCTTTCATTACAAGCCCATGTTTGTGCAGCAGGATTCGTCGGGCGGACAGACATCGCTTGATGAAACCGTTTCCTCCTTCGGGCCCCCAGAAGACAGCAATGTTGGAGAGTCGAAATGGGGCCTGAGTGGTTCTGGTGCATCCAGTCGTAAGAAGCGTCGTCATGATGGTGCCATCATTTACTACAGCGGAGCGCCTTTCTGCACAGATCTGTCGGGCGATCCAGGCGACATGTCACCAACCTCGCACATGTTGGCTGCTGGTCAGCATCAAGCCTCGTCAGATAAGACACAGCTGCCCCTATCTCCACCGCGACGATCGAACTCTGGATCTTTCATCAACTATCGGCCACTGACTGATCGTGGTCCGTTGTCGACCCAGCCAAACCCAGCAATGGATGTCGACATGGATGATCCACCCAGCCTCACCGAGGATACTGATGATGTGAGCGATATTGAGCTTGACTTTGAGTGGACAGACAATGCGCAATACATGGAGTACCATCCTCTCGAGCCTTGCGGATTGGGAGGAGTTCTCCCCGAGGACCACTTCATGGTAGTAGTTGCCACCAAGAGGCCGAAGCAAGATCTACTGCCACCGACCTCCCGGCCTGATGGCCGAAGGGCGAGTGAAGGTACAGAGGGCGTTATTCGCCGACTGGCGACAATGTCAACTTCTTCACCTGTCCTTGGCGCGACAAAGACCATGTCCGTCAGCGAGCCTCCTCCCATCGAGATTGAATATCTCTCAGGTCGCATCAAGAGGCTAACGCCAGTCGCACTCCCACCCCCCGCCATCTTCTTCCCACCGTTTAGCCCCAGCGACTCGACAGTGGATGAAGAGGAGGAAACTTCAGATGACCCAGATGATTCACCGTCGTTGAGGGGCATTGTTGGTCGACGAATGGTTCTCCACCATTCTGATGGTTATCCTGATGGTGTTGATCTTAGCAGTGGTGATGAGGAGGGCGACGAGCCCGATGACTCTCCTGACCACAACATATATGATGTCAACCGAGACGCCAAGATTTTACCGAACCGACCCAGGCAGGCTGTTCGACGCACTAGCAGCGCTGCTGCAGCCGCTGGAACTGCCCGCGGAGAGAGTAAGAGCACCAGTGCAGACCCTGCTCTCTCTGGTCAGGACAGTTCTGTCGCTACTGCGGGCGCCATCGAGAGTGACCTCACCAGCAGTGATGAGGAAGATGACGCCTCGTAAATCACACTACACTCATGCCGTTTATTACAACAATTAAGAGATACGTTTTTAACGATTAAATGGAGGATGAACAGTGGAGAAGTCGAGCCTGGATATTTCCAGCTTGCTGTCTCCATAATGAGCGACAACAGAAGTATTTTACCCAGTTTGATATGACCCCAGTTTCTGGTCATGGACTTGTCTTTCTTCAGGGGCTTGGGATAGCCCCTCTGCATTTAGCTTGGCGTTACAAGAGGAAGGATCATGATTTCCTAGGATAATCTATTACGAACGACCGGTTGCGCGCACAAAAGCGAGGGCCTCAGTATGGATTATGTTCAGGGTCCCACGGGTACCAATACTGATAGGCTTGGAGTGTTTATATATTTGAGATACCAATGCAATTTGTACAGAACTAGAAACACGCTCTCATCTCTTGGTGATTTGAACTCTCCCATCGTGAATGTTTCTTCATGCCAACTATAGCTTGTCGCGCAATGGTTCATATGAGACCGATAGTTGGCATACGGTCATGAAACCAAAGCCTCGAGTATCCGACTCTCCATGGGCAAGTAAGCATATGTGAATTACGAACAGATCAGTTATTGGAAATAAGCAACTTCACTGCCACATATTTCGCACGTAATGAGCCATGAGAACTGGAGGTGTAAAGGTATCCAATTGCTGCTGTGCGGTTTACGGAGTACTTGAGTCAATTCTTTTCCTGCAAGGATACCTAAGTCAGTCAACGAATCTAACACCCGAGTTCATCCTAGCCGAGTCGAATCAACCCATGGCTGCACTCGTACGTGTCGTTGACCTCCAAGGGCTATTCTCATGTCACGTGAGAGTCGTCGCACCTCAGATCCGGCAGCTTCCACGTCATTGTCCAGGTAACGAATGTAATGTCGCATTAAACACGCTACATTTCATTCTTGAGCCGTGTTTCTTGTAGGCGCCATCAACATCAGTTGTACCAATATTGGTTGATTTCCATCGTACAAGATGCGTCTTTCGTGGAGTTCGCGTTTGGCCGTGCTCGGCGCGCTTGTCCGTGGCTCGACTGGAGCCCAGGAAGTCAAGAACGTTGCTATCATCGGTTCGTACGAGTTTTCATTGATATCATACTCACTCTTAGGGCATTGAGATATGCTCTTTTTCCATCAATTCACTTCTGATCCCGCGGCTGTTTGAAACCCAGCTGACATGAGCTGTAGGAGCGGGGGCGGCGGGATCCTCGGCTGCCTATTACTTACAGAGATACGCCGAGGAAGAGAACCTCGCTGTCAACATCACCATCTTTGAAAAGACGGACCGCATTGGAGGTCGATCCCTTACGGTTCCGGCCTATGGCAATGAGTCTCTGCCCATTGAACTCGGCGCGTCAATCTTCGTCGCCGTCAACACAATCCTGTACAACGCGACTGAGCGCTTCCAGCTCCCCGTGAGCGAACCCCAACGGCTCGAGAAGGGTGACATCACGGCCATCTGGGATGGTATCGACTTTGTGTACCAAACTGAAGATGGTTCCTCGCAGTGGTGGGACCTTGCCAAGTTGTTCTGGAAGTATGGCCTCGCGCCGTACAAGGCCAAGAAGATTGTCGACGCCATGTTGGAACAATTCCTCAAGCTCTATGAGCCTCCCCTATTTCCCTTCAAGTCTTTGACCCAGAGGGCGCAAGACATGGGATTGACGGATTTTACTGGCATCACTGGCGAACAGGGGCTTGCACAATGGGTAAGTTCTGCAGTTACTTGACCCCAATTACTGCTGACCTGTAAGGGAATCAATCCTCGCTTTAGTCGCGAGATTCTTCAGGCCGCCACGCGAGTCAACTATGCCTCCAACCTGGCCTACATTCACGGTCTTGAAACTCTGGTATGTAGGGCAGCCCGTTTGTGTAGTACCCAATGCTTACAACAGGTCAGGTTTCCTTCGCGACTGACGGTGCTGTATCCGTTGAGACTGGAAACTGGCGGATCTTCGAGGAATTGGTACGGGCCAGTGGTTCTACCATCTACCGCAACACTTCCGTGGCCTCTATCGAAGCAGCGCAGAAGAAGACGGAGACCTCCTCGCCCAAGTATGTCATCTCAACTAAAGACGCAAACTCTAAGGAGGCCGCCCCTGAGGAGTATGGAGTTGCCTTTGACAACATCATCCTCGCAAACCCCTGGCAGTTTGGCAACATCAAGGCTGGAGAGGGTGTCCTTGATCGCCAGATCGATGAGATCCCTTACACCAGGCTCCATGTGACGCTTTTCACATCACCACTCAAGCTCAGCCCTGAGTTCTTTGGCCTTAAGCCCGGAAGCAAGGCTCCTAGCTCCGTCTACACCACTCTCCGTGAGGGCGAGGAACCTAAGAAGGGTGCCGAGGGCGTTGGCAGCACCGGATTCTACTCGGTCAGCACCCTGAAGTCTGTCATCAGCCCCAAGACCGAAAAGCTGGAGCATGTGTACAAGATCTTCTCCCCCGCGCCAGTGACGGCCGAGTTCCTGTCCTCGCTTCTTGGTACCAAGATTCCCGACCAAATCATCTCCGACAAGGGCGAGGGTAAAGATACTGATACCTTTGAGCCTATCTCATGGTACTACCCCCACGTCTTTTATTCCTATCCCCTGGAGCTGCCGCGTGTCACGTTTGAGGACCCCATTGTCGGCGACGGAGTCTACTACACCTCTGGCATCGAGAGCTTCATCTCCACCATGGAGACGAGCGCCTTGATGGGTAAGAATGTGGCCCGGCTGGTTGCAGACGAGTTTGCTGGCATCTCCCGCCCAGAGAAGGCGGCCCCTGGCTCGGATGCTGGTGAGCCGGCCCCTGTTGCAGAGGAGGCGGAGGGCATTCATGCGCAGCCCCAAGAGGAGCTCTGATTGGGCTGAACGAATTTGTTTGATGTGTTATGTGAATAATGCCGTGAGCGTTTGGGTATAGGTCGCATTACTAGGTACTTCATGCTTGAAGGCAACCTGCATGGAGCAGGTTGCCTACACCTTGAGATCAACTACAATACGTTGGAAACAATCGCTGCCAAAGCGTGAATTTTTGCATGCAAATGAAATCAAAGCCAGTTGAAGCTAGTGTTTCGGGCTCTCTTTTACATGAAACAGAGGATAATCAACCCCTGTCGCCATCAAAAGCACACCAGCTGGACAACATCATTGTCGCCAAAGTTAAGATCTCAAGTGTGGCGCACCACCACCCTCACTCCCTGCCGGTGGCGCATGTCAGCCTGTGGCGAAAACGACCCCTCCTTCACCCCTCCAACCAGGGAAGTCAACGAGCTAGAGGGAAAAGTACACAAAAAAAAAGGGCAGCCGCGGCTTGCAGTTGCTTCCCATCCCAAAAGTTCAAGGTTGTTATGACGCACGCTGCCTCCCGCCGCACGCTCTAGCCCTTTGATCTTACTCTTGCCAGCCTATCATTGCCACCTTCCCGTCCGGCGTCCTCTTTGGCCTAGAGGCTGCCTGCACCTGCCTTACACCCAACCCAGGAAGGAACCTGTCGGTCTCGGCTGTCTGCCTGTCACTGCCTTGTCGTCAGTCACGTCACACCCTTTTGGCTGTTCGTGCGCAAGTGAACGGCATCGCCAACTCTTCTCCTTCTTAATAGCCTATTCCCCTTCTCTTCTCTCCCTTCCACATTCGGGTATTTCCTCTTGACCGGGAGCTTGTCAGCATATCGCACACTCTTTCCCTATCTGCGTCAAGACCGCCATCTCAACCAGCATGTTCGTTCTACGGAATGGTAAGTAGCTGCCCCGCATCATCCCCAACCAACACCCGGTTCTCCAGCACAGGCACAAAGGCCACTGGCTGATATTACGACCTGGTCGCGGCTGGTCGCTTCATCTGATCTGCCACTTCCCTTTCATTCCACTTGTTCACCCTTCCCCATTTCCTTTACAGCGCTTCTCTCTTATCAGCAAGACACACAACTAACACGTCGCGCCTCACAGTCGGCAAGCTCATCTTTGGTTCAAGCACACAGGAAGCATTGATCGAGCTGCCCCAAGGCCAACTCTACCTCGTCCGCCCTCTGTCGCCCAAGGGCTACTCCGAGCTCATC
Source organism: Fusarium duplospermum (assembly GCA_003946985.1). Lineage (NCBI taxonomy): Eukaryota > Fungi > Ascomycota > Sordariomycetes > Hypocreales > Nectriaceae > Fusarium > Fusarium duplospermum. The sequence continues at coordinate 297,254 of NKCI01000003.1, read as the reverse complement.
TTCAAAGATTCCACCATCCGCATCCGTCGCACCAACCAAGACTACCAATACCAACTTACCGTCCAGCGTGTCTTTGAGGAAGGCGAGGCGGAGCTCCTTGCTGAGGAAGAAGGCGAAGACGCTGCGCTCGACGCCCTCGAATCCGAGGGAGACGAAAAGACTTTTCTCCTCGACGAGGCCCTCCACTTCCGAGTCGAGATCCGAGAGAACGGCGACAAGGTCCTAGCTTGGAAGGATCTCAGTGGCGACACAGGTGACCTCTTCCAGTTCGTTTGCGACAACTCTGTCACCTCGGCTCAGGTCACGCAGTTTGTGCGAGTATCTCAGCAGTGCCAGTACGAGCGCAAGTACCGAAAGCCCCATACCACCGCCTCGCAGCAAGACTTGCAGCAGTTCGAGTTTGAGGAGGAAGAGCCTATCCCACCCGCCAGTCCCATCCACAGTCCTACTCTCGCCCGGTCTATCGAATCTGTGGACGATATGTTGTCCAAGAAGAATACTGCCAACTCGGCCGCCAAGCGCGAGCCCGCCCACGTTCCAGAGCAGGAGATTGAGGCCCCTGTCTTGAGTGGCCCCGACGCAGAAAACCCTCCTGAAGCTCTTGAGATTTACGCTGCCATCACCGCCGAGCTCCATCTCTTTGACCCTCAGCCCGGCCACTTCGTTCTTGTTGACGACTCCGTCATCGCTACAGTCTCTGAAGTCGGCAAGTGGGAATACTGGCTTCAGATTGAATCCACCGAGAAGCCCTGGCTGGGCACCCCAGTCGTCGCGGACTTTAACCCTGTCTTCGATTTTGAGTACCTCTCTTTCGTATTCAACCACTTTAGCAACGATGGCACCGCCCGATCTTGGCTTCTCCGGTTCAAGGACCAGACAACTTTGGAGAAGTTCCAGGAGGCCATCATGCAAGCTATCTGGGAGAAGCTCAACGAGACCAAGTGGACCAAGATGCAAGACAAGGAACGCGAGTATGTGCTCGACTCGTTTGGAGACTTGACTATGGAGGATGCTCCTATCGAGGAAGAGGAAGAAGAGGAAGAAGAGGAGGAGGAGGAGATCGAGGACGACCGCGTTCAAGACGAGGAATACGATTCCGATGAGGAGAACGACAGCACTTTCCCCAGAAACGCCGACGGCGAGGTCAACTCGCAGCTGGCGGTCGGTTATAAGCATGATCGCTCTTTTGTTGTCCGCGGATCCAAGATTGGAGTCTTCAAGCATACTCCCAACAACCACCTCGAGTTCTCTACCAACATTTCCAAGGTCACAACACCAAGCGGCAAGCTGATGAACCCGAAGAAGGTCATGCTTCACAGCGAGGACCGCGATCTCATCTTGCAGAACGAGATCGACCCCAACAAGCTCTACCGCATGGATCTGGAGTACGGAAAGGTTGTCGATGAATGGAACATTCATGACGATATTCCCGTCGTGACTTTCGCTCCCGAGAATAAGTTCGCCCAGATGACTTCTGAGCAGACTTTCTTGGGTGTCTCCAACAATGCCCTCTATCGCATTGATCCTCGACTGTCTGGTCACAAGCTTGTTGACTCGGAAATGAAGCAATACACTTCCAAGAACGATTTCTCTGCTCTTGCTACCACTGAGAAGGGCTATATCGCTGTTGCCAGCAACAAGGGAGACATCCGTCTGTTCGATCGCCTTGGAATCCGGGCCAAGACGCAGCTTCCAGCTCTTGGTGATCCCATCACTGGTATGGATGTGTCCGCCGACGGTCGATGGATATTGGGTACAACCAAGAACTACATCCTTCTCGTCGATGCCCAGCAGAAGTCGGGCAAGAATGAGGGCAAGCTCGGTTTCGAGAAGGGCTTTGCCGCCGACTCAAAGCCTCACCCCAAACGTCTGGCGCTTACCCCTGAGCACGTGGCCCAGTTCTATCATGAAACCGGCAAGCCTGTCACTTTCACTCCTGCCAAGTTTAACACTGGTGAGGGAGCTGAGGAGACGAGCATCATCACTGCCACGGGTCCTTACATCATCGAGTGGAACCTGAAGCGAGTCCTCCGGGGAATGAAGGCTCCTTACAAGATCAAGCGATACGAGGAGGAGGTCAAGGCCGATGACTTCAAGTTTGGCTCGGACAAGAATGTCATTGTTGCCCTCCCCAACGAGGTCAACATGGTGGCAAAGCAGAGCTTGAAAAAGCCTACCCGGGAGAGCATCATTGGCGATATTCGACTGAGCGATTCACGGAGAGGCTCGGGTCGCATCGGCACTCGAGAGAGTGGTCGCTACAAGCTGGGCAAGGACGACATTGTCAACGCGCCCTACTAGATAGGGTATTGATCTGAACAGTCTGCGAGGTGTTTTCTGGTTTGGGAGGACAAGGACAGATGTGGGCGATGATTGTGATGCTGCACACGATGAATTTCGGTTGACGGGGAGTTTGATGGACTTTGAATTTGTATGACATGAGTTGTTCAGACCTTCATGTCCTTTCTTAGATACCAGCTACTTGCTGATGCACCTGCGTCGCAACTTAACTTTGACTTTTCTCAGCGCATTTTTTCTTCCCCGAACAATCCTGGAAGGTGTCTTGTGAGGGAATGTTTCCAATGAACGAGCGGCGTCGACATTTCCACTCGTTCCTAGTAGTCAAACTTGTTGAGTATCGCTTTCTCTTGTCTCCAGGGTAAGCAGGTAGGTAGCTCTAGATAGTGTTGAGCATGGAGTAGATAGATGATTTAATTAAATCAAGGTATACAATAGCGACGGCCATTCACATGAGGCACGAAACATGGACGACTCGTGTCAATTTTCCAAGATATTTTAAAAGGAAACATAAAGAAATGAGATCCCAACCCGCGACCGCTTTAACCTGAACTCATGAACTCGTCCTTTCATACCTTAACCATGTTCCGTTGGCAGAATACAAACTCTATTGGGAAGGCACTGTTGTTGTCTCGGCAGGCTTCGCATCATCCGTCTTGGATCCGTCGGCTTGTGAGCTCGTAGCCTCGGGTTCCTTGGTCTCCCCGATGCCCAACACCTCTTCGGCCTTCTTCTCGACATTGTCGGCAATCTGCTGCACCTTCTGGCCCAGGCCAACGACAGCCCCAGATATGTTGCGGAGTGTCTTGGGCTGTGTGCTCTCGGCACTGAGGCGGGTCATTTCGGCGACGAAGCTGGCACCCCACCAGGCACTCGTGTACTTGAAGACATAGCGCTCGAGCTTCTTGTAATTGGCCTCGCGTTGCTCGGGACTCATCGTGACGGCATCGTGCAAGGCGTTCGCAAGCTCTTCCGTGTTCCAGGGGTTGACAATAAGACTGCCGTTGAGAGATTGAGCGGCACCTGTAAACTCGCTGAGAATCATGACTCCATGGTTCTTCTGCTGCGTGGCAATGTACTCGTAAGAGACTAGGTTCATGCCGTCACGAGTCGAAGATACAAGGCAGACGTCGGAAACGGCGTACAACGCAGTGAGCTCGTCAAACGAAACAGACTGATGGAGGAAGTGAATGGGCATGAACTCAATGGTGCCAAATCGTCCATTGATTCGGCCAACCAACTCGTTGACCACAGCACGAAGGTTCTGGTACTCTTCCACATCTTGTCGAGAGGGAACAGCGACCTGAACCAGAACAATCTTGCCGATCCACTCGGGGTGCTCCGTCAGGAACACTTCGAGGGCGTGAAGCTTCTGGGGGACGCCCTTGATATAATCCAGACGATCGACACCGACCACAAGCTTGACGCCTTGGAACTTCCGACTGAGGGCAGCAATACGCTCTTGCACCTTGGGCCTCTTGAGTCCCTCGACGAACTTGTCGGGGTCAATTCCGATGGGGAAAGCGCCGACGGTCACGAAGCGACCATTCCAGTCAACGCCATTGGGGGTCGTGGGACACTCGAGAATGCGAGAGCAACTGCTAAGGAAATGTCGAGCGTAATCGTAGGTGTGGAAACCAATGAGATCGCAGTCGAGAAGACCGGTGAGCAAGGCCTGTCGAACTGGCAGGATTCGGTAGATTTCACTGCTGGGGAATGGGGTATGGAGGAAGAAGCCAATCTTGACGTTCTTTTTCGTCGTGCCGATCATTTCGCGAAGCATCTGAGGAAGGAGCATCAAGTGGTAGTCATGGACCCAGATGAGATCGCCATCCTGGACATCCTTGATGACAGTTTTGGCGAAAAGATGGTTGACTTCTTGGTATGCAGCCCACGCGGACTCGTCGAATGTAATCTCACCGGGATGGTAGTGGAAGAGGGGCCAGAGGATCGAGTCTGCGTGGTGATGGGGTCAGTATTGCGAATCAATAATGAGTAGGTGCCATGCGAACTTACTTGAGAATCCGTTGTAATGCCTGTCTGCAAGCTCATCATCAATGAAGACGGGGTGGGCGCCATATTCGTCCTTGAGCCGTTGCTTCATGCCGTCGACCTCATTGTCGGGAACCTCGAGGCCGGGCCAGCCATACCATTGAAAGCTGGTGGTCTTGCTGAGACCGCTGAGGCCAGTTACAAGTCCACCGGAGGACATTGAGAAGGAATAGCTGCCATCTTCGGAACGCTTGATGGTGATGGGCAGACGGTTGGAGAGCAGAAGCAGACGGCCGGGAACAGCCTGATCGTCGACGGTGCCGGGCATGATGGCGATACGAGCAGAAAATCGAGTTGCGAATGTGAAGCTTCGAAGGCCGGAAGATCAAAAAGGGGCAGCTTGAAAAGACGAAAAGCGTTGTCTCGTCACGGCTCTTTTGCGGACGACGTCGATGGTCCGTGGAGGGGCAAGGAACTTGCTGGGAGAGCTGGCTCAGAGCCGACAGGCGTAGATCCCCCCGGCGGTGGAGTTAGTGCAAGGAGCTTGGATCTTGGACCAGCAAAACGATGACGCTACTGCGCGTAAGGTCAGGCGATTTATTGGAGAAGGGCGAGCGAGGCGGCCGATGTCTAGGAAACGCAAGGGCCTCTTTTTTTTGTTGATGTTATCAGTGAGTTCGTCGCTGATAAGAGCAAGAGGGGCTATGATGCAATCCTCTGGTGGTTGAGAAGGGGAGAGGAATGCAAGGTCTAAATACCCTGACGCAGAAGAAAATGGAAGCAAGAAAGATGTTACCAGAGGCTTAGGGAAACAGGTAGGTAAAATGTAGGTAAGTACCGAGTGAGGGGCCAAGGAAATGGAAGGCGCGCGTGTGAGGAGGGGACGGAACGCAGACGGAGGAGGGGCGAAGACGAGGGGCAACCCGACTAACTTACCTGACTTGGAAATGCCAGACAGAAGAATGCAACAAGCACGTACCTTGTACCTGCCTCTCGGGACCGTTAATGACGGGACGGGATCGGGCTGACGATGGTGTAGACGAACCCGGTTGGGTTGGGCTCTAAACATCAACTAAAACTCACGACACGTGCAAAGACGTCAAGATGCGCGCAATGACAGCGACACCAAGGCTTGACGGAAGCGGCGTGAATCAGTTCCTCGATCCTGTCCACTTCACTTCAACTTGCAGCTCCCAAGAACAAACTCCCTCCTCCCGGTCTCGCCTTTATAATTATCCCGCAAGCCGATGCCTCCCGCCTCCCGGCGGCCGTCTATTCGCGGACGAGCCTTCACCTCGAGACCCGGGCCGTTTTCTTCAGAGTGGAGGGGAGCATCTGCATCGTCAGCCAGGCACGTCGCAAGCCTCAAGTACCGGTACTTTGCCGCTGACTGGTGCGGGTGCCGTACGTGTCACTGTCGCCTCAAGGGAACTAGAAAGGACATCAGATTCAGCATCATCTCATGCACCTGTCACTCGGCCACGAGGTACTGCACGTTTAATCGGCAATGGTACTGAGTAGCTTCCAGTTGTGAGGCGAGGTCAAGCTACAAAACCGCGCTCTCCCCACTCCCATGCGTCCGCTGCTAGTGCTTCCCGCAGCCCCAGCTCCCGAGACTCGTCCCGGAGCGTAGTCCGGAGGTGATTCCGGAGACTGGATCAATTCATCGGCCATGATACGGGGGCATCGCACGGCCGTGTCGTGAGGTCTTTCGCATTCGTACTGAGGAGTTGGCCAATGACAGCAAACTCCGCATGGAACGATGGTTAGCTCAGTCTGGAAGAAATCCTGAACTTCGCTTGATCCTGACTGAAAAGTGACGCATTGATGAGGCGTGATTTTCAGGTTCCTCAAGCTTGACAGAATACAGGGCTTGACAACCATCACCAGGGCTAACTTGGACTAGGTTATCAGATATCCCGAAGCCAACCAGGGAAGTGGGCTTCACAAGCACCCAGCCAACCAGCCAATCGACGGAGGGGACAAGACCATGTTTGCGCCTTGATCAGGTTGTTGGCCGGAGCAGATCATCCTTGGATTTATGTCGACTAAGAGAAAGCGTGAAAAAGAAAGCAAACTGACAGTCTGGAATCGGGATGGTCTCCAGATTGCAACCCTCCCTCCGGCTGCTGTCCGTTCCACAATTGTTACCATGCACATAACCGTCGGCCCGGTAGCCGGCTACTGATTTTCTCCTATGGTTTTCACCTTCAACAACATTGATGAGTAGCGATGGTATGAGAAGGCGACCCTATACGACCTCTTGAGGTCATGCTGGGAGGAACTTTCGGCTTGACACCCGCCGTCGAGGGTTGATTGGACCGCAAACAAAGAACGTCACGTTGTGGTGGCAGCATCTCGCGTTTTCACGTGATTCCTTTCATGTCCCGCATGTTGCGATTCTGATTAATAGTATTTCGCGTTTATCCCAGCAGCCTATGCGTGACAGAAGCAGCTGTATTCAAAGTTGAGAAGGTCGGGAGAGCAAGGATGCTAGTATGGTCGGATAAGACACAGTACCAGGTCTTATCTTATCGATAAGCGCATATCCAGATCGCCCGTGGAATTTTTCGAGAAGCAACGCTCCGTCGCGAACCCCAAAGGCATCAACCCCCTGCGTAACGCGCATTTCTCGTCGCAATCATGGAACCCTCTCAGGACTTCAAGTCGCTGCAGGAGAGCGTCCAAAAGTCTCTTGTCTCGACTGTCAAAACCGTCAATCGCATCGCCGCTGAAGACCTGAGCTTCCAGCGCACAGTCAACCCTGAGGTCGGCCAACAGCTCGAAGACAGAACATCCCGACTCCTCGAACTCGCTACGCGATTACTACAATCATCCGGGAAAGCCTGCAATGTCAAGGCTCCTAAGCTGGAGGATGTTGAGGACATCGAGATGAACTGGAGGGGTGTTGTCGATGTGGTCGATTCTACGCTTGAGAAGGCCGACACGGCCCTGGACGAGTATACAGGCCTAGTCAAGCGAAAGGAGCCGCCTGTATCTGATTCTGTATGTCACTATACCTTCGTGTGACCCATGATTTTACTAACATCTTCAGGCGACGGCATCCAAGAGATCCAAGTCAACAAACAAGGTTATCCGGAACGCCAACATCTCCAAGCCTCAGCTCTTGTTCGAGCGCAAGCCCGACAACTTTCCCTCTGGTCCATGGAAGCCGATCCTTAGTTCAAAGCCACATGCGAAGGCATCCTTGGAGGAAAGCCTCAAGATTGTACCCAACGAGTCCGGCGCACCGCAGTACGTTTTGTCCAGTCTAATCATTCTTTACGGAATTTTTTTCAGTCTCTTTCGCATTAAAGAATTGCTCTCGCACAAGGCATTAGTTTCAATGGTTGACGTCTAATGTTTGCTGCAGGTATCTACATCCCTACGAACGCGAAATTACCAACATGGAATACCCCAAAAGAGTCTACAAGGAGGCAGAGCCTGTCATGTATCAGCCTGTTGACACAACCCAAGCCACATGGGTCGACACGTATGAAGGCGTCCTCGAGATGCTGAAAGAGCTCAAGAAGGCGAAAGAGATTGCTGTGGACCTGGAACATCACGACTTCAGATCCTACATCGGGCTTGTCTCGCTCATGCAGATTAGCACCCGAGAGAAGGACTGGATCGTCGATACCTTGCAGCCTTGGCGTCACAAGCTCGAAGTGCTGAATGAGGTCTTTGCCAATCCAAAGATCGTCAAGGTACGTTGGCTCGGTTAATATTTAACAATAACGCTAACATATGCAGGTTTTCCACGGCGCCTATATGGACATGGTGTGGCTACAGCGAGATCTAGGCCTCTACGTGAACGGCCTATTCGACACGTTTTTTGCGTGCGAGCAGCTTCACTATCCGGCCAAAAGCTTAGCGTTTCTCCTATCCAAGTTTGTCGACTTTGACGCCGACAAGCAGTATCAACTAGCAGATTGGAGAATTCGGTACGTTTTCACGGGCTTGTTTTAAATCACCCTACTAACCTCGTTTAGACCGATTCCCGAGGAGATGATGTACTACGCCCGGTCAGATACTCACTACCTACTCTATATTTACGACAAAGTACGGAATGAGCTTATCGCCACCTCGGACACGAGCAAGCCCGAGACCAACCTCATTGAGCGTGCTCTAGAAAAATCGAAAGAACTGTCACTCTCCCGCTACGAAAACCCCCGCTACGATGAGGAAACCGGCGAAGGCTCCCGAGGGTGGTATGGATATGTCTTTAGGAATTCTCACATGGCTCTTGACAGTGAGCAGTTCGCTGTCTTCAAGGCCGTGTGGAAGTGGAGGGACGACACAGCCAGGGCGGAGGATGAGAACCCCAACTATGTCCTCAGCACCAGGGACATTACAGAAATTGCTCGACTCAACCCCCCTGATGCTAAGGCTCTCCATAGTCTCCTGCCTCTCAGCGCGTCTCTGGCACGACCTCGGTTCAACGAGATCTGGGAAAGGATCAAGGAAGCCAAGGCTCGAGGCGGACCCAGCTTGCTTCACTTCTTTACTTCAATGGCCCCGGACACATTACGGAAGAACGGGCTCCCATTTGCGGCCAGGAAAACGCCCAGGTTACCAGATCTCGACGGAGAGGTCACGGTCAACAGGCTAACCCGGTCCCAGTTATTTGGAGATATACCAATCAGCACTCGATGGGATGCTTCGACGCCGACAGTTGACACTGAGGAGGATCTTATTCCCTTTCCCTGGCAGAAATACGTCCAACAGGGCTCGTTTGAGGGAGGTATTCAGCACGACGAGCCGTCGAGAAGACAGTCGTGGATGCCGAACAACCCGTGGGTGTGGCAGATACAAGGGGCAATGCTGAACCTGAGGAGGCTGTTGAGGAGGAGTTTACGCTGAAGAGGGGCCAGAAGCGAAAGTCGGACGCCGTGGAAGAATCCAGCTCAAGCGAGGAGTCGTCAGAGTCAGAGTCAGAGTCAGACAGCGACGAGGAGATGCAGGAAGACGGTGGAGTGCTTGCTATCGAGGACGAGCCCAATAAGAAGGAGTTACGCAGGGCTCGGCAAAAGCAGCGCAAGGCCAAGAAGGCACAGGATGCGCGAGCCAAACGGCTAGAGGCCAAGAGGGTTCGCAAGGCCCAGAAGAAGGATAAGAAGGACAAGAAGCAGAAGCAGAAGCAGCAAGAGGAGAAGAAGCAGAAGAAGTTTGACGCTGTGCCTTTCGACTATAGCAAGGCCACGTCGGTGCTACATGGAAGCCGAGCGTCGAACGGCGGCGAGGCCGAAGGCAAGGGCAAGAAGAAGGTCTTTGACCCCTATTCCAAGTCTGCCGATACCGACATCAAGGGAGCACGCAAGGCACCGCCTGTCAGGGGGGAGCGCAGTGCGACGTTTCGAAAGTGAGGTTGGAGGGTATCGGGTAGCTACGGTAAAAGTAGGAGTTATGGTGCATCCTAGACACTGCAATGGACAGGCTTTTTGATCTCTCGCCCTTTTTTATCGTGTGATTCTTGTTGTGTGTGAGAAACAATGTAACGAAAATATTCTAGACATCCATGTCTTTGGTGTTGCTATATTACATGAAAGATGTGTCGAGTTATGCAGCCATCTCAACAGAAGCGCCCAAAGGGCATGTCGTGCCGAGTGCACCGATGATCAAGCAGCAAATGAGGCCACGGCAATTGAAAGGATCGGAGAAAAGCAAACCGGCAGCAACAATAGACGCAGCGCATACGTAGTCTCGGACAAAGATCAACCCCCAATCGAAACACTTGGACGTCTTGATCGAACCATGGGGCGCGCGCTGACTGCAGCACAAGGCCACACCGGCAACGCCCATCGGGATCCCGCCCGCGAGACCCGAGACGCTGCGGAGGGGAAAAAAATGGAATGTGCTCGGCCCCCTTCTCCACAAAGGACAAGGGTTTCCCGCGCGCCCTGCCTTGCTACCCCGGATTTTCGCCCCCCGCTTTCATAGCCTCTTGGTGCAACTGCCGACCATGGGCGGAGAGAATGAGAGATGAAGGTTGAAGAAGAGAAAAGAGTCGCGTGATGAGTTTATTTTGAATAAAGATGGTATACTTCGTCAATTGAGAAGTTGTAGGGTATCATGGATGCAACAAATAAACATAAAAACACGTGTAGGCCATCCCAAAAGCAGGGCAGATCTAGGTACCCAACGGGCGCCATCTCAAAGCAATTGAGTGACGGGATGGCTCTTGAATACGTACCTCCCCTTGCGCCCTCATTGACGAATCACCACGCGTCCAATTTGGGTTTCGCTGACGGGAATCCCCCCAACGTCCCAAGACCCTCGGTGCAAATGGCCAATCGCGACGAACGGGAAGGTACCATCCAACTCAGGGCCTCCTTCCAAATGCAGAAGACTCTCTTCGGCTGTCTCCCCCCTTCATCTCTCTCACGCAGCCACGGCGTCTTCTTCCCCTCACTTTTTGACTCGGGCAATCTCTTTCCGCCAACAAAGCATTACTCAAACTCTCCTTTGTCAACAAGCAAACCACTTGGATGCCTCGTCAAGGCCTCGACGGCGCCGGCTCGCCAGAACAAAGCATCGCAGCTCCTCCGTCTCTCCCGCTCAATCGCTCTCTCTCTCGCCCACACGCAGCCGATGCCTTTTCTCTCCTCGCCCCGTGGCCACCGCCGTGGCTAGATTGCTCTCCATGCATCGACATGGCACAGAACCAATCCCCATGGTTCACCCACCACCACTGCCGTCCACCGTCCCGCGCGCCCTGCATCGTGCACACGACATATCACCCAGCCATGACGGCCGTTCTTTCCCGATTCCCCTTGTCGATGTGACACAAGGGCTTGGACGGAGGGGGCGGGTTGCCAGGCAAGAGTGGCAGGTCATGTGACACCAGATGAGGGGAAACCGGGCGGCATGAAACCCAAGCAGCAGCGTTCTTATTTCCCTTGCCTCCCCCTTCGTTCTTGTTGTCATTCGCGTTGTTCGGCTTGGAGTTGAATGGCTTCAATTCGGACGTCGTTGCGGCTCTTAGATGGTCGATGGGGACTTGTTGGCTCGGCTCGTGCGAACGGTGGAGTCGAGTGGACCTAGAGCACGCGACGATCTGTTGGGTGAGTGAAAGAGTCAAGACACGATGCCACGAGCAGTGTAGCAACGTGGTATACTGACCCAATGCCAGAGCGATGCCTTCCAAACCATAAACCCGGATTGCACGGCAAGACTCTCTCCTCAGGCAAGTATCGGAATCTCTTCTTTCAAAGCTTTCCAATATCCCAACTTTTCCTTTCATGTACCAAGTGGACCCCAAGACCTTAGCTTGCTTCTTCTCGTTAAGATCTGGAAAACCCCCGATGGCCCAACACCCCCAGTCTTGGACGAGGCCTGAGCCAGCCTTGCTGGCCACACATCGTGAGTGGTGAAAGTGGCGACGAATGGCATTTGATCTTGGGACGTCAGAGTCGCTTCAGCCGCTCCTCATCCCTGGACCTCGACATGTTCAAGTACAACCGGGGACGGTTGGCCATTGCTTGAACTGTTCGCCATATCGTCATTGATGCAACATCTCGTTGCTTCCGGTTAAGCCTCAACTTTGATGGCTTGTGGACTTCCCCATGCTTCCGTATTTGACTGCCGCCTGTCATACTCTGGAGTACCCAAGTACCACCAAGACAGTCTTCACTTGAACACGGCCAACACCCCCAGCGGCACGGAAACTGGAGACTTCGCCCTGTATCGATCGGTTTGACGAATATCCTGGTTGTGTTGTTCAAGTCGGCTCGCTTGTTATTCGCCATGTCCGTTTCTTTTGTTGGAGATCTCGTCGGGGATATGCCGGGTCATCGGCCGCAGCATCTCGAAACTGTCGGACACCTGCAGGACTGCATCGTGTCTATGATACCCTTGGATGTGGACAACTCGAGAGGTGTTGTCGGTTTTGTCGACAGTCGTCGTTATCGTATCTGGATGGATGCCAGAGCTGGTTGGTGCACGACCGACCGGGTGTTTACACCTGCTCGATATTCGGGGCTACTCCAGATCAGCTCGTCACAATATCCCAGGTGGACTTGTGTTTCCTTACATACCTCTCATCAGCTCCACAATCTTTCCCCCTGGGTCGTTGAACCTGTCCTCGATCCACCCCAGATGCCCGAATCTCCCCTAGCACGCCGCCCCATTGGCCTAAGCGAGACACCAGAGCGAGTGACCCACGGTTGTCAACAGTCAGTTTTGCACCGTGTGGGGATTTTGGAACCCACCGAGAAACACTGATGGCGATATCGTGCCTTGAAACACAGGCACTCAGGCGTCCAGGGATACCGCCTTGTTGCACTGCTGGCCTGAGCAGAAATTGCTAAGCGGTCCGGGTCAACTCGGTTAACTGGCAGGGCGAGTGTCTGCCATCCCAGCTCGGCTAAGGCGCCAATTCCCCCCGGCACCCGGCCCACGGGAGCTCGATGCAAGCAATTGCCTCATGTCAAGAGCTCTCAGATCTCGACAGCAGCTCACAAAGATGTCATCGATTGAAAGTTAATTGAGACGTCAATTGATAAGATATTATCCCAAAACGTCATTGTCAAGTTGGCAGTCACTTTTGGTGACGAAACAAGGAAATCTCTTGATACTGTGGGAGAAGCGGGATGAATGAGGCTTTTTATTTTACAAGTCGGTCCCTGGGAGGAATTACGCAGATTTTCCCCAACTCTATCACAGGGAAGTGCCTATGATCGACGTCCATCCCAGTTCTCTATCCCGTCTATTACAAGACAACCTCCCCTCTATCGTGCAAGCTGGCATCGAGTGCACCAGTGTCAGGACCTTCAAGACACTGCACAAGGCACCGCGCTCAGCAGCTTCCTCCGTATCATTGACTCGATCATTCGGCACGAGCCTTCCCAATTGGCCGGGAAATAACTTAGGTCTGGAAGAGAAGTCATGGTCAGCCTCGACTCGAGACACCCACCGCCGGATATGCGGGGAATATGCGGGGTTTAACTTACGAACTTGGCCATGAGGGCAACCATCAGGTCGAAAAGACCGATGGCCTCGACGAAAGCGAAACCCAGAATGGCGTAGGAGAAGAGCTGGCCTCGGAGAGCGGGGTTGCGGGCAACACCGTTGAGGAGGGCAGCGAAGACGAGACCGATACCAATACCGGCACCAGTCAGACCAATGGCGGCGGAACCCATACCCAGGTTCTTGGAGACCTCAACCATGGCCTGGGCGATCTCGGAGGAGTAGGCACGGCGCTGGACCTGGAAGGCGTTGCGGGTGGTGGCCTGGAGGAGAGTCTGGCGCTTCATGGCCTGGAGGGGGCTGGCGCCTTGAATCGATTGTGAGCGAATTGATCTCGAGGGCGTTGTTCGATCGAGTCGGGTTCGGCACGGGCAGAGCTCAATTGAGCCCGAGGAAAATTTTTTGCCGCATCAAGAACTTACCAGAGATGGTTCGCTTGCTGGCGGCAGCGACAGGGGCGCGAACGGCAGGGCGAACGGCCTTGACGGCCATCTGGGAGGCCAGGCGGGAGGCGAAGACACGAGAAGAGGCCATTGTGATGGTTGTGCGAGGGGAGATGGTTGAAGAGTGAAAGGGAGAAAGAGGCTGATGGGAGGTTTAAGAAAAGAGATACGGAGCTCAGCACGAGACAGGACGGCAGTGGAAGAAGGAAAAGGGAAGAGAGAAAGCGTCTGGAGCCGGGAGGAAAGTGAGGAAAGGTGGGCCCACCCGGGTGGATATGATCAGGGGGGTGAGGATGTCAGCCGGGGCAACGGTGGGAGGAAGGGGAACAACGATGAATCCGGGCGAGACATTTTTACGGGGGAACCAGGTGAGAAAGACGACTCCGACGTGGACTCCAAACAGAGGGAAGCGCAAACAAAATCACGGCTACGGACAGGTCGATTCGCCAGCTTGGACAGCGAAGAAGGTGCTGGCAAAAGGGCGGAAGGGCCAGGACACAACGGGTGCGAATATGGCCAGGGTACTGGCTCGACACGGGCTGGTTAGCCGTCGGAGGAAGTCGGGTGGAGGCGACTGGCAGAATCCTGAGACGTGATTGCTCTGGATGGTTTTGAGAAGCTCAAGGCCTGAGGCTTTTACAGTCGGAGGGACGCGCTTGGCGGGTGGACCATGAATCATGGGAGGAGGGCCACGATGAGCGCCAACTAGGGGTTGGGCCGGTGATGGAACGCGCAACTTTGAGAAAAAACTCGGTACGAAGGGGGGACAAAGCCGGAACTGCGTGTGAGGACCCCTACCGACCTAGACTAAAAGGCGCCGCGGACCCAACGAAGATTCTGCAGGAGGCGGACAACGACGGCCCTACCGGATTTCCGTCGGAGCATACAGCACAGCGCAACCGGGCCCGAATCAACGACAAAAAGCGGCAAATTGACTGAATTTTGGTCAATTGCTTTCAGGACAAGACAGCCGGGCAGCAGCATCGTTCTTTGCTCAATTCCAAAGCCAAGAGTCAAGAAAAGTCTGCCCGAGTGGCACGAGGTACTCACCTCGTACCGGCGCTTGTCTGAGGCTAGAAGGCGTCCAAATCGATATCAGGGCGGGCTGCCCGGCCGGTACCTGGGCATTGGAGGATGCCGAAGGGTGGCGGCGATTGGCCAGCTGGGACGAACAGACTGGCAGTCTTGGGTGAACAGCAACCCCCATGGCTCCGAGGGCGTACAGTACGTTGGGCACAGTAGGCCTGAACACGCAGAGAGTCCCCACTTGGCGGCTTCATGACACAGGATCAGCGAATCAGCCGAGGGATCTTCCACGTGGGTGGATCGAAAAAGAAGCTCAAGCCATGGATTTGGCTGTTGAATTTGATGCTGTGAATCCAGAGCTGAGAGCGAACGAAGCAAGTTCCCCGGTGTCCGAACAGCACAGCGGATACCTCCATGATCCGTCCGTCCACCAGATCTCAGATGCAAGCCTAGCACAGTGCAGGGCAGCATCTGGAGGGATTGGCACGTCTCAAACTTGACTGCTACACCCGCCGAACAAGCTCCGATGCTGGACGGTGAGCGAGTTGTCGGAATCTTGGCGCTGGATATTTTACGATCAAACTCCACGATAGTTTCCTGTCTCAATTGAGGTTGAGACACCGCTCAATGGTTTCTCAAGACCGTTGAACACTCTGAGTAACAGGTTTTGCTGGCTCAGACGTTCCAGTTTTATCAGGAAGCTGGGAAATGACAGTGGGTCGGACGTTCGGGAACCGAAAATTTTTCTGCCATGAGTGCGGGAGCGATTGCATGGCGGGCTCGGCCGTGGGCTGCAGGACAGGGACAGTGCCCAAAGACAGAGTTGGGACCGTGGCTGGTGGCTGCTGTGGCCAAGCCAGCGAGCACCAGTTGATATGATGGAGGAGGGGAGGACTCTCAGTGGGAGTGTTGATGTGACGCAGCCTGGTGGGATTATTTGGCTGCTTGGGAAGCTTCGCTCGACACTTTCCTGAGAGCGGCCTTTAGCCATTGGTGCTGATGGGCTTCACGACGATGCTGGTGGTGGTGTCAAGGCTGACTCTGACGATGTTCTGACACTGAGGCACACATTTCACAGCCTGTTTCTGGGCCATTGAGGCCATTGAAGCAAGATGGAAATGAGGCATAAGGTCATGAAGAGGTCAAGTTGCCTGGAACCTTGCCCAACCACAACCTCAGCCACGGGACTCCCAATTGGACATGTGTGAATAGTAAGTATTCACACGGTATACATGTGGCAGCCTCACCTCAGCCACGCCAATGGCAAGCTCTCACTCAAAATTCATATCTTGACTGCATCTCTCAGCATCAACAATTGCTCAACAGGGCATCCCCGCGCCTGTGAGATCCCATGGCCATGGCAAGCAGGCAGGGCAGCTTGCCATAGCCGTGGCGTATTCTGGGGCATCCGGGGCCTTCCAAAGCTGCCGAGATTGGGATTACCTGCTGGCGATTCGATTGCTGGAACCCAGAGCCAGAGCCAGAGCCAAACGGGCGAAAAATTTTCGGCACAAGGGGGGGGGCGTGCAGAGATGGTGACAGGGCAATCTCGGGTTGGCGGACAACCACCACGCTGTGTTTCTTACAGAGAGACCTGGTGCGAAAAGTGTCGACCTGGTCCAAGCTCCCTGCCTCTTTGGGAAAGCTCGTGGGGCGGCGGCATCGGCAGAGATGGACGACCAAGATGGACCGAGATGGGAGGGATTGAGGATGACGGTGGAAAGAGACAGAGCCATTGAGTACTCCTAGGCACCATGAGACGTATCGGAGGATCATATTGAGATAGAATGATCATGTGGGAATCGTTTGATACCAACATTGAGACCATCACAGCAACCAATGGCTCTCAATGGGCTCCGGCATTGGGGATCAAAAATGTCCTCGCAATAGCCTCGGCATCTACAATAGCGAGATGATGGGAGATGCCCACGTTGCCAATTGAAGAAGGATGGTTGCCCAATACTTAAGACATGACCTCTCGGGCTGCGTCAAGGCGTGTGCTAGAACTTGGAACACATTCAAGTGTCATATCAATAGGGCAACACTTACTCACGCAGGCTTGGTTGATGAGTGCAAAATGATGGCGGTTCAATATGGCTCAATTGACTCTCGAACAATGGGTATCACTATCGCAGAAATCTCAAAAATGAGAAACACAGCAGCACATAAACCACAAACACTCACTCCTCATCTTCATCCTCGTCCTTGGCCTCGGGCGCCTTGATGGCATAGCCCTCGACGAAGCCCGCGGCATCGCACATGCGCTCTAGGCTGATCCGGTGCTCCGCTACGTATCGCCGGACCGCCTGCTTATCTACCCGCACCCGCGGCACCATCTTGACGGGCTCCTTGTCGGCCGCGTCCTCCTTGGCCGCAGGAGCTGTGGTAGATGCTGCCGGGCCCGGAGCCTCGTCTTCCTTCTCCTCCGTATCCGCATCGTCGACAGCCTTGGGTTCGGGCTTACCGGGTCCCAAGCCAACTTCTTCGGCGACACCCATGTCTCGCAGCACCTGCAGGCAGTCATCGGGGTGAATCCACGTTGCCTGGCTGCAGTCGTTCAAGTCTACAAGGACCTCGTTTCCAGGCCCGTTAGCATCGACATCGATGCTAAGCAGCCATCGCGCAATCTCACCCGCCCAGTACCGCTTGTACCCTTTCTTACCCAGGTCCGATATGGGCTTCTCTGGGCCACCCAGGATGCCCTCCCGCCGCGAGATCTCGTACGAAGCCCCCATCAGCAGTGCGCCGAGGCCCTTTCGCTGCCATGGAGGGAATATTAGAATACAGGCGAGGTTGTTATTGTCCCACGACATCTTCTCCTTGGAAAAGAAGCCTGTGATGCGGGGCGTTGGGGGTTCGTCTTCGGTCGATGTGGTAGCGGGGCCGATATTTAGGGCGTTCCCTGTCGACGAGGGCTTGGCCGGAGGCGTATAAACGAGTAAGAAGTAGTTGAAGCCGGTGACGTCGAAGAAGACAGACTTGTTGTCGAGAAAGAGCTTTGCAAAGAGCGACAGGTTCTGGCAAAAGAGCTGGGAGCAAGTGTCAGCTTCATCATCCTCGCCATCATTGCAATGTCCCTCCACGTAGACTTACCCCGTCTGTCTCGCCATCCACCTCCCAGATGCTCCATTCTCCCTCGTCCTGAACAATCTCCTCGACATAGCGTATATTACCCTCTCCTCTCCGCCTCTTGGGACCGGTTGCTCTGGTCTCTTGCGGCACAAGCACCTTTCTCCGACCTTGCGGATGAACGTAGATCTTGCGCCCTGGTACATGGGCCCGCCGCTCACACACCTGGACGTGACCCCGCCATGGTATAACCTCCTTGGAATACTTGAAGCAGCTAGGACAGACATGCAAGCGGTCGAGCACAAGCGGGTGATCGCGATCCCGTCGGGACGAGGACTTGCCGCCTGAAGCCTGATCTTTAGCTCCAGTGTCCTTACTCCCTCCCTTTCCTGTCGTGCCGGAGGAGTCCCCAAGCACCTCCTTTCCATAGTAGCTCGGGTACCATGTGCGGAAAACGATATTACCCAACACCACCTTATCAATATTGCGGTCGGTTCGTAGAGGGGGCCGTGAAGGAGACGGCGCTGGAGGTTTTGGCGGGAAGACGGGAGTCACTGTTGGAGGCGGCGGTCGTTCGAGGATGCGCGGCGGCTGCGCTGTTGGGCCGTGGGGCCGTACGAGTGCTGAAGTGCGGTGCGACGGGCTGATGTGTGTTTGAGGTACATGATATGTAATCTCAGGCGCAACCAAGTCCGAAGGCGGCCGGCCAGCTCTCGGTGTCTGGACGCTCGTCATGGCTTGCGGATTATGCCTTACGGCCGGTCCTGGCTGTTCAAGCGGAGCCCATCGCAGAGTTGTAGAGGAAGGTATTACGGGCGGAGGAACAGCGGTCTCGTGGTGTCTTGCTGGTTGTTGCGCTGAAGAAGTTGTTGCAGCAGCTGCTGGTGGAACTCGTGGGGGTTGGACCGGAGTTTGACGCGTCGCCCGACGCGCTCCGGCTGGAGGAGGTTGAGGCTGGGGTTGGGACTGAGGCTGGGAAGGAGCGGGGTCTTCGTCTTGTCGCTTGCGCTTCTGAGGCATCGCTCACTGTGCGACGCTCAGCCGGTGTGTGGTGTGTTCTATTCGTAGATTTCAGAGGGAAACTTTGTGTGTGTGTCAGAGTCGAGTCGAGTCGTATTAGTGAGCATGCATGCAGGCCGAAGGATGCCGAATGCGCCGAGCTTCGTTTCTCTTTTCGGGAGGTTGTAGCGTTTGTGAAGCTGCCCTGATGTTGCGCCTACACTTTGAATACAGTTCAATTCTTCATTAAGAAGGCAAAAAGTTAAAAGAGTCGAGTCGCGCCATGGCAAGATTATGGAATGGGCAGATGCGCCGCGCCGCGACGCGGGGGGACAGGAGCGCCGGTGCGTTGTCACGTGCCGTTGACCGTTGTAAGGAAGGAACTGAGATTCTGGTCCTGGTGTTGAACATTCCATCACTACCTACCCGGGTGAAGGGGGGTTCAGGACAGTGTGATGCATGACTTGCTTCATACTATCGGGTTTATATTATAGCTTCATAATAAAAAATTAATATAATATCTTCTAAGAATAGCTCTTCATAATAACAGAATTATAATATAATGATAAACCCTTAACATAGCTATATCATTATTATAATAGCCTTGCGTATCCAATAGATATTCTTCCTTAGTATTCTACTCCTTTAAACTAGCTAGCTTTATGATATAGTGCGGACAGTCTGCCTTAAAACCCCTGTCACACGGTAGGTAACCAACGAGAAGTCTCACAAATGCATTTGGTGGTGAACATTTTACGAAACACGGTTTATCGTGACAACATGATTCATTCTGGAACTATCGAGCTACCAAGGGAAAAACAACGAGAACTAATTCAACCAGCAAAGCAATCACTCTTCAGTTAGTGTCGGCGCAACGAGCAGGTTGGCGCATGGGCAGCCATGACACGGTCAAGAGTCTCATCACCCTCCTCCCAGTTTTTGATCAGAGTCATGAGCCGGCGACGGGCAAGACCAGCGTCACGGTTACGATACACACTGTCGATTTTGCGGACGTCAGTTTTGTCGCTGGTGAGCCAACGTCGCTCCTCCTCCTGGAACCGATTCCACGATGTGCCCTCGCCGTATCGTGCCTTGACATTCTCTGCAAGGTGATTTCGGACGGCCTTGTTCAGCTCCATTTGCGCGTGGCTGAGCTCGACAGGGTTGGTGAAATGGGTGTCGACAGTCGGCGTAAAGGTGGCGGCCAGGAGCTCTGGGTCTGGCAGGATCGAGTAGGCCGTGTACCACACGAGTGTGGAGTTCTGTAGAACTGCCTCAGACAAGGTCCTGAGTCCTGGCGGCGAGATGGGGCCGTAACCAAAGTTGAGGTACGCCAGGCGGCTCTTCGCCTCGATGAGCTCCTTAATGGCGGACACGGCCTCATCTTCGATGTAGTTGTAAGCCTGGCCAAGATCATGAGTCACATAGGCCTGGCCAAGGTCAAGGACCTCGAGGTTCGGGTGGCCGGTAGCAGCCTTGCAGAGCGCAATGGCACCTTTGGTGCTGACTCCAACCGACTGTAAGAGCAGTCGAGTCAGATACGGTGCCTTGGGCAATGCTGCTGCAATGGCCTCTATACCCCCATCGCCAAGCGGGTTGGAGGACATGTAGATGGATGTGACGCCGCAGTGTGGCGACAACAGAAACCTGCCAAGAGCCTGAGCGGCCTCAGTTGAGATGCCGCTACCATTAAGGTAGAGGTGCTTCAGTGGGAGTTTGGCACCCTCAGGCATGGCGTGTGTGGCCAGACGATCAAAGAGATGGGTGACACCTCGGTTACCGAGCTCGGTCTGGTCAAGATCCAGAGTCCGCAGGTTCTCGACTCCAGTGATGAGGCGATAGACGTCCTCGGCGGCGTCTGCGCCAAGTGGGTTGCGTTTCAACCAGATATTGGTGACGGCCTCGGATTTAACCATAGCATCAACGAGGATCTTGAAGCTGGGACCATTGATGCAATTACCTGCAAGGTACCAGGTATCCATCCGGTCAGGGAACTCCTCGATAAAGTTGGCGATCTCGTGAGCACCAACAGGGCCGATGATATTATTGCCCAGGAGGAAGTGTCGGACAAACTCATTAGGACGCAGGCTGTCCATCAACTTGCCAATATGGTCGGGGCCAACAACCATTTTGCAAAGATCCATTCGGCCATCCTCGTACACGACACCTTTGCGGAACTCGGCGCCTTTAACACCGTAGTAAGGCTCGCCTCGACCCTCGTCGAGCTCAAAGCCTTTGGTGTTGCCATTGAGCTCAAAGGTACCACCATGCTCAAGATGGCTCAGGAAGGGCTCGAGATCAGCCTCGTGGGCGATCTCGACAGGCATGGGAATAGCAGGCACACCGTCGAGCGAGATGGGGTGCTTGGCCGGGTCCCAGGCGCCCTGAGAAAGGATGCGGGAAGACCAGACGGGGGCGTTGACACCGGGGCCAACACCACCGGTCAAGCCATTGGTGGTGTGGCCGTTGCGTTGAGTGGCTTTGAGCAGGTCGTATTTTCGCTGGAGGACAGCCCAGGCACGAAGGCGAACACGGTCCGCATCATACCGAATGATGGCCGTCAATGAACCCTCATGTACCGGGTACACGAGCGGTGCGATGGCGCAAGCCAGGTTATGCCGGGCGGATTTACGTCGAGGGAGATCGTGAAGAGCATCGTCGATACGGTACTTGTCCAGGGGTAGGGCGATGATCTCATCAGCGGTGAAGGGATGAGAAGGGTCAAAGTCCGGAAGATGGGTCTGGAGATCCAAAAGGCTCTGACGGCAGAGACGGGCGAGATGGATTGCCTGCTCCATGTCGACAACGTCGTGATATGTGGTTGGAGGTTTTGCTTTTGGTATTGTAAATGCCGGCGGCTCAATCGGCCGCAACTCGGTAGCGGTAGCCATGGTAGCTAATGTTCGCTCTGCGTAATCCTGTAGTTGACCTGAAAACCTTGGGTTTGGGTTCGTAAGAAGAGTGTTGTTTGTCTGATATGACCTCGATTGCTGCGGCTTTCGTGGACTCTTATATACCAGGCACAGCCCGTCCGAGTGACACAGCCTCACAGCCCTACGGGTGGATACCAGAGTTAAAACAGGGGACTCTTGTCTGCCGAGACGCAGCATGTCAATGTTATGTCAGGCGCAGGGCGTGGCTAAGTCCAAGTAAACAAAAGCAGCAGGGAAAGGCTTACATGCCGAATGAGTCAATTCAAGAAAGCATATCCTCGGTAGGGTACGTTGACTGTTAGGAGCCTCTTCGCATCCTCCCCCACTGTAGGCACATGTATCCACTGATCTTCCAGGGTAAAACATTCGCTTCTGAATCTATCTATCTGTAAGAGGTATGATCCTTCGAGGTTGTTTCGATGGCCCGGTCGTGATGTTGTCGTTGATTCACCCCCCGTCGAATGGCGGAGCCCTATCAGCCAATGCAAGGCAGCAGCCGCGCTACTCCACGAGATGTCGATGGAAGGGCGTAGACATTGGCAGATCTATCGTCAATAGAAAGGCTTATTTGACATGGGTCAGGTTTTTTTTTTTTCATGTGCGTTCGCAACGTTTTTCCCTTTCTTGTCGTTCATGTCTGCGGCGAGTGGCTGAGCTAACAGCCAAAGTCCCCAATGCAGTCATGTGATTGTACAACTCACATCGATATCAATTGGATGCCTCACTTGGGAGATGGACACGAGATCAAAGTCCTGGTGATCTCAGGTAAACATCATTGAATACACTTGCTCTATTGTCAATGCCCAAATAGGGTTATACATCGCGATAGTTAACCTTCGGTATCAATGTTAAAGTTCAGGGTAAGAGTCACCACCGGTTCCCTGAATTCACGGCACCGTTCATCCAAGGGTAATTTGATGCTGGACACCGATAGAACGGCATGGAAGCTCAAAACGAAGTACTCACTAGGTAGCCGCCCATTGTCTCTGCTTCTGTGAAGATGGGGGTTCGTCCTATACAGGTTACACAGCATCAACACCAAATCTCGAAACAAATAGTAGATGTATGCTCTCATTCCAACACCCCCCAATCTCCCTACCAAAAGTATCTAATACACATGGAGGGTCTCGAATATGCCCTTGAAACCCCCCTCCAAATCCCACCTCCCCTCTATCCCTGTCCTCCCCCCCCAAAGTCCCACAGACAACCCTCGTTACTTCAGGCGTCAGGCGGGTCATTAGTAGAAACTACAGCCAAGAGGACCTATTCCTCATGGCAAAAGGGTGAATGGATGGTAGAGCAGATGCCCGCCTAAGCTTTAGATGCCATCAAAGTCTCCGCCGAGGTCATCCTCATCCAAGTCACCCTCCTGTATCTCCTTAGCCATCTCGCGCTCGCGTTCCCTGGCCTCCTGAGCGTTCTTGAGCTCCAGCCGGTGCTGGTTCATCGGGAATCGCATAGCCTGGTGACACACCCGTTAGCTTGGTTGTACAAAATACTGCAGTGCACAGGGGAATACAAACCTTGACACTCTCATCATGCAGAGACAGACACGCTCGGATTCGGTCGTGGAACGCCTCACCCGGCTCACGGGTGGCATACACATCGCCCACCTCCTTGCTCTTCATGAAGCCCCTCTCTCGGTCCAGAGTAGCCTCAATCACACCGTCGCGGATCGCCTTGGCCACAATGTACTCGGCCGACTCCTCGCTGCCAAGCTGCAGGCGGATGCAGATATCCCGAAGGGAGATGCGCGAGTATGACAGAGACATCATGCGAATGCCCGTCTTGATGACGTTCTGTCGAAGGCGCAAGATGAGGCTGTAAGTACCATCTCGTCGGAAAGTGTCGGCGTGGTCCGCGATTGTTGTCTCAAAGTCCTCCAGGTTGCCAACTCTCACCGACTTGACCAGCAGGAAGTAGGGGTGGAGGGCAATCTCCATGGTAGGCTGTCGGAACATGGCCCTGTCAGGGATATCTCCCATGAGAAGCTCCACCACATACAAGAGCTTGGTCGCTGTCTGGGAGAATCCCAGGGCACAGCTGCTGGAGGGAGCCTTTCGGGTCGCCGCCGTGAGATGCTCGTGCGCCTCAGTATAGCGCAGCTGGATGGCTCGGATACGGCCAAGGTAGTAGAGGAATCGTGCTACCTGGTTGTTGACAGCATTCTCGGGGAACTGAGTGTGCGAGACCAAGAGATCAGCCTGGTTGATATGCGAGGTCGAGAGGTAATTTCGCAGCAGCAGGACAATCACCGAAGCTTGTGTGTCGACATCCTTTCGTAGCACGGCAGTTCGGAGGGCGGCGAGGAGAGTCGGTCGAATGGCGACGACAGGAGAATGGGGGGATGGGGGCAGAGGAGCAATGTGCTCACAAAAGATGGAGTAGTAGAAGTAGACCTTGGCCGACAGCGAGTCGAGAGTGCGGCGGTTGAGGGACTGGATCCGTTCCGACAGGTACTTGGAGAAGTCGGCTCCGCGCTGGAACTGCTTCGAGTCGAAGAGGTAGACCTGAACAAGGATGCCGAGGAAGATGTCAATCTCGGGGATAATATCCTTGTTCTCCTTCTCCTTCTTGGAACCGTTCTTGGGGGTGGTCTTGGGCTCGTCGATATCCATCTCTGATCCAGCCTGGCGTCCCAGAGGGACATTCTCACGCTCGATAGCGGCCAGGAGCTGCTTGGCGCTATCTACAGAGCTAGAGGTCGCGGGGAAGGTCTCGGAAATGACCTGGGCAATAATGTCGGGAGTCAAGCGCTTGCGGATGATGGAGATGGATCGCAGGGCGCGGAGGGAGAATCTGGCGTCGAAGAGGGCAACGGCGCGGTCTAACAGGGCAAAGTTGCTCTTGATGTCTGCGCAGGGGAGTAGAGGTTAGCAATTGCTACTTCACACACAGTGCCCATCTTTAAGGGCTGCTCACCTGCGACTGTCTGCACCACAGGGTCAACCTTGGTCTCCTCCTCTTCCTCGTCCATCGCTACGTCGCCCTCAGCATCAGCCGGGGCCTGTGCCGACTTTTTCGACGACTTGGAGGGAGGAACGACCACCGTCATCTCCTCGTCACCGTCCTTGGCGGCCTTCTTGCCCTTGGCCTTTGAGCTGTCCTTCATCTCGACGTCCTTCTTCTTCTGGATGCCGTTCTCGAGGGGCTTTTTGCCGTTGTTTGGCGTCTTGCCAGGCATGGCGGCGGATTTAGGCGTGCGTGTCGTGAGGACGGGAGGCTAGATCTGCCGGATGCAGAGGCTGATGACGATAGCGGGATACGATAAAGGTCCCGTGAGTCGTGCGCGCGCTTCAGCTCGTCGCGGCGTGGAAACAGAGCCAGACAACGATGAGAGGTTGAATGTGAAGAATCTGGGCGCACTGATGATACTACCGATATCGGTGCTCGCGGTGGGAGTCGTCGAGGGGGAAAAGAGTCAACGATCGTCGTCAAAGTTTGGTGATGGAGAGGTTGACAGAGGTTCGATGGAGGTGATGCTGCTGGGTTCAGGTTGCTGGTGCAAGCTCACCAAATGGGGACTGGGGCTTGGTGAGTGGCCAGTGGGCAACTGAGGCGGCAGCGGAGGAGACGCGGCAGGCTTCAGAGGTACCTGGCAAAGTGCGGCTCTTTGTGTGCGAGCGCAGGTACCGGACAAGTACCTGGCGTCTCAGGGCCAAGGGCGAGGACCTTAATAAGCTGGCACCTTGTGGGGCTCTCAGCAGTGACGTTTTCGATGTTGCCTGCAGCGCAATCAACCGATTCCAGTTTGGGAGGCATAAAAACAAAGGATGGCGAGTTATGCATGCGTTGTTCAGTGATGCATAAATCTGGTTATCATGGACTTCACCTTCAACTTCAACTTTGTTCTATCGAGCACCAATGATATTCTCTCATTCCACTAGATATGTCGACAATGGAGCATCAACAAGGTATCTATGACAGCACTCGGAACACTGTGATCTGTTACACCTCTAATGGGAATGGGTGTCTTCCCCTGAATGCCTCCCGTGAACCAACTCGATCCTGCGCTTAGAGTTCCAGTATCTTGGTGTCACTGTCATGGGGCGACTAACGTGCGAACGTAGGGAACCAATCAATCTCAACAAGATTCTTGCATACTACCTATGCTAGAACTCATCTTGAATCATCTCAACACGGCACTTCTAAGCCATAAACAACCTCCTGATCGATTTAGTAGCCTTCTCGATGCTCGCAAAATCCTTTTGCGCCTTTTGATACGGGTATACGCCCAACGCCCAAGTCCAAAAAAACACTCTGCCCCTAAATCGTGTAGTTCACAACCATTAACAACATCCTCCGGTGTTCTCAACGTTGTACTCTCCCTCATTCACCCTTGCCCGGCATGACCTTGGCCGCCTGGACGGCACTCATCTTGGCGATCCAACCTGTTGATGGCTGAATCTTGCGGACGGTACGCAACTCATCAGATGAGTATCCGGGCACGCGGATGTTGTATGTGCGCTCCAGCACGAGCTGAATATCTCGAATCTCGAGCACCTTAGACCCACGCTCCTTCGAGTTTCGGCACGCGGCATGAAGCACACTGTCCACAAACGAGTCTGCCATGTTCAAAACGTTCTGATCTGTGTTAGCCTTCATCCCATGTGCCCAAAATGTCATCTTGCTTACCTCTTCCACCTCGGGGGTGAGCAGGTTTCCATCCTGACCCTCGGCAGAGCCTCCACAAACTTGTCGAACAAGCTCATCCAATTTCTTCTTGCTCAAAACGTGGTCACCCTCGGCTTCGTGGTTGTAGGCCGGAACTCTAGACATGGCCGGTTGATTCATCACTCCGCCGAGCGTGCCACTTCCCTGTGACATTGTAGGCCGCCCTGTGTTGACGCCTCCTCCGACCGCGACTCCCTGGGGCACGGCCACGGCCTTCTCAGGGAGCACCTTGGGGATAGGCATTTTAGACTGCATCGGAGTTTGCTGAGGTTGTGGTGGATGAGCGTGAGGGTGGCCTTGTTGTGGCTGCTGCGGCACGTTAGGCCCCATCACACCCTGATTCACTGCACTGCCAGGCGTCGGTGTTCCGGCACTGGTAGGCTGACCAGGCACTTGGGCACTGCCGGGTGTGCTGGCAGCTCGCTGATTTGCGAGACTCATTGCAGCCGAATGACTGAGCGCCCTAGTCGGTCCTCCAGCTGTAACAGGCGCGGCGGCTGCTGCCGCTGCCGCATGCTGAGGCGTAGGAATTCGGGGAGTGTTCTGGGTAGGAGTCCCAGTCTGACTCTGACTAGCTGCGGCGACCATCGAGGGATTGGCAGGGGCGGTATGGGGTTCTTGCTTGACCTGAGGTTGAGGTTGAGGCGGTGCTGGCTGTTGCTGTTGCTGTTGCGGTTGTTGTTGTTGCGGCGGCAGCTGTTGTTGCGCTGGCTGAGGAGTGCCTTGCGCTGGGCGCACCTGTTGTTGCGCTGGCGTAGCACCTGGCGTTCCGTTAACAGGAGAAGCTCGACCGGCCGCTATTTGATGCTTGGCAGCTTCAATAGCCGCGTTCACAGGCGCGGTTGTGGTTTGCGCGTTGTTCTGCTGGTTAGGTTGGGCCTGACCCGCTCGAGCTTGATTTTGTGCTGCCTGCGCCTGAGCCTGAGCTTGAGCTTGTGCCTGTGCGTGCGCTTGTGCTTGTGCTTGTGCGGTAGCCTGTGTCTGAGCCTGAGCCTGAGCCTGAGCCTGAGCCTGAGTAGCAGCAGCTTGTTGACCAGCTTGTTGGGCGGGGGCAGCTGCTTGTGCCTGCTGGATAGAACCTTGGAGGTTGGTCTGCTGCTTGCGAACACTGTCAACCCACTTATGAGCGTCGGCGTGTGACTTGAGCTGGCGCTCTTTCCGTATTTGTAGTTGTCTCATCTCCTCTTCGCTGAAAGGATTTCCGGCCTGATTTCGGTCGTTGATAATTTTATCAATCTGCGCCACCCGCTGCTTGCTGCTCTCCATCGTCATGAGAGCGCGACCGTAACGTTCCTTTATCTCCTCAACCCATCTCGTAGCGCTGGCTCCTGACCTCTCGGCGAGTTGTGCAGGCGCCTGGAAGTTCATCTTATTGACATGGCTCATGATGTGCTCGGGAATCGGCATCGGCTGGTTAGCGGTTGCGGTGGCCGTGGCGGCTTGAGGGTTCGGTGTCGGCGCTCTCGCGTTGGCCGCTGGGGTTGGGGCGGCGCCCATTGCTTGTTGTTGGGGCTGTGTCTGAGGTGTCGCTTGTCCAGCGGCGGCCTGCTGCACACCTTGAGGACGAGGCTGCTGCTGTTGCGCATTCTGTCCTTGAGGTTGTTGTTGGGTTTGACCTTGCTGTTGCTGTTGCAACTGCATCTGCATACGATGCTGTGCGGCCCGACGCTGTTGGATCTTGGTGATTAACTTCTTGGAGAACTCGATGATCTTCTGTCGCGCGGCGATATTCTCCGGGCTGTTCGGGGGTGAACCTTCGGCCTTATTCCATAGACCTTGGAGGCCCTGCTCATATTTGGACTTCTCCTCGTCGCTAAGGGTGGGAAGGCTTCGAATCTGCGCTGGCTTATACATAGGTGGCGACTGTCCCTGGGGCTGCTGCCCCTGAGGCTGTTGGCCTTGGCCTTGCTGGCCCATCTGGGGGTTCATGATGGTGGTGGTGGTTGGTGGTTGGCGATGTCCGAATTAGGCAATTCGACGGGTTCTCTGTTGCTAGGAAATGTATATGCCCAGGCGCTGGGAGAGGGGAATATTGCGATGCGATAGATAGATACGTTCTGGAAAGCAAATTGAAGGGCTTGAGTATACACGAAGACCGCAGCCTTGATGAAGGTTTCAATCGGCCGCCCGTCCGTGAATGTTCACGTCAGAACGGGCAGGCAGGAGGTCTGAGACGCGCCGCGCCGAGCTGCTCCGGAAGAAACGTCGGACCGCCCACTTTTTTGTTCGACACTGACAATCTGCTCGTTCCCGTCTCACGCTCCCGTCCTGTTTCCGAGGCGCTTTGTTGGGCGTGATTACAATGGAGCCCTTTCCGCTGCTGTGGGGAGGACCAGGGATTGTCCAGCTCCCTGGAGCTGGTGCTGGCTGGCGCTAAAGCACGTTGAAGGAACTGGAACTACAGCTATCCAACAGGTGGCATCACCGCCTTCTCGCGGGGAGTTGCAGCATCTGGGCGTGCGCTCGCAGTGTAGCGGAGCTACTGTGCCTTTGACGGGCTGGACGATTGGTTTCCTAATTCCGAGGCATGTGCATTGAGCTTTTACCGATTGGCTGCTTCAAGCTGGCAGGTCAACATTGTCGAATCGTTTATTCCAGTGGGAGAAACCGTGTCCATTCGGACATCCATCCATGGAAGGCTGGGGAACAGAATCGCATCATGGGCGCCGTCATGGTTCAGTTCATAGTCTACCTACTAACCACAGCAGCTACGCCGTAGGTAAGTCCCTAGGCAGTAAGGGTCGCAAGCATCTATCCCCAACGATACAAGGGTCCAGCTTTTTCCCGTGCAATCCAATTTCACCGGGGCTTTTATCCAACCCGTCATCTCCACCGGAACCTGTTCATCTTCCATCCATCACTTGTCTTTCTTCTTGGCTTGTCCATTAGATTGCTTTCCCTTTCTTTCTTCTCCTTTCATACCTCTCCTCTCCCGTTCCAACTCCTCTTCCCAGCCGTCGATAGCACGCGCCGTACCTAATCAGGGCCATAATCATCCAGTTCTCCATCATGCGCTTCTCCTCATCCACTGTCCTCGCGGCTCTGCCCGCTCTCGCCGCTGCTCAGGACTCTCCTGTCGACCAGTACAAGGCCCAGTTCCAGAACTTCCTCGGCCAGATTAGCGGCTACATTCCCAACCCGGGTCACCATGATCCCGTCGCTGCGGCAGAGGCCAAGGCTGGCGCCATGAGACTCAACGTCCTGACACTCGAGAACTGGAAGGATACCCTCTACGAGCCCGTCGCTGCTGATGCCACTACCCCCGAGGAGTGGTGGTTGCTGGTCTCTGGCGGAAACAAGACGTGCTACGGTATGTTTGACCCTCTGTGATGCGTTATGCGCATTGCGACATGCTGCGATAGATAAAGTAGCTAACACGCAAGCCATAGGCCGATGCGGAACCGTCGAGCAGGCCTTCAACGAGACCGCGGCCAAGTTCGCGCTTCTCGAGAACAGCCCTCACATGGCCTATCTGAACTGCGACAACCAGCCCATTCTATGCAACTCGTGGTCCACTGGCCCCGCCAGCCTCTACATATTTGACCTGCTGCCCAAGCCTGCGCCCGTCGATGTTTACAAGAAGAGGCTCAACCTGACCACCACTACCTCGGACGACCTGGTCGCCCTCCAGGCCTCTGGTAACAAGGAGGGCTTCATCCTCACCGAAGGCTGGTTCCACCCCTTCAACGGCAAGGCCGCCGAGACCGGTCTCGCCGTTCCCTTCGGCTACGTCATGTGGGCTTTCGGCCTGATCCCCAACTGGCTGTTCATGCTCCTCGTCTCCTTTGGCAGCCGAACCATGATGTGAGTTTCCAAGCCTAGCAATGATGACTTTGATGCTAATATAGAATAGGAACCGCCGCATGGGCCCTGACATGGCTGGCCGTCCCCAGGCCGGTGCTGCTCCTCGACGCCAATAAGCGGGAAGAGGATTTAGGGATTGGTGTTAATGAATGATGGGTATCTGAAGATGTTTTATGCCATGAGCGAATACCGGGTGTTATCGCTCAATAATACGAGAATTCTGATATGAACCGTCATGACAAGGGTTGGCTGTTTTGTTTCTTGTAGCGTTAGTTGTGGGAGGGGACATGGTAGAGCCTCAATCGCTTCAAGATTTGTTTTGACAAGCTGCTTCCACGTTTTTGAGGCCGTCGATGATGTCTTCGCTGATTTGACCGTTGGCGAACTTGCCATATCGTAGATCGCTGAGTGCTCCGATCGTCTGTTGTACTGACTCGAGAAGTGCAGCCTCTTCCTCTTTCAACTTTTCGATTTCGGCCTCGAGTGCTCCGGCTGCTCCCTCTATCTCGGGGATCACAGATGTGAGGGTGTGCTTGGCGCTCGCAGCACCTGATGCTTCGCCAAAGAGCTGTACGAAAACCCATGTTAGTTCCTCAAAAGCAAATATTGTGTTGGGGATTGATGAAACACACCGCTCGTTCCATCTCAATCTCTGCATCCATATCCTCCCGCTCCGCTTCCCTCTTGGCCCGCACAACCTCGCGGCGCATGCTGACTCCCCGCTTGGCCTCATCGGCAATGTTCTCGGCGACCTCGTCGAGGAGCGCTGTACGTTGGGATTGTAAATCTCGAAAGAGCGCTCGGACAAGGGGCGCCGACTGCAACGGCCGAGGGAACAGCGCCTTGAACTGCTCCAGAGTCGTGATGGCGGTGAGAGCCGACGGTTGGATGAGGTAGTTGGCGAGAATCTCGGGTTCGGTGGGAGCCATTTTCGCAGAGTTAATAATTGTGTCTGGGAGGGGTCGGCAAGAGAGGATTGGCAATGGCAAGAGGAAACAATAGCCCCAATGACTGTGATCATAAATTGATCATGTATTGTGCCAACAGTTGCAGACGCGTCGACAATGATAGAAGACGCGTTAAGTGTCCCCACTAATCGCAATTCGAATACAGTGTTCATGGGGTGGCTGTACACTGTCCAGCTATTATCATGGCCATTAACACAATATATCTTTTCGAGGTTAGCACCAAAATTGAAAGCGGCGAATCAAGGGTCATTTAATGATTCTTTTCTCTTTAGAAACCTCTGCGTGAATTCAATACCTATAGAAAGTGGCCGTTCATCTCCATTTCGACCGCACATGATCTGGTCGCTGATGGCTTCCACTTTAGGCTTGGCAATATCGTCAGCAGCACAGGTCTGTTCCCATTACCGCTACCAATAGTACTGGAGTCTTAGAGCTCAGTGAACCTCAATTTCACCTCGGGGAGAGGCCTGTTAGCTTCGGAGTCTACATGTTAACAGGCAGTCGTTGACGCAGAAGTGGTACGGCGACATCGGGGCATACTACTCCTGACTCTTCTCTCCCCCTCTCATAGTGACTTTCCTCTCAGCCTCACCCTGCCACTATCAAGCTAAAGCGCCTGCGTGGATAAATTAAGGTGGTACATACTCCATACTTGGGAATTGATAAGTATGCGTTCATCCCTAACCGTAGGTGACCAGTTATTGGGGGGCTGGGGGACGCCTTGAAGGATCGTGTGTTGATATGGATGACAACATCGACACCCGGGGCTAGATTCCCCCATGAGACGGGCTTGTTTAATAATTGTATCTTGGGTGGGCGGCAAAAGATGTAGCTTTGTCGAGAACTCCTCCTACTACATGTTGTATCCCTCAAGGGAGCGGCGCAGACAACTGGAAGCGCTCTTGGAACCCTCA
Source organism: Fusarium duplospermum (assembly GCA_003946985.1). Classification (NCBI taxonomy): domain Eukaryota; kingdom Fungi; phylum Ascomycota; class Sordariomycetes; order Hypocreales; family Nectriaceae; genus Fusarium; species Fusarium duplospermum. The sequence goes on along the minus strand of NKCI01000003.1, from coordinate 265,167 downwards.
ACGCTTAGACCATGGGTAACAAGTAAGCTCTCGCAGTCAGTGGACCTAAAAGTTGCGCTGGTTATGTTGGCGCCAAAAACCTGTGTCACTGATAGGAAAACCAACGTGCTTGGGCCTGACACGAATAGTTATAGACTCCACAGGCAGACAGGGGAAGTCACTTGATCAACTCGTCCCAAAAAGAGCACACTCGAGGTTCTTGTGTTCTTTTGAGCCATCAGGGAGCCCACTGGTTATTTGCCAATCAGCCTAACCTTTGAAGCCGGCAGGTTTGGGTGTTCAAAGGGTGTTGAGGCCACCATCAATCGACATTCGTGGCCCCCTACAAGCCTGGTCTAGGCTGGACTACATCGCCATCGGTGACAGTAGCCGTGTGTATTCAGTAACGTAGAGCACCGCAAGCTTCAAATCTGCTTGTTAGTGAATGCTCTCGTGAAGTTTTTGAAGGACTTGGTCTTGAATATGTCTGGCCTATTCGGGCCTGTGAGCTGAAATGCTCAAGGAGCCCTGTTACAGCACCGGTTGATGTTAGTGATGGGCCCAGTGAGCTCGCCACAGTGAAGAGCTGCTCGGGGAATCGAGATAGCGGATACTGAAACGAATCGACCACGGAAAGGGATCTGAGTTAATGATGGATGTTGGTGGTAGGTAGTCAGTCCTACAGGGGTGACTCTAGCTGAATCACAATCACTCCCAATATTCAAGGGGCGACCCCACGGACGGTTTAGAGGTGGAGGCTTATCTTATCGCACCCGCCATGGCAAAAGTCCCGTCCCAGGCGCGTCGCGTCACTCAAAAAGGCCCGGGCATTGTCCCATTAACGCGACCTACCTACTGTGTCCCTGGGCAGGAAAACACTGTACTGCAATCGTCCACAGCCTCAACATCCCCGTTTAACCTTGGAACTATCAACGCCTGCAACCAAATCACCAGGCTTTATCATACGCAGCATTTCAACTGCTCTATATACCCCTGAGTCATTCTTTCCTTTCTTCTGCGCATCCACAGCATCATTTCTGGGCTCATTTGCCAAGCCAGAATCATGGCCCCTGCAAGACAACAACAGCCGGCACCGCCCCCCTTCAACAAGGATGAAAAAGTCCTTTGCTTTCACATGGACATGCTGTATGAAGCCAAGATCATGGACGTGCAGGCCGGTGAGAAGCCCGGAGACGGGTACAAGTACAAGGTGCACTACAAAGGGTGGAAGAACACCTGGGACGACTGGGTCCTGGTTGACCGTATCCGACCCTTCGACGACGAGCACAAAGAGCTCGCCGCCCAGCTTCACGCCCAGCTGAAGCATAACCTGCAGAGAAGCGCAAAGCAGCCCAAGAAGGGCCTACGGAGCGGTGCGGAATCCGCCAGGGTTAGCGAAGAGCGATCCGGGTCCGCCACCATCCAAGGAAGCCGAGGAGGTAGACGTGGAAAGGACTGGGAACTTGAACAGGTAAGACCTCCATCTGCTTTGCATTGCTTCTACTTCCCAGTCATTTTCTTGTAATCTCACAAGATCCTTGATCTGCACCCTCAGAGTTGTGGGATGCAGCGTGAGAAACACTCATACCTCTGGTAAGTGCCTTGAGGGAATACACATGAGCTTCAGCCTAGCAGACTGGCTCGTGATGGCCTCTAAAGTTAGAATGGCCTTCCGAAAGTATCGGGGTGAGAATTGCGGCTCTACCATGAGCCATGGCCAGCCAGTAAGTGCTGTGACAGTGTCCAAGGATGCTTGTTCTGCTCCGTGACCTGTAACCTTTCGCTACTTACCTCCTATCAAACTGGCACTGCACAGCACCGCATCGCCTCGCACCTCAGTTTTTGCCCGCCTCAAATAGGTAAATTCCATCCTGCATCTTGCGGAATTGCCTACTTCATATTCTTTCCCCCGCCAAATCATTTTCTTCTTTCATCCAGGCACCTGCTTGGTCTCTTTTCCCCCTCCGATATTCTTCACTCTTCTTTCTCTCCTCGAATCGTCTCCTTCTTTCGCATCCTCATCTGCACACACACACATTTCTACCCCCGGCGACTCAACACAATGCCTTTTATTCGCCCTCCTCCTGCTCGGCAGGATTTCCCCATATCAAATGCTCGAGGCTCTCCAGAAACGACTTCCTCACCCGAGTCCACTCCCTCTCCCCATTCTTCCTTGTCCAGCGGCAGTCGTGGGCGAAAGAGAGTGAGAATCGCCCGGCTTCGCGAGCCGTTTGATCATCTCACCTGTCTCCCGCCGCCCAACCACCGTTATGTGAAGGAGCCCAGGAAGAGCAGCCCCCTGAATATCGATGTCACGACCACGACATCCAGGAAGCGTCGCTCGACAGCCTCCAGGTCGCCCAAGTCTCGGGCCAAACCAAAGCAGCCGTCGCCTCCTCCCCTTGAAACCCTTGAGGACCTTGAGGAGGTAGATACACACCATCCCCAATCGCCTTTGATTTCTTGTTGCCCTATCTGTAGACACCCTTTTGTTCTTTTTTTCGGCTTTTGCTTCCATCGCTTAATCTTCTCCATGTGCTTCGCTAACTATTCAATAGGAGGACTCCTTTCACAACAAGCCCATGATTAACATTCCCATACCCGACCACATTCAGGCTATGCTTGTTGATGACTGGGAGAATATCACCAAGAACAACCAACTTGTTCCCCTCCCTCATTCTAAGCCAGTGAGCAAGATTCTGGACGACTATCTGGCCTATGAACGACCCCACCGAGAAGAAGGATCCTCCAGCATGGACATCCTGGAAGAGGTCGTTGCCGGATTCCGTGAGTACTTTGAGAAGGCCCTTAGCAGGATTCTCCTGTACCGGTATGTTTGGCTCCCTGTCTGTGGAGAGAAACCGCATGGCTAATGAGTGTCCAGATTCGAGCGTCACCAGTTCATGGATCTCCGCAAAATGTGGGAGAACGCAGAGTCTGACTCTGCGACCAAGACCGTCTGCGATGTCTACGGCGCCGAGCATCTCACTCGTTTGATTGGTGAGTGACACACTCTTGCACTCCGTCACGATCAATGACTGACCTTCTGACCTTTTGTACAGTGTCCCTCCCTGAGCTTCTGGCGCAAACCAACATGGACCAGCAATCTGTCTCGCGTCTCCGAGAAGAGATTGGCAAGTTCAACGTTTGGCTTGGCCGCAACTGCGAGACCTACTTTGTCAGCGAGTACGAGACCCCTTCTCAGGATTACATCGACAAGGCTCGCAGCTTCTAAACCCGACCCGCCTCGGGACCATCCTTTGCGAAGCAGTAACTCGCTCAACCTTGATCACCACTGTGCTTTAGGGGAATAGCTGCCTTTGCGAGCTTTGTCTGCTTTGCTTTAGTTCGTGACACGTCCAGTTATAGGATGAATCGAACAAGCTTGACCACAGATTTCGAGCGACACATAACGGGAGAGGGAAACCTTTGTGCCTTTAACGGCCTCTTTTGGGGAGCAATACAGGAATTCGGTCGAGATGGGCGGAGGTTGGTTGGTGGTGTAGGATAATTGGAGGCTTTCGAAATAATACCTTGTTTCAACACGTCTCTGCCATATTTGTGACCAAGCCATTGTGCCTAGATATGCTGAAGTTGAACTAGGCAGGGGCTGCGTCGAGCCGTGATCATGTTGTAGTCTTTCACACATTGTGATTTGTCGTGATTCTGTCCTCCCTACAGAGCCAACATCACATCGCCAGCTCCATCTTTTGTACAGAATGTCGTTACAGTATGGTACAATCCCAAATCTCTTCTCTTTTTTCCACTTCCCTCATATCATTCCCCTCTTGCTCTCATGGTATCCTTCACATCCTCGGCACAGCCTTCTCGATATAGAACCCCTTATCCGGCGTCCTCGTAGCCTTAAGCTCCGCCTTGTTCATCTTGCGGTCCACCTCCTGGACGCGCACCAGCTCCTTCACTTTGAGGATCATACCAGCGAACTGGGGGTGTACCGGGTGGAAGACGGTCTGCATGCGGCGGCGCAGACCCAGGGCCGCTAGGACGCCGCGTGTCCGCTCGGGGAGACCGATGGCGGATCGGTGGAGGGTGATTCGGAAGTAAGACATTGTGAATTCTCTCGTCGTTGAGGGGACGTTTCGTAGAGGTGGTTTTCGGAGGTGATGTTCGTTTTTTAGTGCTATGTCTAGAGCAATTGTCGTATGAGAATGGGCTCTTCGGGTACTGCAATAGCTCGGTCTTACCATCAATGGCATATACATGCGCTCTTGTGTAGTTGGAGAGGGATACAGCAACCCGCCGTTCACGTCTCGTTTCGTCAGTCGTCCTCAAGCAAGCACAAGCCGGACCAACGTCAAAATCCACCCACCGACGCCAAGCCTTTTCCGCCAGGACCGGTGCCAATTCCGCCGTATGAGGGGCGTCATGTGACCAACCACTCACCACTTCTTATCTTATCTCTTCGACCATTATCATGATGGAGGCACGTGATTCAATATGGGATGAAGACGTTGGCAATTGCAAAGACAACCTGGAAGTTACCTACCTCTAGGTACACAGACACCGATGGTACTTTCAGCAACCTCTGTGGTACCAGCAGGATACTTCATGGACCCCCGTTAATCTTCTTGCTCGGCTCCCGAAGACCACGTTAGCTGCCCATGGGGAAGGCGATAAGCGACCATGTTTGTGGGCTAGACATCATGAATGCACCTGGTGTCATTTCAGACGGTGGACTTAACGATAACATCCATTGTGCAGCATTGGACATATAATGACCGGTCTTACTGGACGATACGCACATGGGAGAATAGTCATTGCAAACATCAACATTCATGTCTATAAGTTCAAGCGAGTAATAAGGAGCGCCATCTTGCGGCCTCCTGCACTAGTTACATTGTATTGGAAATCTCATACAGACCGCCGTCTTCCGCGGCACGTCTATGTAGGTCGGCACAAAATCATCATTGCACGACCCAACCTCTTATCCCATTGCATTACTGTTTTCCACATTCCTTTAAAGAGAAACCTCGACACGGCCCTCAGCGCCGCCGCCCTGAAGGTTGGGGAGGAGGTAGGTGATATCATCCCAAGGATGACGGTAGAGACCGGTGCGCAGGCGCTTCTGGTCGAGGAAGTGGGCAATCAGACCAATGCTTCGGCCGAGGACGAAGAGACCGTTGAGAACACCCATCTTGAGGTAATCCTCAGCCTCCTCAGCAGAGAAGGCACCGCAGTTGCGGAGAAGGTCGACGAAGCAGACAGCGATGCAGCCATCGACGTTCAGGATGAGGTTGTCCTTCTTGGAGGTGGTGACAGTCTCAACGGCGAGAGCGTAGTCGAGGAGCTTGTGGCTGGGGAAGTTGGCAAGGACGTACTCCTTGACCAGCTCGACACGCAGATCGGGGTTGTTTCGCGACTTGATTCGGTGGCCAATACCGGGGATGAGCTTGTTGGCCTTGCGCATGCTGTCGACGAAGTCACGGGGGCTGAGACCCTTGTCGAAAGCCCGGGTGAACTCCTCAGCGGCACCGTCAAGGGCACCACCGAACCGAGAACCAATGGTCAGCAGACCAGAAACAAGGGCGCTGATGAGGTCCTTGCCGGCACGGGTAGTGATGATGGTGTTCATGGCACCGGACACGGCAGGACCGTGGTCGGCAGTAAGCATGAGGACCATCTCGAGGAACTTGGAGGCATAGGTGGGCAGGCGGCGGCGGAACCACAGCAGCGACATGACACCACCAATGCCAATATCCTCCTTGAAGACGTCGGAGATGGGCATACCGGCATAGAGGAGCTCCTGACCACGGTCATCGGAGATAGTGGAGATGAAGGCAGCAGGCTTTCGGATGAGGCCAAGCTCCTGGGCCCAAGAGTAGTCGAGAGGGATCTTGGGGACAACAGGCTCGGGCTGAGGGACGATAGTACCCTTGGAAACAAGGCCGTCATAGACCTCCTTGAGGGCGGAGGGGAGGTCCTCGAAGGTGTTGGGGACGTGGAAACCGGCCTCACGCATCTTCTCGTTCTTCATGGCAGCGGTCTCAAGCTGAGAGTTGGCGAAAGAACCGGCGTGACCGAACTGGACCTCAGTCTTGAACATGCTGGCGCAGGTACCGATGGCCCAGGCGACAATGGGCTTGGTGATGATGCCCTGCTTAACGGCATCAATGACCTTGTACTCCTCAACACCACCGACCTCACCAAGGAGGACGAGGATCTTGCACTCGGGGTCGGCCTGGTATCGCAGCAGGTGGTCGATGAAGGTGGTACCGGGGTATCGGTCACCGCCAATAGCAATACCCTCATAAACACCGTCGGTGTTGCCGGCAATAATGTTGTTGAGCTCGTTGGACATACCACCAGACTTGGAGACGTAGCCGACGGAACCCTTGCGGTAAAGCTTGGAGGCGACAATGTTGTCCATCATACCACCAGTGTTGCCAATCTTGAAGCTGCCGGGCTTGATACCACCGACGGTGGCGGGGCCGATGATGGTGACGCCCTTCTTCTTGGCGACATGAGCGATCTCACGAGCTCGCTGAAGATTGTGCGTTAGCCATTGTTCAAGCTCTGGAGCGCAATTGGTTCAACTTACTCGCTCAGGAACACCCTCAGCAATGATGGCAATGGTCTTGATCTGGGGGAACTCCATAAGCTCCATGGTGGAGCTGTAGACACTTCGCGACGAGGCAAAGTTGACAACGACATCAACGTCGGGGTGCTTGCTCATGGCCTTCTCGACCTGCTGGTAGACGGGCAGCAGAGTCTCGCTGGTTCCCCAGTACATCTTGCTGACGAATTGACCACCGAAGGTGTAGATGATGCCGGCGACCGAGGGCTTGGCGCGCTTGCAGATGAAGTCGAAGTCCAGCATGCCCTGGACAGCTCGGGGCTGGAGACCGTAGACGAAGCATCGCGTCTTGTTGGTGAAGAGAGCATGCTCGGGGAGAGGGCTCAGCGGCCGGCTGGGAGCCGGGAAACGCTGGATGTTGTCGTTGGCCGACAGACTGCTGGAGGAAGCGGGAGCCATGGCGAATGTCGAGCTCGCTTGTGTGTAGATGGTGAGATCTGGAGGTTTGAGCGCTGGAGGGACCAGAAGATGGTGTCAGCAGCTGGAAGAAGACGCTTTGAGCTCCGGGGGAAGTGCTGGCTCAAAGGAATTAGACGGAGAGGAGGATGGATGTATGAGAAGGAAAAGAGGAAGGAGCAATGGACGAGAGAAACGCTCGAGGATGAGGAGATGCGACCCGACAGTTGAAGGGGACGAGGGGGCGGGGAGGAGGTGAGTGAGAATTCAGGAGGAATGAACTGGGCTTGGTTTTTTGGTTGACTTTCAAGGGTCAAAAGACGGCGGGACGTTTCTCTACTGGACGGCCAACTTGGCGGGCGGGCTCGTCAAAGCTGTCGGCAGCTGGCGGGGATGGAGAGCACCTGCTGGGATCGATGAGTGAGGCCGCGGTACCTGAGGTCACCCACACCACAAAAATTTAGTGGGGTTGGCGGGCTGGCGCCGCTGGGACATGGCAGGCTTGGGGTCGGGTAGCGGGTACCTGAGGTACATGCTCGGGACCATACCCATGCGGGACCCCCCCGTACAGTGGGATGTACCTCAAGTACCTGGCACTAGCCACCACATGCGCCAGGTTTCTCACCCATCCATTGAACCACTTGAGAGCGCTTTCGGAGGCAGAACACAACACCACCAGAAGCAGAGGCCAGAGGGATTTCCTCTCCTCACCCTTGGGCCAACAATTGGGTCGTGTCGAGCGCCCATCAAGGCAATCTGTTCTAATTGCCAAAGTAGGAAATACCTCGTCTGACCTGGAATGGAATTAACTAGCCTCAGTCTCTGCCTGCGAACGGCCAATGGCTCCCGTCATGGATGGTGCATGAATTCACCATCTGGCCAGTTGGGGAAGAGATCCAGCTTTTCTTTGGGGATTCGCTTGTACTCGGGGTCCTCTTTTTTTTTTCTTGTTGATCTGTTGAATCCATGTCCCTTTTGGTGGTTTGCGATTGAGCTTGTCAAGCTTCCAAGCCCAGGTACCGGTACTTGGCGTGAGGGGACCATTGCCATTTCCAGTTGGATTGGGAGAGGCGTCGATAGCGGCTTGTCCCCCACCATAGCCGCCCCAAGACCACCAGGGCTTGCAAGACGTTGATGTGAATCGTTGCAATCCGTGATGGGACCCATTGAAACGATTGATGCCGAGCACAGGCGGATTTTTCTCTGTCTCTGGTTTCGGGTGGGAGAGACAAGAAGGATGCGAGCCCGGGTTTCGTGAGACGAGGGGTCAATCTGGCTACCAACCCCATTCCCTGTATTGCCCATGGTCGTCGAAGATCTCACCAGATCGTCGGCATGAACCTGAAAGGCATCCTCGGGATGTCGTAAGCCCCTATTTCAGGAGGCAGGGCAGCCAGTCAGCCACCGCACAACAGTCAGCTCTCGCCTATGTGTTTGCTGGGTGGTGTGGTGGCATGTCATCTTGTCCCAATCCCATGCCCTTTTTCAGGGATGATACAGAGTGAATGAAATGGCGGCAATGAATCGACAGGTGGGACACTGGTCAAGCTGCAGAGATGGACGAGACCTAGGGTTGCTGGCTTCCCACAAGGGTCCGCCTGGCTTGGTGTGTCGCCAAGAAATGAAACTCGACGGTCAGCCTCTGCGGGATGAAGCCACTGTCTTCTCCTGATCCATCCGACTCATGTTCCACAGATAACATGAGGTTCCAATAAGGTACGCTTGTGCCAGAAAAAACCTCCACCGAACGTCGGAGGTAGATTCGATGAAAGACTTTGATCCCGTAGCCGGTCATTGTGGGCTTGTGAGAGTGGACTGGATCGTCCATGGAACAACTTGAGTGAGAGCTTCCACTTGGAGGGGATGGAGGGGCAGAGTGAGCTAAGGCCAGGGTACCTCATGTCGGGGGTGGCGCCCACGGGCTGACCACCCGCTAAAACAGCCACCGTGCGTCCTTCCATCTGCTCAGCGCCCAGACATGGGCAGGAGCCTCCACGTCCAGTCGGGTCAAGGATGATTGCCTTAAGCTCACCTCACCTCACCTCACCGCAAGGTCGGTCAGTCACCGCAGCGAGCGTGCAACATGAGAATACTTGTCTCGCGTCGCCCTCGTGGCGCTCAAGGTGTTTGATCAGGGGCTTTGAGACCCGGCGCGACCGCTAAAGCCATCCCCGGGACCCGAAGCCAATCGTTCCCTATCTCAGGGACGGGAAACTTCCCCAGCATTGGCCCAGGTTGCATTGGATGCCCTGCCCTGCCCTGGTGCTCGCTCCCGCGGACTGTCTCCCCGCTCAACGGTTTGGTTGCCGGTCAACGTCGACGCTTCCATCTCCCGCAAAAGAAAATGCAGAGAGAAAAGAATAATGCCGAGAAGCTGATAGAAGCTCCTAGGCAAATGAGCACCGTCGCGGGAAATTGACCTGGGTTCCATTTCGTAGGTAGCGTGCAAAATGGTTGCTGCGGTTTTCGGCGGTTTGTCGAGTCAACTGGTCGTACGTAAGGTGTCGCCCCTGGTCCACTTGGTCCTCAACAGCTTCACGGATCCAATGTGCTCGACATGGGGGCCAAGTGACAAGGCGGCATGTACCGGTACCTCGAATGTCGCAGAGTGAGCTCATCGCTTTTTCAGGCGGGCAGCCATGACAGTCCCCAATGAAATTTTGGCGACCGCGGGTATGTCGGTTTTCCAGGGCCCAGGTACCTCGGCCACGCGCTGGCCGAGCTTGTCACTCCAGGTACCAAAAGTACAGACTGACCGCCCGCCCCAGAGCCCGCCAGGTTGTCGCGCCCCCTCCCCCCCTTCCAACCCCTCCACTCCACCCGCATCTTCCCCTTTGAGGCGCCAAAATCCTGGGAGCTTCGTTTTTTCGAGAGAGCTCACCTCACCACACTCAGTGCCGTCCCGCCTCTTTCTTTGCTCTTCTCATCCTCCCATCGTCTTGAAGCATCCTCTCTCCCTTCTCTTTCGCCTTCATCTCGTCGTCATAATCTCTGCTTCTCGCTTCCTGTTGCAGAGTTCCTCTCAATCGCCAATTTCAACTTCATTGTCGCAGTCCGCTTCAGTGGTGAGTGAGCTCTTCCCCGCCGACACTCGCCGACACTCGCATCGTGCAATCTGGACAACTTGTCGCAATCGCAATCCCAATTGCTTCTCTGAGGCCTTGATTGTCGCGCCAGACTCGTCCTCGTAATACCCACTCTTGCTTCGCGCCCGAGTAGCTTTGGCTGTAGTTCCAGCTCCATCTTGAAGTTGAACTTGCAACTCAATTGCGCACTTGCGAGCCATCATCCATCCATCTGCCACCGAACTCGACCGCTGACCAGTTTCCTCGGCCTAGAATTGAACAAGAAAAAGGGAATAAGCAGACACTTGCCAGCTCATTCCATACTCACCTTTTTTCCCGTTCATCTCCCATTCTCATAATCCAAAATGTCCGCCAAGTCGATCCTCGAGGCCGACGGCAAGGCCATCCTCAACTACCACCTCACTCGTGCTCCCGTCATCAAGCCGAGTCCTCTTCCTCCTCCCGCCAAGCACAACCCTCCCACCAGATTGGCTTCGCTGCACTTCCCTGAGGATGCCAACGTCGATGACATTCTGAACCAGGCCGAGGTCACCTACCCTTGGCTCCTCCAGCCCGACGCCAAGTTCGTCGCAAAGCCCGATCAGCTCATCAAGCGACGAGGAAAGAGTGGTCTCCTTGCCCTGAACAAGACCTGGGCTGAGGCCAAGGCCTGGGTTGCTGAGCGAGCCGGCAAGGAGCAGAAGGTTGAGCACACCACTGGCGTCTTGAGGCAATTCCTCGTTGAGCCTTTCGTCCCTCACCCTCAAGACACCGAGTACTACATCAACATCAACTCGGTCCGCGATGTAAGTTGAAGTTTTTTGTTCCTCAGATCTTGATTCCGAATTGGGTTGGTACTCCGGACGAGTGTTCGAGGCTCTCAACAGCAAGGCTCACCAGGGAGTCAATGAAAAAAAGACAAGAGGAGGAAATTGTACAGGAGGAGAAAGGGGCCTGTGGCAACTTGTATTCGTGATTTTGGCGTTGCAAGATTCGAACTGGTCCGGATTTGTGGGTTCGTTCAAAGGTCTGCCGGTAATCATTGTTTTGTACCGACGGGCGAACGGATGCCGCGATAAGGACCCTTCGGAACCACCCCCCTGGCCTGCTCGGGCCCCTCCGTCGGAAATCTACCGAATGCTCCGGACTACCGATCCATCTCCGTGTGTGAGCTTTTACTAATATCGGTTTACCATAGGGCGACTGGATCCTCTTCACCCACGAGGGTGGTGTTGATGTTGGCGATGTTGACGCCAAGGCTGAGAAGCTCTTGATCCCCGTTGACCTCGCCGAGTACCCCTCCAACGAGGAGATTGCTGCTACTCTCCTCAAGAACGTCCCCGAGGGCGTCCACAATGTCCTCGTCGACTTCATCACCCGTCTGTATGCCGTCTATGTCGACTGCCAGTTCACCTACCTTGAGATCAACCCCCTGGTGGTGATCCCCAACGAGGACAAGACCTCTGCTGCTGTCCACTTCCTGGATCTTGCTGCCAAGCTCGACCAGACTGCCGACTTTGAGTGTGGTGTCAAGTGGGCTATTGCCCGATCTCCTGCTGCCCTTGGCCTTACCAACGTCGCCCCTGCTGCGGGCGACAAGGTTAACATCGATGCTGGTCCTCCCATGGAGTTCCCTGCCCCCTTCGGCCGTGAGCTGACCAAGGAGGAGGCTTACATCGCTGACCTCGATGCTAAGACTGGTGCTTCTCTCAAGCTTACCGTCCTCAATGCCAAGGGCCGCATCTGGACTCTGGTCGCTGGTGGTGGTGCCTCGGTCGTCTACGCCGATGCCATTGCCTCTGCCGGCTTTGCTGATGAGCTTGCCAACTATGGCGAGTACTCTGGTGCTCCCACCGAGTCCCAGACCTACCACTACGCCCGAACCGTCCTTGACCTCCTTCTCCGTGCTCCCGAGTCCGACAAGGGCAAGGTTCTGTTCATCGGTGGTGGTATTGCCAACTTCACCAACGTTGCCAGCACCTTCAAGGGTGTCATCCGGGCGCTGCGGGACTTCGCTCCTAAGCTGACCGAGCACAACGTCCAGATCTGGGTGCGACGTGCTGGCCCCAACTACCAGGAGGGTCTCAAGAACATGAAGGCCGCCACCCAGGAGCTCGGCCTCAACGCCAAGATCTTTGGCCCCGAGATGCACGTCTCTGGTATCGTGCCCCTGGCTCTCATCCCCGGAAAGTGGGAGGAGAGCAAGGCGCAGGAGTTCCAGGGTTAAAGGGTAGAGATCTTGACCGGGTGGTCAGTCGGGTATAAAGGGATGGCGCGGGTATATACAAGATACCTGGGGTGAACGACTTTTTGTACTGCAAGATAGAAACGGATGATGCAATTCCAAGGCTTGGGGCCGATGATGATGGGTCAACCAAGCCGTGTATGGCAGTATTCTATGACGGAAAGAAAGCTAATAGATTTGATGACACTCATAATGATGTTCTTATGTGCGCTTGCGTTTGTGTTTATTGTTGTTTGGTGCGTTTGCTCAGCTGCATCAGGCTCTCTCCTTCTATCTCATCTCGAGCAAACGGGCTCCCCCATGGTCATTTGTCCCGTTCAACCCCCACTTACATGATACCTGAAACAGGAGCCGGATATGCTCTTCTACGCCCGCCTCAGCGCGATGCTATGCTTGTTTGTACCACCACACGAGCTGATTCTGCAGTGCTCCTCGTCATCGTCTGCGTAACCATTCCCACGAGATTGGACCTTTCGCATGGGTAGGATGTGAATATCAGGCCACGGATACCTAAGTAGCCGACTTCCGTACGTGCCCTGGTACTTTCGTGGCATGGATGCAGGTGCTCTTGCCTTGAAGATCGAGACATGTCCCTTTTCTCGCCAGAGTCTTCCACTCATCGCCCCCGGAGAGTGCCGACTCCTCCCACATCCAATCTCAGTTCCTCTCCTTTTGAGGACGACTCCTTCCCTCTTTAAACCAGACGAACTGGTCCGTGTGACAGTGTTGAGTCATTGTTGAGACTCAAGTGACCCGTCTCCTTCCTCAATGAAGAACCCAAGGGGTGAAGTGAAAAGAGAGGAGGGGTGGAATCTGAGCAAACGGAGGAAGGAGGCACCCATCTACCCATTGGGGAAGTCATGTGCCCGTGGTACCGAACGGATCGGACCTTCCCACAATAGGCGGCCGGAGCCCTCTTCGGACGGCGAACGGAGGGGTCGACGGCCTATCACGCTCCCGCCGCCGAGACAGGCAACGTCTTGGTGTTGACGCAATGCAGACCCTAAGACGCCTGAAAATGCAGGACGCCGCCAGGACTGTTCAGAGTATACACGGCAGGTGGATGTCATGCCGTCAGGCAAGCGGGTCATCCTTCGGGACAATACAAAAGCCACTTCTCCTCCCTCAGTCAAACGCAGTCTTCTTTTCATTCTCTTTCTGTTCATCACACTCGATCCCCCGTCTGCACAAACACGCACACCTCTTCCCTGTTCTCTCGCTCGTCTACTTCTTCCAAACACACGCTCTTCCTTCTTCGCTTGCCCTGATCGGGTCCTCGTTGCGTCTATGGAACGTTCACGTCGCCCCTGGGCTCGCCCCATTTCCCCGAGCTGTCGCTCATCAGGTCGGTTCTCTGACTTGACTACCGTCAGTTCATCATCGGTATGATGTCCTGCTTCGTGCCCTCGTTCCTGTTGCTCATCATGTTGCAAAGCACTCTGTGCCGCTTCCCACCTCGTTCTCCTGACACTCCGCTGTCTACAGCTACCAAAACTCGACAAGGTAAGTTTCGTTGCTTTCCCATCGTCACTCACCTTGTGCCAATCCGTGACAGTTTCCTTGTACCGGCCCAAGAGCCCGACTGTCTTTGTGACCTTACACTGTCATCTATCACATCAAGGTAAGCATCTCACCCCTTCTCCACCATCACCTCGAACCCCTGTTGACGTCGGTACAGCTCTTCGTCATGTCTTCCTACAACTACGAAGATGATGATGTCTACTACGGCCCCGGGTGTTGTATGAACTGTTGCCGCGCATTGGATGTGGGCAACCATGATGCGTGCGGGGGGTGCTACTGCCGCCGCAGTTTTAAACCAGATTACGATCGTGACATATATACTGGCTGGAGCCTCGGGCAGTACTATCCGGGACGTCGATTGGAGGATTGGACCGATGTGCCCAGCGGCGCTACTCCAGCCGTCAACAACTCCGGTAATCGGGCTGAGCATGACACTTCTTCTCGGAGCACATCTGATTCAACTTCCCACACCACTCGCGGCACTACCATCGCCTCTGAGGCTCGTCAGCCTTCAGAGCAGACCGGAGGCTCTGAGGACTCTGAGAAGTCCAAGGAGGGAAAGAAGACTAAGCCCAAGTCATTCTGTGAGCACCCCTGAAAGAAGCGAGTGTTCTTCCACTGACATGGCGTGTGTCAACAGTCGCCACTCTCCTATCCTGGATCTGGGGTTGATCCAACACGACGGTGTCGAGCATCACTTGCTGACTGAACTCTTTGTTTTGGCACAGATCTCGTTACAAGACGAGCTTGAGGTAAACACACGAGGAGGGATACACGAGGAACACATGAGGGGAACACATGGGGTGAACACGGAATGAACTTCAATGCATCGATAGCACGTTACAACACTGGGCGCTGGTCGTTCCCTGAACATGATTTACGACACTGGACTCTGATAATCCTCGGGGTATCACTTTACCACATTGGACGCAGGTCGTCCTCGAAGCTCACTAGGCAGCTATAATTTGATAGCAATGCAAGTCGAAGCCTGAAATTCTTTTCCTGTTCAGTGTCTTGATACTCGTACAGCCATCACTCCATCTTGATCAACTTGGCACTCGAGCATGGTCAATGTTAGACACGGCAATGTGAGACAACAAAGTACAATTAGGTAGTCAAGGCTGTATCGATTGCAATCAACTTGGATCCTGGGAAACATCAAGGATCCTTCTAATCAAATCAGGCACTGGAACAAGACAAGAAACCTGAGAAGCAAAATCGCCCGTTTTTTCACCTCCCTATCGCAGTGAAGACAGACGACGATTGGTATCGTGTAACTCTTTGCATCTTTCGAGAAGTAAAATGCGCACGTAACTCCCCTCCAAACACCAAATGCTTAAATCATGCTCTCCCCTAATCTCCTGGTCTCCTTCCCACACTTCCATTCCACCCGTATGCCGCTTACAGAGCAAACATCATGGCGGCCAGGGGAATGGCAACAGCCCACATCATGGGTCGGGTGAGGACAGCAGCATCCTCCTCATCATCATCGCTGCTGGTGCTGTTGTCCGAGCTAGTGCTGTTCTCGACAGTCTCGCTGCCAGTGTCGGCCTCGTTGCTACCAGCGGCGTTCGACTCGTCGTCGGCGAGAGGGATGACCTTGAGGTTCTTCATCTCGGTGCCGTCGGCGTTCTTGACAGTGAGCTTGACGTTCCAGTCAGAGATCTTGATGATCTTGCCACTGGGAGCATTCTTAATGCCGTTCTTGATGAGCTTGTCAGCACCAGGGGGGTAGGCGGGGAGGGTGAAGTTGTTGTCGAAGCCCGCATCCTCAATGATGCTAGCCTTGCAGGCGGGGGCCTTGGGGGCGCTCTTGCTAGCAGGCTGAGACTGAACCTCCTTCCAGTCAATCTTAGCGAACTGGTTCTTGAGGCGGTTGAAGTCGCCGAGGATCTGAAGAGTGTCTCCCTTGATCTGGACAAGACCGTAATTGTTGTCCTCCTCGGTGTACTCGTAGACGACGCCACCGGAGAAGACAGGGGTCATCTCCTCTCCGTACATGGCCTGGGTCTCGTTCCAGTATCGGGGCTGGGGCTTGTTGCAACCGTACTCGCTGAAGAAGACGGGAACAGAAGTGTCCTTGAAACCCTCAGTGAGCTTATCGAAGGAGGAGCTCTTGTAGGTGGCATCAGGACCACACCACGAGTACGAGTTGAGAGCAAAGAGATCGGCGCGGCTCATGTCATTCTTGTCGTCGGAATCAGAGCACTGCATGTAGTTCCAGGTATCCCAGAGAACCTCACGGACATCAGCAGCGGAGTAACCGACGGGGATCTGGCGCTTCAGGTTGTTCTTGATGTAGCCCTTGAGGTCGCGGGTGACGGCACGGAGATACTGAGGGACAACCTCAGCGGTCTCGATGTCGTTGATGACTTCGTTGGCAGAGAAGAAGAGAAGGGTGTTGGGGTAGTTGCCAAAGGCCTCGGCGATAGCAAAGGTGCGGTTGAGGTACTCGGTGTAGTAGCTCTCCCAAGGGTTCTCGGAAGTGATGGCCTCACCAGGAAGAGGTGAGTTGACGTCAATCATCATGTACATGCCAGCCTGAGTGTTGTGTCAGTTCAACGGGTCCCTCAGATGTTGTATGTACGACTTACGGCGTTGAAAATGCTGGCGCATTCATCGTGGTTGATGTTGGGGTCAAGGTTGTAGACGCGAATAGCGTTGATACCCAGAATCTGCATGAGAGCAGCATCTCGGAGACACTCCTCCTTGTGGCTCAGAGGATCCTTTCCAGTCTGAGGATCGTAGCCGGCGCTGCCGCCGGGCTGGTAGGCCATTCCGACGATCTGGAACTTGTTGCCAGTCTCGGGGTTGATGAAGTCGGTTCCCTGGATCTCGAGGGGAGTGACGGCACTGACTACCGTGGCCCCAAGGGCCATGAGGGCAGCGTTGATCTAGAAGAGGCATGTTAGTGACCGAAATGATGGGTGAGGTAGCGGGGTGCATGTGTCGCGATGCGGTGCGAGGTCCAACTTACAAGCATGGCGACTATGTAGTTACTACAGCGCTCACGGGTGGTGTGTTTTCACAAAAGCGAAATAAGGTTGAATACAGGCGCTTGCAATCTCGGTAGAAGCAAATAGCTCCTTGTCAGCTCAAGTTGGTCGAGTGTTTTTGGTGGTGGTGGTGGTGGTGGTGTTGAGAAGCAAATGGTGAGCACAACAAAAAGACGCAAGAGTCGCAAAAGGAATGAGCGACAAGAATCGAAGGCAGAACCGCAGCCCGGAACTATGGACTGGGCGATTTGTTGGAAGGAGCGTATGGAGTTGGTAGGAGAGGAAGAAATTGGAAAGGAAGAGGGAAAAAGGGAAAAGGAAGAAGGTTAAAATCAAAGGTGATGGACAGTGACAAGGACGGACGGGACTGGAGACAGAAGCGGGACGGAGGCGGCAAAGCACAGCGGATAGAGTCAAGCTCAAATACGAAACGGGAACGGGCTCCCGACGATGGATGGATAGACTACTCCTTGATCACATTTGCCTGTGAGTCTATTAGAGCCAAGGCATGGCATTCTGGGCATTAACCAGCATGAAGTGGAGGGGCCTATGGTCTTGGCTATGGTCATGGCTTTGACCAGGTCTTGATTCTACGACTCCATCCCGCCCTTTGTTGCTAACAAGAAACAGCAGCAATAGCAAAAGACAGGCCCTCAACACCATCCAGAAAGTCTCATATCATCATTCTTCCTCTTGCCAGATACAGTAAGGACCCTTGGCTGTCATGGGGGGGGCCCCTACTGCCCGACCCCGGTTCATGCCCAGACCCTGCGCCGACGCCATCCCATCCATACGAGAGATGGCCGCCAGCCACTGGCGAGTGCCACTGAGACGGTCCCGTCTTCTAGGCGCAAAGACAGAAAGGCCACTGGACAAATCATCGACCGTCAGACCCGTCTTCAACCACTGGGCGCCGCCCAGTGACGAATCGCCGTTGGAGCGTTCCTGGTCCCACCACGTTTTGTCCAGGGCCCTGGGGTTGCCACCATTCCCAAAACGTCTACTGACAATTTCACGTCCAGACACTTGTCGCGACTCTCAACTCTGGGCTTCACCTCACCGTCGCTGCGCCTTCCTCGGCGTCGCAATCGACTCTCGGCGACTCGTCTTGGCTCCTGTCGGTGAGGCATGGTCTTGACGATCTCCATCATATTTTGACCTACCGCTCCGACTTGGACTTAAGATTAGGTTTTGCTGCCGAGACCTTGGCCTAATTGTAAGTCTCGGGTGATGCTCCCCAGGTCCCGGCATCCATAGTTTTTCTTGTTTGTTTGCGGCGAGATGGGAGATTTGACGGCATCGTCCTTCAAGGTTGAAGCAGACCACGTGCGGTTCTCTCGACCCAAGTCGGTATGATGATGCTCTACTTGTTAAGATTACCCGTGTAACCTCCCGTCCGAGACTGGCATTCTACCCGAAAATGCATCCTGGTGCTGAGCAACAAGGCATTCAGAGTCGAATGCGTCAGAAAGAAGCGATGCCCTAAGCTAATGTCTCATGTTTAAACTTGCTGGTGATACAGATCTGTCTCTCATTCCGGCGCCTGTAATCCCCTTGGTTGTGTGCCCCCTTTTTTTCCTTTGGTCTCATTAAGGGTTGCTCTCCGCCGTGTGTGCCACCATACCGCATCCAATGGTCACGATATCTCGCCCAGGCGCTTCGAAGCTTGGCTACCGGCTGCCCATAAATTAACCACCACCATCGAGCTAGGTCGCCTCATGCCCTGTCGATGCAAGGGCAAGGGTCCTACCACCCCTTACTCAAGAGCAGTGCAGTGCAGCGACCTTTCAGGCGAGTTGCCGCGCCGTCTTCTTTGGATGATTGCTCCCGCCTGCCAGCTCCCCAATGGATTTCTTTGTTTCTCCAGTGTCACTATCTACCTATGGTTCCCTCAGGGGTCCTATCTCACGCTCCCTGTGGCGGCTGGGACCGAGATTCCGATCTCGTATCGTTCTATTGGACGCTTAATCCTCGAGGTGTTTCCTCAGACTCAAAGACCGGCTCCAGCAGTGGCTAATCATCTTTCACCCGCGCAAATGTATCGGATAAATAAGACGCAGAGTGTGCGTCTCAATATCGCTAGTATTGTTCGCATTGATGAAACTCCAACAGGTGAAACCACCTTTGCAGGGATCATGCAGGGCCCTTTTGCGGCCGACCCTCTTTATCTTGAAGCATCCCTCTGACAGATCCGGGATCGTCACGCTGTTGATGAGCTTTTCGGCGAATAACCGCTTGCGGTGTATATCCCGTCCTCTAGGCTCGTGCCTTTCGGTAACATATTTTGCTAGCTGTTAATGCCATCGTCGGTGAGTTCCAGCCTCGTGACTCTTGATTTCATGCCTGGCCACTCGTCTTGTTAATAAGTCCCACCTTGCGACATCGCCCATATGCCCATGAGCCACAGGGCCGCTATATGGAGTTGATGAAGCATGAACACGGTGAAAACACGACAAGCCTACTTGCTATCTAAAAGGCATTAATTAGCATGGGTTGCGTTCATCCACTATCGTGCTGATCCCAACAATCGGTTATCGTTCATTCTCAAGTCTGTACCCTACACCAAAGAGTTGACCAACCGAGTGTCACGGATGCTATCGACCCTGGATCTTTTCCTGGAAATAAGTCCGCGCTGCGCCCGCTGGTGCGGTTAGAAAGCTATAGCTTAAGTGTTTTCTAGGGATTTGTCTGGTTCTCGCCTGCGATATCGGGCCACTCGGTTCTCGAGTATTGTCCATGCAGACCGACCTGCCACCAACACCAAGAGGCTGCACATCAAAATAAGGCCAAATTTGGCGATCGTCCAGTTGCAGGAACCTCTGACGACTGGCGAGAAACCGATATCCGACACCACGATCCAGGGCTACCACACATGTCATACAGGGTTTTTATCTCAAAGAGTAATACTCCTTTTGCCAGCTGATAGCCGAACTACCTGCCTGACACAAAGACAGTCGGTTTGAGACACAGTCAAGGTAACAGAGACTGCCCTACGCTAGATAGTCGTCATTCAATCTCGACACACTCCTCACACCAGTCAGGACACACAAGCCATCCATGTCAAAAACTCCAGTGGGAATTGATACACTACACTATGTACCTAGGCAACGAAACTAACTCTATAGTAGAGCATGGGGTAACCGGTCTGATTAAAACATAAAAAAGGCCAAGATAGCTCTCCGGGGTAACACTGAACGAAAATGAAAAAAATGTCGCGTACAGCTTCGACATGGACTGAGCCGGCAGAACACCTCGTGAAACTTGACCATATTAGAACCGACATGTCTGTCGGCACTCAAGCATTGGCAGTTGTCACCCAAGCGCCCTGCTCTCATCCCGTGCTCGCCTGTCAACGTCATCGAAACGATGTGAAAAAGGCCTTTTGTCGGTTCATCACAGTCTATGTGACCGCCGTAACCCCCCGACAAAGCAACAACTTTTTGGGTTTGCTGTACATGAGGCCGTGAAATATGTCGAGAGTCGTAACAAATGCGGGCTATCTAGCTGCCCAGAGACGCCGTTGCTCCCTCGCCAACACAAGTTTAAGCACAAACGTCGTCGACCTAGTAGCCGTTCATCGTCATCCGTTGCGAGTTGCGGCTCAGCTCGCGGTCGGCGGCAGGGCTGATGGGTCGGCTGCTGGCACCACCGTGTGCGCTGCTCTCCTTCAGGGCCAGCAGTTGCTTGGCACGGAAAGTCTCGTAGTGGATCTGGGACGTGGTCTCGATGAGGTCCTGGAGGTGGGTTCGGAGGAGGAAGTTTCGCAGGTGCACGAATTCGCAGTGAGTCTCATCCTCGACGTTGATGACACCCCATCGGTTCTGACGGCCACGGACCTGCTGGCCGTTGACAATGATCGACTTCTCGGATCCGACAACGGCGAAGGGGACGAGGTCCTGTTTAAGTTAGCAACTGCTCATCCAGCGCGCGTCTCACTTAAGCAAGAACATACCTTCATCTGGGTGTTCAGGGCGCGCTCCTCGTCGTCAAACTCATCGTTGTCATAGGGGTACATCTTGAGGTTGTGGAAAGCAAACTCCTCCTTGATGCGCTCCTTGAACTCCTGACGCTCCTCAACAGTCAGGGAGTCGGCCTTGGCAATGACAGGGACGACGTTAACAACGTCTGAAAGCTTCTTCAGAACGACAATGTCGATGGGCTTGAGAGAGTGGCCCGAGGGCTGAATGAAGAAGAGACAGCAGTGAATGCGGGTGTCCTGGATGTAGCGCTCTCGCTGTGCAGTGAGCTCCTTGCGCAAGTACGCGGAGTGCTGATCCTTGATGTACTTGACGATGGGATCCCAGCAGCGGTCGTTGTTGACAAGGTCGCCGTAGCCAGGGGTATCGACAATGTTGAGTCTCAATCGAACACCGTTCTCCTCGATAACGTGGGAGACGGCCTGGATCTCGGTGGTGGAGCGGATGGGCTCATCGGGCTGGAAACGACCCTTGGAGTCGATGAGGTGGGACGCGAAGATGGTGTTGATGAGGGTCGACTTGCCCATACCAGTCTGGCCTGCGATGCGAACAGAGGTTAGCACGCGAGCATCCAGGAGGACGCGCTGCCAGATCACCGACCATGGGGTGATGGGCGGTATAGATCATGGCCGCGATTGGAGACGGTGAGGTGTCAAGACTTACCAACGCAGATGACGTTGAACTGGAAACCACGCTTCAAGAGCTTGCGCTCGATCTGGGAGGTGATGCTGTCGAAACCGACATGGCTCTGGGGGTAGATGGTGTTGGGAGGAACAGCAGCCATCTTGAACGAGGACACTTGGTCGATGAGAGTAGTGAAGCAAGCAAGCGCTAAGAGTTGAAGCTTGAGGAATGTCGATGCCTATTCCAAGAAAGAAGGACTGGAGCACCGAGACACAAGGAGGACACGAGCGCGAGAAGTTGGCACGGTCAAAGTGACGTGTGGTGATGCAGCGAAAGCTGGAAGTTTGGAGGATTAGAAGAGGCGGCGTCGGACACGATGTATGCTAGGGGGGAACTTTTCGGGCACGGCACTGGGCACTGGGCTGCTCCTGCCACCAGCAAACAAACAATTTCCGTGCTAGAAGGGAGGTGTCAGGGAGCAGGGAGGTCCAGGGACCGAAAGAAAGGGGGAAGCCGCGTTTCGAGCTTCTGATTGGTCGCAAACCGTCTGTGCGCTCGCTAGCTCATGATTGGCCCGCCGGCACTTTGGGGAAAGAAGCCCCCATCAGACTTTTGAGGCTAGGAATTCGAATCGAAGCCTTGTGCAAATTGATCATCGCGAACTTTGGCTTGGGCTCAACGACGGATCGCATTGTCTTGTCACGGAATAGGCAAGCAATTGGGAATTGGGAGACTGTTGAGATTACTTGGAGTCGCATTTGAGCCGAAATCCGCTTGTGTACTCCTCCGACCGTCCTCCGAAACGACTTCATTCCGACATATTACCACTATATCGAATCCCGCTTCCTCCTCTCCGTCAAGATGGCTGCCGCTCTCCTCCCCCGAATCTCCTCCCCGAGTATCCTGTCTAGGGTTTCCTTCCGCCAATTCACCCAGAAGCTCTTCCCTTCGCTGTCGATTGCGATCCCCGGCGTCTCTCTGAACCTCCCCACCATCGATGATATCTGGGAATCCGTGCTGCGGGCTGTCCCAAAGAACAAGGTCTCCCACTCGAAAAAGAGATCCAGGCAGCTGGCTGGAAAGGCGTTGAAGGATGTGAACAGTCTTTGCCGATGTCCCGGCTGTGGCGAGATTAAGCGGACACATCGATTATGCCAGACTTGTCTTGAGGGTATGATGCTCTTTCTCTATCTTTGCACGAGAAGCCAAGCATGCAGTGCTAACCGAAAATACAGAAATGAAGCGCATCTGGAGACAAGATTACCCCAATGATAAGTCGATCTAAGTGGAAGAGGATATAGCCTATCGAGGATCTACCAATACTGTAACAAGAGTCTGTATAGTCACCACGGGATCGAGCATACCATGGGCGTTTCGGCTCGTTTGAGCCTTGTAGGAATATCAAAATAAGAAATAAGAAAGAAGCGTCAAGTCTGTGGCCATTCTCGTGATATGTAGACATGCTCTTCCCAGCACCTGACTTGCTCAAGTGCAGTCTACCCATCATGGCACTGATAAATGTCCATGTTTCTTTTGGGTAGAAATGCAATGAAAATACCAATCTCCACACTTGAAACAATTTGGAGTGCACCGATCCGTTGAGCGATCTGTTTCGGGCTCTTTGCTTTGGCTCCCAAGCCTTGGGAAGAGGACTCTCAGATGCCCCACCAAGGCTTCGCATCCGCAGCTCACCCTCGAGTCTTGATTCATACACAACGTCATCCAACTACCCTGCGGACCACATCCTTAGCTAGGAAGGCTTGACGCGGGAGATATGGTGAGCCTGGAAACACATGCCGAATTATTTCGTTCATTCATGGCTAATATTTCCAGTCGAAACAATATTTGACCACGCACACCGTGGATAATGGCAAGTCTGATCTCTCCGCCGCGGGGTGAGAGGCTTGAAAGAACTGGTCACTGAGAACTCATAGCCCACCTCACGGACATTTACTCCATCGCGGCAACACCCAAGGCTGTGATATCAGCCAGCGGCTCTTCGACGCTGCATATTCACGATACTACTGACCCCTCGATTCCTCTCAAGCAGTCTATCCCTGATGCCCACAAGTTAGGGTGTCACCATATTTGCACCTCGCGCAGCGGAAATGTTGCGGCCAGCGCTGGCTTTGGAGGCGAGCTGAAGATTTGGCAACTGAACAAGGATACCGGTGAATGGAGTCTCGATGGTGAGGTCACAGGCCCTTCAGCGAAGCCCGGTGAGATCTGGGCGTTGGCCTTGAGTGAGGATGGTGCCTATCTTGCAACGACAACCAATGATGGACGAGTTAACGTTTGGGACGTTGCTGGTGAGGAGAAGACCAAGATCCGGGAGTTTGACACTGGAAGCGGTGGTTCAGGCAGCTTTGGCATGTCCGTGGACTTGAGTCGGGATGGCAAGTACACTGCCAGCGGCCACCAGGACGGGTCTGTCTACATCTTCAACAACAACACAGGCAGAATCCTGTATTCACTCTCTGGCAAGTCTTCTGTTCTTTATTCATGGTGGTGTATTAACACGGATGCCAGGACTTGCGAAGCCAGTGCGATCGGTTGCCTTCTCACCAGGTAGCACTCGTCTTGCCGCCGCTGGAGATGCTGGCATCATCGCACTCTACGACCTGGAGCATGGCGAACATGCTGCAAATTTGACAGGCCACACTTCATGGATCATGACCCTTGACTGGAGCGACACTGGCGAGTACCTTCTGAGTGGATCCATGGATGGCAAGGCCAAGGTATGGTCAATCGAGCGTAGGGCCTGTGTGGCCACGCACAGTGAAACGAACAAGGCACTATGGTCGGCTAAGTGGTTACCGAAGACAACGAGGAGCGAGATGTTTTGCACAGCAGGCGCCAACAGGAGCCTGTCTTTCTACCGAGAGGCTACTGGTGGTTGATGATGGGGATACCATTAGGACTCGCTGCTTTATTATATGCAACAAGTTCATAAAAGACACAATCTTGTGTTAGATATGAGTCCTACTGGACGATAATGAGAGCTTCGTCCGACATCACCAGGCACGAGCGGGTTCACGTGATGTCGTATCAATCTCGCGTTGCCCCGCCAATATTAAGGCTGTCTCCCCCGTCATAGCCATCCTGGCCGCTGACCTCTTGCGCCCACCATCAAAGGCACCTGGTTATACACAGAATTATCATCAATTGCCCCATATTTAACATTTGTCTGCGGGTTAGATCATCCTCACTCCACCTTGACCTATCTGTTGCGAGAGTAGGACATTGCCGACTTACACCATTCCTACGACACCTGCAGTATCGAGCATCACTTTCAACCTACCTACACGCACCAGTGTCAACATGCCTGCAACTCGAAGATCAGCCGGCGGCGCACGCAGCCGCGGCCCTCCTCCCAAGGGACAATCCACCCTCACCAGCTTCTCGAGCAGAGTGACAAAGAATGTGGCAAAGAGTGCCAAGAAGTCCATCATCTCGCCTTCCATCACAAAGATCGACCCCACTCAGGCCCCAAAACAGGCCAAAGCCGAGGAGGCTGTTATCGAGGAGCCTGAGCCTATAGAAGTGGATGAAGAGGAGGAGGAGCCAGAGGTTGCGCCAGAGCCAGAAAAGTCCGAGGCCGAGCTGCGCGCAGAGCAGATTACGGATGCTCAAATCAAGAAGTACTGGAAGACGATCGAAGACCAGTGGACCTCTCCCCGGTTGCATCAGCAGGGTGTATCGCTAAGCGAAAGGGTCCTCCGATATTTTGATGTTAGCTCGCAATACGGAGTAAGTCACCTTGGTTCTCTCGACGACGCCTAATTAACAAACATTGACAGCCCTGTATTGGTACTTCCCGCATGAAGCGATGGAAGCGAGCTGAGCGTCTTGGTCTGAACCCACCAGTTGAGGTCCTTGCCGTCCTCCTAAAGGAAGAGACCAAGGGCAACAAGGTTCAAAGGGCACATATGGATGAAATTCTCAACTCCACTGCGGTGGGGAGCTGATCTGTTTTCATGTCGTTTACGGTAATGGGGGAATGAATGGGAGCATGGCGTTTAGGGGAATGTGTCATGGATTGCCGATGAGGCCTTGTCTCTTGCCTGAACTATTGTTATTCTATCAAGGTGAAGTAGTCGTCGAAGAGACGAATCTATAACCCGAACTCCATTTTTGCGCGTGACACTCCCAAGATCTAGAGGTTTATGACCTTGCGGCCTTGTCTAGGGTCTAATACCATATACTCCTTGTGCGATGATGGGGAATAGGCTCCTCGCCGGCAGCTTCTAATTCCTTCATGCTGTCGTAGAGGAAAAAGTCTATCAAGATGGCGTTGACATGAGCGTCTGGGTGTTGGCGTAGGATCTCTCGTCGAATCAACTCGACACACCAGATGCTGCATGCTGTTGTGCGTTAGTGTATGCACCTTGGCTATGCGCTGCAGATAACTCACCCCGGATCTGCAACTCCCAGGAACATCCGCTCTCTATCATCTTCTTGTCCGTGATGGCGGCGGCGATTGCGGGACAGCAGTACAGCGCGCCCAGAGTCATGAGGATCTGGGGGATGCGGTAGTCGGCAAACATGGTGATCTTGTCAATGTCACGGAACTCGCCGTAGGATTCGCCATTGAAGCATGCCCAAAGGTCGGCGACGAGGATCTGAGCCCGCTTCATGAGGCGAATCATCTTTCCGTCCTCGAAGCGGTGCTCGTCACGGAAACAGTCAAAGTCTTGGGCCAGAAGGTTGACGAGGCGTGCTGCGGAACCATCGGCAGCGTAGATGAGCTCTGGAATGGAGCCACCATAAATCTTTAAGGGATGTTAGAGCCTCTGGGCGTTCTAGAGAAGGAGATAGTAGTACCTGATCAAGAACTTGGCCGGCCTCTCGAAGACAGTCCAGGCGCTCCTGAAGGAGGGGGATCTCCTCCTCTGTACACGACCTAAAGACGTGCTTGAGAGATTCAAGAGTACACTCGTCCTCATTTTGCCAATAAAAAGGGTCCGTGATGGGGATGCCTTTGAATATGTCAAGTTAGAAACACCGACGAGTTGCTATGACAGAATGCGACTGACCTTCATCAAGGGCCCTTTGTAGTGCCGCAACCAGACTCCAGTACCCAGTCCACCTCTTACCACGATACTCAATTGCAAATCTCTCATCCTCAGGCAGCTCAGACCAGAAAGAAAAGTTTAGAAGATCCATGGTAAAGATAAAGTTGACGGTGCTCTCATCCTTGGCCTTGGGATGGAGTTCATGCTCGGACCAGGTTGCAGTTGAGTAGCTCTTCTGCTGCATCTGCTGGTATATGGTCTCGGCGGCCTTCTTCGAGGCACGCATATCGACAGCAACATCGATGCAAGAGTCGTAGACATACTCGGCGCTCTCGAGGACGCCAGTCTCGGGCTCTTCCTCGATCGTGACCTTGCCTTGAAGGTGTTGGCGTAGGAGCTCGAGGAGCTCAGTGTCAACTTCGTCGTCGGACATGGTGTTAGAAAATAGGCAAAAATTGGAAGCCTATTCTATGAGTTGTAGTGAATGGCAAGTTCAAGTGAAGGAGTGGAAAAAAAGAGTCAAGGAGTGAATGTGGTGGAATGGAAGTTGGTAGTTGACTGAATCATCGGTCTGGACTTTCTTTGACTGAGATCCCTTTTTTTTCTCCGACGACGGGCAGCCACCCCGCGGTCACAGTCCTAACCTACTCCTGAAAGTCACTGAGTGACTGCCCATAGGCTGCCAAGAAGGCGGAAGGCTGCTTTAGCTGAAACGTGGAAACGAGATGAAAATCTGCTTGCTTTGGACATCTCTAGAGATGACCAATTGACCTGAAATCTCTCAGTCATGGCGTAACACACATTTCCCATCTCCTTCCCGCTTGCTCGTCCTTGCGCTGCATGTTTGCTGTCCGTCGCCGTCACTTATTTCATGGATCAGACAGTGGAGGTCGTCGGGTCGCCGAGTCAGGCCCTGGAAGTTTGGTGGAGTGCCAGAGGTGACCAATCAAAGCGGGTCTACCCACTGTTACCGGCCCCAAGGAGCTTGGCCCCCGGCCACCAACAGTCGACGTAATTGGGCCGGCGCATCCTCTGTACCTCTTGTCTTGCAGGCACCTCAGCGTCTGAGTGGGCTCTTTCATCTCTCAGCTCGTGCTCTCACCACTAACATCCAACTTCCAACCTCGAGCGATCGCGAATCTCGACGAAAAATCACACGAACCCTATCGTCCTACACCGTATGCGCATCCCCCAGAACGTGTTGCTGCTCTCCCTCAACCTGGCCTTTGTGTCTGCTGAGCGGTGACGATGACGATGGATGCGACGAGTGCACCCCAAGTTTCGGCTGCGGCTCCAGCTCCGGCTTCTGCGACGCAACAACAGCAACAACCTCAACAAACACAACCTCAACAACAGTCCGCTGCCGCTCCCGCGACAACTACCGTGCCCCAAAGGCGACCACCCGTCATGTCGCGCGACCGATACAATCATCAGTCGCTCGGCGCGTCTCTGAATACCTCTGTGAAACAGGTATGCCCACCCTAGCCGATCCCGAGTTCCTGTTTCTGCGCCTCGAGCAAGTCGGGCTCTCATCCACTTTGAGCGCGCTGCCACCTTTCGAATGCCATGGCTCGAAGCATTTATGGTGCCAGCACGCGATATGCGACTCGTATTTAATCCATTTCCATCATCCTTTATCAACTAACAATGTTTGCGCAGGCCCGCGTGCTCATGGTGGGAGCTGGTGGCATCGGTTGCGAGCTACTCAAGAACCTTGTGCTTACCGGCTTCGGCGAAATTCACATCGTCGACCTCGACACCATCGATCTCTCCAACCTGAACCGGCAATTCCTCTTCCGCCACGAGCACATCAAGAAGTCCAAGGCCCTGGTGCGTCCTCCTGTCCGCGACACACGCCATGATACCGGGTCCACTAACCTAAATGCAGGTCGCCAAAGAGGCTGCGCAACGATTCAACCCCAACGTCAAGATCGTCGCCCACCATGGAAACATCAAGGATGACGAGTTTACTGTCGCATGGTTTCGTCAATTTCGCATTGCCTTCAATGCTTTGGACAACCTTGAGGCTCGGAGACATGTGAACAAGATGTGCCTGGCTGCTGATGTTCCTCTCATTGAGAGTGGCACCACCGGTTTCAATGGCCAGGTTCAAGTCATCAAGAAGGGCGTTACTGCGTGCTACGACTGCACACCCAAGGAAGCACCCAAGTCCTTCCCCGTGTGCACCATCCGGAGTACTCCTAGCCAACCTATTCACTGCATCGTTTGGGGGAAGAGCTATCTTCTCAAGTGTGTATAGCGAAGCCAGATAGGAGCGTTCACTGACGAGATGATAGCGAGATATTTGGTACCAGCGAAGACCAAGCAGCTTTTGATCACTCATCAGATGCCGATAATGGTAGGTTTAATCATTTCGAGGCCAGAACAGCTATTGACCAGAAACAGCAAAGGAGATCGAGGAGTTGAAGAAGGAGTCAGAGGCTCTCAAGAAGATTCGAGATGCTGTGGGCACCCTTGAGTTTTCCCAGATGCTGTTCGACAAGGTTTTCAACGCAGATATTGAACGACTACGCTCTGTCGAGGGTATGTGGAGCTCACGACGAGCCCCCGAGGCTCTCAAGTACGAGGCCGTCCTCGCTCAAGCTAGCGACGCTATCGCCAACAAGGACACCCTCCTTAACGATGACCAGCGAATTTGGTCTCTCGAGGAAAGTCTTGTGGTTTTTAACGACAGTCTAGATCGACTAAGCAAGCGAATCCTGGAGCTCAAGAAGAACAAGTCCCCCGAGGATTCTGACCCCATCATCACATTCGACAAGGATGACATTGACACTCTCGACTTTGTCGCCGCGAGCGCCAACATTCGATCAACAATTTTTGGAATCGATAGGAAATCTCGGTTCGACACCAAGCAGATGGCCGGCAACATCATCCCTGCGATTGCGACGACGAATGCGATTGTCGCTGGACTTTGCGTTCTCCAATCTTTCAAGGTTCTGAAGGGGGAATATGCACAGTCCAAGGAGGTCTTCTTAACACCATTTGCACCAGCTCGTCTGTTGGCCCCTGACAGGTCCCGAGAGCCGAACCCTGAGTGTCCAGTGTGTAGCGTGCATTTTACCAGCGTTGTCGTGGATCTGTCTAGGGCGACACTCCAGGACCTTGTTGACGAGATTGTCAAGGCTAAGCTGGGCTATGAGGGCAAGGAGTTTGTTGTCAACAACGACGTGGGGACTTTGGTTGAGTGCTTCGAGGAGGGTGACGATGAGAACTTTCCAAAGAAGCTGAGCGATCTTGGTACGACGGTCAAATTTCTGTTCACTATGGGCAAGACTAACAGCAAGGCAGGTGTCAAAAAGGATAGCTTCTTGACCGTGATCGACCAGGACGACGACGACACGTTTGTGAATGTGGTGATCAACATTCAAGAAGGGTAGGCCAACTCTCATATCAAGTTCCGCATGAGGCTCACATAATCTAGGACCTTCGAGGCGGACAAGAAGCCCGTCGAGGCCATGTTTACGGAGAAACCCCAAATCCCGCGAAAACCCAAGAGGGCCCAGCCCGCTGAGGCGAATGGGAACGGCGAGCTTAATGGAGAA
Source organism: Fusarium duplospermum (assembly GCA_003946985.1). NCBI lineage: Eukaryota > Fungi > Ascomycota > Sordariomycetes > Hypocreales > Nectriaceae > Fusarium > Fusarium duplospermum. Next base: position 235,191 of record NKCI01000003.1, on the reverse strand, counting down.
GTTGTGTCAGTTGAACCCAAGGGCGTCAAGCGTCCGCTTGCTGAGGACAGTGGCCAGCCCCTGAAAAAGGCCAAGCTCGTCGAATCTGGGCCCGAGGTGGTGGACGTGGAAGAAACCGGCGGCGCGATCGTCATCGACGACTGATGGACCTATGATCCGAGTTGGCGATATTAGTATTCCTGGATACCGCCTTGTCACGCAGCACTTAAACCGCCATCAAGGTTTAAGACACAGTTGTTTGCAAAGGCGTTGGAGGCCAGGAAGACGGCGGCTTCGGCCACCTCCTCAGGAGCGCCCACACGACCCAAGGGCGTGTCTTTGAGGAAGGCGGCCTGTAATTCTGGCTTGAGGTCTAAACGACGTGTTGTACATTAGCACTGACCTCTCTGTGGTTGGCGATTTGGCGCCTGGAGGATTGGGTATGACGGGGCGGAAAAGGAAAAAGACTTACGATCCCACATGGGACTGGCTACCCAACCGGGAAGCAGAGCGTTCACGCGGATGGAGCGAGGACCAAGCTCACGGCAAAGGGCACGGGTGAAGCCTGTTAGGACGCGAAGTGAGCGTTTATTTTGGAATGTACAATATTCGGGTATCTGGTGAGATAAATCAAGGGACGTGAAGCACTTACCAACGACACCGGCCTTTGATGCAGCGTATGCCGTGGCACCTGATCCTCCTTTTGTGGCCATGAGACTTGAGACGTTGATGATGCATCCTGCGAGGGTGAGTTAGGCTCAAAGAAGATGGTTGAAGCTGGAGAGTGATGTACCGTGAGGACGCATTTTGGCATGTTTGCAGACGAGCATTGTGGCCATGAGGTTCGTATCGATAATATCACCAAGCTCCTCGTCCGAGGTCCTCTTTAGAAATGAGGTTTGGCTGATGCCAGCACAGTTGACGAGAATATCTACGGGGCCTACAGAATTATCTTGAGTCTATGTGAATAAGAAGGGACCTTGTGTTAGTGGTTCTGTCTGCAAGTGGGCATCTTGGCTCATGTCGACTTACATGATCACGACCACCAAACACACCCTTGATTGTGTCTCTCTTCGCTACATCAAGGCGAATAAAGCGATGCCTTAGAGGGCTGCTGCTAGCCTCGCCGCCATCGCCCGGGGAGTACGGGGTAAGCAGCGGCTCCAGCCGGGGCTGGGCGTCGAGGACGGAGCGGCCGAGCAGGGAGAGGACGGCGCCACGAGAAGCAAAGGCGGCGGCGATCCGGGAGCCAATGAGGCCGGTGGCCCCGACGACGGCGCAGTGTTTTCCGGCCAGGGGAAGAGCCATTGGAGAGGAGGGGAGCTCGTGATGGGGCGCGTGATTGGGAGCGATAAGTATCGGTGACGATAAGTTTGGTTGGTGATGGATGGAGTTTGGGTGGAGGTTTGTTACAGTAGCTGGGCGGAGTGACGATTTTGCGCCACGTCTAACTAGACGCACTTGTGGTTTACTACAGCTACAGCACATTCAACACAACGCGAAGCTTCAAGTTGTTTACTTTTTGGCAATAACCATTGCAGCAATTTCTCCAAAGCTACCGTCGGCGTTCATGAGCTGGGCCCATATATGCCTCAATGCCCCCAATAGGGCTGGTGGAATGTCATTGTGGCATGGTTTTCGGAGCTCCATCGAAGAAACCCTCGCCAAGCTATCGGTTCCTGGACGAACACATGTCATGATGGGTATCCTCTCAGCGCCTGGGTAGCGTAGCTAGGCCTATGGTTTTTTACTTGACAGGTACCCTTTAGCAGCGCCTCTGTGCGTTGGAAACTTGCAAGGGCTTAATTGGTCTTTGCTCACCCTCGGCCCTCCATGATTTCAATTTCCAGGGGAGGACACCCCAGAAAACGGACATGGGTTCTTGTGGTCACAAAGTCCGTTCCCTGCTTCGGGTGTTGATGCTGAATGGGGGAAGCTGGACAAGGTGTCGTTTTGGGTTTTTGTGGGAGTGAGCGAGTCAATGGTTTGACGACGATCCCGTCGCAACGGCTTTTACGGAGTGCCCTAATAAGAGAAAAGGTGCGGCTCCAAGTCCCATGGGTATCGATATTATCCACAATGGCTGAACCGTCACTGGACGCTTGAATTGTGCTGACATCCCATCCTTAATGGACCTTAATTACAGAGTGGACGTCTACGTCGACCTGCCTCCATCCTTCGTCACTTTAAAAAAAACTCCACTCTAAACTCCCTCCGGTCGTGCTTCCACCAAGGATCCTACCATCACTTGGCTTCCACTCCACGGTAGGGCGCTTGTCCATTAAAGCCTTGTTTCCCCCACGTGCTCCAGCGTCGGGTCTGTCCCCTAAACCCTTCCAGCTTTGGCCTGTTGTTCAATGTTTCCTCCTCCTCGAGCTCGTCCCGCGGCCCTCTTCAACACCCCTCGCCATTGACGTCTCCCCTCCCCTCACTCTCACTCGCTCGCCTCGCCCTCGTCAAACTGAACCATGAGCGACCCGCGACGCGATGCCCCGCCGCCGCTCGGCGCTACGGCCACCGCAACAACAACTATTACCACGAGCCCGCCTGCGACGCCCACCAAAGACGACGACGTTCCTGACGCCGGATTGAGGAGCCTCGATCACTGTTCGTCTGGCCAGAGACCTGAAGTGTCCTGTACTGACCCGCCCCAGACAAGCGCGCCCTGCCAAAATGGCGATACACTCTGCGCCAGCAGGCCCTCCCCCTGATCCGCTGGGAGACGCCCTACCTCGCCTGGATGCAGGAGAAGATGCGAACTCCGGCCCTCGATAGTTACTTTGCCATTACTGCGAACCTTGGAACTCACACCTTCTTCATGATCGGATTGCCCATCTGCTTCTGGTGCGGATATGCTGCCTTTGGCAAGGGGTAGGTACATCCCATCACCTCATCTTGAGGTTCCCCTCTGCGCTGCGCCGCACCTCGATGCGACCCCAGTTCTAGTTGGAGGTGCTGTAGGCTTTTGGTGTAATTGCGCCTGCGATTAGACTCTAGCCCACAGCCTGCGATCGACGTTGTAGAGCCCGCCGTTTAACGAGCCGTGTGGCTGATATGCTTGTACAGACTCGTCCACATCCTCGCCCTCGGTGTCTTCTGGACGGGCTTCATCAAGGACTTTTACTCGCTCCCGCGTCCTCTCTCGCCGCCCCTGCATCGCATTACCATGTCTGGTTCTGCAGCTCTCGAATATGGTTTCCCCTCGACTCACAGCGCCAATGCCGTCTCGGTCGCCGTCTACGCCCTCTTGATATTGCACAGTCCGGAAAACAACCTACCTGCTACCACGAAAATCGCTCTCGAATTCCTCGCCTACTTTTATGCAGTGTCGATTGTGTTTGGGCGCCTGTACTGTGGCATGCATGGCTTTCTCGACGTCATAGTCGGCTCCATCATGGGCGCCGCCATATCTCTACTCGAATTCTATTACGGCCCCCCGTTGGACGAGTACATGCACTCGAGCTCCTGGGTTGCGCCTCTAGTGGCTGGCATCATTATTCTGATCCTCGTGCGAATTCACCCCGAACCCGCAGACGATTGCCCTTGTTTTGATGACAGCGTTGCCTTTGCTGGTGTCGTTATTGGCCTAGAGTTTGGTACATGGACATATGGCAAGATTGCACTTGATCCCTGGGAGACTCATGCGCATGGCGGAGGTACTGTGGATATTACGCATCTGGGCTGGGGGATGAATGTGGCGAGAATTGTCGTTGGCGTTCTTATTATTTTTGCATGGCGTGAGACGATGAAGCCCCTGCTGCTCAAGCTTCTGCCTCACGCGTTCCGAATCTTTGAGCAGGTTGGCATGAACATGCCTCGACGGTTCTTCACCCCTGCCAGCAAGTATAAGACTGTCCCTCCCGGCTCTCGCCTGGACACTCTTTTCCCGTCACCATCAGACTTCCCGCGCATGGTCGAGAGTATCCGAAACCCTACGACTCGAGGTCGTTCAGTTTCCATCGGACCGCAGAGTGCTGCCGATGCGTACGAGACGTTGGCGTATAGGGAGCGCAAGCGACGTGAGAGCATCAGCAGCCAGCATAGCTTGAAGAGCAAGTCTAGCAACCTCGAGCTTCAGAGTGTTCACGAAGACCGCTCGGGCAAGGGCGTGGCGTCGGGCTCTCAACCGCCTCGCATCACTAAGTATGAGAAGCTGATGGGTAATGGCGAGGTGGTAGCATCACCAATGACTGAGGATCCGGACCCGATCGAGATTTTCGTGACGGGCGAGGATGGTGGGTTGGGAGAGAAGGAGGTGTTTTCACAACTGGTCAAGCCGCGTGTGCGATATGACGTCGAGGTTGTGACAAAGCTCGTCGTCTATACAGGTGAGTTGTTTCCGGACTGTCAGTCTCAACGAGTACTAATTATTGTCTAGGTATTGCCTGGTTTTCGGTGGCTATAATCCCCATAATGTTTGAGCTCGTTGGCTTGGGCACAAATCAACAGAGCGTGCAATGAGTGATGAGATGAGATGAGATTGGACACCGTCGTTGGCTATTATGTCGGTGTCTGGGATATAATCTATCTAGATATTCTTCTTCTTCTAATGAACATATATAGGGCAGGCGATGAATGACTGGCGCTGGAACGGTCAATTGGGTACTTGAGTTAGGTCAAAGGAGCACTTTGGGGGTGGTGTAGTTGTAGAGGTAGAGTTGCTATTGGATGACTGGATTGCCAATTTGATGCATGCACGTCTTTGTTATGAATAGGCCAATTGAAATTTGAATGAATGATATCTGCTACTGAAGCTGAGTTAACTAAAAGAGAACGAGTCCATGATGAGAGAACATGAATGGATGATGATATCAAGCTGGAGGTTCATTCAAGCAAGAAATGACGGCTGGTGATTGGCTGAGAAACATTACAGGGGTTTTAATGGACCAACACGCCCAGACGCGTTTCAGCACTGCACAGGTCGCGTCTTCAGCCACTTTCCATGACCTCAGTGCACTCAGCTCAAACACCAAAAAATCACCCCCAGCAACCAAATTCGAGCGACGACGACGGTTAATTCACAGCATCAACATGTCGGACTTTGAAGATGAGATGGACGTTGATGTCCCTGCTCCTTCCAAGGACATTTTATTCTCAGCCGACACATCAAAGGGCAAGCGGAGTGCTGCTAATTTGCCTGTAGAGGCTGAGGATAGCTTGCCTTGGTGAGTCCTGCAAGCTGGTTTGTCTTTGAAGGACTCTGACTGATAATGTTCAAGGGTTGAAAAGTACCGTCCAAACACTCTCGAAGATGTCTCGGGTCATCACGACATCCTGGCCACAATCAACAAGTTTGTCGACACAAACCGTCTCCCCCACCTCCTCCTCTACGGACCTCCAGGCACCGGCAAGACGTCCACCATCCTCGCCCTCGCGCGTCGTATCTATGGCGCTGCAAACATGCGCCAGATGGTGCTCGAGCTCAACGCCTCGGACGACCGTGGTATCGATGTGGTGCGCGAGCAGATCAAGACCTTTGCTAGTACCAAGCAGATCTTCTCGCTTGGGGCATCAGCCCGCGCGGGCGCTGGGTTCAAGCTCATCGTGCTGGACGAGGCCGACGCCATGACGAGCACGGCACAGATGGCTCTGCGACGTATCATGGAAAAGTATACTGTCAACACGCGGTTCTGTATTATCGCCAACTACGCCCACAAGCTGAGCCCTGCTCTGCTCAGTCGTTGCACACGCTTCCGCTTCAGTCCTCTCAAGGAGGCTGACATCCGGGTGCTGGTGGACAAGGTGGTTGAGGAGGAACACGTCAAGATTGGTGGCGAGGCGGTGGATGCGCTGGTGAAATTGAGCAAGGGTGATATGCGACGGGCATTGAACGTGCTACAAGCTTGCCATGCATCAAGTGAGTGCTACGATGCGATCCTTCTTTTTTGCAGCTGCTAACAAGAGGACAGGTACGCCATTGCGACCAAAGGATGCTCCCAAGATCCCCGACAGTGAGATTGTACGGGACAACATCACAACAGAAACCATCTACAACTGCATCGCAGCGCCACCCCCAGACGCCATCAAGGAGATCCTGTCGACGCTGCTCAACACATCAGATGTGACAAGCTGTCTGACCACCATCAACTCTCTCAAGGTCTCTTTAGGTCTGGCACTGGCTGACATCATCACCGCTCTGTCTGAAGAACTTACAAAGCTTGAGGTAAGCCCAGAGGTGATGATCACCTGGCTGGATGGTCTGGCCGACATTGAGCATAGAGTGGCCGGTGGAAGTAGCGAGGCCATTCAGACGGGTGCGGTTGTTGGTGTTGTCCGCAGTGGAGTCGAGTTGATGAGCCGATGAGGCGACATCAGAGAGACTGGCACGGTGAGATCGGCGCAAAATGAAAGACGGGAGCGGCCGACTCTGCAGGATTAGGACAAAGACGGATATGAAACCGAGTCTTGGAGAAATTAGAGGGGAGATGAAGAAGCAAGATATCCATTTCAGAGGGTGGAGTTGCTATCGAGACCGTAGAGGGATACAGATACCAACATCTGAACTGAGGGCGACATTCAAGATAATGAGACAAAATAAAAAAGAAACAATCATGATACCATTAGAAAATCAACTCATCATATCTAATCCATGTAAATTGTGCTAGACGCCATGACGGCTTCTAGGTGTCTTCCATTGCATCAGCCACATATGCCGTGGCGCAAGCTATGTCGCGTTTCATCTGCACCTCCTCGTATTCTATCGGGGACGGAACCCCCAAGTCCCTGGTCCGCCGTAGTTCATCCCGACTTGAATCTCAGCCATTCCATTCCATCGTCTTCTCTTCTAATTCTTCCTCTCCTCTCTCTCTCATTCTTTCACCTGAGTATGGCGTCTCCGCGCAAACGGAAGACGACGCCGATATAGTAAAAAGAAAACAACAAGAAAGACTACCTACACTATTCCCCAATGGCTTCCGTATCGTCTACAGAGACTGGCGCAATGACGGTCGAACCGCTGTCAGAGCAGAACGTCGCCCGAATCCCTCACATACTCCCCCACGAGCGCGTGTTTCCTATTCAAATCGGAAGCGAGCTGTTTAAGCTATCGGGTGCTTCCCTGTCTTCTGACGGTAAGACAACTCGAGTCCTTGTGCCACCTGCGCGTGCGCGCGCGCATTACACACCCGCTAATTTGCTATCTGGTAGCACCGTCGTACTTTTCTCAGTACTTTCTGTGCCAGCTCAAGTCGGCAGAGGAGAGGGGAGACGAGACTGGCGCCGCGATCAGGACCCTCTACATCGATCGCGATCCCGTCATCTTCCGCGACATCTCGCTGCATCTGCAGGGTTACCACGTCTCCCCGCGCGACGGGGAGCACTTTGTGCGACTGTTTTCGGATGCGCAGTTCTACAGCCGTCAGTTGTGCTTTCATTCTAATCTATACACCCTGACTGACAGGTAGCAAGTGCCTAAGCTTATCTCGCAGCTCTACGAGGAGAGCATCTTTATCTGTATCGGACATCGAGAGTTTCAGATCCCCCGCGAGATCTTCAACGACCCCGGAAACTCGCCCAACTTCTTCTCCCTCGGCTTCGCTGCCTTCTTCTCGCGCCCCGACGACCTATTCCCCGGCCTCGACCGCGAGGGCCTAATCCGCCCGCCTTCCATACTCCCGCCGTCAGTCCCCAAGCGCAGCGCAAAGACTTTCGCAGAGCTGTTGCACCTCTTGCGCGGATATCCGATTCACATCCGCGACGAGACGCACCGTCAGGAGTTACTCCGCGATGCTCGATACTTTCACTTCAAGGGTCTTGAGCAGCGTCTCATCCCCCACTCCATCAGCTACAACCAGGCGAGGCGGCGCGATGAGATTGTTCTACGCCTTGAGAATGTCCAGAAGAGTGGTATAAGTGTGTTTCTCGAGGGACCCGACCCCGTGTCTGGATGGGTGCAGTACGCTCGGCCGTACGTCGACGAGAAGCCGGCCGAGTTGGTGCTCGAGATTGGCGGGGAGATGACAAAGATTCACTTCACGGGGGGTATTCCTAGGGCAGAGTTCTTCAAGGACACAAAGGCTCGTGTCGCCAAGCTGTTTGAGGTCATATCCACCAAGCTCAACCTGCCTCCAACGACACAGCCCCTCGGCCTCCTCATGGCCACTGGTGGAGCTGGTTCGCAACCGGCGACGCCCGGAAATACGCCCCTGAGCGAGGACCTTGTTCGAGTGATACTTGACTCGGATTCTGCCATCATCCTTGATGGTAAGGAACACATTGAAGAGCCTGCCGCAGCCTCGACCGTGGACTCGCCCGCGAGCGGTATTCTATCCAACCCGCGAAAACGAAGGCGAGCCGATGGCAGTGTTGGAGAGGAGGAGTGGGTGGTAAAGACCGGTCAATGGAGACTCAAGATCCAGCCCTCAAAGAATGGCAAGAGTGGTGTTGAGTGCGTCCTCGTTGCGGCCAAGCTCGACGCCGTGAGCTCTCAGCTGGCACGCAATATGGCAAGGGGATTCTTGGGAGGTTAAGTTGGAAAGAAAGACAGAAAGAACGAAATAAAGAAAGAGGAGGATGGTACATACATACATGGGCATGATATTTATGATAGCAGGAGGCGAATGTAGAATCTGGAGTTGGGGAGGTTATCTATCTTGGATACCAATACAATTACGCATCAAGACTGACAACAACATTGAAAACAAGCACCAAGTTCTCACAAACACTTTGAGAGTGCGAATTTCAACGTGTACGTATCATGTCATTGCAGATACGGGGGGAAAAAAGAAACAATAAACGAGGCCCAACCACCGCACATTAATCGTGGCCCAAGAGACGGGCTCGAACGTTTCATACATGGCAATCAATAATCAGTTCAATCAATCAATCCAGAAGGCCTCAATCGAGCCAAGCCAAACCGCTATACGCTCAATGATGCACCCATTGCCCCAATGTCCAAGCGGCCCTTCCAAACCATGATTCCAAAGTGAAAAAAACAAAGACAATAAACGCCCCTTCGCCAAGCCTGCAAGGAGAAAGGATGAAAAGAGAAGAGTTGCAGAGAAAGACTCGGCAAGTGGGGAAAAAGGGAAACTTTTGTATGTGCGTGGTTGAAAGGAGAAAAGGGGGTCGAGGTGAAAGGGGGCCGTGATCAAGTGCTCGTCAAGTCATGTCCATCCATACGCTCATGCATGCCTTATCGTCCCTTGCCAGCGACCTTCCCTGTTGGGGCGCTCATGTCCCTACGGTCAACACCCTCAACCATTCGTCGACGAGGCGTCATGGTGCCTTGGGCCATGGAGCGAGCACGCCCACGACGCTCGCGGATCTTGGCGAGAGCCTGCTCTCTTGTCATGGTTGGTGTGAGGGCCGGGTTGGACAGGTCAAAGGTTGTACCGGTACTGTTGTGGGAAGGTGTGCGGAGGCGTTCCGAGAAGGATGAGTCGTTATGGGCGTTGTCGTCATGGACAGGCACTGTCGTTGTTGTTGTGACGGTGTAGAAGGTGGCGGAGGTGTGAGGTCGAGTCTCAGGGGAGACGAGGGTGTCAACCGTATCGGGCATGGTTGGCACAGAGGGGATAGGCGCCGAGTGGTCCTCATTGTGAGGAGCGTTGAGAAGCGAGAGGAGAGAGGTGCGCTGTTGGGCGAGCATGGCAAAGGCTGGAGGATCAACTGAGGGAGTTCGGGCATATCTCCGGCGGTCCTCTTCCAACTCTCCAGGAGTAGGAGGACCTAGCTCGGTGACATCCTCGACGATCGTCTCGGTTCCAACCTCAGTCTCGGACTGGATCTCTTGTTGAGCAGCCTCTTCTTCAGCCTCCATTCTGCGCTGTGCCTCAAAAGCCTCAGCCTCCTGCTCAGACACTGTTCGGAAGATGCCCTCCTTGGGACAGAAGATGGTGCTACGACGAGGCTCCTTCTTGGACTTGGGCTTCGCAAGTTCAGGAGTTAGCACTGTCTGCGGCTGATGTTGCTCCCCCTCTTCCTCTGGCTGGACCTCACCCTTAGCCTCAACCTCGACCTGGACCTGGACCTCAGGCTCCTGGATGCGAGGTGGAGTTTGGGAACGTTGGACAGCCTCTGGCACGTCATTGTCAAGCTTGGGGAGCTTGTCGTTGGGTCCCTCAAGACCGAAGGAGCTTCGGCGCTTTTGGCGAGGTGCCTCGGTGGTGGAACGGCGGGGAGATTTGGCGCAGGCGCAGCATCGGAGGTGGCATTCGGCCTGGAGGAACTCGATCATCTCGTGGGCGCGCTCGGCTCGTTGTCGCTCCCATTGCAGCTGGATGGTCAGATCTTCAATCTCGGCTTCACTGGCTGCCGAAGAGACGATGTCCATGGTGGACAGTGACACACGTGGGCCCTTAGACTCGCGGGTCTTCTTTGGTGAAGCAAACTCATCATCGTCGTTGCTGGATGGTGGCAGAGGGATACGGCCCTCAGCAGCGATGCGGGCCACCTCCTCGTTCTTGGCGGCAGTCTTGTAAGCGTCACGCTCCTGTTCGACCACCTTGATGCGCTCAAGGGCTTGGTCGAGTTGTTCTTGGACGCCGACGATCTGATAGCGCGCCTCGAACGCCTCCTGCTCCCGCACCTTACTTCTCTCCTTCTCACGCTTGAGGTTCTCGTCAATCATCTTTGCCGAGGTGCGTGATGACTTGAGCTCCTCCTGTAACTTGACGATTGACGATTGGGTCTTGAATGTTTCCTTTCTTGCGCGTCGGATCTCCTTCTCCCATAGGGCTTGTGTGTGTGCGTGTGTCTCCTTGGCGCGGCCATAGTTTTCCTGGCGAGGTTGTTAATAAACAACATGACTGGAAGACAGTGTACATACCATGAGGGTCTCGAGACGGTCTCCAACCTTCTTCTCACGCTCCTTGCCCTCATCGACGGCTTTCCTTAGGGCCTTGTTCTCTTCTCTGTATCTCCTCAACTCAGTCTCAGCCTCTTCACGACCGAGCATGGCCCGCTTGAGGGCGGCGTCGGCAGTCTTGCGCTCCAGCTGCTTTGACTGCATGGAGACGCTGAGGTTGTTGAACTGGCTGATCTTGTCGTGCACGGAACTATCGCGTGACCCGCCACGCAGGTGTGAGAAGATGGACTCTCGCTCCCTCTGCTGGTTCACGCGCTCAGCGGTGGCGGCCTGGAGGGGACCGCCCGGAGAACCCATCGGGTTCAGGTTTGGATGTTCCATTGCGATGGAAGTGAAGTTGATCGATCGGTTTATGTCTCGAGGGGAAGGAAGTATTGTCTGTGGTTGCAGTCGAGTGCAAGGCGTTGCAACTTAGTTTGTTAGTTTTGTGATGGAGCGTCTTTTGGTTTTGGTTTTGGTGTGTGGGTGGTATTGTAGTTGCATCATGAGTGTTTACGTTTACATGCCCGCTGCCGGGGCACGACTAATGAGCCCATGCCCTGGTTGCCGTGGTGATGTCTAGCGTGGCGGGGACCTACCTACCTCTTTCAGAGGCGTGGACATAACTTCCAGGGCTCCAATCAAGGCCTTACAGCACTGCTGACCCCGCGACTCAGGGGTGTGTGCAGATTGACAGGCCCTGAACGGGCCCTAGACTCCACTGGCAGAATCACGATAGAGCTTCTGGTGAGATTCCCATGAATGGATCTGATGATGGAATCCATGCAAATGGACAAGTAAAAGCTCCGACGCCGAGTACGAGGCCGAAGCGCGACGGAACAGCTGGTACCATTAGACACGCCACCTTGAGATTCGAATCACCCCTTTTAACACTTGGACAGTTGAAATAAGTTGTCCTCGATCCCTCGTTTCTTTCTTTCGTCGCAACTTGTTCCTTTCTACACCACCACCACATTCGTTGCAACTTGTCAAGATGGAAGAAGAGTCGACTTTGCGCCACCGAAAGCCTGGCCACGAAGAGCCCAAGCCCAAGCCCAAGCCTGAACAAGTTCAAGACCAGGAGGAGACGTCCGAGTCTGAGTCTGAGTCTGAGAATGAGGAGGGCAAGACCAGATCCTCCAAAGAGATTGACGAGGAAGACCCTTGGGATGGCTACACTCCCTACCTCGACGTCCTCCGCGTCATAACCTTCTTGCTGCTCGCATCATGCGGCCTCAGCTACGTCATCAGCGGAGGCAACAGCTGGTTCTGGGGCATGAAGAACAAGCCCGACTACTTGACCGTCAAGTACTACAAGGAGCTCATCACTGGACCAGTTGAGTTGTCCTCTTCCAGCTACTAACTACCATTCCTCTGCTAACTAACAACCTAACCATAGCCGCCGCCTCTCTACATGACCCTCGACGAACTCAGCCTCTACGACGGAACCGACCCCGATAGACCCCTCCTCCTCGCCATCAACGGCACCATCTACGACGTCTCCAACGGCCGCCGCATGTACGGACCCGGCGGCTCATACCACTACTTTGCCGCCACCGACGCCGCTCGCGGCTTCGTCACGGGCTGCTTCGCCGAGGACCGCACCGCCGACCTGCGCGGCATGGAGGAGGCATTCCTGCCCCTCGACGACCCCGAGACGGACGCCCACTGGACTCCCGAGGAGCTTGCCGCCCTCAAGGAAAAGGAGCTGGCTGAGGCCAAGGAGCACGCCCACAAGGCCCTCCTGCACTGGGTCAACTTCTTTGCCAACAGCAAGAAGTACTCCAAGTACGGCTACGTCAGCAGGGAGGATGACTGGCTCGAGAAGGAAGAGCCCAAGGTGCTGTGTGACCAGGTGCAGGCTACCAGGAAGAAGAGAAAGATCCCTGGCAAGGAGGAGGATTAATTGCGTGTGTGATTAGAGCTGCTGCGTGTCTTTACTTTGGATTAGCCCCCTTTAGTTGATCTGTCTTTGTATATTAAAACTGAAACGAATATGATCATGTCACGACATTTAGAGAAGGACATTTTTGAAAACTCGGCTTAAAGAGTATCTAAATAATACATTGTCCCTTTATTTCTCGAGTAAAACAGTCCCAACACCATGGATTGTCTGGCCTATCCCGCGGCCGACAAAAATAAAAACCATCCAGCCATTGGTATCAAGCCGCCTAATTAATGGATTTCCCTTTCATTTCTTTGCGTCGCCAAGTCTATGCGTACATGAACTCCTCTTCTCGTCCCCTGTTTGACTATGTCGCTTACAGCAGCAACAAAGCAGCACCAACAGCCAGCACCAGTGAGCTTGGTGCGAGCAGCTTGGGCGCAGAGGCTGTGACCACGGACTCGGTCGAGGCAGGGCTGCCAGCGGTAGGAGTACCAGTAGGAGCAGGAGTCTGGATACCAGTTGGCAGAGGCGAGTCGCCGCCAGAACCAGAACCAGAGCCAGAGCCGGAACCATCTCCGCTGCCGCTGCCGCTGCCGCTGCCTCCGTTGCTGCCGTCTCCGCTGCCAGAGCCGCTTCCTCCGTTGTTGCTGTCGCCGCCAGAGCCAGAGCCAGAGCCGCTGCCACCGCCGTTGTTGCTATCACCACCAGAGCCAGAGTCGGTGTCATTACCGCTACCGCTGCCACCACCGCTACCGCCGTTGCTGCCTCCGTTGTTACCGCCACCAGGAGCGACATTCACAGGAACAACGTCGGCTCCGGTGGCAGACTGGCAGCCAGTGCGGTAGTTGTCAAGAGATCGAGAAGAGTTGGCAGCGGTACTGGTCAAAGTTAGCAAATAGATCACATCAATTGCCCTGTTTTAAACTCACTTCTCGTTGATAACCATGGACATTCCACCCTGGCAGTGCTTGGCCTTGCCGCAGTACAGCCATAGGGGCTTCTCGTCCTTGATCTCAATGGTGTAAGTGGGGATCATGCCCATGGCCATGCTAGCTTCGACAGGCATGTAACCCGAGTAGATACCCTCGATGCTCGAGTTGACATTGCCAATAGGAATGCAAGGGTCGTCAAAGGTAGACTGTGTGACGGTGTGGTTTCCTGCCCAGAACTGGAACTGCACCATGGTGCCGGGCTCTGCTGTGATCTTCTCAGGCCAGAACTTGAGGCCAGTTGCATTTGTAGCCGAGTTCCTGCCTACGGAGACGACCTGAACGTCGAGGGCTTCAGGGGGTTGTTAGTTAGGTATAGTTGAGCAAGTATAGGGAGACATACCTTGAGCAACGCCAACCAGGGCTGCAAGAGAGAGCTGAAGAAAATGCATGGTGTCTGAATGAAGGTATTTGACGAGGAAGAAAGAGAGAGAAAAGGGATGTATGGAGTATCAGGATATACTGTAGCACCGAGAGATGGGAAAGGCGACTCGCGCTCACAAGGACTAGCCTCGTCTGAATTGAATATTAAGAGTGAGAAAAGAAAAGAAAAGAGACAAAAGAGAAAGCCCAGAGAGAGAAGGCTTCAATTGTTGAATTTGTGCAGGATGAAGATGAAGAGGAAACGGGACGAAGAGAGAAAGAAACACCATCTATTTAAACGAAAAGTCCATTATGATCTGCCTCCCCCAGGAATAGCTTGCACCTCCGGCCGCGACCCTAGCGGCTGGTTTCGAGGCAGATCTGAAGCACGCTGCCGGTGACGGCGCAGATGGATCTTGGAGGTTCCGTCTCGGCTGGGAGGGGGGTCGCAAGCGCCGCTGGGCAGGGTGGTTTTGAGACGAGGAGAGGGAGAGGTTTGAAACGATGGGTGGTAGGTTTGTCGAGATGAACAATGCCAAGTCTGAAAAGCATCTCGGCTGTCTCGAGTCAACTCGATCGAGACGGTATTTACTTCAGATCTGTTCAACTTGAACATGGGATGATTGAAAGGATGTTTCTTCCAGTACTTTCTTCCCTAACCTTTCATCATTCAGCACTGACTGAGAGATGGTTGACGTTGAATCTGCCTACGGCGAGGCCTTCATCCTGACTCAGTCCCATCATAGCGGCCACATGGTGGCGTCTAACAGACGAAACGACCAATACCACACCAGAGAACCCCTCCAAAGATAGAAAAAAAACCCTCTTGGTACAGACCGGACCTCTCTAGAGCCGAACAGAAACTAGGAGACGTGCACTTCCCCCGGATGTGCCTCACCCGTGAAGACCCTGAGACAACCACAGTTTCGCGACCTCTCCCATTGGTAGCTTAACAAGGGATGTAACTCTCGGCTGGCGACTTGCCCATGCGACGCTGTCTTCTCGGCAACTTGTTGTTCCTTGGTTGGGGTTTTTTTGGTCAGGGGTTGTTGGGGTTTCGCCTTGGTTGCAGAATCCAGGCTAAAGTGTGTGAAGGAGACCACGTGAAACGGTCCAACCTCAGCCATCTCTATAATGGAAGATGGATTTTCTTAACCAAAAATGTGCCCTGTCATGGGCAATATTGCAGCCGAAATATTGGCATGTTGTGTATTTAATTACTCTAATGCATCGCTCTCCTCTTCTGCTGTGACTGAAGAGGTGAATCCCTGCCTAGATGCCACACCATGAATAAACCAAGAGTCTTAGCCACCGTTGTAATTCCATCGCTTCATGTCAAGGCTCGTTGGTACTAAGCCAAATGGATTGTCTAGACAGGCATTCTTGCTTTCTTTAAGGGATACCAACAACAGAGATGATTTACATTAGGCATCCCAATTCCTGCCCATCCCCAGGCTGTTCTGCTTCGTTGATCAGGCTGAAGTCACTGAGACTAGATGTTAGCACACGTAGTACTCCAAGAACCCCATTGCTTGAAATACCTATTCTCCTGTTGACTGGGCGCTCAAAACCTCACACCATCCAGTTTCTGGCAGCAAAGACCCTGCTATTGTCCTTCTGTGTAATTGATCTGAGGAGACAGGGAAGCGGGTCGTAACAACACCCATAGCTAGACCATGGTGTAAACCGGCTCCAGCGATAGCTCTCAGATCTCGTCCGATTTCTTGTTTCGCAGTTTCGACACACCAGATACTCGCGAGATGGATATTGGTTCGTCTAAGCAGACCTAGACAGTGTCAGGATACCATCTTCGCATACAATTGCCTGTAGCCTCCGCTCGACATACCATATCCTAGCTCCCTCCACTTCCCCTCAGAGATCCAGGAGCAGCTGCGGCGAGACCTTCTCCAAATCCTCAACCTCCAAGAATCCCCCATCCTTCTCCACCGCCGCACGCGCGATGGCCTCTCTCACAAAGACGTCAAAGTATTTGCCCACCGCATCGTTGGCGTCCCTCGATATCCGCGTCGAGTCCTTTGCGAAGAACTCGTGGAGTAGCCGGGTCAACAGATCTCGCGGTATCGTCTTCTCCGGCTCGGGCTCCTCTTCCTCCACGACTTGAACGTCTTGGGTAGAGTCTGCGGGCTCCTCATCTTCCGAGATCTCGAAGGGGTCGAGAGACCGTCGCTCTGGCGCGGGCTCTGGTGCTTTGGCGGCTTTTTTGCCTGCACCCTTGGGTCGGCCGCGGCTTGGACCTGATGTCTGCTTTGGAGGCATGTCTATACTCTTGACGATGGGTAAATCGCCGGCGGTGAAGGCCGATTGTGCTTGTGACGCGTATCTGGTAATATTAGTTGAAGTAACGCGTCAAGCTGAAGGTTCAATCAAGAATTACAGTGCTTAGTCAGCAGGGTTGCGCACTTGACCTCACCAATGCCTTGGGTCTCACAAAATTATCATCGTGGGATCAATTGGTGCGCATCACATCACAAACAAGAAGCATGTACGGTATCAAGGGAAATTGCATTGGTGTATATTACAGCGGCCTAGAACGGAAGGCAAAGCAAGATGAGAAAAAGACGCCGTGCCTATGCCACTCTAACCCGTAAAGAGCTGCTGTTTCCAGAGGACCACGTCGGGTATCTGCGACAACTTCCCTCGTCTGCACTTCCATCTCGCCTTTTTGTTTCAACCAGCGGACGCCATGTCAAGCCCGCGGATTAAGTTCTCTCCGAATCCCCATTCCCCCGAGTCTATACAGGGTGTGTTGTTGTACACGACGTTTACTTGAAGGCCTTGCCGAAGAGGAGGACCTGGAGCTGATCGTAGATGGACAGGACACCAGCACCGGCAACACCACGGAGGATGTTGGCACCAGCACCCTTGAAGAGGGACTTGACACCCTCCTTGGCGACGATCTGGCGGGCAGCATCAAGAGTGTTCTTGTACTTGACGGCCTCACCAGAGGTCATCATCATGCGTCGTCGGATGGTGTCAAGAGGGTAAGAGGCGATACCGGCACCGGTGGTGACGATCCAACCAAGGGCGAAAGAGGCAAGGAAGTTGTTGGCAAGGGGACCGGTGAGGACGACGGGCTTGATAGAGTCGTACATTCCGAAGTACAGACCACGGTAGACGACGATACCAGCAACGGAGGGCATGAAACCACGGTAGAGACCGGCAATACCGTCAGAGGCGAGGGTCTTCTTGTAGACGTCGACGAGACCGTTGAACTGACGGTCACCACCGGACTTGGCGTTCTTGGCATCGTTGGCAAGACGAGTACGGGCGTAGTCCAGGGAGTAGACGAAGAGAAGAGAGGTGGCACCAGCAGCACCACCGGAGGCCAGGTTACCAGCCATCCAGAGGGCGTAGCCATCCTTGTCCTTCTTGTAGCCGAACATCTTCTTGAACTTGTCGCGGAAAGCGAAGTTCAGGGCCTGGGTAGGGAAGTATCGGATGACGTTGGCAGTGTTGCCTCGCCAGAGGGACATGACACCCTCGTCGGCCATGGTGCGCTTGAAACAGTCACCAATGCCGTTGTACTTGCGGTCGAGACGACCGGTCTTGAGCATCTCATCCTGTTGTCATGGTTAGTGACTGTTGAACATGGGTTTTCGCAATGCGCATGTCGCACGTGATAGCCGAGAGCTTAGGGCTCATGCAGCTATGCGATGTTGAAATGCACAATGCTGGGTGTTGTTACTAACCTGGTTCTGGATAAGAAGCTTGACACGCTCGATGGGAGCGGCGGCGGTCTTCGAGACGGCGGCGGAAACACCACCCACTGGGATATATGTCAGTATTCGTCGGAGTTGAAAATGTTTGTTGGCCCAAGCTCAGTTCGAGGGGACGACGTCGTCCTCGAGGTGAGGTGGGGGGGCGGCATCGGTAGGCGGGAACATACTCAGGAAGTCGGCCACGAAGGGCTATGAAAAGACACGTTAGCCATTGCTCGTTGATATCATATATCTCAATCGACCATCGGCCAGATGACAGCGATGCGATAAGTGCTGGCTTGGTCGGGCGGCAGTGATATAGGTGGTGAAACCAATGCCAAACCCCGCACGAGATCAATTGAATCTTCAATTGTGCTCGGCGAGGCCCAATCGATCAAGCATCAAGCAGATATCTCGCACACGCGGCATTTCACGGCCGAGAGGATCTGGTCGATTGAGGGGAATCGAAAAGAAAAAACTTACCGGCATGCCCAAAACCTTCTGCGGCTGCTCAGACATGGTGACGGCTGTGAAGGTCTTTCCCTTGAACAAGAAGAAAGGATTGAGGGGAGATGGAGAGATGAAGAAAGAAAGAGAGAGAGAATGAAGGGAGGAGTCGAGAGAAATAAATCTGCGCCGACGGGGGGTGAGAGGTATTTGGGGGAGAGGGAAAAAAAATTGCGGCGGATCTGGAGGAGAGGCGCTTTTGAGCGAATCTTCCCGGCTCGCGCTAAAGGGAGCTGGGACCCCCAGCCAACCAAGCCCCAAGCCAGCCTCTGTCTCTAGGCTTTCCCACGGCAACAAGCAACAAGGACACCTGGCAGCCTGAGGCCGCACCTTAGCCTCGCCCGCTGGAGGGCAGGAGGGCTCCAGCTTCTCCCGCGGGGCCCTTTCAGGGGTGGCTAACAGCGACAGGTGGCCACTCAGTGGCACTCCAGTGGACTCCGGGGTGGGTCCCGCTGGGCAAATCCTGCGCCTATCCTGGCCTGCGAGAGCCAGGCCGGCTGCAAGATGAGATGCCGGTTCACCCCGATTTTTTGTCGAGCGCCGAGACCTAGACCCGTCTTGGGAACCGCGACGGGCTTGAGTCTGCTTGGATTGACGGATACGTCTCGGTACATTTGAAGTTTCTACTGTACGGGGTACCTGCTGTACGGTGTGAATCTCGACTCGTCGGGCTGTCTGGGGCGTTGCTTCCTGGTTGGTGGTGATGTGCTGGCCGAGCGGTTTTCTGGCATCAAGTTTCTGATATTGATACACAGAGACACGGACCATGGCAGCTTCCAAGACATGTAAACTGCCATTGAACGTTCTGTGTTGATGTTTTTGATACTCTTGGTTCTTTCCTGTGATTGTCCACTACAATTGATCCTTTCAAAGAGCCATCACCGCCATCATCTCTTGTTGACATCCTCCATCAACCATCCATCCATCCATCATCACCACCTCCATTCCTCCACCCTCCTCCACACTGTCCAGCTTCCCCCGGTTCTCCAATCCACTCTAGCTAACACTCTGGTCCCAGCGCCCCAGCACCCATCCTTGGAACACCCTCTGGCGGTCGCAGCGCCCGAAGTAAGCTGCTAAGCCCGCCAGAACCTGGCCAACAGCACACCCACTCGCCGGTGCTGCTCCCTCACCGTGCACAGTGCGCGCGTCATTGGATCTCGCCTCCCCCGGGTCGCCCCCGGCAATCATTCGAACCATCCAATTGGTGTCTGTTTGTCTGAGCTGCCTGCAACGGGCAGCAATTTTTTTTTCTCGTTCCCCACGGATGAGCAGCGGTATCAAACAAGCAACGAACCTGGCCGAAGCAATCACCGCAAAACCAGGCGTCATTCCTTGCTCTCCTCCTCCCCGTGACTGTCGGAATTCTTCTCTGGCCCTGCCTGCCCCTTTAGTAATACCTTCATCCTGGACCTGTTACCACGACAGTGGTGGATACACCGTAATACAAAAATTCTGATTCTCATCGCCAGCGTTCCGGTCCAGCGCTTCAAGACCCTTCGTTATCCCGCGCCCTGACCCCCCTGGATCCACAAGCGGCAAGGGAGACAACCCGAGCTAAAACGCTCTTCTCCGTCAGCAGCTGGAGCCGTCAGGGGGTGCGAGGGCCCCGAGTGAGAGCTTGCGGCTTGGGAGAAGCTCTTGTCAGGCTCCGGCGCCCGTTCTAAACAAAGCACCTCCTTCACCCTTTGAGCCGAATGCCAGATTCCGCCACCGCCGACGCCGCCTCACTTGGTGTTCCCTGGTTGCTCCTCGTACTGTACATATGTACTCCCCTGCTTCCAGTTCGTAATCTTCTCTTCTCCGTTGGCCTCGGTAACAAGACAACCTAGGGTGTGGCCGTGCACCCCGTACAGTACGGAGTACCGCTTATCGTCATGCAGTCGGCTAAGATTTTTTTTTTTTACTTCTCTTTTCGATCCCCGACTTTATCTCTCGGGACGTCCGTCCGACTCGAGTCAATGGAAATCGAGGATGGCGAACTGACTCTTGTTTTCATCAGGGCCGTTATTGCCTCGGTCGTTTTAGCCCGAAGACTTTCCATCATGGTATCGTGCTGCATGGCTGGGACGCAGGTAGTCGGAGGAGCTTGAAAAGCCTCAATTGCTCGGGACCCTACAAGGTATTTTGCCGATCCTCTCAAGAGCCATTGACCTATCGACGTTGGCCCCGAGAGGAAAAAGAAAGAACCGTTGTATCCACTCCCCTGTGTTCCATTTCAAAGGTAACAAGGTCAAGATCGAGGCACATGGGAAATGAACCAGATTCATCATTATTGACGTTGGATCCCGGCCCCAATCTTACCGTTGCCTCGATACATGATACATGTATCCGTCCTTGCTGATGGATGGCATGGCTGTTCTCCGCCCCGTCCGCCGGCCGCCGCTCGGATAACCGATAGACGCCGCGTGGTAGACCGAGCGGCTATCCTGTCTAGGCTAGAATGCCTTTCGTGCATCTCGGCGTGCATCTCTGAGAGCCACGTCGGAACAAAGAAGCCTTCCAGGCCTGGTATTAAAGGGACAACGCTGGCCCGCCTCCTGTGGCACCCTCACGGGCAGGCAGTTGCTGTAACTGACCGTCAGTTCTGTTAGACAATTGTCCGTCTCATGAATCTCGGGAGCTTCACGCCAAGCGCCCACTGAGCGAAATATCAGACACCCATTATCTTGCTTGACTCGCTGGCAAGCGCTGGTGTCACCGGCTGCATTCATCACGGGTGACTTCCGAAAGTCAATGTCATTGTAGCACGTGACCGAGTTTCGGAAATTTCCTCATTCTTCTTCATCACGTGCCCATCCAGACAGACCGCTCAGTTGGAGATGATCACATGGCGGATCAATATGTCCTACCAGGCTGAGACTTTGGAGTAGTTCTCCAGGGATGTATGGTATGGAAGGTTCTTGGAGTCAAGGGTGCCGAGTCGAGATGATCATCGTCATCGTCAGGAGGGTATGAGAAACCTGAGTGCCGTGAAAACGGCAACGAGTTGACTCTGTTTTGCCTCTGTCCTGGATACGGTGTTATTGGCCATTGCGTCTCAACTAACCATGTGGTCCATGGCGTGCTATGCCCAAGAGCAATACCCATTGACTTCCCGCAAAATCGCTATGCCAGTTGACGGCTGGTCCTCTTGAGAGTTTCGATACCTTGGGCTGTTGCCCTGCACTGGACCCAATGTTGCCAGGAGTAAGTGTTCTCTGACACTCTTCTAGTGCCTCATCTAACCTCTAGCTGTTTGCATGTTGCTTGCAATATGGCACATCCGGGTCCCAGACCTAAGCCGAACCACGGTCTTGGCGACGAGAAGTGTCGGTCAAGGCCCTGTGAGAGTCATGCAGAGCCAGCGAGGGCGACCTCGGGAAAGGCATAACTGCGGGGGGTGTTCAAGCAGGCAGCGGCTCGGGAGTTCGTTGTGGATATCTGTCGGATAGACGTCAATGTTCCCTCAGACCCCTGAGCCCTCTCTTTTGAAAGCCCATTCTGATACAGCAACTTGGCCATGTGTACGTTCCGCAGCTGTTGGTCTCCTTCTTTCATGGGTAGGAGAGTGGATTGTCAGTTTGTGTTGTCACCTCAACAGCGGATATAGACTTTTCGAGGTCTGAGATGTGCAGACATGCTACAGGGTATGGACAGATTGTCACAATTACGAGCAAGTCGATCTTACGGTGTGCAGACTCTACATCCGGGGCATCATACCTCAGAGCTAGGATGTAGTCGTCTTGGCCCACAGAACTATCCTATAGGGTGAGCCGGAAGCAATTCAGATGTCAACGGTGTGCAGAGCGAGTTATCAGCGGGGGATTGCCACGGTAGACTCGAGGGTAACCAAGTGGGGGTTGAGCAGCCTAATGTTTATATCAATGACACCTCGGCATATTTACAAACGTGTCCATGGAGTTATAAACCTAATTGTATGTCAACAATCGTGCCGATATAGGTTTAACTCTACCCATGATCTGGAAGGCTTGGGTGAAGAGGCACTAACACTAAAACATTGACATACACGCCCTATCTTCCGTCACTGACGCCATCCTTCATCACATGTCCCCTTGCCAGGTAAGCATCGAACAAACATATCAACGTCGACATCACAAGAGGGAACAATGCTTGGTCATTTCGAAGATCTTTCATTCCGTTGCCGTATATGCTAAAGCAATTCCGTCCCAATGCTAACCGAGCATGAAAAGCGTCCTAACCCAGGCTTATTTTTTTTCGCCTTGCAACACCCTCCGACCATGTGGCCTGTCTATCGTCCAGGCCACCCAGACGCGAAATCGTGAGACTTGATTCTTTTCGTTCATTGCACTTAGTCAGTACCACCGACGGCACGGGCTAGAGTCGAGCTGTTAGCAGTTGTTCGGGGGGCAGAGGTTTCCGAGGGCGGTCATACTGTAGATCTTCATCTTGCTGTGAGTGATGACGGGCTTGATCATGCCCTTCTCCTCGAGGTCGGCGATGCACTGTCGGGCCAGCGAACCGTTGATCTTCATTCGGTCGACGAGGGTGGCGACGGTGACCAGGCGGTAGGACTGGACATCCTTGTAGAGCTTCTCGGAAGTGGTCTTGTCGAGGATGACGGCGTGCTGGGCCTTGTCCTTGACCTTGCCCTTGGACCTTTACGATATGGGTAAGCTTTCAATATCGACGATGGCGGCGACTGTGTGTGCGACCACATACCACTTCTTCTTTTGCTTCTTTCCACCGGCAGCGGGGGCCTTTGAAATTCAATGTCAGTCAAATGCTCTCCGTCGGGGGACCTCTGTGAGGGAATCACAAAAATACTCACCATTTTGTCTGATATGTGCTGTCGTTGAACGGGATGTGCAAGACAGGAACAGGAAAGTGTGGTGATGCGATTCCAAAGAAACTCTCCCACTTGACCCAGCACGAATCGAAGTTCGTTCCCAGCCGAAGTTCGCCCAGGGCAGCCGAGCCCTAAGATTTTGGAGGGGGCAGGTACGTACCCGAATTTTTGCGCACCGTGATTCGCCCGGTGGGCCACCACCAAAATTTCGAACCTCTCTTGACCAAGCCCACCTTCAACTTCAACGAAAAATACCATCTCGACATCCCGCAATACTAACCGCAGCCCGTCAGTCCCGGAACCCACGACTGCAACCCAGCAAACATGTCTGACGCCGGCGAGATCGAGGTCGAGAACACCGCCCTCTACGAGGTGCTTCCCAAGGATGTTGTCAAGGAGGTTGGCAACGTCAAGCTCTTCAACAAGTGGGACTACGATGTCGAGGTCCGCGACATCTCCCTGACGTACGTTAATTTTCTCCTGCCTTCGCGATGATGCATCGTCGGGGTCAGAATGCCCTCCTGCGCGAACGAGTTGCTGATGGAAGTCTCGCGACAGTGACTACATTTCCCTGCGAAACCCCGTCTACGTCACCCACACTGCTGGCCGATATGCCACCAAGCGATTCCGAAAGGCCAACTGCCCCATCATTGAGCGATTGACCAACTCGCTCATGATGCACGGCCGCAACAATGGAAAGAAGCTCATGGCTGTCCGAATTGTTGCCCACGCCTTCGAGATCGTACGTGCCACCCGAGGAGAGAGGAAAGGGGATGTCTTGAGCGACTGCGAATGCTAACACACTGGATCAGATCCACCTGATGACCGACCAGAACCCCATCCAGGTCGCTGTTGACGCCATTGTCAACTGCGGTCCCCGTGAAGACTCTACCCGAATCGGTTCCGCCGGTACCGTCCGACGACAAGCCGTTGATGTTTCTCCCCTCCGCCGCGTCAACCAGGCTATCGCCCTCCTCACCACTGGTGCCCGCGAGGCCTCTTTCCGCAACGTCAAGTCTATTGCTGAGTGCCTTGCTGAGGAGCTGATCAACGCCGCCAAGGGTTCCAGCAACTCTTACGCTATCAAGAAGAAGGACGAGCTGGAGCGTGTGGCCAAGAGCAACCGATAAAAGGTGCAACGGCGGATTCATGACTGGAGGGGTTGCGGCTTTGGCGTGTTCCGGCATGTTTCGAAATGCATTTTGCGTTCATCGGGTCTGGGAACGCGGCTATGGATTTTCTTAGGTGGCTCTAGATTCAATAAAAAAAAAAGTCGGGCTCCCTGAGAGTTGAATGAACTCATATTTCTTGTACAATCTACTGCGTGCTCTCGTCTAGTGTGGTGACTCTATCTTGTGTGTATCAGGGCTTTTTGGGGACTATGGGGATCGCTCCCACAGTGCTGGCATTCCCATGTGCGCGTCTCGGCTCTGGGGTTAGACCGAGGATGCCTCTCTTCAAACCGTCGTTCCCAACGCAAGAAGGAGTTGAGGACTGAGCAAAGACATCCTCCTAGTCAATGTCCAATCGCTGAAACATGCCGACATGTGGCATACCCTCCTCCCACCATGTGCCCATACCCTCATCAACTTCGAAGCCCCATTTCTTCCAGACATCCACGACCTGCTTCTGGGCGTGGACACACACCAGACCTTTCCATGCGGGGATCTCCTTGTCGTTGGCAGCCCCCAGTTGCTCCATACCGACTTCCTTGATGCTGGGGTCAAAGTAGGAGGGGTTCGCCTTGATCCAGGAGAGTGCCGCGTTGACGACCATCCCAGCGATACGGCGCCCTCGGAACTCCTTGATGACTGCCAAGCGTCCCAGTTTCACGTACGGCTCCTGACCGTCATGGAAGGTGGTTGCTCGTTCCGCAATGAAGGGTTTTCCGATGGTATTCGTCAAGACCGTGTGGCTCTTTTCCCCATCATCGTCCTGCAGAATCCCATCGACGTACCTGCCACCATCCTGAGGATGCGGGTCGTGAGGGAAGGGGACGAGTCGTATAGTGCCGATCGGGGTTGAGCGAGTTGAGCTCTTCCGGTTCTGTAGAATGTTGCCGTCCTTGTCTCGGATCTCAGGCTCATCCGTCTTCTTGACGCTGGCGTAGGTGACCCAGTGGCACGAGCGGTTGTCGTCAGAGTCGAATTCATTCTCAGCCGGGACCTTTTGCTCTTCGACAAAGACTTTTTGCCGGACCTCCATGGCGTCCAGGAACGTTTGATGGACAGTACTTGGTTGCTGGTCCAAGGGGACCCCGCGTTGGAATCCTTCGACCTTGCCGGGTTCAAGCAAGGAGATGAAAGGTGTAGCCATGATTATTTGTTCTTTGCGGTGAAGTAAGATGAATTTGGGATCGTCTGAAAATGCTCGACAAGTTTGAAAGAGATGAAAATGGCAAATGTCAGATCTTGGGCGTGGGAGGTGAGTTATAACCGCACCGTATTAGTAGATGGAAGGAACAAGTTCCCTGGAAATTTTGCCAGGCAAGAGAGAGCCGGTTAGAATTGACTGGATCCAACCCAAAGAGGCAAGGACCCTCACGAAGCCTTGCATGAGGTGGCAGGAGGAGAATAGGAAAGAAGGACACGGAGTGCAAGGAATCCTAGCTCTGCGTCCGCAAAATATGCGGCTCTGTAACATATCGCATCGCGCTCGTTTTTGGAGTCAACAATGATGTCAGTTCGTGGCGTGGGGCAACAAGTGAAAACCAGGCTACAAGAGACATGGAGAGTGAAAGCTAATGCAATTTCGCTGATAGACAGCGTGCCTTATCCATTGGCTCAGGTTCAAGGGTCTGTATTGACTTGGTGTCCTTGGCCGGAGTATTCTACCTCCTATGCCTGTACGACACAGGTACGCAGTAGTAGGGCTAAATATTCCGAGTTGTGGACCTGCGATGAGGTTAACCAACGCAGCCCTTGCTTAACATTGGAT
This sequence comes from Fusarium duplospermum, assembly GCA_003946985.1. NCBI lineage: Eukaryota > Fungi > Ascomycota > Sordariomycetes > Hypocreales > Nectriaceae > Fusarium > Fusarium duplospermum. The sequence continues at coordinate 209,213 of NKCI01000003.1, read as the reverse complement.
CCAAACATCCATGACTTGGCCCACATGATATGTATGTACGCACTTCAACTCCTGGGTCCACTCCTATCGTAGCCTAGTTGATAACAAGAGCACATCTAGGTTGACAGATCACAGAGACCTTCTATTGGCTACGTTCTTCTGGCAAATAGTACAGCATCGTTCGAGTTCAGAACTCTAATGTATTACTACGTATCTCCCTTTCGGCTATGGAAGGACAGGGTGTCTCTTATAGTAGAGAACCCGAACCCTCGACCCATTTCCTCAGGGGCCGCTCGTCATCTCACACCACGCACGCAAATGAGGCCGAAACTTAGGCGGAAGCCTTACCAAGGTTGTTGTCAAAGTTGCCATCCTTGAAAGGCACATTGGCGTCACCAAAGTCCGTGTTGGTCAGGGCAGTGCGGGCAGCGTCAGTGAGGCTCTCCCAGGCAATCAGGGGCTGCTGGCCACCCTTTTCGCTGGTGAAGACGATGTGGTGGTTAACGGGCCAGGAGGCAGTATAGCCCGCGAGGGGGCTGTTACCCGAGAAGGTGCCTGAGGTTCTGCTCTCGTATCCGCTGTGCTGGGAAACGGACATGCCGACAACGCTGGCGCTGGCGCTCTGGCTCGAGAGCCAGATGACAAGGTTCTCCCAGTCGTGGCGATGTCCCAGGCCAGTCGATGGCGAATCCTTTGGAAAATACCAGGAGTACATGATGGCATATCGACCGTTGTACTCCTTGCCACGGACATAAACCTGACCGGTGCTCTTGCTGCAGCCTCCGTTGGAGGAGCCGCTGGTTGCCAAACCTCCGCTAGGATATGGGTCAGCTTCAGTAACCGAAGTCCAATTGTATTAACTACATACCCAGTGTTACCACTAGCGTCGACAGCTGGGAAGGGAACACAGCCGTTGAAGACCTTCAGGAACGGCTTGTACTTGAGGTAGAGCGAGCCAGCTGTTCCCGAAGGGACAGTCTCTGGGAAACCGACAACGGCGTCATGGTCAATAACGCTGCGCTTTTCGATGGGAGAGCCAGAGACGGCCGAGGCACAGACGGCCAGACCTGAGAGAAGCCGAGTGATAAGAACCATGATGCCGGGTATGTCCTAGCAGTTGTCCGTAAGTATCATGGCGAAGCCTGATGATAGGGGCTGAGGTAATTACCTGGGATTCGAGCCAACCTGTTTGGAGGGACTGCGTTGAGCTAGGTAGCTGTGCTGAGTCTGATGAGCACTTAAGTCGGGGGAAGTTGTCTCTTTAATAGAACGGCATGCTCCCTTAAGGGTCCGTATAGTATATCGGACCCTGGATTAACACGAGGGCACATGGGAGTATGGAATTGGCGGATCGTGAGAGATTCCCGTCCGTAGCGTGCAGGTTGCTGGTGTTGATTGCCTCATCGGGAACTATGGACCGGCCGCATTGGCCCCGATGTAACAACCGGGAGTGGGGGGTTTGGTGAAGTTGACTGCGAACCTTCGGCCCGTGGACTGATGACGGGCTGGGGATCAGCTTGGCCGGCTCTTGGGGAGGGCTGGACTATGGTGATTCCCCTCTTAAGGACAAGGGTTGTGGGTATTGAGGAAGCTGTCGGTGAGCTTGCGCGGAGTAGGAAGGACATCGGATGGCTTTCGGCACATGTTTCTGAGGGGGGGTCGTTATTTAACTGGTGGAAAAGATACGAAGACAGCTAGCTCTAGCACGAACCGAGAATAGTCGGTTCTAGTTTACCTTTCCCATAGTCAAGCTGTTTCTTGGATGCGCAACACCAAACAATGATGAGGGGTTGGTACCTTATTGTGCCAAAACTTCGCGGCCCTCCCACATCCCGAAGATAGACAAACACGAGAAAACATCCCAATTAAATTTCCGACAGGGTATGTTTCGTACCGATAGCCGATATGTCCGTTATGGTTGCTACCGTCAACTTTGGTTATAAGTGTAGGGTAGTTCGGGCAAGATATGAGGTTATCTCCACTGAAAGTCTGACACAACACGAATTTATTTCATGGGTCGAATGACCAAAATATTATTTTTAGTACAGATGTGCTGATACCTTCCTACACAGGCAGCTGAAACTAAACTTCAAGTTTGTGATCTTGGGCATGTTGAGTTCAATAGCCGTCACATGAAAACATCAAACCTTGACCAGGGCTGTAACGGTATGATCTACACAGCGCCTAGTGTTTCGAGACGAGACGAACCAACGCAACTGGTCAGCTTAACCTAATCGAGCGGCGAGATGCATGCATGTGTCAGACACTGGAGTGGTACAGAATCGACAACAGAGATGTTGCGCGGCAGCCACCGTGTCACGCTTCCACGAGCCGCCACGACGGAGACGAAGACGAAGACGGAGACCTGGAATCAGGACAGGACGTCTTCATCCCTGGGGGCATCAGGGCATCACAGCCCGAGTCAAGCTCGACGCAGGGTTAACGCAGGGATGAAACAGAGAATTCTTTGTGAACCTGTATTGTGTGTGCTGTCTCGGAGTCAGCGGCTTGGAATCCAATTCCGTTGGTGATGATGCCCTGGATTCGCCCTATCGAGAAGGGGGTCGCGTCTATCACATAGGGCACCAGGCACTCGATACATCGATAAAGTATATTCGAAACTCTGGGAGGCGCACACTGAAAACTTGGTATACCTGCTATTGGTGACTTGGCGTTACTCGGGAGCCGCCGCATGAGACATGGCATTCCCGTTGACGATCAAAATGGAGGCGGGACAGATCGAGAGTTGTTCTTGGTGAAAAGCAATTTCAGGGCTGTTCTTGATTGAAGGTGTAGCAGACCTTCTCGCAATATGAGTGATGGTTGGGAATGGAAATGATGCATCAGATACAAACCCTGCAGATGGAGATGATGGCCTCCCTCCTTCGGTTTGGACTGGCGGGCCGTATTACATTCGATGCCTGGGTTGGTTGGTACGGATACCGGACACTTTATCAAACAGCCCGCACGGCCCGTGGTACCGTACTGCAACAGACAGTAATCCATTCCGCAGATTTACCTACCTACTCAGAATCTCAGGTTGACGGTTTAAGTTGCCGTGGCCGTTTGAACGAGTTGCAGCGGTCGACTTGCACAGCGCAAGCTTTGTGTGCCTGTGCCTTGTGCCTGTGCGTTGCGCTGCAGCAGGTCCAGCGGCGCGGCGCTCGTGCGTGCAGTGATGGAGTGGTGGAGTGCAGCGCAGTTGGGTGCAGGGCCCCAGGGGGACGGTAGCCTCTAAACCCAAGACGCCGTAGTCAACTTGTCGATCCACGCCCATGCCATCCCACGTACCGCGCGGTGGGTGGTATCGGATTGGGCCAGTGAAGCCCAAACCCGGGGCCAGGAAAGCTAAAAAGCAATTATTCTGTATTAGAAGATGGAGCATTCCCTCTGGTCCCCTTCAGGCTCCCCTCAGACTTGTATGGAAACCTTGTGGATGGGAGATTGTAGACTTCAAACCCTGGCCTGGCGAGCAAGAAATCTCTTCATTATCCAATCCCATTTCCGAGGTGCCAATATCCTCCCTCCCCACGGATACCTATCTGGGTAACCTACCTAGGTATTCATCATCTGTCTCTCGCTCGCTTGCTCGCTCCCGTCTGGTCCATCTTTCATCAGGCTTGCTCGCCGCGTCCAGCCACCCCGAACCGGAGTCAACCCCCCTCCCTCTCTGAGAAAAAGGCTGAGGCCACCCCTCGATCTAGAACCCTTGTCAACTGGAACCAGCCAGCCCGCAGCTATTTCGCGTTTGTACCTACTCAGGGGGTTGAATTTGAGCCGGTTGCCAGCTGCAGCCAAACAGCGCCTTTTGGATTTCTGGCAACAACGTCTGTCTGGAATCAAACGACATCCTTCTGCGCAGTGCAGTCCCGAATTCAAGTTCGAGCCGATATCCACATCCACCTTCGTGCACCCTCACCCACAATCCTGTGCTGGCGCTGCGGGAATCAACCATCCATGAGCCCGCAATTGGTTGACGGGGCCCCTCTCCACCAGCTCCCATCGCTACGCCGAGAGCCTTGAGATGATCTCTTGATGCATCCTGCGAATCTACAAACACCACAGTCTCGCACCACCCGCCCGCCTCCTCCCTCCCGACCCGTCCAGACTTCCTCGTACTTCTCGCCGTTGCCGACCCCCAGCTGCGACCCTCGGCCACGCCCAGCTGCGGCGGCCCGCCAACCCTTCACCATCTCCAGAAATATCCTCCTCGACCTGGACCGACCTCGTGTGATCTTCAATGCCCTGGCAGCCTCTCCCCCGCATCGCGTTCGCCGTTGCGACCTACCCGTTCCCGGCTTCCAGCCCGGCCGACCTCCCCCTCGAGATTGGCGATGAGCTCTACATCATCGAAGAGACCCCGGACGGCAACTGGCTGCGTGGCTACCTTGTAGCTCCTCCCAGTCTGTTGGCCGGCCTGACCTCAGTCAAGGGCCAGACCCTCGAGGCGCGCGTCTTCAGTGGCATCTTCCCCCGGAGTTGCGTCGAGGTTCGTGAGATGCTTGGCGAGTCAGAGGATGGCGACGAAATCGACGACCTAGCAAGCGATGGCGCCCCCGGCGATGGAGATGTGCCACGCGCCAGCGACTCCGCCAAGAGCGGCGTGACTAGTGTAGCAGAGCGCAAGAGAAGAAAGGATGCAGACCGTTCGACCACCTCGAGCAGGGCGAGAACCCCCTTCAGGGAGCTCCCCAACGGAACTCTGGGAAACCTATCTGTGCCTATCAGGAGAGACCCTGACGCGCCGCGACCTGCTGCACCCGTCCCGATGCTTAAGATTGGAGACGAGACGCCGACTTCGCTATCCGAGCCCTTGATCGACGAGATTGCCTCATGTTTAAGGGAATGGCATTCCACAAACTTGCACGAGCTTCTTCTATCCAGGCAGTATGGGCGATTAGATCAGCTCTCCCAGCTCATCACGACGCTCAATCTGCACCGCCAACAGTTCCTCTACAACGTCCTTACTTCACACGAATACGATCGCCTACGCGAAAAGACTGTCTGGGATCTTGTGAGGGTGAATAAACTATGTGGAGGAGAGGTCATTGTACGCGATCCAGAAGCTCGTGGCAGGGTCTTGACAGCCGACGACTGCATTGTCAAGGTGACCAAGCTACAGTCCGTCATGAGCCTTTTGGACGAGCCTCCACAATCGACAGTCGAATTGTCTGCTCTTCACCATCTCTTGGTAGATATCAAGGGCTTCGCGGGAGCTTCGACCGAAGAGACGTCTCTTGTTTTCTACCTCGTCAGCAAACCTCAATATGGCGAACCCTTTAGTCTCTCTGAAGGCTTCTGTGTTACGATTCCTTCAGGTGGCACCATCGGCAACTTGGCCAAGAACGCCCAAACCAAGACCCTATTCACCGATCTCTCCTCTCAGGACGTTGGCGATTTACCCTCCGCAGAATCAGAGCTGTTCCTCGTCGTCAAGGTATTAGCCTCGCAGCAGATCCTACCGGTCAAGCCACCCTCTCGATCGGGAACTGCCCCTTCAGCCTCCTACTCCAGGGATCCGACGAAGCCAAATTCTTCGAGCGGGATGAAGTCTTCTAGGAGAAGTCTCATGTGGGGTGGCAAGACCTCAAGATCTGGCTTCTCAAGGGGCTCCCCTGCGACGCGCATGGACTCGGTCGCTGAGCAGGAGGGACGGCCTTCAACAAACGGCGATAGTCGGGATGGTCCCCCAAGCACTTCTGGTTCCAAGACTGGCGCTTTACCAGAAGGTGCACAAATGGCGGATCGTGCCATTGGCGTGGGTGTCCTACGGCTCAATGCGATCATGAAGCAGGATGAAGAGGTTGAACATTTGGTGAATATCTGGTCAGCATCAGCCAGGCATGCAGGCGAAAAGGACGCCGATGACTGGGAGCCACTGGTTAAGGAGCTGTTGGATAGCTCATCGGGACACTACGAAAAGTCACGAAGGGGAGAGCGATTACAGCTTCAACTAAAGAGCTTCAACCATCCCGACGCAGATATTCTCATCAAGGCGACACCGACCATGCTCGCAGGCGTGGTTAAGACGAGCAAGATGGGCTTCTCCGGCGCCCCCACGAGGCCACGTTCGGATATCTACTTGACGTTGGACGATGCCGCCTTGGGGAAGCAGAACCTATTATCGCGTTATGGTGGCAGCGCGACAACTATGCCTAGTAGTCTTCACGCAAGCAACCTGCAGATAACCCTTGAAGTCAGGAAACCTTCAGGCGAACGGATCGAAAACTGCATCTTTGCTTCCTCCAACACAGATGGCTTGAGCACCTTCAAGTCAATAGCAACAGAACGAGGAGAGCCCTGGAAGCAGACACTTCGACTTTCTCTGCTACCGAATGATGTCTCGCAGGCCCACGTCGTCGTGTACATATCCGATATGCCCAACCCGCCATTTGCCGTTGCTCACATACCACTATGGGACCAAGGTGCATTCATCCGGGACGGTCTGCATGGTCTTTTGCTCTATAAGATAGACGAGTACATTTCAACTGCAGTTCCTGGGCCCAGCGGAAAGGGCGGCTACCTCTCACTTCAATGGAGCCCCCAGGGCAAGGATGAGCGTTCGACCGACCTCGGTGGACCTCTTGCTGTCCTCCGCGTAAACACATACCTTTGCAGCACGCGCTTTTCACAGGATAGAGTGATATTAGGCCTCTTGAAGTGGAGAGATCTACCTAGAGAAGAGGTTCCAGGAGTGCTTAGACAACTAATCTTTGTACCAGAGATCGAAGTGGTGAAACTACTAAACGATGTGTTGGATGGGTTGTTTGGGATTCTGGTCGAGTATTCTGGTAGCCACGAGTTCGAGGATCTCGTCTTCACCGCGTTGGTCAGGGTGCTGGGCATCGTCCACGATCGAAGATTCAACCTGGGTCCGTTGGTTGATCACTACGCCGAGAATCAGTTCAACTACCCCTTCGCGACCCCGTGTCTGATGCGATCCTTCACCCGGCTCCTTCAGAACCCAACCGAACCCGAGACGGCACGGAAGCTGCGGGCTACCTTCAAAGTTGTTAGGCACATCCTCAAGTTCATCACGCAGGCGAGAGGTCAACAGAAGATGAAGGAAGCTGGGGTAGGCATCACATCGACCACAACCGGATTTACTCGTGACCTTCGGGCCATCTTCAAGGCCCTCGATGCCATGATGCGCAACTCTGCGCCCGCCCTCGTTGGTAGCCAGACTCTGGCCGTGCAGCACTTCCATACATGGCTGCCCGAACTCGCCGGCCTGCTGACGACGGAGGAGACTCTCCACATTGCCATTGACTTTATGGACTCTTGTACTGATGTCAAGGGCAAGCTCATCCTGTATAAGCTTGTGCTCATCATCAACTACGCCAAACTGGACTTGTTCGCTCATCCTGAGCAGAAATCGGCCCTGAGCACCAATACGGTGCGATGGATCACTCCTCACTGGGGCCACACCGGGCAAGTCACGGATCAATGGAGAGACCAGATTCGCCTTTGCTGCTCAGTATTGGCAAGCCAGATCGATTATCTCGGATCTGAGATCCCTGATCATATTTCCAAAATTATTGACTCCTATCTGGCGATCTTGGCTTCCCCTCACAAGCCGAGTGATCGCCTCTCCCTCCTATTCCCCTCCTCATACCCCTTCCCCACCAAGCCTGTCGCCGATGATCTCCAGTTTGACGAAGCTCTGGTTGAGCTCTCTGCAGTTCTATCTGCCGTGTCAAACTCGCCCTCGGGAATGCAACTCGAGCTTGCCGAGGATGACCTGACTACTATTCTAGAGAACCTCCTCCGGGTGCACATGAGCATCCTGAAGGGAGAGGCTTACCCTTCAGAATGGCTGAGTGTGCATATCCACCATCACAAGTCAACCATGCGAACTCTTCAATATCTCGCCAGCACCATGCTGGACTCCTTCCTCCCCGACCCCGACGACGCCGAGAGCTTCAACACCGAGTTGTGGAAGCTCTTCTTCACGACACTCCTCAAGCTGGTGGGCAGCACATCTCTTGCCCTGGAGACGTTCCCCGAGCAGAAGCGCAGAGCAGTATGGAAGATTGCGGGCGATGTTCGAGAACACGGCGCTGAGCTTCTGCGGCGAACTTGGGAGGCGATTGGATGGGAGACGAGTCCTGACGAGCGGAACCGATACAACTTGTCCAAGATGGGAGGATACCAGGTTCAATATGTCCCAACCCTTGTTGGTCCGATTGTTGAGCTCTGCCTTAGCGTTCACGAGGGTCTTAGACGGATGGCTGTCGAAGTTCTTCAGACCATGATCGTCAGCGAGTGGACCTTGAGCGAAGACCTATCAGTTATCCAGACCGAGACGATCGACCGGCTGGATCTCTTCTTCAAGGAGAAGCCACTGACCGAGAGCATCCTCCAGAAGCTGTTCATCGGGGAGCTTCTGAATCGATTTGACGCTCTTTCAGAAGTACCGGACGAGCCGTTGTACACTGCCCTACGCGAGTTTGTGGGAACTATCGACGAGTTCCTGGACCTCCTGGTTGCGGTCCACAGTAGTGACGACACCGGAGAAGCATCCCACCTCATCAACCGCCTGCGTCTTATGGAGTTCCTACGCGACATGCAGAAGGAAGAGATCTTTGTTCGCTACGTGCACCAACTTGCAGAGTTGCAGGCCGAGTCGAGGAACCACGCTGAGGCTGGCTTGGCTCTACGCCTCCACGCTGACCTGTACGAATGGGATCCGACAAGCCAAACTCCCGCCCTACCCGACCCAGAGTTCCCTGCACAGACACAGTTTGAACGCAAGGAGAGGATCTACTTTGACATGATCAAGCACTTTGAGGAAGGCGAGTCGTGGAGCCACGCCCTGGCAGCGTACAAGGAGCTGCAGGCACAGTACGAGACCAACATCTTTGACTTTGCCAAGCTTGCTAGGACCGAGCGGGCGATCGCAACGATATACGAGACCATCTCCAAGAGCGACAAGCTTATCCCCAAGTACTTCAAGGTTGTCTACAAGGGTCTCGGATTCGCGGCCAACCTGCGTGATAAGGAGTACATCTACGAGGGCTCGCCTAGTGAGCGTGCCTCGGCATTTACGGATCGCATGCAGGAGCAGTATCCCGCGGCTCAGATCGTCACTGGAGGTGACGTGGACGATGTTGAGGGACAGTTCTTGGTCATATCGGCTGTGACGCCTCATCGCGACCTAACCCATCAAGTCTTCCAGCGGGCTCGAGTGCCTCAGGTTATTAGAGACTTCCTCATCTCGTCGCACCCTCAGACCTTTTCCATCTCAACACGACGCAGCACAACTGGCCCCGTCAAGGAGCATTTCGCCGAGAAGCTGGTGTACACGACAGCCGATGCCTTCCCTACCATCCTCCGACGCAGTGAGGTTGTTGATGTTCAAGAGATCACACTTGATGCGCATGACACAGGCCTGGAACGCATTGTTCGCAAGACACAGGAGATGACAGCTCTTGAGCGTCGGGTTGCCGATGGTGACAACGAACACGCACAGCTTCTTCTGGACGCTGTTAGCATCTCGGTGAACCCCAACTCTGAAAACAGCGTCGCCTGCTACCGTCAACTACTCCCACAACCAAAGGAAGTGGATGAAGACGCGGAGGACGATGATGATGAGGAAGAAGAGGAAGAGGTCGAGGTGGAATTGTCTCCCCAGGACAGTGCAATCAAGATGGCACTTGTTGATCATGCCATCATGATCAAGAGGTGTCTGGCAATGTTCTCTCGAAGTTCCAATGAGCTCCTCACCCGACGGCATGATGAGCTACAGATGTGTATGTTGAACCTTGAGCGAGAAGTCTTTAAATGACTGACACCCTTCCTAGACTTTGAGAGCACCTTTGCACCGGAAATCGCGCACTTCACGCCTCCTCAGCCGCAACGCGAGCAAGTTACGACTCCCTCCCCGACCTGGAGACGATCGTCACCATCTTCGGAGGGAAGCCCTAGGAATATGAACATTGCCGCTGTCGCGACGGAAGAAGCATCGGTGATCCGGCCGGTCTCGAAGCGTGGAACGCGTCTGAGCTTCTTGGGTGGTAAGAAGAAGGAGCCGGAACTACCAGCTGAACCCGAGGAGACGGCCGGAGACATTGAGACGGCTAGCACCCACAGCCGATCTCTGAGCCATACCCAGAGCAGAGACCACCGACACAGCTTCTTCCGGACGCAGTCCCGGGAGGACAAGCAGCACCCCATGTCACCAGGCGGCTTCAGCAGCCGGGGAAGTTTTGAGCAGATCGGGTTCGGCGACGACAAAGCCGTCGAGACCAAGATTGGCAGCAGCGGCGGCGGCGGAGGCGGCGGCAGCCTCGGCAAGAAGAACAGCGTCCGCAAGAGGTTCAGCATGCTCAAGATCGGACGAAAGAGCAGCAAGGGCAATGGCATGATGGGAAGCCTGGACGAGGAGTAGGACTACTTCCGGGCGTATTTTGGCCGGTACAACGTGGGCTTTGACGAAAAGGGAGGCCCGGCCTCAGAGGGGCAGCTGTCCCATCGATGATTTTTTTTTTTGCAAATGGTCAGGGGGTGGTGTGGTTTTCTTCTTTGTTTTTCTGTTTCTGCAAATTCTTTCTATACAGAACATTGGCTTCTATACCAATGATTAGAGGCGGGCAAGGCACTTTTCTTTTTCTTCATTTTTTTCTTATTAAGAAGAGGTATAACTGAGGAATAGGGAAAGGAAGGGGAGATGTACTATGACCAAACTAGAGAAAAAGGTTGGATCACCTTGATTGAAAGCGGGAAAAAAAGGGAGATTTGAGATGTTTGTTGTTGTTGTTGATACCTTCACTGGCCCCCCCTTTTTTTTCCCTTCAGGGCCCTTTTTACTGTTTCTTCTTCTTCTTCTTTCGCCCTTGTCTTCTTTGTTACCATCCCTTTGTCATTATTCTGTCCCTTTGTGGACCTTTTCTTCTTCATTCTTCTTTTCTTCTTCTTTTTTTCTTTACTTTTTTTTAACCATGTAAGCTTGGTGTTCTGGATACCTATGATATTGTAAATGCGTACTTTTAGCCCTAGGAGGCAAAATGTCTTCTCATATCAGACTTGTACAATTGATGTCGATGGCCTTTTGAGCCTTCGAGACTGGACAACTATAACATGATGCTTGACTCTGTGAATGTCTGTTGCGGAAAATGCTAACCCTATTAGATACGAAGCCTCAGTACCCAGACTTGAGATGGCAAGCTAGCTACCGCTTGAGCACTGCTTCACACGAGACGCATGAGTATCACGTACTGAGGAACTTCCCTTCGCCGAGGCATAAAATATCAGGTGAGGTTTGGTGCACTTTAGCTTGTATATCTAGTCTCTCCACACCGAGATAAATGTCAACCTGATCACAGGCTAACCAGGGACTATTAAAAACAACAACATGTGGTATCGTACCATTCCGTTCCATTGGCGACTAAATGTCAAAAACAAGTCAAAGCCACCTCACTAGCTGCCAAACTATCTTGCCGGTTCTGGTTTCCTCAACTAGCCAGCCCTTTTAACTCCAGAGAATAGCAAATCCTCAACGCCGGGTCATATCTGGTTCGTAACCTTAGACGTACTCGCAAGTCACTGTGTGGTATCGTTGGTCTATCAAGTCAGTCAGTGGATATACCAGAATCTTGTTGCCTATTAGCTTACTGTTGTAGAGAAGAGTGTAGGTGGTCGATGCCGAGAGGTAGACAGCCTCGATCTTGCAGCTCAGTTCGTAGTACCACTGGCCGTCCGAGCCCTGACGGCGCGCCAGCAGATTCTCCGGGATGTGGCTAACGTCTGCCTCAACATGTGAAAGAACCTTGACGTTCTCATCACGAGAAACGGGGGCGTCTCGAAGTGTCTGATCATTGTAGATGGTCATCTTGATCTTCCGGATGCGGCCTTGGCTGACGAGGCCCGTCCAGACGAACGCAGTATAATAAGGCTCATTTTCCGACACTTGATCGCCCTGAAAGCTTGTTAGATAAATCATATCCTCTCGAGCACCAAGAAATCCAATCTTACTCTGTTGATGAACCACTCCATTGCGTGAACCTTGAAGCAACCATCCAGACCGCACCACTGCTTCTTGGACTTGAGATGACCATGAAGCTTCTCATCGTATCGAGCCCGCCATTCGGTACCGTAGTGCTTTCGGGCCTTGCGATTCTTCACCTTGACCACTGCGAGCTCTGGAACAGCATTGGCGAGTCCCTTGAGCACAGCACCCTGAACAATGGCCTGCCAGGCATTGGGGGGCTGCATAATCTGAATTTCTTTGTCGACGGCGTTTCGAAGTCGTTCTTTGAGGTAGCTGGAGGCTCCAAAACCACCAACCAGGAGAATGGCGCGGATAGGCACGTTACTAGCCGTGATCTGGTCCTTGACAAGCCTGATTACCTCGAGCACCACGGGCTCGAAGATGGTTTGGAGTTCCGAGGCCTTGAGGGCGAAGCGGCCGCGGCTGATACCAAGTGTTTTATTGTTGGCCAGACCTGCGACGGGGATGTTGTAGGTCTCGTCTGGGCTAACATTCAGGGTGAACTGACGCTTGACCTACGGAGTGTCAGTCTGGGGTATGATTGAGAGTAACAGGGTCACTGACCTTCTTTTCGAACACTTCCATGGCCTCAGCCATCACTTCCTCGTCGAATCCATCTTCCTTGCCCAATTTTCCACGAAGGAACTTTGCAAAACGCATATTGAGGAAGGTCGAGCCGCAAAGAGCACCGGAACCGGGAGCAGCTTCCTGGACCTCGAGGATAGGCTTGAGACCAGTGATTGTGTACGAGATGAGATCGACAGTACCACCACCGGCATCAACGACAACAATGGTGTCTCCAACCTTGAGGCCGTGGGGGTCCAGGCCATGGAGGGCATAGATGGCAGCGGCCTCGGGCTCAGAGATAAGATGGACAGGCTGCTTGGAGGCTGAAATGCCCGAGGCTTGCTCGCATGCCCTCTTGGTCTTGTCCTTGGCCAGATCACTCCAGATAGCGGGGACAGTGACGACAAACTCGAGAGGGGTGCTATTGACGATGGTGTCACCGAGCTTTTCACGAAGGGTATACAGAAGGTGGTCGCTAAGCTGGGAGATGTAGTCGGCGACAAGGGTATCGACATTTCGACCACCTCGTGCGCCATCGGCCCTGACTGCTTGGCTCATGGACTCAAGCGAAGGGTCAAGGTCGCTTGAAAAATGTTAGTTGAATCGAATTGGAAGTCATTGGTACTGATTGCTAGAACGTACAGCTTGAACCACTCAATCACCTCCTCCTGAGGCGCCGTGATGGGGATGGAAAAGCCCCATTCAATCTTGTCGCCATTGTATCGGAGCTTGGAGGGAACCTTGTCACTCGATTCTCCCTCCCTGTTGGTGCTGGAGACAGGCCACTGGGTGATGGCAGTGCGCCTCGAAGGGTTTCGGCTTTCGGCCCAGGCGACTCCAGAGTAGGTGGTGCCAAAGTCGATACCGACAATGATTTTGCGGTCGTGAATCTTGAGCTTGTCGAAATCCATGGTGAAATACCTAAGACCTGCACAGAGTGTTGAGAAGATGAAGTTTCGAGAACAAAGCTCGGTAGGGCTGCGGCGGGGTATAGCTTCAGCTCAGCCCAGCTCCCGGCAGCTCACGGTGGTGTCTGTCTCACAAGCTCAACAGCTCCTGGTCCCATAAACAACAGGGGTAGAGCCACGAGCGTGACACAGATGGTGTGGGATGGGATACGAGATAGAGATGGTGTCTCAAATTGAGGAAGAAGGGAGAAAAGAGAGGAGGGGAGAAGAAGAGCACAAATGATGAGGTGGTAGATAGGCAGGCAGACAGACAGAAGGAGGAGGTGGTGGTAGGTGCAGGTGACTGACACCTCGAAAAGAAACCTTAGGTAGGCTTATGTACGAGGATGCATAAGGCGTGGACGAGTGAATGAATACCTCATCAGACATCCATCCATCCAACTTACCTACCTAGGACTTATTGTAGTGGACATCTGCCTGCCCCAGGCGATTGGAAGCCTATTTCAGCGTGGAACAGTTCAGGCAAGGCAGCCCGCTTCGGAGCGTCAGGACTACCTAGGTCGATGTGGTCTGCTAAATGGCCCAGGTATTTCGACTTTCATTGTAGAGGTACCTCGGCCCAAACAGCAATCCGTCAGTCCAATTCTGCCTTGGAGCTTGGCTCAGGTCGCCCACTAATAAAGACCCCTACAGCCGTCGTCGATAGGCGGCTAGGGCCAGCGGCTGCGGCTGCGGCGAAGCATCCATCGGCCCACCAGGCCTCCATCGCATCGCATCTGCGGAATGGATATGGATCCATAATCCATGTTCTGACGGAAGTGTGGGGTTGAGTTGAGAGCCTACCTTACCTTGTTACCTTGGCATAACCATCACCGGAGACCTGAAGAAATGGGTACCAAGAGATGAGCCAAACGCCCGATAACAACTGAGCATGACGTTTTTTGAAAACTGAGAACCGTTTGAGAATCATCTCTGCGTCTGGCACAAGACCAACCTGAAACGACGGCTCCATGCCAGAGGTTAACTTACGCAGCCCTCTCCAGTGGAAGTAAGACTGGGCTGCTGTCTGGGATGGAAATCTGACTACTATCAGCAACCAATCCCCATCATGTCTAGTCTAGCACGTCTTTGGTGTGTCAATTCGGCGAATGGCATATGCGTCTGATGAATCAGTGGTGGCTGCAATGTTGAAACAATTTATCAATCGGGAGAGCATCGCAGCGGTAACTTGTGGAAGTCATGATCTGTTTTCAGTTTGCTTTCGGGGATATTACATTCAAGCCATGTCTTGTGCCCAACGCATTGCAGGAAGGAGACAGCATTTTTGGCACGTTGTATGCTGCGTGTAATAGGCTGAAGGCTTGTGCGATCCCATTCGCCCCTTTGTGGTGTTTTGGTTTGAAACTTGCGGCCAGCAGCAGGCAGCCATTCCAATGGATCAGAGACTCTTCATCCGTACCTATACATTGACAGGGGGAGTCGTGAGCTGGCCCACCGGTGCGGCCATCCCCCGGGCTGTCAGCTTGACCCAAGGCTTTCTGCATCCCCATTTTGCTTGTGTTTGGGGTGACTCGAATTGCCAGCATTGAACAAAGATTTGTTCTATTTGCAGAGGGAATACAATTGTGCTTCGCCTCAACATAGCCTGCCTACCTACTCCAGAGTTAACTACGGATACCTGCCTCTGGGCATGCATGCACGCGGTCACCCGCCTCAGCAATGGGCTGGAAACTGTTGCTATTCACACCCCTCTAGGTAACACGGAAGAGGGGTAGCTGAGCTCTATAGATTCCTTTCCTGGGGTGCCTTGCCTGGCATTTTTTATCTTGTCAACCGTGGATTCTCTCTCTTGATGCGCATCGTCTGACCATTGCATCCATCCATTCCTAGAGAGCCAATCCTTCAGAGTGTCTTCAGCCATCTACAGTGCCTGTCCGCTGGAACTGGTCCTCTCATCGCATCGCACCTGCCACCCCGCATCCATGGTCATGAGCTGGACGGAGTAATCCCCCTCTAATCTACCTACCTTATCCGCCACCCACCAACCGCAGTCGACTTCTTCACTTCTTCCCAATGGCCGACTCGAAGAATCCCGAGTCTCCTCCTTCCCCGCCTCCAAAAGAGCCCCTCCAGCCAGAGAAGCCCGAGGTCGTTGTGGAAGCAGGTGACGAATCAAAGACCAAACCAGAACCCTCATTCACATCTACAGACAGTGACATGTCTCCAAAAGGCGACCACGCGAGGGGCGAAAAGAGCAAGGCTCGTGGTGAAGGAGCTCGGTCTTATAGTGCCGTTGTCTCTGGGGAGTCGGACCAGAAGGAGAACCAGAACTCATCCAAATCCAAGGACAAGGTTGATGTGCCCATCAAAATGGACATGGACATCAAGGGTGACCATGCCGACCCAGATGCCATGGAGTTGGATGGTTCTAAGACGACGATGGAGAACTGGGACGATGCCCCTGCCTACCAGGTGCCTCCAGCTGCCAGAACAACAGGCCTGCCACCGATGGCCGAGGAATTCGAAACACCAGACGAATTTTCCGGATTTGACAGCTCCAGCTTTTCTCGTCGTAAGGAAGACACCAAAACACAAGAGGAGATTGCTCGTCTGCGCCGTCACGTCAACGATCTTCACCGAAAGATGAGCAACCTCACCACCGACAAGCAGATCGCTGAGGAAAAGGCTGAGCGCTTGGCTGATAGGGTCAATTCCCTGAAGCAGAGAATGAGCTCCAACATGACCGAGGTGGAGCGTAGTAGTGAGACGTTGGCTGCCAAGGTGGAAGAGCTCACGGACGAAAACAACCTCTTGAGGGAGCAGCTCAATGATGCGCAGTCGCATATCTTTAGCCTTCAGCCCTACCGCAAGGACTTGACGCCAGAGGAGGTCGGGCAGGTACGAATATTGACTTCTATCGCCGTTAACACTTGTTGATATCTGGCTCTAGGATTACGAAACCCTTGTTGAGCAAGTCCAAGACTGGGTTCAGAAGTTCATGGACCCTTGGCTGGAGGATCATAAGGAAGGTGTCGACACCTTAATGTCCCAGTCCAGAAAGCGAACCCCGGAAGCCAACAAGTTCAAGAGGGTTTTGCACCAATACCCCGATCTTGTCCACGCTTCTTTATTCCCTGAGACGGACGAGGATATTCTCGCATCCATGATCCTGCGATATCTTCACGACAACATCTTCCAGACAGTCTTGTATGGCGCCATCCACAACTATGTCGAAGTGGTGAGCTTTATCGAGAACAGCATGCAGATGTCGGTTGAGCCCAAGCGAGGTATGCAATCTCCATGAAGTTGATTCTATTATTAAGAGCTGGACTAATATAACACCCTTAGACCTCTTCTCAGTGCGATCATGGACAGCTGAGGCTTACAATGCTCTCCTCAGCGCGCCTCAGTTCAGATCGGTCCGTGAGAAGAGACGCAAAGAGATGACGATGGAACTAGCAGACATATTCAGGATTTTCATTAAGAAGGATAAGTGGCAGTGGTTCTGCGAGAACTTGAGCGATCGTTGCGTGGGCCCAGCAATGAAGCTCTACGAGAAGATGCAGGTTTCGACTCACCACTTCTATCTTGATATTAACCCATATATCGTTTGGGCTGGAGGAGAGCTCAGCGCCTCGCCCGAGTTTATCGACTCTGTCCCGAAGCTCGATTGCCAGAATATCCTCAAGAACCGGAAGGCATTTAGTCTGGACAAGCTGGACACGCCACCATCCAAGAAGGAGTTATACCACCGACTCCTCAATGTCTGTACCATTGCACCAGCGCTCTACATGCGTCAAATTGGACAGAGAGATGCTATTAAGGAGCCGATAGTTGTGCAGAAGCAGCAGATGCTTGTGGCTTGGGGACCAGAGGAGAAGCGACGGGCCTATCGGGAGAATGGCGAGCAGACTCTGGTGTCGCATCTCTATTCTTCCAAGAGCCTGGGAGAAGGATGGGCACCGTTTTGGAAGTAATGGTTTTGACAGGCTTTGAGTGATTGTTACTATGAGACGAGATGTGGAATCCTGCAAGCCTGTCTGAGAGATGATTGTAGAGATTTTGAGAGTCTAGATGACCGAGAAACGTGGTCACGATTTGTTTTATGAGAACTGGAGAATACCAGCATGGAGGTTAGGTAGTGTAAACAGCAGAATTGATGCTATTGCCATTGATCTATCTCAACATTGGTGCCTCAGTTGCGGCTAGTGGATGCCAATGGCTAAACTCCCTTGTTGAACCACATGTCTGTCTGCCTCTATCTGGACTATCTGTGGATTCCCTATTAATAGTGTCTTTGATTTGCAACCAAAACGGCTTTGAAGGCGGAATCTATCGTTTCAGGTCGAGTCTCCATGTTTGGCCGCCGCCGTGGTTCAGAGGGATGATTCCGCATGTACCAGTACTTTGAATTGGGGGTGTGGATGTAAGCCCCTAGGCGCAGCAAAGCTGAACAAGACTCCTCCCCCTCTCAAGGCGGGCGGATGGTTTGGCCAGGGAGCCAACGCAAACTCTTGGAGAGCGCCGCGGAATCAGCCCAGCGGGCAGGCGGGGTAAGGCATCTCGTTTTTGCCAAGTTGAGCGACGGGCAGGGGGTGCATTGAGCTTGGAGGTTTTCTGTCCTTGAAGCTCCAGAGGCTGATCGTGCCTTGAGACACACGCGAGCTAAACCAAAGTCCTATCATCACCTGGTAAGAAAGCTCAAGGGCCACCTCAGGCAGCTACCGACCTTCTACCAACCCTCTCTCACGAGATCTTGAACCGAATTATTCAATTCATCAACTTTCACCTGCATCAATGGTTACGGCTGCCGCCATGCTACTCAATCGTGACGTTTATGGATCGTACTGATTGATTGACATTGATCTCACATTGTACCCTATCATTGCTGCATATGTCCCAGCATTCATCGCCCCTCACTCCATCTGCACTCACCCGTTCATCCTTCTTTTCACCCATTCATCCCTCGGAGTCATCGTCAAACAGCAGAGGTTAGGCGCCTATTTTGAAACGGTACCTGGCTCAACCAAGAAAGACATGCTGCGCTCTTTCAAAAACAGGGCATCTGGGGTTTTCCGCAAGAAGAAGGCGGCAAGCGACATAGAGCCGCCGCCTGTACCGGACCTGCCTCTGCCTGTACCGGACCTGCCTCTGCCTGTTCCACCTTCACCTGCCGACACTTCAGCTCCTGGTCCAGCTCGCTATATCCCACCTCCACCTCCACCACCTCCATACTCATTACCATCAACTTCGCTCTATACTCCTTCTACTGTTTCGACGCGACCTGAACAAAATCAGCAGGAGCAAGAGCGAGAACAAGAACAAGAACAGGAACAGGAACAGCAACTCCAAGACGACCACCAGCAAGACCAGCTATTGGATCAAACTCCGGCACCTCAACCATCCGCACCAGATCCATTCGCGCCTAAATACGTCCCTTATATGGAGGCCACCCCCCTCAAGAACAACATGTTCGCTGGAAACGCAGGCAGATATGGACGGGTGAACCCTGATATCATGGGTGGCTTTGGTGATGACGATGACTCCATTTGGCTTGTGGATGATGAGGAGTCGGATGGGGAGCAGCGCCGAGAGCAGCGCAACAGTCAAGCCCGCTCTTCTAATTCTCTACGCACCCCTTCAAGGCCAGTCTCAACACATTCTGCCGCTTCTTCTTCTTCTTCGCGCACACCAGCAATGACACAAACCCTGGGCGCGGGTCCTGCCCCTCCGAGTTCTTCTCTTAGAGTGGCTTTCCAATATCATGTGCCCTCTCTTCTCGACGATGATGAGTTTACCTCGGGTACTCTTTCAAGTACTGTCGCAACAACACCGGAAACACCACCCACCCAAGAAACATCTCCTGCTCCAAGACGAGGCTACGGTCCCGTGGCAGCATCAATTCTCAACCTCACCGATCTCGGTGTCGATGCCAACGACATTGACGAGCCACCATCAAAGAGACGAAACATCACCCCCCTCCCCACTCGTCCTGCGGTTGCGTCTTCCTCTTCTTCTTCTTCTTCTTTAGTTAATCCGTATGTTGCCCGGTTTCAGCAGCCGGATGATGCCCAGACAACGGCATCCCTCCGCCAGCTGGATCAGTCTGCGGATGACGTCGCTGATGATTTCAGGTAGGTCTCGCCAAGATTCCCCTCTCCCTTCGATGCCGTCAATGCCAGGTGCCTTCTAGTTGATGGCATCTGAGCTGTTTTGTGCCATCCGTTGCGACATGAGTTTTGTTATGTATTATGCAGTATTCCCTGTCGTTATTCTATTCTGCTCTTGGTTGCTCTATATAACAAATTGTCTTGGAGTTTGCTAAGAAAGTATGCTATTTACAGCTTTGGCCAGCGATATCAGAGAGCCCCCGACTCATCTGATGTGATCGTCACCCACCAGCGGATACCAGCAAGCGTGAGCACCAGTGAAGTAGAGTGCTTGGTGTGTGCAGAGACCAAGGTAGCTAATGCCTTCCCTCGTTTCTCGATAACATCGTCATGCACCCACCCTCCGGGCACATGCCTTGATTGTATCCAGCTATCCATTGAATCGGACTTGAGTAGCAAGCTCTGGACCGAGATCAGGTGTCCTGAATGCCGTGAACTACTAGAATATGCCGACATACAGAGATATGCCAATAACCAGACGTTTACGAGGTATATAAATGAACATCGATATAGCGCTAGGTAATGCTAACTCGAACTAGATATGAGACTCTGGCTCTTCGGGCTGCCATGTCAGAAGCTGAAAACTTTATATGGTGCACTTCTGGCTGTGGCTCTGGTCAGATCCACGACTCGGGCTCTGAGCAGCCGATTGTTACTTGTCTTCACTGTGGTCATCGCTCATGTTTCCATCACAATGTTGCGTGGCACCAGACTTTGAGTTGCGATGAATACGACCAGCTCCTCGCCGACCCCGAAAACTTTCGCTCTAACCTCGAGATTGAGAACGAGAAATGGTCGGAAGCCCAGCGAGCTCAGCTGGAGGCTGACAGAGCTATGGCACAGGGGCTACTGGCCGAGGACCAGGCCGAGCGGAGGCGCCAGGAAGAAAGAGAACGAAAGGAGAGGGAGCAAGCTCAAAAGGCAGCCAAGCTGGCAAGACAGATTGCCGCCAGAAGGAAGCGGGAGGAGGAACAGAGCCGGGCTACCGTGAACCAGACGACGAAGCCTTGTCCCGGGTGCGGGTGGGCTATCGAGAAGAACAAGGGTTGGTATGTACAACCATGTGTTAACCCCATGAACAAATATGCTAACCTAGTGACAGTTCGCATATGACTTGTAAGTTGATCCCAGTTGTCCTTGATTTCCTCCTCGTTGCCCTCCTGAGGCTCAACCCTGCCCTTGATGGTGCGTTGGCACGAGACTTGTCTCTCACTTCTACCCTTGGATGCTAAACAACCATGACAGGCATCAAGTGTCGTTTTGAATTCTGCTGGGCCTGCAACCAGACGTGGGACCGCAGACATAACAACTACTGCACTGGCTGATCTGACTTGATCTGAAACTTGGCGCACACATGACGACGGTTCAGTAACTGACCCTCACAGGCATCAAATGCAAACACGAGTTCTGCTTCGAATGCGGCGCGAACCACCGAGAGATCATGAAGAATGACAATAGCGTCCACAAGCGCACATGTCGCTACCATCCGGATAACCTTGAAGACTATGAAGGCACCGAATGAATGGGAAATAAAAGTGGAGGAAGACAGGATGTTGTATGATATTGGATCAAATTTGCCCCGAGATACCCTTCAGGCAGGATGGAGTTAGCGACATGATAATTTTACTAGCCCACCGTTGTTGTGGAAGCCAAGCACATCAAAATGATTGGGATTCTATGCGACATCAATGTGAGTGAGGCAGTAGAGGGGACTTGAACTTCAAGCATGACCCCTAAATCTTCCATTCGCCTCGGTAAAAGATAAGAGTGCAAGCAATAGAGTACATGTATCCCTACTAGAGATTTAATCAAACCCATGTCCATGCAGATAACAACTCCCAAATGAAAGGACTACTTCAAATACACCATAACCCCTGGGTATTCACAACCATGTTCGTTACATCACCTTTCACGCTAGCCTACACTTCTCAAGCAGCGGTCAACTCGGCAATCCGACGCTCCAGCTCGGGCACCTGCCGCAGCCGGACCTCGAGCTCCTCACGTTCATCTTCGAGCTTGAGGCGTCGCTCAGCGTCGAGTCGGGTGAAGATGTAGTTGCCCTGGCCGTCGAATTGAAGGATGTGCGAGTGGTACTTCCACAGGCTGCGTCGATGGCTCACCGTCATGAGGGTGACGCCGAGGGCCTTGGCCGTGTCGTACATGGCCTTTTCCGTCTCGAGGGTTACGCTGCTCGTGCACTCATCAAGGATAGCGTACTTGGGGCGATGGTAGAACAGACGTGCCATGGCCACGCGCTGCTGGAGACCACCCGAGAGCACGTCGCGCCACTCGGCCTCGGCATCCCAGCCCTCGTCGTACATCTCGGGGAGATGCTCGAGGCCGAGCGTCTTGAGGTAGCCGAGAAGATCTGCATCAGTGACACCGCGGGCGCGCATCTGGCGGAGAGAGTCGGGGTAGATGATCTGCTGGCGAAGGGAACCTCGGGAGAGGTAGGGTCGCTGGGGGATATAGAAGATGGCGTGGAACGGTGGCTTATACACTGTGCCCCCGTAGACAGGCCAGAGTCCGCCCAGGATGCGGAAGAGAGATGACTTGCCACAGCCGTTGGGGCCGACGACAAGGAGGTGGTCTCCATGCTTGAGGGTGAAGGACAATGCCTTGACCAGCACGTCGCCATTAGGAGAGATGATGGGTCTGTTAGGATGAGTCTGTCAGCGGGGTTTCAGCAGCACGCCAAGTTAGCTTCACTTACACATCAATAAATGTGATATCGTTGCTCTCGTGAACGGTTCCTCGTCCTTTGAGAACTGCCTCGTTATCCTCTGTGCCTGAGGATGACACTAGCTTCTTCTCGAAATGTCCGGACTGGACATCATCCATAACATCGAGCAGGGTCGCAACTCTTGATGTATATCCTGCCAACTCCATCACCTCCCTGTACGAGAACATTATGCGTCCAAAAGCGTCTGATGCAGACAATAGCATTCGTCTGTTGGTGACGAATGCCTCTGTTCGGTCACCCATGTTCATTGCGACATGGCCAGGCATCTTGATGAAGACGGGGACACTGCAGAGCAACAGACCGAGGGCGCCCCAGAAGTACTTGATGACAAAGTCCTCCATGAAACCATGATAGAACCGCCTCCGTAGAATGTAGTTGACGTGCTTGATGAGGGTGAAGTAACCCTTGTCCAAGGTATCCTTCTCGGCACTGTGGCCACCATACAAGGCGATTTCTTCGCTGTAATCAATCAGGCGAGAATGTTGGAAGCGGAACTCGCCCTCCAGCCTGGCTTCATCAGCGACATACTTGCCGAATGGTGGAGTGAGTGCTCTCATGACGTTAGCTGAGAGCTGAACGAGAAGTGACATGAACACAACGCCCTCTCCGCCGACGCTCTTGGAGAGAGAGTATGTATAGATAGTCTGAATTGGGTCAGCGAGACACAATAAGGATATATAAATTAAAGAAACTCACCATGTCAAGCATTGGCTTGGCAAGATTGCTGTACAGCTCAGCCAAGCTATTCGAGAACTTGGACACATCAACTGCAATCAACTGATCGGGGTTCTTTATTCGGTCGTCCAAGGCCGATATACCATAAAAGGTCAAGTTGGAGAGGTATTTATCGTGGATAAACTGTGTAAGCCGTGTTCGGTACTTGAGAGACAGCTCGGCTTGGTGATATGATAGCTGCGAAGGGGTTAACATATGGACCAGCTCTAAGTCGGGACCAACTCACCATGGAATTTGTAAAGGTAGCAGGTACAGCGATCAGCATCCACCATACTATGCGCTTCAAGAATTCCTTTCCGTTGCCCTTTACCAGGGCCTTGACGATAGCACCATCCATCTCGGCGACGCGCAAACTGATCAGTGTCCTCAGGACCAGGAAGAAGCTATGGCTCATCAACAGCCTCGCCTCTTTGCTGCGCCATCCGGGGACGACAATCTTCAGAAGCCGAAGTAGCGATCGGAAAAACTCGCGGTTTAGCTCGACCTTCTTTCGCGGTGTCTCTTCGCTGCCGCTCGACGTGGTACCGCGACGGGCTGCGCGCTGGGCGGCTTCACGCGCCGAGGCAGCCTTTTGCTCGGAAATGGCATTGCGGATACGGTTGGCGAGGGCGATGAAGAGGGTTATCCACACGGCGCGGGAGATGCGAGTGCGGTTAGAGACGTAGAGGCCAGTCAACCGGGAGATGAGGCCGCGGAGAGTGCGATCGCCCGGCAGCGCGAGCTTCGACTGGGACGCCATGATGGGCGCGTTGTAGAGTTAATACTCTACAGCCCGTAGGATTCAAGTGTCGCGCGCGTGTTGAAACTTCTGATAGACGGTTCAAGAAAAATCCAGACTTTGCGAGGTCGTCGAGGCTGTGGGGGGAGAGACAAGGCGAATCGACGTCACGTCACAAGCCTACCGAGGCCAAACGCGGCGCATTAGGAAATCGGATCCCGATTCGGCAATTCTGAGGATGAAGACGAAGACGTTGACACGACGGAAATCTACGACTCGATATTAAAAAGAAAAGAGACAAGTCAAAAGTTGAAGAAAGTTAAAGGGAAGAAAGAATAATACATGAACCGAAAATGGCCATGTGGTGGTAGGTAGTGTTCCATGCAGAAGCTCCCTCGGCCCCCCGATGATGAGTCTGGGGCAAGTGCAATGAACCCGTTCTCCCCACACTTTCCCATGCTGCGCTCGGCATGTGATTGCCATTAGAATTGGGGGGGAAACCCAGCCACAGAGCATGGGCACCCCGGAAAAAGCACCAGCCACATTTGACGGTCAAGCCACATTCCGCGGGGGGTACTAGGAAATGAATTTTTGGTCATCGTCGCAATCGCGGGGCAACTTTTTTGCTCTCATGACCAAACAACCCAGCCAACTTTTCCTCTGAATTTCCAACGAAACCGCCCAAAATGTCCGACGACGAGAATATTTCCATCTATGATGAGATCGAGATCGAGGATATGACCTTTGACGAGGCTCTCGGTGTCTACCACTATCCTTGCCCTTGCGGCGACAAGTTTCAGATCGCCCTCGACGACCTACTGGACGAGCAGGACATTGCTGTGTGTCCCAGCTGCAGCCTCATGATCCGTGTCATCTTTGACTTGGTATGTCGGACCGATCTCTCGAGCTGCATTTTCATGTCTGACCTCTTCTTTCTAGGATGACCTTCCAAAGCCTCCTACTTCGGGTCCCTCGGGCGGCCAGATCCCTATTGCCGCCTAAACTGTCCCAGCCATAATGACAAATACCAAGCGCCGAGCCCTTCTTCTTCTCCCCCGAGGTTTTCTATTTCGGTCCTCGCAAACATTCATGTCTGAGAACACAGTGGCACATAGCTGCAAGTGCGGCAGGGAATAAGCCTGCGCCCGCCGCTTATATGGACTGGACCACATCAACCCGGACCTCCCGCAGAGGCAATGCCGACAGACAGGATGGAGAGTCGCCAAGCACTCGCGTCACCCCCTGGGTTAATACATACACTGGATGGGGGGCCTCCGATCAAGGAGAGAAATAGTTGAGAGATCTGAAGGCTTCAGAGCATGTTCGGTTCAATATATCAACTCGATAGGACGACCAGAACCAATCATCTCGGACAAGTCAGAACAGAATGATTCCCGGTCACAGCAACGCCGGTCGAGATCAGACCTTTATAACAATTTTCAACCCTTACGCCATGGAGACAATCAGCCCAGCTCAGCAGCATTCAAATGGTTAATTGTATGCAATATACCACAAATAGGAGTCAGAAGAGAAGAACTGGACATGTCACATTCACATTCACAGGCCAAGTCACTGCCGAGATTGGTATTGACAATTAGTATTAAATATGTCGGAAGCGATCTCGCTTCATTGATCTATCTAGTCTAGCCCGGACGATCGTGTTCCCGGTCTAAATCCAATCGAAAGTTATGCGCGCACCAGCACGTCTAGGGACGGGAGAATCCAACCAATTGTCCCATATCCGTATCCAGATTCAGAAAAATTCCATATACATGCCAAAACCGAAGTTTCCAAGGTTTACAGGGCAAGGACGGCGGCGACGGCACCGACAACACCGGCGAGACCGGCCTGGGCACCGAAGGAGACGGCACCGTTGGGGCTGGGGACACCGTCGGTGCCAGTGGGCTCAGAGCCGGAGCCAGTGCCAGTAGGCTTGGTGCCGTTGGTGTGAGCTGTTGAGATTTGAGTGTTAGTTGTCGTGGTCTATTATATTCGTTGGTGTTCGGGGGAAAGGGTTGGACTAACGACCAGGAGTGGCAATGGGAGTGCCGACGGGAGTCTGAGCAGCAGCCGCAACAGCGACGAGAGCGAGGATAGGAGCGAAACGCATGTTGAAGGTTTGTTGTGTTGTTGTTATAAGAAAATTGGTTCGGTTTTTGGTCTTGCTCGGACTGGTTTTGTCGAAAACGAAAGACTCTGTTGGATAAAACGACTGTGGTTTCTTGTGGTTGCTTGTGGAATGAAGAGTTCGAGAGCTAGATGGGAGGAACTCTTGACTCCTATATACCTCGCAAGCACACAAGGATAAGTAATGATCGGGGCCTCTCTCTGGGTGTACTTTGCATGATACCAGCCCCAGGGGGCGGTTGCATCATCCCAACCCGCAAGCCACCCACAAAATTCAACCCTCTCCCGGGATTGCCCCAAGGGCCTCAAGATGGAAGTTGGACCGGTGGCCCAGCTCCACTGCCACTGTACAGTGTGCGTGTGTATGTAGTAGGTGAACGGAGTGTACAGTTGCGAGCCGTGCCAGCCGCGTCAAAATGCAATGGCCCAGCCATGGATGCCTCACATTAACCAACAGAAGAGCCGCCTTACACACACCCCAGCCTCGCGCCCTTGTCCGGCCGGTGCTGCAACCGCCGCATCAATGGCGTTGCTGTTGCTAGACCAACCGGAGGAAGGACTTATCAGCCGCCATGCAGGAGAAAAAAGGCTTTTTCTCACCGTATGTACTGCTGCACGCACAACAAACACATCAACAGCCTGCTTCTTCTGCCGCTGCAACTGTACATGTACCTGGCTGGCTGGGGGAGTAATTCCCGACCGGGCCAGAAACAAGGTTGAGCCGTGCGTGCCAGGCCAACTGCGTTGCGTCATGAGGGAGTCCACTTCTGGTCGACATGGCTTCGGAGTGTGGGTGGCAATGGCTATGGTTCACTCTAGTGGAGGCGGGATGCTTCCTTTGCTTGCGCAAGCTTTCCTGACTAAGAAAGACGGAGAGGGATAAGGGACCCCGAAGTTTCTAAACATGGAAATAAACACTGGGTCAATATGTTCCCTTTCTCACGCAAATAGCGGTTGCCAACTTTTTTTTTATTAAGCCATCCCTGAAAATCCCCTAATAACTTGCAGTTACATACACTGTGAAATCTAGGAACTAGGGTCCCGGGCTCTTTTCGCTTCGATCCATGTTCTGGCGTCAGGGCTATTGCAGATCCTCTGTTTTTTTCTTTCTCCTTCCATAATCTATGGTTCTGACGCGCAAGCCTAGGGACCCAGGGATTTCCTTTCCGCAACACGCTAAACAAAGATCGGCTTCCCAAACACGGAAACTTGTTAAAAAAGCCATGGACCAGCCACGGGGTGAACCTTGCAGCACGGGTGAAGGGGGCGTGGTACTTACACTCCTTCTTTGTTCTGTTCAAGATGGACGGTAAATGGGGGGTCGGGCCCACAACATGGGCCTTGAACTTGGTCGACATTGCGCGTAAAGGGGATCGGTTTTTTTTTTCTTGTTGTTTTATCTGAGGCAGTGGTTGGACGACCAAGGAAGGGAAGTGTGTTCTGTTTACCCACAGACCACAAAACACTCGCTGCCGGTAGTGAACGTTCCCCTCCCCCCCCCCTCTCCTGATGTGATGTGGACGTTGATATTGGTCGATATCGACATGATATGGATTCCTTCCCCGGGTCAACAGAGAAGTAGTAGTCAAAAAGTATTGGATGTGGGCATTCCATGTTACAGAACTGAGACGCCCCCTGATCAGAGCTTTTTCAACCTCCTTGATTTTTTACTTTTACTCTATACTGTATGTAAGGATACAGACAAATACTGTAGTTGAGAGAGAATATTATCCCTGATGTGATTTTGATTTGATTCATTCATGCACACGTAACCCTCATATTCAGCACATTACTTGCTCTCAACCTCCAACCAACCCCCATCTTCCACATCCCGAATATTTACAAGGGTTGCCCACATAACACGGGGTTTCCAGCAGCAATGGCACATGCACATGCACGCACATACGCACCGGACAACCGCCGCAAAAGGAGAAAGAGGGAAGGGGAAAAAAACAAGCCTTTCTCTAGCATGCCTGATCGGCACTCTTTTTTTTAGATCTTGATCCACTCACACGTAACCCTTCCGTTGTTTATCACGTAGCAGCCACTGTATGTCTAACATTGTTTTAACGGGGAAACCGACCACTTCTTCCGCTGTTTGATGCATCATCTTCAGGCCTCCACGTTCTCAAAAAAGAAGGTTGGCACGCCAGGAACTGCATTCTCGGCCACCGGCACAGAAATCTCCACCTCCTTTCCGTCCGCCAGGTTCACTCCCTTCTTGCCGCCCTCCTCCACCGACAGCACCTCGCATGCAACGAGGCCGCCCGTTCGCTTCAGGCCAGCCACCATCTGCAGGAGCGTCTCCTTCTCGTCGAAAGCCAGCTTCTGCTCCAGCACTGCGCTGGCAGGCTCGCCCGCCTGGAGACGCCTCTTCAGGTTCTGCACAAACGGCATAGCCTTCTTCATCTCTCCCATCTTGCCAATCTTGCCGTTCAGCTGCTTGTCGTTGACCGACTTGGTCTCGGGATCCCACATCTCCTTGAGCAGATCAATGTACTTGGCCTGCCACGCCGGGAACTTGTCCGTCACAAAGACGGTCAGCTTCTTGGGCTTCTTGGGGTCAAACGATGTCTCCTTGCCCTTGGCCTTCTTCTTCAGCTGCAGTCCCTCCGCAGAGTTGACGCTCGAGGCAGTGTTTCGTACGTAGTCTCGCTTCGCTGACAGAGACGCATCCACCTCACCCACCTCAGGGAAGCGTGCGTTGTGAATGGTGCCCTCCTTCTTAAGGACCTCAAGCCAGATGTACTCCGACCAGTGAGGCGCGATGACCGCCAGCAGCAGAGCCTGCACCTCGATATACCGCAGGACGAGGTCCTTGTGCATCTTGAGGTTGGCGGCGGCGCACGCCTCACGGTAAAAGTCACGAGCACTCGTCAGCTCGTACAGGCCAGCCTTGAGCGCCAGCTTGTAGTTAGTGTTGGCGAACTGCTCCACGGCTTCCTTGGAAATGGCGTTGAGGTCGTTGCTGAAGAGA
Source organism: Fusarium duplospermum (assembly GCA_003946985.1). NCBI lineage: Eukaryota > Fungi > Ascomycota > Sordariomycetes > Hypocreales > Nectriaceae > Fusarium > Fusarium duplospermum. Next base: position 180,300 of record NKCI01000003.1, on the reverse strand, counting down.
GCATCCTGGAACGAGTTGATCTCGCCGCTGCGAAGGTCGTCCTGGTTCTGCACCATCTCTTCACACCACTCCTTCAGGGTAAATAGTCGCAGAATGTTGTTGTCAGCGACATCCTCCTCAAAGTTGGCATCGTTGACACCGTCACCAGCGTCTGCCAGCGCAATACGGGACGCATCAGCACCGTACTTGAGGGTCAGGTCACGGAGGGTCATGAAGTTGCCAGTACTCTTGCTCATCTTCTCGCCGTTCAGCATCAGATGGCCGTTGGCACGCACGCCTCGGGGCCAGTACTCCGGTGGGAAGATGGCCAGATGCACATAGAGGAAGAAGGTAAGATGGTTGGGGATGAGATCCTTTCCGGATACTCGCACGTCGAGAGGGTAAAAGTACTCAAACTCGCGGCGCATGCTCTCCAGAGTCTCCTTGGGGATCTTGCTGCTGTTCAGGATCTCGTCGCTGAGTTCGCGACGGCAGAAGAGGTAGTCCCAGACCTCGTCGGTCATCTGCTCAGGGCCGATGTTGCCCTTGCCCTTTGTCCGGCCAAAGAGATCGTTGTGGAGGTAGTGTGCGATGGTGTAGTAAGCCATGTAGACGGTCGAGTCACTCAGACTCTCAACCAGGAACTGAGGGTCCCAGGGCAGCTTGGAACCCAGGCCGAAGCTACGAGCGCACGCCCACTGGTTCAGCCAGTTGAGCACACTCTCGAAACCGTTCTTGGTCTCGGGGGTATAAGTCTCCAGACCCTTGCCGTCGGCGTTGTCAACCCACTTGAGGGCCGTCTGCTTCCATGCCTCCTCACCGTAGTCAAGGTACCACTGGTCCATTAGAGCAACAATGCAGTCATCACCAGATCGGCTGACAACCTTGCGCTCAGGCTCCGAGTAGGCAAAGGCCTCACCAGCATCAATCAGCTGTGTTCGGACCTTGGGCTTGGCAACCTCAACCTTCTCTCCCTTGAAGTCGCCAACCTTCATGGTACCCTGGTAGAAACCCTCCTTGTACGCAAGCTCCTTTGCCTCCTCAAGCTGCTTGGTGTCCTTGGGAGACGCAATCTTGAGCTTCTTGACCAGGAAAGGTGCGCACAGATCACCGTAGGTAGGAGTGTCAATGATGGGGAAGATCTCCAGCTCAGCCCACTCCTTCTGGATGCCGTAGTAATCGGCCTTCTTCGCCAGGTCTGTCACAGTAGCAAAGTCGTCAGGGCTGTCGGAAGGCACCGAGGTGACAACACCGGTACCCTTTGTGGGAAGAACTGTCTCCATAGGCAGAACGCGCACGCCTTCCTTGTGCAGGGAGAGAGGAGCGTGGATCAGACTGCCCACGATGTCAGAACCGACGATCTCAGCGGCCTTCTCGATGACACCCTCAGTAGCAAAGATGCCCTGGTAAGCCATGTTACGCGCAGCTCGGTCGGTCACAACGTAGTAGTCAGTCTCGTTAGCCTTGAAGACACCGTAGGTGATTTTGGGGCCGACGAAACAGCAAGTCTGGCCGTACATGGTCTCGGGACGCAGAGTTGCGGGAACAAGGTAGACGTTGGATCCCTCAGGGAGCTTACCCTTGAGAGCCTCGGCGGCCTTGGGAGCCCACTCCAAGACCTTGAGCTTGAGAGCTGTGTACTCCTGGGGACCAACGGCCTCACCCTCAGCTCGGTCGTGGTCCATGCAGGGTTGGCCATCCTTGATCGAGTAGATGGTGTATCGCTTGCCAAACTTGATCTTGTCGAGCTCCTTGAGACGGTTCATCTGCCATCGGACAAAGGCATCGTAGTAAGGGTTGGCATCGGTAGTGACGAAGGATCGGCGCCAGTCGATACGGCAACCAAAGTTGGTCAGGTCTCGAATAGCCAGGGGAGGGAAGAACTCGAGCCAGTACTGAGGGTCGGCAAACAGGTGAATCTCCTCGGTAGGGATGCCAATCGCCTGCATGATCTGGAACTGGTACTTCATCTTGACGGTCTTGGCCGCTGCCTTGCCCTTCTTGGCAGTGAACTTGGTCACGTCCTCCTTGGTCTGTTTGGCAGCAGGAGCCTTCTCCTCCACGACAGACTCCTCCTCCTTGTAGCCCTGGAAGTCTCGGCCGAAGAGCTTGATCTCGTTGACCAGCTTATCAGCACAGGCCTTGATAGGCATGCCTGTGCAGTGGAATCCCATGGGGAACAGGGCGCGCTTGCCCTGCATCCTGGCGACACCAGCAGCGAACTCGACCTTGCTGACCGAGAACGAGTGGCCGGCGTGCAGGGTGCCGTTCATGTAGGGGTATGCCATACATCCGAAGAACTTGGGCTGTTGCTCACGCAGCTCGGCGGCGGAGATGGAGTGGAGGGGGATCTCGTCGGTCGAGGGAGCATCGGGCTGGAAGACACGGTCCTGCTGCCATTTCTCTTGATACTTCTTTTCGATGGCAATCAGAGAGTCTCGCTTCTCAGTCTGCTAGTAGTTAGAATAGTCATTTCAAACACATTTCAAAGAATTGGACCTGCACCCTTGAGTTCCTTGGTTTTGGAGATGGTCAGAGCCTCCATGGCTTTCGGGACGGAGTCTGTTGAAGCCATCGTCGGATATCGACAAGACCTATGATGAAACAAAAGTAATCTTGTCAGTCGTTTCTTCTCAGGAAGGAAAAACCAAAGGCAGATTGGAATTTACATACCTCGAAATCTCACTTGGAAATTTTCTGAGTCACGGTTTGTAAGGGAACGAAATCGGGCCTGGGTGAAGGAGGGGTGAAAATCGCGGGGCAGAATCGACGGGCGACAGCGCCAAGTGGCTAGTGCGTGGGCTTTTGTGGCTGTGCAGTGGCGTTCTCGTCCTTTCGTCACTTTTCGGAACCTTGAATCGCAACACCATCACGAAAGACTCGATGCTACTTTGTGCCATTGAGCAGCCTGTGTCGCAAGAAGCTCAATCGCCATGTTTTCAACGACACTCAGGCGCATGGCCGCTTCGTCAAAGGAGACCCTTCTGAAGAGGGCACCTTTGACTGTTGCAAACAATCCTTACAAGGCACGAAAGGTGTGGCCGCCCAACTTTAAGCAGCTCACCCACCAGCAACAACTCCGCTTTGAGAAGAAGTACAAGAGGCGCATTGTTCTAGCAAGTCGCTCGCCTACATGGGAGAAAGCTGTCAAGACTGCCCAACTCTTGACCATCGTTGGTAAGTATATTCTTCAAGCTTCTACTTCATCGGCTAATTCGGTCATCAGCTGCCATGGTATGGATTCTATTCTACTCCGAGTTTGAGTGGTGGGGGCAAAAGTATAAGCCTTCTGAAGAGGTCCGTCCATGGAATCAACGAGAAACGATATTGGAAGCTAACGATCTTGTCAGATCCGAAAAAAGACAAACTACCTCTTCGGTACACTGGACCCCGAGAAGAGATTCGAACGACGTCCAGACGCACCCCCTCCACCTCCCCCCAAAGACGATTCCGAGTCAAAATAGAGTATTCTCTGTGTATATTATTGAATCTTGGAGTCTGGCGTTATCCTCGTGGTGGCATAACATGTATGGATATCTTGGTGGACAGGTTCATCCTGCACTCCGCTCTGTCATGCCTTCTATTCCTTCTCGTTCAGTGTCATGATCATCACCGGCCCGTCCAGGCAAAGTTAGCGCCCATGCCGAGCCCAGCTCCCAAGCCTGAGGGTCCTCTTCCCTCGTTCACTGGTCGCTTTGCGACTGTTCCCTGCGCCTTGACTCCCGCGACGATTCGATCCAGATTGGTTTCTATTACGACGCCTCCTATAATCATTTCCGAAAGCGTAGCATGTAGTGTCTCGAAGTTGAAAATCAAGTCCAACTCGCAGACATTCTCGAAAAGCTTGTCAAGGGCCTCGACGTAGACTTGGATCAGGTCGATGAGGGCGAGCGGCGACTCGGTCGAGGTCGAGATAATGATGAAGAAAAGCGTCGCATAGTGGCGGTATGTCACCAGCGAGGGGACATCGTTCTGCTCCTCGGACGAGGTGTGTGAAGTGCCGGAGGCGGCAAGCAGTGGTGGGAGAGGTAGAAAGTTGCAGGATCCGGCCGGTCGATTAGACACGAGGGTAAAGATCTCGGAGATGAGACGCTGCTGGATGCTTGTTTCCTAGGAAATGGGTGAGTTGCGCGCGACAGACAGCAGCCGGTCAGGAATGAGACGTACGAGCTGGGTATAGAACTTTGTCAGACGAGGCTGACCTTGGCCATTAAAGACCAAGAAAGCATTAATCATGATTGAGAGTTGAAATCCGTCATTCCACCTCTTGCTGTAGTCGGCGCGTTGTCGAGATGCGAGTGTGAAGCAGGTTGATGGTGGGGGTGTGCTTGAGGCGCTGACAATGCCGATGACCGGGACGGTACGTACCTGCTTTGGAACACGACGTCATGATTGGCCAGCTGCTCTTGCACCTCACGAGCTTGATCCAAACCGCGGGGAGCTCAGCTTGTTCTTGTTGAATGCATCACGCCTTCCCTACCGAACAACGGCAATTGACAATCAACACCACAACGAGTGTACCTATCATCTCGATAGTCAACCATCTTTCAACCAATCACTCTAAACCCAAAGTAATCGCCTCTGGACTTTAATGCCAGCCCCAAAAATGTCCCGTCAAGTCGCATCCCAAGCCTCCCGTCTGGCTTCGCGGGCCGTCCGCACCTCGACACCTCTCTGCCGCTCAAGCTTCCGCCTCGCACCCGTGGCATCACGTATCAGTCTCCCCGCCCGCGCTGGAGTTCTTCGAAACTACTTCTCGACCGCTCCAGCCCGTACGAGGGGCATCATGCCCGATACCGAGAACCCCGCCAAGCCTTTGAATGAGTCGGAGGATGTCCAGCCGAGTGTTGCTGTGGCCGAGCTGACCGACGGCGAGTACCACGAGCTTGCCGACGAGTACCTTGATAACGTTGTGGGCAAGTTTGAGGAGCTTCAGGATGAGAGAGAGGATATTGATGTCGAGTTTTCGGTACGTGCGGTTCTTCTATTATGACTTCATTTTTGATCCCTCGGCTAACAGATTCAACCACAGTCCGGTGTCCTCACCATCAGCTGGCCCGACAAGGGCACGTACGTCATCAACAAGCAGCCCCCCAACAAGCAGATCTGGCTGTCGTCCCCCATCTCGGGCCCCAAGCGCTACGACTGGTGCATCTTTGGTGAGGGCCAGAACGAGAAGGAGGGCACTGCGGTCGGCGACTGGATCTACGCCCGCGACGGCTCAAGCCTGAACCAGGTCTTCCTCGAGGAGCTTGGAGTCGATATTGACGTGCCGGGCGAGGAGTAGAGCTTCCTGCCCAGCGCTGATCGGCATCCCGGGAAGAGCGGCGGCGGCGGTGTTTGAGGTGGTTGGAAAGGAACAGCATTGGCATTTTCTCTGGCGTTGAGGGCTTCAGGTAGCCTAGCAAGGATCTTCTCATGGTTTGAGTGTATTATATGTGTAATATCGAGACGAGCCCTAACGTTAGGTGCTGGGAATGACGGGTAATTCCCGACTCAGAATGTATTCAAGTTTATCGTGCTCCGTTGCCTAAAATGTCTGCGGATGTAGTTTTGCTCCGCCAATGTGGTGATACAGATACTGTACAGATCTTTGCGCCTCGTTAATGATTCCCCAGGTTACTCTGATGGATGGGTGCTGTTGATCCTTCAGGTGTTGCCTTGGATGCAGCTTCTAACAGTTAAAGCTTGGTGAGTTCCAAGTCTCGGCTTTTCGACCTTGGTGTTCCATCTCAGACAATCTTCTCATCGAATACCAGTCGAATAATCCCGGTCTAGCTCCTTCATAATCAGGTCCTTCCTCGTTGCTCTCATCCAAGTAAAACACTCAGATATCAACGTAGAAACAGTCCCATCGTCCTGTTAAGCATAGCCACCGTCATATCATAATGTTGATACGCAGTCATTTTGACTAGACCCATAGGAGACCTAAACACACAATGTCAGCACCAATCGTCAAACTCTCCTTAATCCCAAACTCACGTTTCCCCCTTCATAGGCTGCCAACTCTTATAGTACCCCCGCCTGAGCTGCACCCTGATGAGGTTCTTGAGAATCCTGTGCTCCATGCCCTTCTCTTTGGCCGCCGCCTCCAGGAACCAGATGGTCCGCTGGATGCCCCTTGCATTATATTTCGCCCCGGGCTCGCGGAAGGCGGAGCGCAGCTGATCGCGGACCACGAAGCGGGCGGGTAACGTGTACTGCACCGCCTTCAGGAGGCAGCGATAGAGTCGCCTATATGCGTGTATAGCTTCTAGTCTGGCTGACATGGTTGATGACTGAGTTTAGGTTGTCGTAAGTACTGGTTCGAGTTTTTTATACATGCGATGCCGTGGTTTGGATGAGTTTCTCTCGAGCGCACGGGCCACCTACAGTATCTCCAACAATTTCGTACCTTGAGCTCACCCCGGCTTCAAACTCATCAACATCAATCGAATTGTTACTCAGATCGAGTCTATACTTATTCGTCAAGTAGTATAACTAGGTACTTATTCCTCAAGTTGTTATCTCACTTAGTGTTAAACATCGCTAATTTCAGGACCATGTTCTGATTTATCTGCGTTCTATCCAATAGCTCACTATGTGTGCTCTCTTTACAACCAATGATCCAAAGTCGCCGTCTAATACATACATACAAACCAAACGGTCTAGTAGAACCTTCGTCTCTCTCAAAACTTACCTATCGTATGGTGTCATCAATACCCCAAAGACTAACTCAACCAATACCATGCCACACACTTGGCTCCGCTATCCTGACTTGGGCATATTCGCGCTGTCTTTATCCCCGTGACAACACGCCAATGCCTCGTGCGCCATCTATATGCAGAATCTCTTTATCGACGCGATCCCCGATTAAACACCGTTAATAATCACCACGTCGGCCATCCTCTTGCTGTCCCAGAGGCGCATAGCGGCCTTGAGCACTGCTACCGCTGTCTGACCTGTTGCGGCCGACCACCCTTGATAACCATCCACCAACGCTTCGACTTTCACCTCCATTGCTCTGGATCTGAGACTTGTTGTCATCGTCAACAGTTGGGGGATCGAGGGAAAGACGGGGAATGGCGGACGAGGGTCCATTAAATCCCCGAGAAGATCCCACAGGAGAACCAGCCCTCATGAGGGAACTTGTTTCCACCCCGTGCACAGAAGGCGTGCCTGCTACGGTGCTAGCATCACCAAACAGCGAATCCATGTCTTCGAGGCGGACACCGCAGGTCTCGGGATAGATGAAGTAAACTGACAGGAAGATTAGCAGTGCTTCAGCATGTTAGAGCATGAGCAAAACTTACCAATAACCACACTAGCAACACAGAAGAACGCATGAACAAGGTACATACGCCACTTGATCCATTCCTGGAGAATAGGCGTCATCTCACCAACCAGCCAGTTGGCAGCCCAGTTCGTAGCCGTTGACAAACTGGCGCCCTTGGAGCGGATGCTGAGGGGCAGAATCTCGGGAGGGTACAGCCAGGGAATGGGTCCCCATGAGAAACCAAAGGCGGCATTGTAAATCATCACGAACAGGACAACCAAGCGAGGGGTCCACTTGACGTCGAGGTACAGGAAGTACGAGATGCAGGACAGCGCAATCGCCATGGCTGCTGCGCCCGAGAGAAGGATCTTGCGACGACCCCATCGATCAACCAAGTACCAGGGAGGAATTGTTGACATGAGGTATGTGAGGCCGTTAAAACCGGTCATGAGGACGGCATCGTGTCCGACCCAGCCAGCAGACTCAAACACGTAGGGCGCGTAGTATGAGATGACGTTGATGCCGTTGAGCTGAGCCAATCCCTGAGCAGACATGGCAATAAAGACGCGGGTCTTGTATCGGCGGAACATCTCGGCGTAGGTTCGCTCGCCTTCTTGGCGCTGCAGGAGCACATCCATCTTGATCTCACGGTACTCGTCTCGAGCCTTGGGGTTGTGAATGTCTCCGCCACCGTACAGGTTAGCAATGACAACCATGCCTTCCTCGTCATGGTCGTTGTCCAGAAGCCATCTAGAAAGGTTAGCAACCTAGATATGTTTCAAGAGCAAAGCATACTCACCGAGGCGACTCGACAATGACGAGACTGCCGAAACCAAGAAGGGCACCCATGATGCACTGCATTAGCAGGGGAATGCGCCATGAGAGGTTATTCTCAATGAAACCGCAGCCATAGTCGACCCAAACAGAGGTTGTATAGCCAACAATGTTTCCGGTGAATTCGATACAGGCGAGCTTTCCTCTGTTGTGTGGGGGAGAAATCTCAGACTGATACACAGGGACAATAGTCGAGAGCATACCAACGCCGAAACCAGCAACGAAACGACCGACCATCATCATGGGCATGGACGTGGCGAGGGTCTGGAGAGCGCCTCCAACGAAGAAGATACACGATCCGTAGAGAATGGTACGTCGTCGTCCAATGATGTCTCCAACACGGCCAACCATTAGCGAGGTGATAAGGGCACCAATCTCAAGAATGGCAACCATAGTTCCGACATAGGCCTTGGAAGGCTGCCCGAAATAATCCATAAAGTACGGTCCACTGCAAATTGTCAACGGGGCTCAACAAACTGTCAAAATCCTTATCAAGACCTACGTGATCACTCCCGACATAACACCTTGGTCGTAGCCGAACAAGAAAACACCTAATGATACAAAGATACTGGTAAAGTACCTGGACGGACAATCAGTACGCGACGGCGATTAGGTGGTGCAGAGTGCTCTTACAGCAGGGGCTTGCCCGTAAGGCCGTGGATGGAACCTGATCGTCCCGACATGATGGTACCGATTATGCGTTCACCACGGGTAGGACCTCTAGGATTGAAGTCGGGGACTTCGATAGCCTCCTTATCAATGAGGGCTGAGTGGGAGCGAGAGTGGTGGCGGTGATGAGAATCCTGGATGCGAACCCTCTTTTGGTTATGATTCTTGTGTCGACGCTGGACGCCAGCCAGCAGCTCGTCCTCGATCTCGGTGGAGAGCTGAAGGCGAACGGGGTCGTTGTCGGCGAGCTGCTCGCCGATGTCACCCGTGTCGGTCCAGGACGACTCGGAGCCGGAACCGGAGTAGGAACGGCGGCGCTGGGAGCGGGCGGCGTCGGGGTGCTGATAATCGTAGTCACGATCGTGGTCGTCGTAGCGGGACGAGGCGAGCAATGACGTCGCTTGCGAGTCGGGGTCGTTTTGACTATCAGATCTCGAAGGCAGGGTCCGCAAGGGGATGTTGGAGGGGAGACGTGAAGAATTTGGGGGAGGAATTTTGGGAGGATGGGGCTGTTAAGCAGCAGCGCCCGTCTGCACAAAGTTTGGAGGTGAAGGGAACGGAAGAAGGAATAGGCAGGCCGAGAGGCAGCGAGGTCATCGGCACCTCCAAGCAAGGCCAGCGGAGAACGACTCGACCTAGCGGAATGGGGGGACGACGGGGAGGCAGGAGAATGGGGGTCGGGTGACCGGGGTGTGGTTCAAGAGAGACGATACACAATCAGGGTCTCTTGGTCAAAAGAATATTCAATGGAAGCGAACCCAGGCAGGCCAGGCTCCAACAGATGTGAGGCCTGCAACCACTCACAATCAGCAAGATTGGGCGAATGCTAGTCAGTCGAGATGGAACCGACAGTTCTGACGGGGTCCGATTTGCCTTGTTGGGGTCCCTGGTTGGTGTGGCAGTGGTCCCTTTCAAAGTGCGTCACCGGGGGAAAGGCCAAGGAAGCCCAAGTGTCAGGGTACCTGGGAGTGACCTCTAGTGCAGAGTCCAGTGATGGATTTCTTGAGGGTGTCGCGGTACGGGTGGAGGACGCGGGATGCGACTGGACGCGATCACACGGAGACGAAGCGACAAGACGGATATCGCGCAATATGTCCCCACGATGGATGAACCTTTGACAGTCGTCGCTGCAAGATCTAGGTCTAGGCAGGCTGGGGAAACGGAAAAGCTGGAGTAATGATGCAGCAGCCTTGGGGGGTGGTCGGAGCTGGGGTTGGGACTGTAATGGCAGATGACCGACCTCTCAGCGACAATTGAGACAGCGGAGGACCTCGGCGGGATTGGGAATGGATGGGATGTGGGACAAGTGATGGATAGCCCAAGTCATGCGACAGCAGCAGCAAGTGGGCGACGCGGTTGAAAGGATCGACTGAAGGGTGAGTTTGGCGCGGAAAACGGTGGTTGTCGAAGAGAAGAAGATGATGAAGATGAAGGGATGAAGGGAGAACGAGCATCAAAGGGAGGTTTCGGGGGACATGGAAGGACAACTCGACAACTCGAGCCGCCCGCGCCCAGGAGACGGGCAGCTGGAAAATAGTATCTACGACTGCACTGCACTGTAGGCACAGTACTGTAGGGATCCCTCCTATTCAGGGGATATGCCGCATTTTTTTTCAGGAGGCCGCGTCGCCGTCAGCCCGATTATCGATAATCCTCAGAAGCAAACTCAACTGGCCGCCCAAAACATGGCTGCAGGGCCCCTAATCTTGCCCTCTACTACATGATCATGATCATCAGTCAATTGACCATGTCGGGTTTCCGTGCCCCAGGGGTAATTTGGCATTCTTTCCCTCTGCGGCTTGAAAGATTCCAAGATTAAACTTCTTTTTCCAACGGCGATCTCACGATGGGATTGGGTTCAAACGTCAAAGCTTCTTCGCATTTCACATGGAATTTTTTGGGTCAATATCGATAAGAAGCCCCCCTAGCTCCATGTTCACGAGCCTCGAGCGGGCGGGCGGGCGCGACCATACTGTTTACAGTGGGCGCCTGGGGCAAGCTTCAGTATCATGAGTGTGGGGTGCGTCAGCCAGGGGAACCTACCTAGGCCACCTCAAGCTGAATGAGCCGCCTCATCAGCTTACTCTCAATTGTAACCATGATAACAGTTGATGGTGTTCCAGACTTTCCAACGGTTGTTAACAATGCATTATTTGCCCTGTAGCAACTGTAAGCAGCGTCAAAGGCTGTGTTTGCCTCCTCCATCATGCTTATCTCCAGCCGCATACTAAACCGACACTCGGCGACGCGTACAGTAACAAAACGGCATAGGACTGGACATTCACGGATCAATAACGTTATATCTCACTCAGAAAAAACAGAACCAGATCTCACATTGTATCCCTGTGGAGACTGTGCCTGCATAGCCAGTCACGAGGCTCGTTGCCCATTCAGTCGTCACTGAAGCGTGACCTAGGAATATGCAGGGATTCCGTATTTCCTTTTGAACGTGAGGTTCAGAGTGTCCGGATGAAAGGGTCTCGAAGCCCACGAGGTTGGAACGCGTCGGTCTCGTGTTCTTGCGTCGAAAGACGAGGCAGTCGGTTGTATCACTTCGGACATGTTACCTCGAAGGATCCATGCCAATGCCTCGTGTAAATTCGACGCTGAATACGAAGTCGCAAATGGCATCCTTCAAGAGGACTATGGCATTCTGCAACATCAACCATAATAAAATCGGACAGTTCATGCACTTCTCCACGAAAAAAAGACAGACTTGCGAAATAAACATGCCCTCCACCAAATAACCAACCTCGTCCCACGCACAAGTACTCACCAAGTACCCCCAAAGATCCACCCCCGAGATGCGCTACGGCACAGAGAGGATCCAGAAAGGCGAACGGCGGCTCGCAGTCCACGGCCACCCGGAGGCCGAGACCCAACAGGAGGTCAACATGCTCACGTTCCACTCACACAGGCGCGAATGCGCTCCTCAGGGTCACCGTCGACTCTGGCTCCTCCGCCTATCGCCGCCCCGAGATCACCGACTTCGGCGGGTCCTGTTGACTCTGCGGTGGGTCCCGTCTACGTCACTGCGGGCTCTCACGGTCCGGGGGAGTTCTTGACGGAGCGGGACACGTGCGGGATTGATGTCGGTCAGGTCGGTGTTGGTTTTCGGGTCTTTGACACCGCTCTAAGCGACGTAAGTTGAGCCGGATAAAAGCAGATCTTTTCCTCGCCGCCAGCGGCTATATCAAGAGTGTAGTTGAAGCTCAAGGCGTGATGCTATTCATACTGTGCAAGCAGAAATCGTTATCGCTCCCCGGTCGTCATTGGTGGGCCCGCTATGAGAACTAGTGCGTCAGGGTTGGGTTTGGAAGTTCATGATGCCGATCTGGTGTTGACCAGTGCTGGAAAACAAGTTCTCGGACATTCATGGTGAGTTATCTCGGTTATCTCTTCGCGCAATCGCTCGACTGTCCAATCTTCTTGACAAGCTACATGTATGGCATCACTGGGCTCAATAACAGGTTCTTGACGCGCAGAGGATCTTAGGTGTGAGATTTCTGAGTCCTTGGTTGCCTTGTTTCCTTCACCTCCAAGGCTTTGGCATATGTCTAGCTAGGTATGGTATGAGTAGTTCCCTAAAGTTGTGCTTTATAAAGTTGCCTTTGCTTCAGAACGTCACAGCAAGGCTGTCGATAGGCCGTCTTTCCAACAGTAGCAATGACGATGTGACAATATGTAACCAGAATACATTGTTTCTGTAGCAAGTCTTTCTGCTGGAATGCCCATGTTACTTCCTGGTTTTGGACATCCTCTATCGGCCATAAGCGTTGCAACGACGGGGCGCTGCTGTCACTCCCGATTGAGTGAATTGTGCATCCCTTCTCGGTATAACTTCTTGTCGTGTAATTTTGTGTTTCTCTCTTCTCGTCCGGTTGGTGGTTAAGTTTTCAAACGCGCCAGTAACCTCTAAGGTTTGAAGAAACTCCATGTTGACATCCAATGCTCCTTTTCCGGGGGACTCCATCCCTGGGTAATGGCCAGAGTTGTGAGTGTTCCGCCCCTTAAGCTGGCAAGGAGCTCCAAACAGGTCACTCCGGGGGGTCCAGGCCAATTGCATTCATCTATCTGGGGGATACTTCAGTTATCATTGAGTCTTGCCTCGGAAGTAAGTATTTATAACATAGCATTCTAACATGTGAGATCATTCTTACCGCATAATTCAGTTATCCCAATAACACTGGGGCGAGGTACAGAGCGGAGCTCCTTGCCGGCTTGGAGGTAGTGTTCATTGTAAATAGTCCATCTTAGGCCTTCTTTGTTGACCATGTATTCCTGTCTCCTTGATGGCCTCTTTGTAGCTGGACGTGGGTTGTTGAATACGGTGGTGCTTTGCAATTATACCCATTGACTTCTGACCGACATGCGTTTGGGGCTTCTTTTCCATGGAAATAGTAATTGGTATTGAATGGTTTACTTGCACTTTAAATTGGCGTTTCCTCGTCGATTTTCCGGTGCTCGTTCCAAGTGCCGCTTCATCGTTGTGCTCCCTTTTGAGAGTGGCTGATGCCACAACAGGCGATGTCTTCCAACTTGCTTCGCTAATGCTGAGTAACTTGGGTGTGTTCTTGGCATGCCTATGTGTTACCCCGTGTGGGTAGGGTGGGCGCTCTTGGAAGGTCTGTCTATCGCTGGCTTTGTTAGATAGTAGCTGTCCTGCTTAACTCTGTTGTGGGAGCACGGGTGGCAGAGTAACTTATCACCTAATCCATTAACACGGAAACATGTAAACGCCCTTTCGAATGATTTTTTTTATGTGTAATTACTTCTAGATTGTTGTGTATTTGGAAGTCTAATTGGTCTGACGCCATTTGCGCAATTTGGAGTGGTAGCATGTTGGCTTGTTGTCACTGCTAGGCTAGTATGGTCCAGACGAAACCATTGCCTAACCATTTATTGTTCTCCTCGTTTATCGATTTGGGGTTGTTTTTCGGTATTTTATTTCTATCTCCGGACTTCGTTCGGCAGGGTTCGCTATTGTTCCTTGGCTTATGATGAATCGAGACTTGGTGTATCCTAATATTCTCGGGATACTAGGCGGGATCGTAGCCTTTATAACTACAACAGAGATCAAACACTCTTTTCTCACGAAAAAAAAACCAGATAGAAAACATTTAACCACAAGTAGCCACCTACAGAGCCAGAAATCACGAGTTGTGCCATCCTTTTCAACCAGGTCATCGTGAACGTTGTCGCGGTCTAAGAATGAGCTACCCTACACCACAAGCCAAACACCTCGAAATCGAGAATAGAAAAGAGACGAGCAGATTTTCTCAATATGCTCGATTTCCCATCTTACAGAATCCCTAACTTCTGTGCCAGGGGAAATGGGGCGCCATTTCATTTACCATTGGTTGTGTTTCACCCTGTGAGACACGGCTGTCTCACTCCAGCTAGGCAGACTCGACTGTGCAGTTCACCTCGGAAGCCCAGGGATGGCATCAAGGCAGAACAAGAATCCCAGCCATCCTTACTAACTACGGAATGGAAGACATCCGGATAGTTACGGTCCCAATTTGGTCCAGAGCTGGTTGAACAACTCATGGCATCAGCAGTAGCCGCACAATTGTCGCCACACCTACACGTGTCACGGCCAGAAGTGACCAACAAAGTCGGAGATGCAGGAGGAGGGTGGTAGCCATGATCTCTCACCGACAACACTTCAAGTGCGGTAGTAGATATGTACAGCCACAAGCCGTCGTGCGATGCCGGCATTCCTGCTTAGCCACAAGCTGCGATGACCTCAGACCCCATCCTGGTCTGCAGAATCGTCAGGGTCGACGTTCTTGGATGCCACGTCTGAAACCGGACATTGAATTCTGAAGCACAAAGTGCAAGGTCACGTCAGCTTGGCAGACATACATGAGGCTAAAAAAATCATGGCAGCCGACAGACGATGAAGCAGATCCTTCTAGAGTCTGAAACGAGGCAGTGCCTGGTTGTCACTTGAGATCAGCGAGAAAGACCCCAGAGGTTTGTCGACGACGACATGTTCCTCTGCACGCTGATGCAAAAACCTGGGGATTTGACGTCGAACTCTCACCAAGATGATGACGAGAATAGAAGGTGGGTCTTGAGCGACGTGGCTGGTGAGGGCGATCACAAAGTCCGTATCCAATGACGGGAGCTCACATTGATGGCTTGACAATGAGTGGCACAGCACCGTCTTCTCGAAATGGCTGCGGAAGGGAATAAACCTGCTTCGGCTGTCGCGTGTAAGAGAATTTATTGTTACATCGGATTCCAAGTTGGTGTCATCACTAGCAGAAGGAAGACTTCGTCCCGTCGTGCGGATGGTTGTCAAGGGCTGGCGACCTTCCATGTTGGAGCAATAAGCCGGCGGCGTCGGCGTGGGCAAGGGAGCACATCGGGAACGGAAGTGGGCGTGTGGCTTAATTATGGATGCTATTGTGTTTAATTATTGATCACCTCGGATGCTGGGAGGAAACATCAGATGGTGATTAATCGGTTAGCTATTGAAACAAAGGGAGGGATGGCACGTAATTGACGAGGTTATCGTGCAATCCAATGTTAATGGAGAGACCAAGGGAGGCAGCTTTTACGGATATTGACTCGGGAGACAACAACATGCCTCTCAACCACAGAGTGCCCTGCCAAGACAAAGGCCACAAGAAGGTAATTTGCTCTAGGCCTCAAGAGGAAGCGTGAAACGAAACGGCTACGCCGCGACCCGCCGCCAACCCCTTCTCGCTCCATCTTGGCGACGACATCAAGACTTTTGACTCGAAGATGAGCAAATCATCATCGTCAGCACTTAAAAAAGCCCACCCTCGATCCGTTAAAGATGAGAGGAAGGGGATCCAGGCCAGGCACAGGAAGCGGCAGGATGATGCAGAATGCAAGATTGCAGATGCAAACAAGAGCCGGCGGCATGACAACCATGCGAGCCCGAAGCAAGCAAGCAATGTCCCTCATTGTTTGTCCTTGGACTCGCCATCCATGGCTGGCCGATTGTCGTGCATAAACACGCCAATATCGCCTACATTGTGACCTGCAGCGCGCTTCAGCCCTTCTGGAAAGGCCCGTGACTGGCGGGATGTGACGGTGATGGGTTGGTTGGACCATGTTGTTGTGCAGACATTTAGAGTGGAAGGGTTGGATATGACTGGGCTTGTGAGCAAGCATGAACATGTCCCTCTCGAGTCCACGAATCTTGTAAAGGCTCATAGTCTTGATATATCCATATTGTTGATTCTGTGCCCATATCCTCTCAACATGACTCCATCTCTCACCTCTCCAACCTCCCGCCTCTTGCAGAATCGTGCGCGTGAACAGGTGGGAAGGTCTCTCTGTTCCTGGCCCAACACAAGACAAGACAAAAAGAGGCTTGTCTCATGCCTGCAACAGCAATCTCACTGTCCCTGGCTTCATCAGGCGTGGCCCGTCGCAATTTGACTCGGGCAGGCCAATGACGAGCATCCAAGCCCCTAGTGTTCAGGTCGGCTGGCTGGCCCGCCATCTAAAGCCGTCCGACGGCCAGTCAGCGGCCACCAAGCGCCCCCAGTTCCTGCGTCGTAGGGGGCCGGGGTTTCCAAGGTTCAAGGGAGCCCTGGCCTTGCTCGTGGGACCACTCACGAAGGTGCCCAGCTCACACACCAGCTCACACACCTTTCCCGGGCCTGGCCTGAGCATCACCCAAACTTTCCATCAATCCAAGGAAACCCTGCTTCGACCTGCCACCCATGCTCTGTTCTGGGCATTCTGGGCCGCTGAGACCGCTAAATCCTGCTAGAGCTCCGCTGGTGGGCGGCTGTTATATTGGCTCCGGTCGCCTCCTCTCGCGTTGCGCAAAGGGAAATCAGCTTTCTTGCTACCGACCTACCAACCTAGACTTTGTAGATCAGCTTGGCCCGGCTCTGCCCTGCCCGTTCGCAGCAAGCGCGACCACCACAGCAACCGCTCGTCATCACGACCATCCAATCCCACATTGAACGAAACGAGAAGCGAAGAATTCTACTCTTTCCATCATCATCAGTCGATATCCATTCCGACGCGAAATCCCGCTCGAAGCGCGCAATCGATTTTTTGGACCGAGGGGGAGGTTAATAACCAGCGAAATTAAGCCTCTTTTCCCGCACCAGCCACCCGGCCTTGTCCTAGCAACGACACCACCAACAATCTCGATACTCCCGACTGGGGGAAAAAAAACCTCGATTTCACAACATCGCCTGTTGAATACGAAACCGCAAATCGAATAAAAAAACTTCACGATCGACTTGACATCGAATTTCCTTTGTTGATTGTCGTCATTCCTCGGTGGGCCGACTCCAACGACGACCGCTTCTTCTTCGATCGCTCCCGTTGTGATTGCCCTTGGATGCACCCCTTGATCAAGGAGCTACGCATCCACAATCACAATGGGGTCTACCAAATTTGGCAACTTTAATGTACGCCTCTACCGTCGCGACTTTTACAATGTGCAACTTCTGATATCGTGTGCGACAGGATTTTTGCAGAGACTCGACTCTCCCAGTCTGCAATGTAGGTTCACCACCACCATAGCGACAAGCCGTCGTCGTCATGTGGAGACGAAACAATGGGCCCTGACTGACTGATCTCACAGCTTCTATCCAACCCTTCCCACGACCAAAATGATCCTAGCTGGGGAGGTTGCGAGCTCAAGGGCATTCCCTTGAGTGGGAATAGGCACCTTGGAAACCTGGGATCGATCTTGCTTGCCGGTATCGCCATCGCCGCTGCTACCTTTTTGGTGCTTCGCTCAGAAAGGAAGCGAGCAGCTGTTGGTCGAAGGTATGCTTTAATATGCTACTTCTACGTCGCCTGCGCTAACCCGTATACAGGGAAATGCAACTATTCCTGATCGGCTACATCATCATCAGTATATGCGAGATCTTCTCAGTTGGCGAATTCCCACTGAACAAGACTGCCCGGATTGTATGCTTGCTGTTCTCGGATTCTGACGCAATGTGCTGACCCTGCTAGGTTTTCTCTGCTGTTCACATTGGCATGATTACTGCCACAACTTGGGTCTTGTTCCTTAACGCTGTTGTTGGCTATCAGATTATCGACGATGGAACTCCGATTTCCGTCATCCTCTTCGTTGTCTCAGCTGCCGCGTTGCTCGTTGGCAGCGGTTATATCGCTCTCGACACCGGCCTTTCGTGGACAGGCTTTTGGGACGACAGCTATGAAAGCCCCAACAGGAACATCGCCATCTACGTCCTCTACCAGCTCTTCCCCCTGGTTTGCCTCGTCGCCTACTTTGTCCTGGAAGCTATTCTCGTCATCCGAATCCTTCGCGAGCTTCGACCCTTGCTCTACCTCGTGGGCGCGGCCCTTCTCTTCGCCATCGGCCAGGTCTTCAACTACGCTGTCAGCAAGTACATCTGCGACGGCACTAGCGGCAAGATCGACGGTGCTCTTTTCCAGACCCTATTCACACTGCTCGCTGTCGTCATGACGTGGATCTTCTGGTCTAGCATCACCGAAGATGATTGGCCAATGCCCGTCACCAGCACCTATCCTTAGATGGATGGCGACGACACAGCGGTCTGGTCTGTTTGGAGCGGCGTTTCACGGTTGCGGCGTAAAATATCTTGGTTTCAATGTCTCTCATTTTTACTCGACGACTCTGCTCACGGTCGAACGACGTACACATGTTGATGGGAATGATTTTTGACGGAGCACAGCGAGTCGGCATTCTTTTTGGTGTTCTGGGTCTCTGCCGTGCCCGGGAAGCGATACGATACGGCCATGCGACAGCGATTGGGTATCTAAGCCAGGGGCACTTTGCATACGACTCTCTATTGAAGAGGAGAGAGGACATATTCTTTTCGAGCCTTGCCGACGGGATTTATTGGCGGAAGTGCTTGCTGGATTGAGTCTTGCTGTTCTGGGCTGGTGAAGTGACCCGCTGGCCTGGGCTGTATATAGCGGTGGTGGTGGTTTAGTATAGATTCGACTGCGTAGTTATACCCTGATGAGCGACTAATGCATAAGATCGAATACACATTCGATTAATACAACAAACGAATTGCAAAGACTGGCTAGTTTCCGTGCACACGTGAGCTCTTGGAGATGGTAAAATCCGGCACATGTTAGCAGGCCTCTCTTCTATCAGATGTTAACACAAGCTTGATTTTGCTATGGCATGATTGGCCCTTTTCTCAACCTTAAAAATCTTGGTAAGTGGGCCTTGACAAGGCTGCGACTCTTTAATCACAGCCTCGTTCGCTTTATTTCGTCACCTCTAGGCTTCATCCACCTCATCAAATTTCTTTTGTCGTCCATCTTACTATTGCTCCAAACTCGCCCTCCTCACACTCGCTACGAAAAACGATCCTCCGCACGTAACCGTTCTCTATCACCGACCTCGACGAACCTCTAACGACATAAGCCACCGCAATGGCTGACTCCGATGGCGAGTTCGTCGCCGACGACATGTCGGACGACGACATCATGGACCACCGCGTCACCGACGATGACCCTAAAGGCGCCGGGGGAAAGTCTTCGCGATCGCATAAGAAGGATCGCAACGCGACCCGGGCCTGGGAAAAGTCGAAGCGAACCTGGGAGACGAACCTCCCCGAGGAGGACCAGGACGGGTTGCTGAGTCTCACGGCGCTCGAAGCCGAGAAGCGCAAGCGCCTGCTCCGCGACACGACACCGCTGCAGAGAGGCATCATCCGGCACCTTGTCCTCGTGCTAGACATGTCGTTTGCCATGGCTGAAAAGGACTTGCTGCCTACGCGGTACCGCCTCACGCTGAGATACGCCGCCGCCTTTGTCCGTGAGTTCTTTGAGCAGAACCCTATATCTCAGCTTGGAATCATTGGCATGCGCGACGGTGTTGCGGTGAGGATTAGCGATGTTGGAGGGAACCCGGCCGAGCACCTGGAGCGGTTGAAGGGCTTGGAGGACCAGGACCCCCAGGGCAACCCGAGTCTGCAGAACGCTCTGGAGATGTGTCGGGGAGCTTTATTGTAAGTTGGCACCCGAGACAGTCACTCTGTAGTCGACATTCTGAGCTGATCTCTTCTGGTAAAGCCACGCGCCGTCACATGGCACTCGAGAGGTGCTTATCATTTACGGCGCCTTGCTATCGAGCGATCCGGGCGACATTCACGAAACGGTCGGCAACCTGATTACAGACCGGATACGCGTGTCCATCGTCGGACTGTCAGCGCAGGTGGCCATCTGCGCTGACCTCTGCTCGAGGACAAACGCTGGTGATGAGTCTCAGTACAATGTGGCTATGGACGAGGTGCACTTCCGTGAGCTCTTCCTCGCCGCCACCACGCCCCCCGTCACCCGGACCGCTGAGCAGAGCACGGCGAGCTTACTCATGATGGGCTTCCCGTCCCGTACACTCGTGGCCGGTGGCAATACTAGCTACTGCGCCTGTCATAACCGGCCCTTCCGCGAGGGCTACCTCTGCACACGCTGCTCCGCCCGCGTCTGTCGTCTCCCCGCTGAGTGTCCCGCCTGCGGGCTCACCCTGATCCTCTCCACCCATCTAGCTCGCTCATACCACCACCTGTTTCCCCTACGGAACTGGGTAGAGGTTCCTTGGGCTAACGCCACCCGCTCTGCAGCCTGCTTCTCCTGCCAGGCTCCCTTTCCCGAACCGCCAAAGACAAAGGCCCCCGATAAGCCCAAGGAGGACGCGGGGCCTAAACCGGCCAAGGGCGTCAGCGAGAGCGGCCGCTACGCTTGTGAGGTGTGCCGGCAGCACTTTTGCATCGACTGCGACGTGTTTGCCCACGAGGTCATCCACAACTGTCCAGGCTGCCAGAGCATAATCCAGAAGACGGATGGTGCCGTTTCGGCTGAGCCGAATGGTACGGCGCACACCAACGGCGATGTAGTCATGACATAGAAATTCCAGGATGGAAAGGGGGTTGGGCCAAGACAATGGACGAACGGTATACCCGGGAAAGCAGAGGATCTAGCAAGTTGTTGATTTTCTTGTAACAATAGCTTATCACGGATGAGCATTATCATATCATATCAAAACGGCCTCAAATCAAGGTAAAGGGGACGGAGAGGCGCATCAATGGGTCAAGCATTTTTTGTAACACATTTTTATTTATTTATTGGACCATGATAGGGGCGTGAGGCCCTTCAGTCCCAGTCAGTTGGCATAACCAGACTAAACGGTTAATAGACGACCATGAATTCGTATCGTAACCTCGTCTCATTTTTTGGGGGCTCCCTCATCTGTATCATCTTCCAATAGTCTCTCTCTCTCGTGCAAATGCTATCAGAAGATGCCTTGGCAAACAGAAAAATAGATAGTCACATAACCGCAGCGCTTGCGTGTGTTGTGGTATGTTGCAGAAAACAAAAGATCACGGCTTTCCATCTACAGGTTGCCGCGCTCAGCCTGCTCACGCTCAATAGCCTCGAACAGACTCTTGAAGTTGCCAGCGCCGAAACCGTCAAAGTCGTTGCGCTGGATAATCTCGATGAAGACGGTGGGGCGGTCCATCAGGGGCTTGGTGAAGAGCTGGAGGAGGTAGCCGCCCTCGTCGTAGTCGATGAGGATGTTGAGACGCTCGAGCGTCTCAAACTCCTCCTTGAGCTCCCAGTTGCGGCGCTCAGTCTTGAGGCGATGGCGCATGGCGGTGTAGTATGTCGAGGGGACGTCGATGAACTCGACCCCGCGGGCGCGGAGGGCGGACACGGAGGTGATGATGTCCGGGGTGAGGAGGGCGATGTGCTGGACACCAGGGCCAGAGTTGAAGATGACGTACTCTTCGATCTGGGACTTCTTCTTGCCGGGAGCAGGCTCGTTGATGGGCATCTTGACAACGTTGTTGGGAGAGGCCATGACGATGGAGCTCAGGGCTGAGAACTCGGTGCAGATCTGCGAGTCGTCGACGGACCAGAAGCGGTGGAAGGACAGGCATTGCTCGTAGAAGGCGCAGGCCGAGACCATCTCGTTCCAGGACTGGTTGCCGACGCAGTGGTCGATGCGAGCCAGGGGGACGTCTGGCACGGAGACGGTGGCAGTCTTCTTGTTGACGGCGCGGAAACCGGGGAGGAAGGGTCCGGTATAGTTCTGGCGGGAGATCAGAGTGTGAGTGGTATCGCCATATGTGCGGATGACGGCGGTAGAAACGGAGCCGTGCTCCTTATCCTTGGTGACCAAGGGGTCCTGGACGGCGATGGCGCCCTCCTCGACGGCCTTGTAGTATACACCCTCGACGTTGTCAACCTCAAAGGCAACATCCTTCACAGCATCGCCGTGGCGTTCGAGGTGGGCGTACATCTCCTTAAGGAGCTTCCGGTCCGACTTGGAGATGGGCTCATCGTCGGGGAAGTGAGCCTCGGAGCGGAGGGGCGAGGTGAAGACGAAGCGGACATCGTTGTTAGCGACGACGTACGAGGCAAAGTATCGGCTGCCAGTCTCGAGTCCCTTGTAGGCGATGGTCTTGAAGCCGAACAGGTTCGTGTAATATGAGGCGGCCTGCTTGGCGTTGCCAACCCACCAGGTTATGTGGTCATAGCCGGTGAAGTTGGGGGGAGGCTGGACAGCGAGGCCGTCTGCCTGAGAGAGAGCAGAAGCAGTGGCAGTAGTCGAAGGCTGAGCAGCCCGCTGAGGAGGAGAGTTGGTGATAGCAGAAGGGGCCATTGACACACAGACGGGACAATGAAAGATGGATTGGTAATTCAAGATAGGGGGTTGGACGGCGTTTAAGGCTTGAAGTTCAAGTCAGATGGGATAGATATCTTTGATGATAGTGGCTTCGAGGAGCTAAGGAGGCTTGATTGTAAGGGTGTTGAGATCTGCAGATACCAGCAAGATGGAGGGCATCTTGGGTCATATATAAAAGAGTTTCGACCGTCAACCCAGGCCCCCGGCTTAAGACATTTGCCATGAGGCATCAAGCCCTGTTTCTTTGACACCTTTCCCGGAAAGGCTCCGCCATAGAAGGCATTGTGCGGCCCGAGTCACTTGTCAGGATAAGCAAGTAACAGCGGACCCAACGTAACAGTCAACAGAATCCTACGGCAAGACCCTAGAGGCAGGTAACATCGCCGTGAGGCCCAATGGTATCGACGGCATAAGAAAGCGATTCCGTCAACCTCAACCCTGGGCGAGCCGCCGTGGCAGGGCCCGGGGTCACGAGCGGGGATTCCGCGTCAGACGACGGTCCAACTGATATCATCGGCGGGCAAGCTATGGTCTCCAAGGCGTCAATTCTCCCCCAATTGACCAAGCTGAAGGGGGCGGTAGTGCCGAACGTAGTTGTTGAAGGTTGCGAGGCATCACCCTGCGGAAAGCTCCCGGCCGAGACTCCCGCGGCGCCGCCAACCGCCCCAAGCCGACGTTGGCCGTGATCCGCCAATCGACGCCGCCCGCCACGGCTTTCCGGGAGCGCAACCACTTGTTCGTCGCCGGCGCACCCTATCGAGAAATGCGGAACTGTCAGCAACTGCTCGGCAGAAGGACCCTTGCAATCCAAGAAATGCGGAGTGTTGGCGCCCGCGTAGATCGCCTCCCCCGCTAGAGCCGAGAGGTTCCTTTGCTGATAGAGGTGGCTTATCCACTTCGGCCAACGTCAACCGTGATAGATATCTAGAATGCTTGCCCGTCCTTCGAAGCACTTGCTTCCGTTGTCTCGTATCATACCGGCTTTGCGAACATTCCAGAAAAGAGGCTTGCCAAAGACAAAACGTTGACTGAAAACGAGGCCTCTGTCTTGCTGAATATCTTTGTGACGCCCTACTCATTCTCTCTTCCTCCTCCAAGTCGCCACCAATCTCAACCTCCACAATGACTTGCGTGTCTTTGAGCAAGCACGACATCAACGTGCTCGAGAAGATCAAGGACCCCGAGTCAAACCCTTACGCCGGCATCGTTCTTGACTCCTCATTGCCCCGCGATCCAAACATCACCGACGCAGGCGTGTATGAGCGGGTGGTTGAGAAGGAGCGTGAGATCATCCGCTCAATTCAGAAGCTCGAGGTCCAGCTCAAGGACCTTGGCCTCGACCGGGGCAAGGACGCGGCGGTCAATGGCTACCGAGAATGCCTCTCAGCTATTGAGGACATAATCTCGGAGCACCCGAATTATGCCAGTGCCAGGAACAACCGAGTACAGATCTTCAGACGGCTCTACGGAGACGCCATCCTCCTTTCAGAGACCTCGGACAACACAATGCCCTTGATCGAGAATCCCGATACGACTGAAAAGAGAAGGGTTGTTGAAACAGCCTTGAATGACATGGAGACGTCTATTGCACTTCTGTCGCCATCCTCACCAACCTCTCCAATCTCGCCTCAAGCCGCACGCACGCTCTCAATGGCACACACTCAAAGAGCAGCCGTGTACCTCAAGACGGCGAAGCTGCTGCTGCATCGCTCATTGGACGTTGACCAAGACCTCCGGGAATCCAAATGGGAGAAGCTGGACTTTGAAGAGGCTGCGTCTCGAGACCTCGCCCTTGGTGGCCGATACGGGAACCAGATTGCCAAGGGTCTGGCCGTAAGCGTGAACCCAACAGCAAAGCTGTGCGGACAGATTGTTCGAGAAGCGATGAAGAAGGAATACGGTCCGTCCTTTAGTGATTTTAAGAGTTGAAAATGGAATTAGTTTAGAGTAGGATACCCGGTGAATAAAAGCCATCAAGATATCGGACCAGAGTTGACCATGAGATGAGACAAAGCTGCATTGAATTAGGAGGCCTTGGAAAGGAAGCCAATTCGTCTAAGTGATATTGAATCAGTTTCCATCGATAATCCAACAGTTGAATCGTAGAATTACCGTCGTGCAGCCTCAATTGTCTGTTCGGTAGTTCGGCCCTTGTCCTTTTCCTCGCGGTTGATTCTTGTTGCAGCCGCTGAAAGACCAATCAGGACCCCAAAGATGGGATCCGCCACGCGGGAGATGATGTAAGTCGGAGCAGCAGGCATATTGACTCAATTTCTGTTGAGAAAAACTCGGAGAGACCGTAGAGTTGAGGTTGATTATATTTCTCTTTTGCTATGGAGCCTTTCGTTCTGGAAGATGCCGATGGGTCACGGAACGGAAGACGGTCCCTTCGACGTGCACGGGCCACAATCGTTATCGGGGCGGGCTTAGCGGTCCTAGCATGTCATGTGACTTGGCACACTCGCTTGCCCCAAATTATCCAAACCCACAAACCCGACAATTTTACTCCCAAATTCCGATCACGGTTCACGACGCCCAACTAACTTCATACCAGCACAATCCGACTACCCACCGGACAAGATGAAGTTCCTCAAGGTCGGCCGAGTCGCCATCATCACCCGCGGCAGATACGCCGGCAAGAAGGTACGACGCCCGCGACGTTGCTCGCTGCCATTCTCTCGATTTTTTTGCGCCATTCGATCAAGATAGGGCTGGGGGAGAAAAAAAAGTTGTTGTGTGTGTTGGTGGGCGGCGAGGAGGGCGCAGAACAGGAGAACAGCGACGTGCTGGATGCTGTCATTTGGTTCATCATTGTCAAAAAGATCGGATTTGCTGACTCGAATCGCTTTCAACAGGTTGTCATCATCCAGCCCGTTGACAACGGCAACAAGCCTCACCCTTTCGGCCACGCCCTGGTTGCCGGCATTGAGCGCTACCCCTCCAAGATCACCCGCCGCATGTCCAAGACCCGCCAGGAGAAGCGAAACAAGATCAAGCCCTTCATCAAGGTCATCAACTACAACCACTTGATGCCCACCCGCTACACCCTGGAGCTTGAGGGCCTCAAGGGCTCCCTCTCCAACGACACCTTCAAGGAGGTTTCCCAGCGCGAGGACGCCAAGAAGACTGTCAAGAAGGTTCTCGAGGAGCGATACACCAGCGGCAAGAACCGATGGTTCTTCACCCCTCTCAGTACGTTTTTTGCTGCCGTCCCTTTTCCACACTTCAGGATTGTTGTCTCTGCTGTGGGGTGGAATAGGGCAAGGACATACACATACCCACAGGACACCCAGGCTAACAAGGTCGTTTTACAGAGTTTTAAAAAGATCGTTTCTCCATCACGGTTAGGGAGTTGGCGGGATGTAAAGAGCATCGATTGGCATTAAGGAACCCCGGTTTTTATGGGCTCAATATCAAGTTTCTTAAAAATCAGATCTCTCTTTGCGGCGTGACTGTAGCGTCAAAATACAACGCGAATCGGACGGACGTGTTGGCCCCGACTGAAAGGACATCGGTGGGGAGTTGTTGCTGTGCTGGTGTTATCTATCCCGAGAGGTCATGGCAAATGCAAATAGGCCCCGGCGACTTTGCTTGACGGTCAATGTCGGCGAGGTAGTCCAATAAAAAGAAATGAAACAAAAAATTCACCGTCAAAATTGACTTTGTGCAAAACACGATGCAAAGATACACAACACACACGCACACACAGAACAAAGTGACGAAAGACAGAATGATTATAAGACTTGATTTTTTTTGTTGCCCATTTCATTTCTACATGTCTATGGCCAAACGCCGTCTAAAGTTACATGTCAATTAGACCTTTCGTGATGCGGTTCATGCTCGCGACCGCGACCTCGCGCTCTGCGCCCAGCTCTATGGCTTTACACTTCATAATACCTCCCCAGCCCTCAAGTCAAACAGAATATGTCAAAAAATTTCCAATCAGCAGAAAGGTCCGACCAGTCAACGTGACTATGTACGATCATGCTCGGTTCGTGGTGTCAAAAAAGGGGGAAGAAACGTAAGGAAATAATAAGAGAAAAAAAGGGGTTCCTTAGATCGCCGTTCGCCCCGTAAAGTAAACGCCTCGGCGCAACATTTCTTGAGGGTTGCGAGTCCCATTGGCACCGTGCATTACAACATTCTAAGACCGTTGGGCCTCGTTCATTCCGAAACGGTTCGTCACCTCATTAGCCAGCCTGGTAGGGTCATACTCGGGGGTGTAGCCAGGGGCAAGACCTCCGAACATGGCGAAGATGACGAAGCCGGTGAAGATGATGATGGTGAGCTTGCGGAGGATGGGCTTGCGAGCACCAAACTCGGCCCATTGTCGGTTGGCATCAGCAAGATGAGCCTTGATCTGCTCATAGCCGAGCTTGTAGTAGACCATGCCACCCAGAGCAATGGAGTAACCGAAGAACTGGAGACCAGTGACCTGAGTACCCCAGATCATCATGGAGGCGACAACGAGCAGAATATCCTTGAGGACACCGCAAAGGGTCAGGACGACGGCGGAAGTCTTGCCAATCTGGAGGGAGTTAGTGGGATTCAGGTAGGTTGTCGATTCGCAAAACATACCAGGAAGACGACAGACACGTTCAGCATGAAGGCGCAAAGACCGTTCAGGAAGAAGGTGAAGAGACCGACGTTGTAGACCTCGGCCATGGAGCACCTGGGGATTTCCCAAACCAGGGCAACAGCGCCGTTCATGACAACGCAGATGGGAGCGAAGTAGTACAGAGAGACCAGGGGGTCCATCTTGAAGTCGGCAGAGCTCAGCAGACGCTGGACCATGGTGAGTCGGAGAGCCTCAAAGATGATACCGCCAATCTGGTACAAAACACCAATGGTCACGAAGTGGATTTCGCCAAAGGACGCAATGATGACACCGACAACAATGGCCGAGACGTTGAGGAACTGCTTCAGGTTGGGAGCGGAAACGCCGAGGACCCAGCCGGAGATGAGGACAGCAACGGGAGTGGTGGCCTTGAGCATCTGGATGAAAGCAACCGAGAGATAGAGGTATGTCAGGTTTCCGCAGATCAGACTCAAACTGAAGAAAACACCGATGGGGACGACGGCGCGCATGTAGACGCGGGGGGTCATCTTGACGGTCTTTCGGCCATCAAGGAAGTGAGTCCATCGGGCGAGAATCTGGGTAACGACGGTCGCAAAGGTCAAGTGGTAGGTGGTGAGGATGACGGGGTAGCCTGGAGTTTCGCATGTCAGCTAGGAGACAGATCGAGGGTCGATTCGAGGAGCGTACGGAAGTTGAGGGTGTCGAGAAGCCATTTGTTGAACAGAATGACTGAAGAACTGAAACCAATCCAGGCACTACATCATCTAGTTAGCGGGTTGCGCATCGTGACGGTCGATCCGAGAGAAGAACTGACACTACGTAGAAGGTAGGATGAATCGAGGCGCGAGCAGACTGCTTCTCGAGGCTGGGGTTGACAGTAGGAAGAACGGGAGTGGCAGAGCGAGGCGTCTCGCCCGAGACGCGAATCTTTTCATCAGCCGACATTGTGAGTGCTTTCTAGAGATGCAAAGATCTAAAGTTGAGCTGGTTGAGACCGGTTGATGGAAACGGCGAAGTTGTTGATAAGAGGCCCTCGAAGGACAGATTTTAGGGGGGGACGCGCAAACGAGCGGACGGACAGCCGAGTCCTGCAACGGGATCGAATTGGGAAAGGCGAGGGGTGCCTGTTATGCAATTGGCGGGGCCCTGAGAGACAAGGTCTCGAAGAAAAGAAACGAAAAAAAGGCGACTTGCGAGCACAAAAAGCTTGACTTTGAGGAGGCTTGCAAGGGGGCAAGAGAAGGACTGAAGGAAGAGAAACAAGAGAGCAAGACAAGAAAAATCGTCCCTGGTTCTGGAAGAAGAAGAAAGAAAGAGGAGGGATGAGAAGCGAGGAGGGAGTGGGCGAGGAGACGGGAGGGTAAAAGAAATGGAAGAAAGGGATAGGCCCAGGCTAGGATAAGACGGGAGGCACTGTAGGGGAGGGGTGGCTATTGCTGTTCTGTTAGTGGACAGTCCAGGGTGAGGCGCGGCAATTAATAAAATAAATCCCAAAAAAAAGTTTTTTTTTTCTGCTCTGGAAATTGGCTTCTCACGCACGCCAGTGGCTCTGGACTTGGGTTTATTTCCAGGCGGGCTCTAGTACTTCTGGGTATGGATACGGGTGTGCTAGACGAGCCAACAATACCCAGAACAACCCAGTTTTAAACACGAACGAGTGGACGACATGGTTGAAATTTCGTGTTGGTAGTGGAGAGCTGGGTAGGTACCAATACCGCCGGGACCCAGCGAACACGAAGCTCGCCTGGACGCGTGTTCAGGGGGTTGAAGATCCAGGGACTTTGACGGGAGGCGACTCGTGGTTGGAAGTACCGTATACATTTCGGACTGATGCTATTCAGGGGTGCAACCACTGCGAACCTTAGCCCGTTGCCTTTGCCCTGGCGAATCAATCCGCCCACGTTCGGAGATCGACCTTCATCGTCAGATAAGCAGAGTAGCCTTAGCTTGACACCGTGCGCTGACTGTACCCTCCCCTCCCCTCCGTATGGCATCCCCGAAGTCCTGGGATGACGGGCTGGACGAGGAATGCAGGCGGTTGATTAGGTGGCTTCTGTCATGGATGGAGAAACAACTGCGCCCCTGAGAGTGAGAGTAAGAGAAAGCCGTATCCCATGCCTGGGTATCATGGCCAACAGCACAATCATGATTCTATCTGACACTCTAGATAGGGAGTTTCCATCCTTTCTAACCCCTTTGTCATTCACAACCTGCATATTCGTACTCTGGCCCCCTTGTCTGGCGTGTCATGATCTCTCGGCCGCCCCGCGCCGGCTCCGTCAACCTTTCAGGGAGACAGATACGACTAGATCTCAGGAACCTTAGCCCTTTCAGCTGTCGTAGATCTAGATGCGATCATGCAAACACCAGTAGCAAGTGGCGTGCGATCAAGAGGAAGATGGCTTTTTTGATCTGGTGAACCCGTTTCTGGCAGAGACAAGCAAGCCATCTATCTATTCTGTTCCTGGGGTCGGAAGATGCACCACACCCCAAGGTTTCCTACTGCATTCCCGCGATGGCCTCTCTCGATGGATGTCCGCCCATCCAAGGCCCGATGACAAGCGCCATCGCGCCCCGTCCCGTCTCCATCTCTCACGTCAAGACGTAGCGAGGCGCGTTGCATTCTTGAGCCTCTACCCGTTGGCATGGAGGTGTCCCGTCGGATAAGCCAAGAGGCTATTATTGACTGGGGAATGTCTATGATTTCGGGCGAAAGGTTTCGTGATTATCCAAGTTACTGGCGTAACCTAGATCAACACTTCTGTTTACCTATTGCGAAGCGAAATGCTTCCAAAAAGAGCTTTTATACTTTAACCCAGTAGATCTCTGATTCCTGTTCATTCTTCATCTCAACTCACAACTACATAGCCAAGAAAGTCTTGGCATTTAAAGATAAACAAGATCAAATTCTTGCTTGTTCTTGGCAAGCATTGTCCACATCCATCTCCGCAAACCAAAAACCATCCATGCGCTCTCCATGTCTCCTCTGGACTTGGCTTTCAGTTAAGCACAGAGACGGGGCCTCTCCGGGACCCATCAAACATCATGAACATGTCATGTATATTCGTGGAGCACCAACCGACATGTACCCGGTACATCTAAATAAAAGGGGGTTTCTGTCAAGCTGGGCTGGGGGGGCCTCTCCCTGCTTCCCCCCGGCTAGAGGACAGCTGAAGGCACACAGGTGCCAAGTGACATATTCATTCTCTGGCGTTTATCTGCCGCGCGGTCTGCAAGGAAGAGAGTATCGAATCCCTCCTGAAACATCAGCGGTCATCCTCCCGTCAACCCCTCGAGTACCAAGGTATTGGATAGTTGCGGTTCAGAGGCTCAAGGCTGAACCAAGGCTTGTGTCTGTTGCGAGCCTTGCCAGCCACATGCGGCTTTCATGCTGGCCAAACTAGCGGCAGGACGATCCCGTTGCTGATCTGCTTTCTCGGTTTCAGACTTGAAGCATCCGCTCTCCGTTAGAGGGCCCCAAACATCCCGGTGGACCTGGGATTGCCTCGGGACGGATGAGCATGTTGACCCGTCGATATATCTGGGTCTTATGACGCTCGTTGGAAGGTGGTGACGACGCTTTCTGCGTGTGCTCAAACGTCGTTGCTTTGCCCGCCTTCTCCCGTGTCTGTTTCAAGGTGGGTTCCATGAGCCGATGTCGCGGGAGGAAAAGCCGTGATCATCACTCGACAACGGAGAAGAGAACCAAAGAAAGAAGTAGTAGGCGGTCGGCCACGTACAATGTGCTATGCAATGAATGAATATCCCGCCATATGGGCCAACAAGGGGTCTGATCCGAGCTAAGATTACAGTTCTCCCTCGTCATCATGTAGTCCTCGTCTATCTCGGTCGTAGATGGCGATATTGAACGAACCGAGTGGCGCTGGACGGAGGCAGCGACTCGCTCGCCCGAAACTATTGGACAATGTTGGAGGAGGCTGACTTGACTTGACTTGCTCCTGTAGGGCATATCTCCCTCCTTCCAACCTCGCCCCCACCCATCCAACAACCAACGTGTTACCCCTGACCTGGAGTCGTGTTGCTACTCTTGGTGCAGGAGAGGCAAGTTGAGGCTGACTGTAAGCAGTTAGATGTGTCCGGCCGTTGTCCACTACGAGAAATCTGGTGCGAGGTCGGACACGGACTTGTTCGAGTACGAAAAAGGTGACGGGCGAGGTCGTTCTGAATTACTGATACGAGGTGTTTGCTATGACGGGCAATGCCCCAACCTCAAACCAAGATGAGACGGTGACACGAGCTCTCTCGGCTAAGACGACGGACGAGCATGGGGAACTTCTGGACAACCAAATTGGACAATGTGACAGAGAGGCGATTGGGGAGTGGGCGCGACATGGATTGACTAGCGAATTACGTTGGGTGAGTGTGCTGTTAAGGCCACGTTCACAGCATCTTTTGCCATGGAAAGCTGCAGCTCTAGCCCTGCCCTGCCAAAGGTGGAATTACATCTCATCTTAGGAAATTGCGGCGAGCCTTGGTGTCGGTGGGGAGCTTGAGAGAAAGCAGCGGCTATCGAGCCTATCCGCCTTTCTGTTTGGCTCTTGGGGGATGTTTCCAGGGCTGCGTGATAAGGATGCTCGGTGACATGAGCAGATCAGCGATGGATGGATGGATGGATGGATGGATGGATGGCAAGCTGATTGTTTGTTCTCTGGTTCATTGGACAGGGAGGGGAGGTGCGTCAGGTAAATTAACTTACGGGAGAGGGCAGCATCAGATTGAGTCCCCTAGGACTTCTAATATTGGACATTTGTCTCGATGCATCTATTCGCGGAGAGACAAGACACAAGAGAGGTCAAGGCGGGAGAGAGAACCCACTAAAAGAGCCAAGCTTCCATCCCCGTCGACGGCACAGTGCCTGTTGCATCTATAGCGCATCGAGCCAGATTTCATGCACTAACAGCTGCTATTGCTTTCGCTGGGCTGGGGGGACCGGGGCCAATTCCACTCATTGCTGCTGGAAATCAAGCTTACGCCAGAGAACGGGTGGCGGCGTGGGATGGGAATGGAGGGACATCTGTTGATGTGACACTGCGGGAGCGGCTTCAAGTCAGGTCACAGAGGGAACCGTTGGAGATGGTGACGGGTTCGCAGTAAAGAGGGTTTGGTCCCACGAGGCCGTTTCGACCTGCATCTTCTGCCTGCGCAGTATCTATCACTATCTATCTCATCCCATATCGTCCATTACTCGCCATCAGTCAGTCCCTGATGAAGCGGTGCCAACTCTTGAGCCACCACACCCACTTTCACAGAGACCCAGGGGTCGGGGTCCAGTTGTGGTGTGGGCCCCTTAACCCTCCCCTGGATAGAAGGCTCCAAAATAATTTTAGCCCCGCCATCCCAAGGTCGCCCATGGTTGCGGTCAGTCTCCTTTTCTGCCAGCCTCCACTCTTTGGTCTGCGTGTGTGCCAGCCATCAACATCAATAATATCTACAGCAACCACGGGACTTTGATCCTCTCGCTGTTCCTCCGTTGTCCTGTAAAGCTTCATCCTTCCTCCCTCCCAGTCGCTCGGTTCCTCGTCGGCGTCTGCGCATTTTGTCTGCCTTCAGCCTCGTCCCCTCAAAGTTTCTACTCCAAGAACTTTTTCGAAATCCCCCACCATGGCCGACGTGTGAGTTGCTTTTGCGCCCGCCCCTGCTTGAGCCAGCTTGATTGCTTGCATCTGCATGCTTGAGCAATTGCTTGACTCTATCTACGACTGCATGCTAATATCTATTCTTCGACAGTAACGTTGATGTCCTCGTCATTGGCAT
Source organism: Fusarium duplospermum (assembly GCA_003946985.1). Classification (NCBI taxonomy): domain Eukaryota; kingdom Fungi; phylum Ascomycota; class Sordariomycetes; order Hypocreales; family Nectriaceae; genus Fusarium; species Fusarium duplospermum. The sequence goes on along the minus strand of NKCI01000003.1, from coordinate 147,561 downwards.
GGGACCTACTGGTCTCGGTGCTGCCAAGCGTCTCAACCACATCGTATGCGCTCACCGCCAGCTCCCACATTCACGCTTCCAACTCGACTGACCGCACCTCCAGAACGGCCCTTCATGGCTGATTGTCGACGCCTCCGACAAGGCTGGTGGTCTTGCCGGCACTGATGTTACCCCCGAGGGTTTCGTAAGTTGAACCTGCGCCGTCGTCCACCCCGAAACATCGCTGACCGTCGGATTCTACAGCTCTACGATGTCGGTGGCCATGTCATCTTCTCCCACTACAAGTACTTCGACGACTGCCTCGACGAGGCCCTCCCCAAGGAGGATGACTGGTACACCCACCAGCGCATCTCCTACGTTCGCTACAAGGGCCTCTGGGTTCCTTACCCCTTCCAGAACAACATCTCCATGCTCCCCAAGGAGGACCAGGTCAAGTGCATTGACGGTATCATCGACTCTGCTCTTGAGTGCCGTGTCGCCAACACCAAGCCCAAGGACTTTGACGAGTGGATTGTGCGCATGATGGGTGAGGGTATCGCCAACATCTTCATGCGACCCTACAACTACAAGGTCTGGGCTGTTCCCACCACCAAGGTAAGCAAGGAGAACCTATCGCCGCAGATCGCCTGGGACACTCGAAGCTAACAAACCCCTCAGATGCAATGCCAGTGGCTCGGCGAGCGTGTCGCTGCCCCTGATGCCAAGCTCGTCACCAAGAACGTCATCCTCGGCAAGGTCGCTGGTAACTGGGGTCCCAACGCTACCTTCCGATTCCCTGCTCGCGACGGTACCGGTGGTATCTGGACTGCCGTTGCTGAGACTATCCCTCAGGAGAAGAAGCGCTTCGGCAAGAGCGGTGAGGTCACCAAGGTCGATGCCAAGAGCAAGATCGTCCACTTCGCCGACGGTAGCACCATTGGCTACAACAAGCTCGTCAACACCATGGCTGTTGACCAGCTCGCCGAGAAGATTGGCGATGAGGAGCTCATCAGCCTCACCAAGGGTCTCTACTACTCCACCACCCACGTCATTGGTGTTGGTATCCGAGGCGAGCGCCCTGAGCGCATCGGTGACAAGTGCTGGCTGTACTTCCCCGAGGACAACTGCCCCTTCTACCGTGCCACCATCTTCTCCAACTACTCCCCCTACAACCAGCCTCAGGCCGACGCCAAGCTGCCCACTCTCTACCTCGCCAACGGCCAGCCTGCTCAGTCTGATGAGGCTAAGGAGGGTCCTTACTGGTCCATCATGCTGGAGGTTTCCCAGTCCACCATGAAGCCCGTTGATGTTGAGAACCTCGTCAAGGATAGCATCCAGGGTCTCATCAACACTGAGATGATCAACCCCGAGGACGAGATCGTCTCTACCTACCACCGTGCCTTCGACCACGGTTACCCCACCCCCACCCTGGAGCGTGAGGGCGTCCTCAAGCAGCTTCTCCCCAAGCTCCAGGACATGGACATCCTGTCCCGTGGCCGATTCGGCAGCTGGCGATACGAGGTCGGCAACCAGGACCACTCGTTCATGCTCGGTGTTGAGGCCGTCGATGCCATCCACAGCGGTGCTGTCGAGCTGACCCTCAACTACCCCGACTTTGTCAACAGCCGCCAGAACACCGAGCGACGCCTCACCCAGAACTTTGTGTTCACTCCTCCCACCAAGGACCTGCCCAGCCACAGCCGCTAAGGCACCAGGCTCTGTAAATGGCGACCGTTTTTGTTCCGGGGATGGGAAGCAACTACGTGAGCAATCCAACATTGAACGCGTTTTGTGATTTTTTGAAGACATGTGCATAAGGAAACCATACCATCCAAGTGGGAAGCGACCTAGCATCTCAGGGCATGATGAATGAGGATTTAGGATTGATGATGGGAGAAAAGACGGCTCGGCTGCTGGTGAGGGTTCCCAGCTGGCATGGATACAGGGTGCCGCAGGAGGGTGCGGACGGACTGGAGGTTCATGATAGAGGATAGAACAGGATCCTTTCTCTTAGGATTAGACGAATGAACGGATTGTCCTATAAACATACATAATACTATACATTTTTAAATAGACATCACTGCGTTTGTTTATCTGTTCTGTCATCAATGTCGTTCTTCTCTTGGTGTTGTTGACTCGGGTTGAAATTCCCCTTATCATCGGCGATCGGTGACATTTTTGGCCGACCTGCTAGACATGAATCAAGATGGGTGGTGTCAACCTGCGGCGCGTAATGTTTTGGTGACATTCAATTTGTCTGCCACTTACATCATTGAGTAACAACCGATCAGGGGATGTCTTGAATCAGTCAGGACAGAAAAGCAGGAGCTGAAAGTGCAAAATTGAGGGGCTTTTCATCTTACAGCTGAGAATATGCAAAGGGTTAACGTTTACAGCAAGTAGTCACTTTTTTGGTAAGCGCCAAGTCGAATCCTCAAGGCGAGCTAAGATGTCTTGATCCAAGTGCCTTTCCTATCTTCAGCGGAGAAGGATGAAAAAGAAGGGCTTTTTTCAGTGCCCCCGTCGACGGGCGGGATAGCGGCGCCACAAGGGTCCATCTTTCAGCCGAAATTTGACAATCTACAGAGGGTTCAGCCAGAAGTCTGACTGACTACGGGGAAGAGGCGGTAGAGGGGGAAAGAGTTGGGGGGGTTTCTTCTGGGCGTGAGAGACGCCTAGAGAATTTTTCTAGCTTTTGCGCCTTGAGCCAAAAGAGAAGGGATGGGCAAAGTCGATGGATCCGAGGCCGGGCTCTTGCTCCGTATTTTCGGTGCCCAAGCGGGAACAGCGGCAGTGGGCGAGAGACAAGGCGAGGCGAGGCGAGCGGTGGCAGTTGGAGTTGGGAGTTGCAGAGCTGGAGATGCAGCTGTACACGAGGAATTTGTGATGGCGGTGATGATAGGGCAGGCTTGCATTTGAGGTTCATGATGGTGGTGGAAGGTGGAGTCAGAGGAGTAGCACGTGTGATGGTGGTCAGTCTAGAGGACGGTCCATGGAAGCATGGATAGAAGGCGTTAAAGTGTCTCAGCGATGATGGACTTGAACCAGAGCATCGGTAGGGTTGCTATGGGCGGGAAAGGAGGAGATGGAGGGAGGTTAGAACAGCCCAAGATGCTGTGGTATGCTATAACGACTTGACATATTGCACCAGGGAGAATAACAAGGTTATTCGTCTCTTCTTCTAGCAAGGTGAGATGACGAGCCCGGTCCAAAAAACCAGCTGCCAAACCGGAAGCTACCCTTGCATCCATCACCCACTTGGCAGGATCCTGGACCAGGCTCGTGAACAGGACTTGGACCCTGGGTATCATCTAGAAGTCCCACCATCCATTCACAGCCAGCAAGTTTTTCAAAAAAGAACAAGAAACTCTTCCACTGAAACATCCCATCTACCTACCTACTCTCTCCCTGTTCGCTCTCGTGAGCTTGACCTGGCCTGGGAATCCCTCCCGTCAGAAACGGCCCGGACAGTCCGCTAATCTGCTGGACTGCAACCAATCCGTCAATCCACAACCAAAAACCACTTTGACCCCGTCAACTTGCCTTGCACTTGGGGGGGCGGGAATCCACCACCACAAAGTCCACTCGCTCGTAGTCTACATCCGCCATACTACAGTACTGTGCCTACTGTACATCCAGATCTACTGGTAGCCAATCCACCTGTTCTTGGTGACTACCACCACCACCACCACCATCTTGTCTGTCTCTAGGCATCACCGGTTGGCATTATATCTTGTCCTCTGCGGCATCAGCCACCACCTCCTCTGTCCTCCGAACGTCGGCAGCCTCGACCTGCGGCTCCCCCTCACCGCGGCCCTATCGTCATCTTGGACTCTCCTCCAACGCCTCATCCTAGAGAGTCCCACCTTCCTCGTCTCATATAGCCCGACCCGACCAAAGCGCAGATCCCTCAACATCCCAGATCCTGCCCGAGCACTACCTCCAGGAACATTTGAGGCTCAAGCTTCCCTCAGACCTGTCATCTCAAGATCCTGGCCCATCTAGTGACCCTCCAACCTTGAACGACTACAAATCACCACCACCACCACTGCCACCGACCGATCTCCGAGGATGGGCGCTTCACATTCGTTTGGCTCCAACCTTTACTGAATGCGAATGCCCGCTTCCCGTTGCCTATCCGTCCTGCTGCCGACGACGTCGAGTGCCACGCCCGCGCGGTGCGCAGCTGTTCGCGCTCCATCATGGACGGCGTGTCCCTCGTCTCCGACGACCTCCTCGATCCGCCGCCTCGACTCTACGAGCGACTACGCCAAATAGCTGGTTATACATGGGACGAAAATCAGTTGCCGTTCCACTCTTCCTATGATTACTGGTAAGTGCGCTCTCGCGGCGCGCCTCACGAGCCGACGCCAAACTGCCAGTCCTCGTGCCTTGGTCACAACGTTGATTTCTAACCCACCTTAGGCACGTCTTTGGAACTCGCTTCGTCTCTCCATTCTCCCCTCCCTCAAGCTCTCACAATGCCTCGAGTCCAGGATCCATCTTGAAGCTCCATTCTGGCCGGCCATCGCCGTCGGAACCTTATCCCTCGGCCTCGAGCGACACCACCGATTTACCCGCAATCACACCTCCAGCTTCGGTCCCCTCGAATGTATCCAATGACGCTCCTTACGTCGAAGAGCAAGTCGTTGCTCGCATATCCTACCATGCTCTCCGAGAAGAGCGCGCTTTCCACATCGCCAAGAGTCTAACGGCAGACTCGGATCCTAATGGGCAACATATCGTCAAGCCGCTCGATCTAATCAGGCTGAACCCTCTCCCAGGTGACCGCGCACCCGTCATCGTCGCCATCTATCAGCATCCCGGTCCCAATTATCTCCTCGAGGTCCTTGACATGGGCCCAGCCTACTACAGAGCCCGGACTGTAGGAGAGACATTTACATCGCTTCGCAAGAACGAACCCGAATTGCACGACCCCATTTCTTTGCAGTACTTTCTCGATTTCGCCATCGGTGCGGCACAATGCCTCGAGGTTCTCCACCACGGTCTGGGTATGATTCATGGCGAAATTCGAGGCGATGCGTTTCACTTCAACGTTGAAGACGGGCAGGTCAAAATACTATCGTTTGGGTCCGGAATACGCTCATTTGAGCATGGCTTGACAAGTACTGGGTGGTCGACTCTCTCCAAAGAACTAGGCGCTCGAAACAAGCTCCTCTACATTAGCCCCGAGCAAACAGGGCGAATGCCCGCAGAGCCAGACAGCCGGACTGACATCTATTCCCTGGGTGTTTTGTTCTGGACGCTGTTGACCCAAAAACCCGTTTTCGATGGTGACAACCCTCTTGACATTGTCCAGGGAGTTCTCGGACGCAGGATACCCAATGTGTCGACCGTACGACTGGACATTCCCGACGTGGTTGGGAGAATCATTCAGAAATGCACAGCCAAGAATGTTTCTGACCGTTATCATTCGGCGAGCGGGCTTCGTCACGATCTGGTCAAGGTTCAGCAGTTCCTAGGCGATGGGGATTGGTTGGCACTTAAGGAGTGGAAGATTGGAACCAAGGATGTATCGTCCTTTTTCATGCTTCCGACCATCATGATCGGTCGCCAGCGGGAGCAGGCTGAGCTTGTCAAGGTCATTGATCGCGTTGCCAAGGCTCATTCCATGACTCTAAAGGGCGGCAGCAACCGCTTCTCTGATGGCTCAAGCTTGTCAAACGAGGTGGCTCCATTTGACGATATCTCGAGCGAGGGAGCGAGTTCTATTGATGGTACCAACCGTCGAAGTGGTTCTTTTACCCATACAGCGTCCTCAGATCCCAAGCTACCAAAGAACAACTTTCACCCATTCTTCTCGGATACCCAAACGAATTCTGGCGATACTATCTCATCCTCACCATCGGGCGCTTTCCCTCGGGTTGCCAAGCCGTGGGAGAGGCACCAGTCCATCTCAATTGAGACCCGCAGCCTGGTTGACAGCACCGGTGCGGAATCACAGAACCGCCACAGCCTAGTAGAGTCGACCGCCTCGAGTCTTTCCAGGCAGCTGGGGTCAGCCAAGTTCCGCCGTCGTGACCACTGCGAGGTTGTGGCGATCGAGGGTGCTGGAGGACTGGGGAAGAGCTGTCTCGTCCAGAGCGTTCTTGCAGAGGCCAGGAGACGAGGTTACTGCGCAACAGCCAAATTCGATACTGCGAGAAGGACAGCCTTTGGACCACTGCTTAAGCTGTTATCGTCCCTGTTCAAGCAGGTCTGGGGCGAGAGAAATACAGAGACTCCTTTCCATCAGGGGCTCAAGCAGTTCGTCCGCCCTGTCTGGCCCATGCTGCACCGGCTGCTAGGACTTCCGGAGTTCCTTCTTGGCCCTCCTGAGGTCAATCCCGGGCGGTCAATCTCCTCGTCTCAGCACCTTAACCTGAACAAGAGCAACGGCAAGGCTAGTTTGAAGCGACGTGGTTCCTCTCCAGGATGTTCGCCTGGCCCTGTTGCAAGAAACCCTAGCATCGCTTCTCAATCATCACAAGATTTTCTCCGAGCCGGCACATCTACCAAGACCATGCGGTTGATGAACATTTTCTTGGACGTCCTTCGAGTGTTCACGGCACACAAGTTCATATGCTTCTGTTTGGATGACCTCCACTTTGCTGACGATGAGTCCCTCGAACTCATTTCTCAAATCATTGCTTCGAGGATGAAGATGGTCATCATTGTCACGTACCGAACAGAGGAATTCACATGGGAGAAGATCCAGAGCATCGTTCACCCCTCTGAGTCCGATGAGTTCCCCCGTTCTAGCGGTCCCCTAGTCACTCGGATCACTTTGTCAGCTCTATCTGAGGACGACATTGTTCAATACGTCTCGACAACACTCTGCAGGCCCATGGAAGAAGTCTTGCCCCTCGTTCTCGTTCTACAATCCAAGACAGCAGGCAACCCATTCTACATGCGAGAAATGCTGAGCGCCTGTTACCGAAAGCGGTGTATTTGGTACGATTACAGGGACAGCCAATGGCACTATGACCTGGACAGACTCTTTGAGCAGTTCCAAGGGGAGAAAGACTACGATGTGCTTGACACGGGTTTCATTACGCACAGGTTGACTGAACTTCCGGCGGCATCACGGACTTTGCTCGCCTGGGCGGCTCTTATCGGCAACTCGTTCTCATTCGAGCTCATTTGCCACCTGATGGGCGGTGAATTCGATTATCACGAAGACGATTGGGGATCATGTTGCCCGACGTTTGCACACAAGTGCTACTCGCAAGGTGAGGCCATCGCCGGTCTTCAGGCGGCCATCCAGGCCTACATAATCGTACCTAGCGAGACTGATGATCGATTCCGATTCGCCCACGATCGATACATCCACGCGTCGTCAGACTTGCAAGAGTGCAACTCCCGGAAGATGCACTTTATCATTGCACAAACACTCCAGAAGTACTATGCCGGCGAAACTAGGCAACGAGACAGCACGGCGTCTCATATCTGCGAGGCGGTCGACATCATCAAAAGACGGATTCCAAGCCGCCGTGAGTACCGCAAGCTGTTGACGGATTGCGCGCAGGCTGCTGCAGAGAGTGGCGCGAAGCCAACCGCAGCAAAGTACTACAGCACAGCAGTTTCGCTTCTTCAGGACGACCCTTGGACTGAGGGCAAGGACGACGTTTCGTACGATGAGACGATGCAACTCTACCTTAGGGCGGCCGAGTGCTATCTGTACATGGGTCATTATACCCCAGCGAGCGAAACACTGGCTACCATCTTTGCCAACTCGAAGACAGCTTTCGACAAGGCACCAGCATATGTTCTACAGTCAAGGATATATGCCCAGAATGGTGATGCGTCTGCCGCTCTTGTCTCCCTGAAAGAATGCCTGGTCGAGTTGGGGGTTTCGGTGGATGAGGACCCAACCTTTCAGAGGTGCGACGCGAAGTTTGAGCGCCTTTCCATCCAGATCCAAACCATGGATCGTGCCGAACTGGTCAGTTACAATCAGGCTGAGGATCCAAGTGTCGCGTCTATCGGAGCAGTCCTCGCCGAGACCATCAGTGCCGCTTGGTGGAGCGATGGGCTGCGATATTACAATCTTACTCTCACCATGGTAGAGATGCATCTCCAACGGGGTGCGTACCCACAGTCCGGTATGGGTTTCCTCTATCTCGCCATGATCTCTCTCTCGCGGTTCAACATGACACAGTTCGCCGTGGATCTAGGCATCGCCGCTCAGGAGCTGCTCTATCAGTCCCGAGACGCCTTCTCACTCGCTCGCGGCTTGATGCTTCACCCGATGTGCATTGGGCATGTCCACATGACGATGCCCACAATCATGGCGCAGATGGAAGATGCCGTCGAGTATGCGTCAGTTGCTGGCGACCGGATATCGACCATCATGAGCTACGGCGTCTCTGCCGTGTTCAAATTCTTCAGCAACGAGAACTGCGCAGACCTTGAAGGATTCTGCCAGTACGGCTGCGAGGAGATTCCGAACTGGTACACAGACTCTAGGGGCGGGTCTATTCTCATCGCTGTCAGACAGCTCTGCCGTGCCCTTCAGGGCAAGACTCGTATCCACGTCGCCTCAGAGGTGATGAACGACGAGCAACATAACTCGGAGTGCTACAAGAAGTGGTTGCTTAACTGCAATCGCCAGAGCAACCGATCCAGCATCTTCTACGAGAGCTTCGAGATGATACCCCTATACCTCTACGGCCATTACGAGCGTGCCGTTGAGCTTGGGAAGAAGTGTACCGATGATGTGACCATGCTTTGGTCATCACGCAACAGCAGGATGATATTGCTATTTTATGGCTTGGCCCTTGCCGGACGGCTGCTGCAACAGATGCAAGTTCCCTGCTCGCCTACCGAAGACTTTGCCTCGCAGGCCGAGGAGGTCATCGGGGAGCTGCGTAGGTTCGTGAGGATGATTGATGAATGGGCACTCGTCTCGGATATCAATTACCTTTGCTGGTCAAAGCTGCTCCAGGCTCAGATCGCAGAACTATCCAAGGACCACGGAACCGCCATCCAGCACTATGAACAGGCTTTAGACCATGCCACTGAGTACGATGCCGTGTTCGATGAGGCTCTGGGCAACTATCTCATGGCAGGTCTCTTTATACGACGAAAGGCACGCCGGTCCGCTCGTGCGGCACTCGTGGAAGCTGTTGGCTTGTTCCGACAGATGGGTGCCAACGGAGTTTCAAAGGCTATCGAGGAGGAGCATAATCTTCTCCTACATGGACCAACAAGAAGCCACCGAACCACCGACACGGGCGTACAGACTGACTTTGTCGCCGACACGACGTCGGTCCAATACCGGGCTGTGGATGGCGAAGACGGAGGAGACCTGACACACATGACTTCCAACAACATGAACATGAACATGACTGACCTGAAGGGAGAGCGCATAGGGGCGTGGCGAGGCTCAATGAACATGCAGGCTGAGCCCGGGGCAGGGTTGCCTGCTCTCGATATGATCGACCTCCATGCCATCCTGGTGTCCTCGCAGGTCATATCGTCGGTGCTACAGGTGGATGAGCTGCTCAAGACCATGTGCGACGTCATCCTCCAAACCTGCGGCGGCTCAGCGACACGTGCCGCCATAGTCGTCCAGGAGAACGACTCGGACTCGTGGTGCGTAGCCGCCAGCGGTGACCCCGAGAGAGGTGCTTCAGCCCACATGCCAGGCATACCCTTGTCAGGGACGTCACTGATAGCCGAGAACGTTGTTCTCTACTGCACTCGCTTCCTGGAGTCGGTCTTTGTTCCCGACTTGATATCTGATGAGCGGTTTGGCAACGTCAACCAGTCTTGGCTACAGAGAAACCCTGTTGGCAAAGGGATCATCGCCATTCCCATCTGCCATGGCAACAAGCCGCTGCTGGGAGTCTTGTATCTTGAGGGCGAGCCTGGCGCCTTTACGGATCGCAATGTCACGGTGCTACAACTCCTAGTCAACCAGATCGGTATCAGCTACTCCAACGCACTCGCCATGAAGAATGTCGAGAAGATCTCGGCAGAGAACCGATCCATGGTGGCAGTTCAGAAGCGCGCACTGGCCAAGGCCCTTGCGGCAGAGACAAAGGCCAAGGATGCAGAGGCGGAAGCGAAGCGCAATGTCAAGCTCGCTGAAGAAGCCGCCAAGGCAAAGTCCATCTTCTTGGCCAATGTCTCTCACGAACTCCGCACTCCTCTCAACGGCGTGATTGGCAACTCGGAACTACTTCGTGACAGTGTCCTGGATAAGGACCAGCTCGAGATGGCAGACTCGATTCGTGTTTCTGCTGACCTGCTCCTCACTGTCATCAACGACATTCTCGACTTCTCCAAGATGGAAGCGGACAAGATGAAGCTGTACATCATCGCTTTCAACCCAGAGGACATGGTCCGCGAGGTGGTTCGGGCTGTATCGTACAGCAACCGCGAAAAGACTTCCAAGAAGAACGTTAAGATCGTCCAGGATATCAACCTGCCTCCCATGCTGATCTACGGCGACCCCATTCGCCTCCATCAAGTCCTTGGCAATCTCATTGGAAACAGTTTGAAGTTCACTGAGGATGGCTCCATCACCATCGGGGCCCGTCTCGACAAGGAGACCAAGGAGCATGCCATGCTCACCTTCTGGGTCCGAGACACAGGCATCGGCATCCCCCCTCAGCAGTTGGCCAAACTATTCCAGCCCTTCAGCCAGGCTGACGCCAGCACAGCAAGAAAGTATGGTGGAAGCGGCCTGGGTCTTAGCATCTGCAAGTCCCTCATCGAGACGATGATGAAGGGCAAGATTCGGCTTGAGAGCGAGGAGAATGTGGGCACGACAGCATGGTTCACGGTGACATTCGAGAAGGCAAAGTCAGATGTCGCTGCTGGTGACGCCCAGTCCAAGACGACGCCTCCCATCGACCGATACTCGGCCACCACCTCCCCTCTGGAGCGAGCTGACTCTCCCAACCCATGCCTAGACCTGTCCAAGGTGCCCAAGGAGCAGGTCCGTATCTGCGTGGCTGAAGACAACCCCATCAATCAGAAGATTGCCATCCAGTACGTGCAGCGGCTGGGCTACAAAGGAGTCGTGGCCTATGACAATGGTCTTAAGGCGGTCGAGGGGCTCCGGCAGAAGGCCAAGGAGGGCAAGCCATATCACGTCGTTCTGATGGATGTCCAGATGCCGGTCCTAGATGGCTACGAGGCGACAAAGTTGATCCGAAAGGACTCGCTAGATGCGGTGCGCAAGATCCTGGTTATCGCAATGACTGCTTCTGCGATCCAGGGCGACAGAGAGAAGTGCCTAGCTGCTGGCATGAATGACTATCTCGCCAAGCCTGTCCGATCAGAAGTGCTGAAAAAGAAACTCGACGCATATCTCAGCACAGAGGTGAGAAACTTCAAGACAACCGGAGGGAGGACTTGAACTAATAACTTGCAGCATGCTCCAAACAACACAGCACAGACTCATCCAGCGCCTCACGCAGCGCCTCGACCAGCGGCCCCAAGCCCTCAGCCAAGCACCAACTCCAACTCCAGCTCCAACTCCAGCTCCAACTCTCACGGACCTAACAGAACTATTGTTCTTCCGCCTCCAGTTGTCCAACCAACTCCCAGGGCAGCAAAGCCAACAGTCTCGGACCCCATGCAAGAAGAGGCCGTGTTCAATCAACCGATTGACTACACTTCCTTACAGGCCCAAGATAGCCCCGTCTACAGCAAAGAGCATGCTCATGCCCCAGACCCGGTACCACTGACCATACGGGACAGCTCGCCACACTCCACAACCGCTGCTACACTCAGCCGTGTGTCGAGCGACAGCCGCTCAGTGGATTTTGCGCCTGCGGTGGACGGCGCTTCTCAGCAGCAGCATAAGCGTTTGCCTCGAAAGCTTACCAAGAATAGGCGGAACAGCGAGTCAAACAGCGAGAGGCCTTCCTTGGTTAGCACTCCGACCGAAAAGACCAAGGGTCTACTCAAGAAGGCTCCCCATCGACAAAGCTCGACAAGCCTCGTTGAGGATGGTCAGAAGGCTGAGAACACCCCATTCGGGACCTCCAAGGACCCCAGCAAGCGGAGCAGCTTCACTTCCACGGGCTCGTCGATCAAGGACCGACTCTTCCCTCACTAGGTTGACGGGGAGGATCCTACCACGGACGATCTTGTGTCTGCAAGGGACAAAGCAGCGTGATCAGACAGGAAGCGTCATGCTCAGTTTCCTTGTTCTCGATGGCACCACGATAACATTGCATACTTTTTTTTTTTTCACACACACGTACAACAGGACGAAGCAGTTAACGAAGAGCCTCTCCTGTTTGAGACAGAATAGATGATTACGAAGAGAGATGGGGAGAGCACGAGAGGACAAAACAATACAATAGATGGGACGGCAGAGCGGATCGGATTGTACTACACTCCCCTATTATCTGCCATTGGGCGTGCTCTGGATAGGTATGGGTACTTGTTGTTCACTTGTTTGTTTTCAGCGAGGAGCATTCGACAAGGACGGCTGGCTATGGCTATGGCTACAAGGAATGTATGGATGACAGGGCGAATGAATGGAAAGAGAAGGGTACGGGAGGGGGTTTTCTCTTCAAATGATCCACGGAGGAAGGATAGGATTGGAATGGAAGCAAGGGAATGATTGTGTAGCTGGTCGTTTGGGGGCTGGTTACGAGATACCTCCTTGTTGCATTTATTCCCTTTTTTTTTTTTTAACAAAGAATTCACCGAACCGGCATAGACAGCATCTTATGCACTTGCTCACCAAGGAATCGTCATGGTTGCCAATATTTTGCTACTTATGACGGAGACCTACTTTGTATGGTTACCAGTTTGGCCCCCTATGCTTGCTTGGAGCGCAACAATCTGCCGGCTTGAGCCTGAAGCTCCTTGGTGGAATCTCAACTCTGCAAAGGCAAGACCGCGGGCCTCGCTTGAGATGCATACGTGTTGCCCACACCCAGTCCCAGTCACAGTCACAGTCACAGACGAAGACGCTAGAGAGCGGACCCGGCCGGCCGGTGTGGATATCCTTGACCATGCCCTATTTTGCAAATCTTGGTGTTGCGCCCATGTCGTGATCGTTACCAAGTAGGAATGCCGGTAGTCAACTCCTGCTCCATTGGGACGGGGAGGGTGGGTTGAGGAGCAAGGCACTATGACCGCTCATGGGCTCTGATCGACAGCAGCAACACGAGAAGCAAGGAAAAGAAAAGAAAAATCAAGAGAAGATGCGAAACGCCACATGGGAGAGGCACGCGCTAGCGGCCGTTGGCGACGACGGCGGCGGCGCGTGTGTGAGCATCGGCGTCCGAGATTAGATGAGACGGGTTACGTATGTGTGTAGTTATGTACCATGTACGAAAGAAGTGAAGGCCTTGGAGACCAAGCAAGGAGGTCCTGGAGCGGCATAAAGTAAGAAAGAGGTGACATGCATATGTTCAACAATTGTTGTCCGTCCATCCATTGTGTAAGCTGACATGATCAAGACAAGACACGACACAATGCGGCTCCAACGAACGAACCCCAAGCCAAGAGATGTTTGCCTCGATGCTCAACTCAGCAGGTCAAGGTATAACAAAGTGCCATTGCCCATGTCCATGTGGAGAAGTCGAATCTTCAGCTCGCTATGTGCAAGCCCACACAGGTCTGGTCTGGTCTAGACGATCGAAGGGCAATGCTTGCGAGCGAGCGAGCGAGCAGGTTCCATCACGGATCCAATGTAATGTGTGGATTTTGCGGCCGCTCAGGGCACAAGCGCGCGGCGGAAACGGCCCTAACCGATGGTCTTATTCTCCGTCTGGTCCTGTCATGTTTCAAATCGCTCGCGAACATGAGGGTCTGTGAACCATCCGTGTGCCTTGCCTTGCGTTGCGTTGCCTGGTATAAGGTGAGGTGTGTATTAATTACCCTCTCTTGTGGTAATTCGAAACCCAAGCTTTCCGAGAGTGGCAATTGCGAGCATGGATTGGCGCCAGGAAAGGAACTGTCGGAAATTACCAGGGCATTCTATAAGCAGGGTCGTTCACCAAGCAGCACAGCAACCGAGGGGGGGAGGACTGCAGTGTGTCTTTGCTTTTTTTTCTCATTCTTTGTTGTGTTATCCGTCCGTCGTCGTCGTCGTCTTGTTGACTGTCCTCTTGTCGCCGGTATCCATAAGCTAGGCTCTATTCTCGGTGGCTCCGTGTGTACGTACGTATGGCGAATCGAATTGAGCACTGCATCTCAAAACAGCACTTCGTCTAGGTAGTTAGCTTCCACTGTTCTGTTAGCTGGCTTGTTTCAATTCAAAGTGAAGAACCAGAAAGAAGCAGCAGCGGGAGGCGCGCCAGGACGCCAACAGACGACGCGTGTAGCGTCAGGGCCCTTCTCGTCCGTCTCATCCCTCACCTCTCAGCGGGAGCCTGTGTCATGTTCTGGCAATGCCCCCGCTGTGCCTGACGCAATCGCTGGCTCCCTCGTTGCCGATGCAGGCAAGACACCGAATTGCCCTCATCTGAATGGAGCCGCTTCCCCGGCTCCCATCCCATCCTAACCCTGGAACAACTGTGAATCTCTGGCGGCCGTCGTAGCCTCTTTTGCCGATCACTGCGCCATGGCTTGCCTTAAATCTTGGGGCTCGTGGGTTCTCGGACGATAGACACATGTCAGATGGGCTGGGGAGCGCTAGCAGGGGTATCATGGTAACCATTTTGCTGATCTGGATCGTCCAAACTGATACCAACTTCTGACTGATGACGAAGGGCTGGATGCTCAAATTATCCTTGGCTGTCCGCGATTGACAGGAAACCCCCGTGGTTCGGTTATCGAATTTGCTCCCGACATACGGCGATCTACTGTTTGCCCTATCCTGAGTGCTCCAATGAGATCAGCCTGGGCATGACCTGCAACCAAACCAGGGCGGGTTGTGTCTAGTGTAGGGTAGCAGGCAGTATGCAGACGCAACTTCATCGGGCCTTGTCTTGTGACGGCATGGCGAGCATCGTGTAACAGCTGCTTGGTGCGGGCAGCCGGTCATCACATCCCGTCGGGATGTATGTAACTGGACATGATCTCGGTAGGCTGCCGCCAAAGACATCCTGGCTTCGTATCCCGAATTAGGTAGATGTGAACCGACCTAGACCCCGGAACAAGGTGCTGGAATAAGGCCTTCATTACGGTTAAAGACCAGCGCCTGGGATGAACCTCAGAGGGACCTTGTCAACATCGAGGTCAGGTGGGTGGTTCCTTGCTGGGCTGGATGAGAGGACGAACGTGGCGTGGAAGCGTGTGGCGTCGCAGTGCCGCAGACCATGAGAGGTACAGATGCTCACTCGGCTGAACAAATGGGTCATAGCCAGTACGCAGTACACCGCCATTGCTGCGCCATTTGGGAGCTGAGAGATCATTGCGGCAAACATTGCGTTAGGCTGAAGGAAAAGCGGAATTGTCTCTGGCAATCACCACCAAGGCCTCGAAAAGGACGCTACTTGATGAGGTCGAGTCTAGACCCGCACCAAGATCGGAACAGTTAGATCCAAAATCGACAAGGGTGCCATCGGTTTGGGCCGACCACGAGGTTAGTCGCTAAAGCTAGTTGCCGATCTATCAGCTCATACCGCGCCCACGAGCTTCCAACCTGCCAGACCACAACGAATGGGAGGGGCACACGGCGTGTGGCTGACAGAGCCTGCTGCGAGACCTGAGCCACGGCCTGGCGACTTAAGGTGAGGATGGGAGATCTGCGAAACAAGGTCGGCAAGGGATCCTGCGGGCCAAAAAGCGGCTGGTGAAGAGGACCAGATGCTGCAACAGTAGCATGAGGAGACCCTTCACCGCCGAACACAGCTGAAGGAAGGTTCCAGGACACCGAGGGAAAAGAAAGCAGTGGCCGTCCATTGCACACTGCAGTTCGAATAACAGGGCCGTCCCTGTCCAGAGAAAGGCGGGCTGGAGGCGAGAGGCAGAGGCTGACAACGGGGTGTGACCTAGTAGACCTGGTAGATGCATGGCCACGCCAGCCACACGGCCTCAGCGACGTGGAGTTGGGATGTAGCTCCTTGGTTGGCGCAGTGCGTATACTCCATGCTGGAGACAGGTAGTTGCTGGAAGCTTGAGCTTGGAGAAGCCAACAGAGGCGCCAATCCAGACACATCTCAGACATCCAGGGGCCGCAACAACGGGATTGGAAGACCAAGTCTGCACAGCAATGTTGCAGTGGCCGAGGGTTGCCTATCTTTGAACGTAGCCGAGTTTCGCATCATCAGGGCGAGTGCCAGCAACGAAGCAACACTGACGTTTCGCCTGGGCTCGACGGGAGATAGACTGCAAGGGAACGAGATTGTTGGTGGTGGCACGGTTGGGGCAAGAACAACACCCCTAACAGGACCAGATGTGACCGAGATGTGCCGCACTTGGCAGCGTTAACAAGAAGGGAAGCTGTGGACTGGGGGCTGGCGTCAACATCGACCCTATCGGGGCGTGTCCCAGGGATCGTAGATTAGAGATCCACGGCAAGTTCATAGAAGGATCAGCACATCTGACGATGGTGGACGAGGATTGCGAATTGCGGCCGGGAAGCTCTCGCTCGGGATGAGGCTACTACATACGTATGTGGTAGTGTGACGAACGAGTTCCCCGTTGTATCATGCCGCTTTCGCCCCCCTCCCAAGTGCGTGCCCTAGGCCCTAGGCCCTTAATGTCCTGCAGCTGCCTGGGATGGGTTGCGTGCAAACCGTTGCAACGAGACCAACCAAAGCCGAAACCGAGAAGCTAAAAGAGCTGAGCAGAAGACCAAGAGTGGGAACTCGGTGGGATTTGGCGTGTGCCGTTTCCTTGTGGCTCGTCTGAATCCTGGATTCCATCCATGCAAGCATGGGGCTGGGACGAAAGTAAAAGTGACAGAGTGGGGGAGGCGCAACTAGGAGGAAGTGAATGAATGGATGGCAGGAGGAACCAGAGCAAATGAGCAAACAAAAGAAAACAGGTGAGAGCAAGAAAAAGAAAGCATCGACGCTCGTGTACAGATGCCATCCTTGACGGCATGGTATGGTATGGCATCCATGGATGGATGAAGGAAAAGAAGAGAGTCACAAAGAAAGCATGGGCGTCAACCCACCTTTGGACCAAGCACCAAAAGAAGCAACGCCCACGAGGGGAAGGAGGGGGGTGGCATCGTGTTTCAGATGTCCTGTTTTGACAAGGGGTTTCCAACCGGCAGGTGCGTCTCGGACCCGACCTGCCTGTTCAGACTTTGATTGGCTGCCCAAGCTCTGGCAACGCCGGGACCCCTGGTCTTTAGCTGGCCGCTATCCAGGGTTGGGTGCATCTGTGGCTTTGCAGAGCTGGAAGAGAGGCTGCTTCTGATGTCGCTGATTGGTAGCCTCAATGGACCTTCTCTCACTGGTTTTGCCCCATGCACACGCCCCGAGGCTTGCGGCTGCACACCATAAGAGCACCTCCGGCATGGAATTCAGTCCGCCGTAATTACAGTCGTCGTGTCGTGAGCCTGGTGATCCGACGAGAACCCCAGCGCTGCACCAACAAGATATCACAGAATGATTTCGGCTGTTGACCAAGCCAAGCCTGCCGTCCCCAAGGCTCGTTAGCCAGGTAGCGATACAAGTTCGGAGCGCCTGGAGCCTCACTTACACTGGACGCTCTAACGCTGTGCTGTGAAGCATCATAGGTGGACTGTGCGCCTAACTGCGGATAAATTCCACGGCTCGGAAATAGAGAACAGTAAAAGGAAGCGAATCCTTCATCCTCTGGGCCACGGTAAGTGTGCCGACGTACCATGACGATGGTCACGATGATGGCGACAAGGGTTCTTCAAGCGCTGGGTATACCCAATTTGACATGCCGCTTTCCGCCAGAGGCTCAGACGGGCGCCCATGCGACTCAGGTAGGGAGGGAGCTTGGTCACGAGTTTCATTCGCCTCGTACTGATTACTAGCTGTGGTAAGCAAGACAGTCAGCTTCAGTATCGTACACTTACCTGACAAACTTGGGCGGCCGGATACAACACGAATTCTTTGTACCGCCTGTTCCTGGAAGCCAAAGGAGGTGACGTTTGGACGCAAGAGGCTATTGTAACATGGTGATACACTGAGTGGTATTATCGAAGCTCTCGAGGTCTTGGTGTAACTGCAAAAAGCTATGGAGCCTCTCGGTGTTAGTCTGGGACTGACACTCAAGATATCGTATTGCTTCCTACTCCGTGATTTCGTTATTAGGCTTTGATGCTGGAGCCTGCACCCTCACTCTTTCGATTTCAGGAACCCTGCTTGAGTCGACAGGATATGCACCTGGTGATGCATCACTCAGCGTTGCATCTGCCCCGGCTCTCCAGTGTCCCAAGACGTAACCGGTAGTGCCCGCGAATGAGGATCTCCATCCCTGGAATGTTGGTCTTCGAATAATGACGGCCACGTCGTCAGTGACTGCGGTTCGACTCCCAACGGCAGAAATGGATTTGACGAGAACGAACCCCTGTTGTCTCTGGACGAAACAGATAAGACTAAGAGTAGGGTGTTCTTGTACAGATGCCTGCGTCGATATTCAAGACATCTGGTCGTCTGATTTCTCCGGGCGATCGTACCTATCGGTGCCGCGGCGGCTTGTCTGATCTGGACGGTCCAAGGTCACTGGCTGATGGGACCCTGCGTAATACGGATACTACACAGATTGATCATCCTTGCCGATGGTCCAACGTGGGCTCGAGGGGGCGCTATTTCCGACGAGATTTGGTCTTGGGCTGATGAAAGAGGCACATCAAATCATCCTCAAGCAAATCGAGGCCCTGTTGATCGTCGTCCGCCCCGCGACTCTAACCTTGACCTGGATCGTGGCGCACTCCCGGCAGCCGGCGAATTCTAACGGCGCAAGAGGGGCGGTACTGTAACCGTTTAGAGAGGGTGGGGTCTGAGAGTGGGGCGCCACTGACCTTGCTCATCTTTGCCCTGTGATGACGATGACAAGGGTTCAAAGTCAACATGAAGAGATGACGAGATGCTGGCGAGGGCCGTCAGATCAGACAGGCTTGGATGCTTCATAAGGAGAGAATGAAAAGGGGAGGCTTGGAGGGATGAATAGGGCTGTATGTGGACTCCCTCGAGCATAAATTGATGTGGCGAGAGAAACCCCGAGTAGTTGTTGTTGGGCTGTCTCTTTGTTGTGGTTACGATCACGGGCGATAGGACGTTCTCTACCAGGTATGTAAATGAACGGATGGCCTTCGCGGGGCTCAGAGAGCACCACTTAGAACGCCATGCTCCATCGTGCTCTAGACGGACCTGGCGCCTGTGGCTGCGTGGCGGTAGGTTTAACGATCAACTTGGGTAAGGTCCCGCCCATCGCTCGAGAGAGCATCCTGGCGACGGCGACGGCGGCTGGCAAATCTGGATCGCTCTCCGTCGTCTAGAGCTTGTCTCTGACTGCGCTAGATGGCCACAGGGAAGAGGCAGCTGCTCAGCCAATGCATCATGACCAAGCTGGGCATCATTAATCGAGAATTGGAGGTGAAGCTGACTAGCCAGGCGACCAGGCCAGGCAGCTCCGAGGAATTGAGGGCACAAAAGGGCAAGCGGGAGAGCCAAAAGGGATCTGCAAGCGCTTGACCGTTGCGGATGACGATGGATGATGTTGCCACTCGAGATTCACTAGACAGAAGTCGCACCGTCGCCGTTGCCAGTGGTCCGTGAATAGACTTTTCCCTAACCAAGGGCCATGAGTCGACAATGTTGAAGGCTGTCGATTGGCGATTCCCTGTCTTGGGTGCCTGACCGACTCTGACATGAGGTGTGAGTGAGGCCGTTGTTGGTGTAAGTCGCCAAGTTGGGCTCCGTGGGTGGGTTTGCCAATGTGTATGCAGCATCCACTGAGTAGAGAAGTGAGATAACATGGTGAAGACTGTTGCTGAGAGATGAAGAGATCAAAACAACCTAACTCTCGAGGCTGATGGATTAGCTACCTAGGTTGAATTCCATCCTAGGCGTCGCTGTTGGGCGGAAAGAGCGGCTGAGGAAACTTGCTCATACATCACCTACCTACTAAACTGGCTGAGGTGGTGCAGACGGAAGGTGAGGAGGAGATGGCAACCTTAGTAGGAAAGAACGGTTCGAAGCAGTATGCCGACGGCGCCTGCTCGAAAGGAAGGACCTCAGCCACATCTCATCTCCAAGAGCCAGAACCTAGACCGAAGATTGGAAAACGCCATTCCACGATGGCTTCAGCTTCATATTCCCGCTCATCTGGACCAATTTCTCCTCTGTCATGGACCCCCGTCGCACCCGAAACAATAGACCACAGCCACAGGCCCTCGTACAGAAAGACACAGGCGCGGATTCGCACACCCCTCCCTCTTCCGCATCTCCACAAGCAGCTTAAACCCGGCTGCTAACCCACGATGGGAAGCGCGCTTGGTGGGACCGTCTCTCGCAGCCCACTCTTGGGCCACTGCTGAGATCCATCACTTGCCCACTTCCCGTGCCTCGATTAAAGTCGCGTCCAATCCTTGTACTGTAGTACATGGCACAACACGAACTGGTCGAGCTTCTTCTTGGGACCCAAATTCTCACATCCCTCCCTTGGAGATGCTGTGCCGTATTGACGACTTCATAGTTGTGCATGGCTGGCCGGCATCCAAAATGGGCATGCTATGCAACCGCATGGCAAGCTGGCACACACCGCGAGCCAAACTTGGTCTTGATCAACTCAGTCTAAATCGCCAACATCACCAACACCCCGGACTGGTTGGGCAACTTGACAAAACCCTGGCAGAGCTTGGATTCGAGAAGAGAAAAAGAAAACCCGCAACTGACCAACGGCAGGTTAATACGAGAAACAGACGGGAAAAACGTGGCCGCTGAGGCACCCAACCCAACACAGCCAGAATACCTTGGCCCAACCAGATGCCTTCAAATCGTCCGTCATACGCCAGAACGGTCCTCTATCTGTTGCACTGGATCGAAATCCTAGGCGCCGACGGGGCTTTTTTTCAGCCCTCCATGTTTACGAGCAACGACGCCATTGACGATTTTCTGAATTGCCGCTCATCTACCGAAGGTGCTTGCAACCTGTCTCACACTCCCCGCTACATACGAGTTAACTCAAGACGGGAAGAGTGCCTGGCTGGACAAAGGTGCTCGCAATAGGGTTTTGCCTCATGGCCCTCTACCTCATGGCCTTTTGCTCTGAGAGCTGCAAGGTAGGCAGGCCTAAGCACGAACGAAAGCTTAACAAGAGACAGGTTGTGCAGCCATCCCGTCTCACCTATCTGGTTTTACTTTTGTCCACCTCTTTCAAGGCCAACTCCGGAGCTGCGCCAACACAAGGCTCGACGAAGTAGTTACTCAATCTAGCCTCGATGAACGAATACCTACGGATGCCGACCCAGCAGCTTCACTTACATGCACCCATCCCATTAGAACATGGGAGATGCGCCAGGCAACTTGTTCACACTCTCGCTCTGTTTCCTTCATCCACTCCTACACAAGGTCGATGGTGCACGCCCCTCCCTGGTTCCCGATGCCCCTCCACTTGGACTTGATCCATTCATCCATCCCTACCCTCGTCCGTCCCACATGCCTTGTTGTTGGCTCTCCGAGTTCTAAAACCATCCACACTTGACTCTGGCAACCGAACTGGGCTCTTATTCCTACCTCAGCTCCAAGAGTCGCCTCAGCCACTTTTCCTTGCTCTTCTGCCACTGCCACCATTGACCTTGACCCCTGTCCCAGTCCCCGTCCCCATCCTCATCCCAGTGCTCTGTGGCCGACACCACCAAGCCAAGTCCCTACCATGTGCCTAATCTGTCAATCTCTTTCTGATACACGCTTCTATCCCAAACCTCCAAGGTAACCTTGCCTGGCCTTGCCTTAGTGAAATAATCCAGGCACGCTCGCTTCTCCACACTGGCACGATTTCCGCCTCGGCCCTTGCCCTGATTGTGGTTGATGGGCGTGACCCAGTTGTAATTGCTGGCGGTTTGACCTATTGCCCGCTGGCTGGCTGTCAAGGCCGTCTTGTTCGAGAGCCCTTGGCTCTGGCTTTCGACCCTCTTAGACTGAGACTCCCCGGTCTCATCCCCTGGTTTGCCGGGGAGGGCTTTCACCAAGGCTTTTTCCCCCTTCGAAAGCTCAGGGAATCTCTTTACTTTGATTGCGAATCCAGCCAGCCAGCCAGCTAGGTAGCGAGCGAGCAAGCCGAGACGCAGGTCGGAGAAGCATACGCCAGAGACGAGACGTTTCGGCGGCCGGCGCTTGATGATGTGCGTATAAGCGGGTGGTGGGCGTGTGTGGGAGTGTGCGTGTACGGGTGTGCTCCATTCTCTTTTCACCACCTCTCTCCACCTAGTCCGATCCTCACTTACTCACCTTCGCGCAGCCCTCTTTTTTCCCTCTTCCCTTCCCTCTCATCCATCGTGGACTGAAGATCATCCTCGTCCTCTCGTCCTCCCTCCCTCCACCTCCACCTCTATCCCTATTCGTTCCTTCCGTTCCTGAGCCGTTGGCCTTGTTCCCTAGCTCCCTGATCTTCTGTAAGCTTGCGAGCTACCCTCATCCCCGTCGCGGCAGAGTTGTCAGTCAGTGGAAAGGCCGGTTTCTGGACAAAACAAGCGAGAGGACGAGCCAGACAAGCCAGATCCTAGGTCTGGGCTGCATTGTCGAGGAGGTCCGGTCCCCAGCTTGTCATTCCTTTCTATTGCAAGGACAGTTCTGGACGGGTTTCTCAAACCATCGACAACCACACAGACTGTCTGTTGGTTAACACAGGACCGACTAACAACCATATTACGCCGGCTGGTACCTGCGTCCGTCCGTGTCCGTGTTGGCAGGTGTATCGGTCCGTCCGTCGTCTTGCCTACCTATCTGGGTTGTCATTCTCTCCTTCTGGTCTTTGAATACTTCTCAGCTGCAGTTGGAGCTGGCTCTGTCTCGAGAGTCCGTCCTAGTCGTCCTTCCTTGTCCGGGACTTTCCTTCACTGGTTTGTTGTTCCCGTCCCTCTGTTGTCGACTCCACCTGTTGGCGTTGGCTGGAGCCTCTTCTCAGTCCGTCTCTTCCTCTGGGCCCCCCCTCCACCACCAACATCCATTCATTGGCAGCATCAGCATTGGCTTTCTGTTTCTTTTCTGCGCGTGCCCCCCATGTGTGCCATGTGGAAGAACCATCCATGACCGCTTCCAAATGAGCTTGGCCCTTGTCAACTGGTTTCATCCGCCCCGCCCGTTTCGACCGCCACCATATCTCCATCTCTGGAGCTGGCCGTCATCTCCAGCTCGCCGCCCGCTACCGCCGCCATCGCCATCTCGGCCGCCTTATACAAAGCGTGCATCCGCATCCACATCGTATGCCCTCCTTCTTTTTACTCTTGCCCTCTTTTCCATTGTTTCCCCATTATTCCCATCGTACCTTGTTTTGTTTCTTTTCTCCTTCTTTATATCGGCCCTCTCCGCATCAACAACACCAACATAAAACTCCTCCGTCCCCCCCCCCCCATCTCATCCTTCTCTCGTCTTCTCCTCTCCCCTCTCACCAATGTTTCCGGCCTCAGCTGTGTCATTTTGACTTCTGCATCCCCTTTGCAAAAGTCAATAGCAACATAGTCGCAGCCCCCGAAACGCCTACGCACGCACACATGCCCCCACTGGCGTAGCCCAGCAGCCACACAACGATGCTTACCGTCAAGCAGCCACCAACCTACGGCTACAAGTCCGTCCATGACCTGCCGACTCCGCCTTCAACTTCTCGACCTTCTCCCCCCTTGATATATCAAGAGCCAGCAACCAAGTCCTTGCCGGTCGCTCACCGGAGCCACAGCCCACCATCTCAGCCCATGTCGGCTCCTCACCGTGGCCTGCCTCCCCCGGCGGCCATGACTCTTCCTCCCCAGCAGCCTCCAGCCGGTGTTGCTCCTCCACCTACGCATCATGCACCTCCTCCACCACCCCCGCCACCTCCCGCGCTGGCTCCTCCAAGTCACCAGCAAAGGGATAGCTGGGGTCAGCTACCAGCTCCGCCTCAGCAATGGCAAGGAGCCGAGGAGTCTATGAAGCATTGGCTGCAGGCAAGAGCTGAGGAGGATAAGAGGAGGCAAGAGGAGGAGCGGACGAGGCAAGAGAGTCTGCGTCTGGAGCAGCGAAAAGTCGAGATGGACATGCTGAGGACCTCTCTCTCGGGCGGCATCCCACCACCAATGGTCCCCCTCGTCTTTACCGGGATGGCCAGCGGAGGCATTATGCCACAGGCTGCTCTGGAGTGGGCTCAGCAGTTTATGCCACCCTCGCAAGTTCCTAGAGCTCAGATAATGCCTGCTGGGTGGCCCGTTTCTCCTGAGCACCAGCGAGAATCCCAGGCGCATGCACAGGCACAGCAGGCTCACGCACAGCATCATGGTCTCCCTCCCGCACCGGCACCATCAGCCACCGGATATGCGTACCCAGGATCACCAACGAGGCAGAGAGGCCAAACAGTGAGCGGTGCCATAGGGAGGCCCATGGGGGCACTCCCGAGCCTGAACACAAATGTTCCTCAGCCCACGCATGGTCCTCCTCCCGGGATGCACTCGCACCCGCACATGCACCAAGCTCAACAACAGCAACAGCAGCACGAGTCTCAGTCGAGCCCCTCGATATACTTCCATCACTGGCAACCGCCAACATCGCAAGCCAGCGGCGGCTCGAACCGACCCGGAAGCCCTTCCGGTTCGTCAAAGCCTAAGAGGAAGCAAGATTCTCTGTAGACTAACGCAGCTTCTGTGACCATAGGGGAGACTCCCAGAAAGCGCAAGGCCACGGGGCAGCACCAACCTGCTCCATCTCCCACCCGCATCGAGCAACGACTTCGATCCCCGCCCCCCTTTTCTCAGAGCAGCTTTGTCAATCCGTCATCTAGGGGAGGAAGGCGAGGGCATACACGCCAAAGAAGCGACATGTCGCCGTTTCGAACCGCAGGCCCAGGACGATCCCGAAGAGAGAGCTTTGGAGGACCGCTCCGCCGAATGTCGCCGATACGTAGCTCACCGGGGCCCTCACAAGACCGAATGGGAAGCGAACGCAGCGAGTCTCAGAAGCAATCGGTATCGTCTCTGCTCTCAGAGGAGCCCCGGTCACTGCCACAGCACCCGGGTATCCCTCGTCCTGGGGAGGAGGTCGAACATGGGCATCAGCAAGCGTCTCCTGTTGAAACAAAGCCGCAGACTGGTGCTGAAGAAACGTCGAGGCGCGAAGGCACAGGGGAGGGCGAAGGAGCGCAAGGGTGATTGATTAATTTCCTTTTGGCGCGTCCCTGTCGATCGACCCTCACGCTTGCGCGCCACGCGCCAATATCGATTTTTTTTTAATCGCAGATGGAGTCGATCACTCTCGATGGATATTTACACGACGTTTAATCACCAGACGGTTAAAAATCATTCACGACACTTGCAGAGTTGTGCTTGTTTTTGGTCGGCAACACGTCTGGGGCCTAACATGACTGGAATGGAGAGCAGCATTCCAGACCACCAGCGGTCATGGACAAATAAGATGCTGTTGAACTACAGCTGGGCAAACATTCTCCCCCGCTATCACGACCACTGCTACTACTATCAAAATTCGATTCCGAGCCTAAACAATGGGTTGGTTGTTGGCTCTGTTTTATTACTGCTAGAGGTTCAAGGCGCAGCTCTAGGAACTACATGTTTTAATTGCATCTTTCTGTTGGTATATGACCTTGGAAGGAAAGAAAGAAAGGACAGGAAAGGAAAGGATGGGAAAGGAACAGGAAGGCCAATGGAAAACAAAGCAGGTTAAAGAATAGGTGGATTCGAAGGAAGCGGAGTTCTTAGCATGAATCCATGTCAACATGGCGGAGGAAGGAGTCTTGATTGGGATTATTCGCATATTGTTTGGTGCATGAAGCTTGCTTGGGCTCGAAAAGGACATGGAAGAAGGGGATGACGACTATGGATCATACGGACACTATAGATACCCTGCGGGGATGACCCGGACAGGAAGATGAAGTTTCGCGGCTTCGAGGAATGCATGACAGTATTCAAGGCGTATATTTTGAGCCAGATGCGATGGTTTGGGTCTTGTTTGATGTTGGGATGGCCTGGCCACTGACTGACCAACAGAGCCGACTAACTACCTAAGCTGCCCGCTGTAAAAGTGCGAGGCGTGGGCATAAGAGCTGAGCTCCCTGGTTAGGTAGGTAGGTAGGTAGTGATGCTCTTTGTCTGGATTAACCTAGGTACCGACCGACACGAGAGGGAAGCACATGGGCCAAAGCTTATCGGGTTCAACTACTGCCGACCAATGTTTGGTGATGGTCTGGAGTTCCTCTGTTCCTGCAAGAGAAGCCACAAATTCGTAATCAGGGGAAAAGTCAAAAGCATCTGGGCGAGTATTGGAGCTAGACCAGAAATCTAGATGCCACTCTTGTAACTGCAACCACACACGATAGGCAAAAGAATACGAAAGAAGCCCAGCCACGCTTCCTCAGCCCCCTCCCCGAAAAGGGACACAAGATAGTTAAAAGCCACACACACACACACACACACACACACACCTGAAGCGAGTCAATGGTGTTTCAGACCCTGTTTTTACCTTTTTATCTTTTTTAGCCCCAATTTTTCAGTTTTCGGCCGAACGAGATGAACCTGCGTGGCTTGCGTAGGCGAGATAATTACGCGCGCGTGGGATGTTTGATGCGATTAGAGATGGATATGGGTGATGATCTGATACAAAGGGGTGAGTTGAAGAAAAAAAAAAAAAGTGGCGGGCTGGGAATGACCGAAAAAAGAAAAGAAAAGTGGCATTCTTTAGCTATAACATGAGTCAACTATTGCATATTTTTTTTCTTCTCAGTTATCGTCATTCCCGCAGGTGCCTTATTCTCCCATTGTCTGCATGTGTTGTGTGTGTGTGTGTGTGTGTGGTTTTTTGGTCACATATCGCTCACCCCCATCATCGTCCATCGCCAAGCCGTTGCATTGCATATGCTGGTATCTCTCTGTTACACACCCCCCTCTCTTCGGGGGCTTTAAAGAGTATGTCGGCTCCTCAACAGAAAAAGAATAATGGCAGGGGAGAAAGACCAAGGATTGAGAGAGAAGAAGGGTTAAAAAAAAGGAGTGTATATACGTAGACTGTCATAGAAGAATCCGGATATAGGTACTTACCTTCACCTGACACCCCCACTTCGCCGAACCCGCTTCCGACCTGCTGGGCCTCCGTGTTCCCCGGACCCGGCCCCGGCCCCGGGACGCCTCGGAGGTAAAGACCAAAAGAGGTAATCGTCACGGCAGGTTAAGCGAAGACAAGACAAGAGATGATGGGTGTGGACGCGGGAGAGAGAGAAAGAAAGAAAGCACAGACTCTTTTCTCCTTCTTCTTCTCTCTACCCCCTCCTTTTCCATTTTTTTTTTCAACCCATTTTTTTTTTTCCTCGCTTCGGGCTTTTGCATGCATCCTAGCCAAATAGGAGCGTGGGCTTGCAGCTTTGTTATTGTTATTGTATGATTAGCGAGCGTATTAATGTGCATGCAATGGATGCATCGCAGATTGGCGCGCCACGCCCCTCGCCTCGAGTCGATTGCCTTGGTCGATGCTACCCGGGCTGCAGAAAAGGCTGAGAAGCCATGTCACCAAAGCAGACGACGAGCATGACGGGACATGATATGATGAGACAAGACGATGAGACAAGCCACAGCTCCAAAGGCTCATGGCTGTTTTGTGCTGTTATTGTATTTACTCCAATAGGACAGAAGAAGCAGGCGCTGGGCTTACATCAAATCAAGCTCCAGCCCGCCATCGCTCTTTGTTCTTCCTCGTATCTCGTTTCGCAACCTCTGTCTGACCTTTCCCCTCACCTCACCTCACCTCGCCCTTCTTCCCCAACTGATCATGCATTTCCTCAATCCTTCCGACCTGCATTGATGCATCTGTCGGCGTATCCATGTATCATCACATCCCATCCCATCCCAAGCCTCATAACCCTCAAAGCAGACAACAAAGCAAAGCAGTGCCAGGAGGGGGTATATAAAATTAGCTTCCATGGCTCCAAACGCTATCGACCACCAAAACAGATAACTCCTTCTTGTTTGTTCTGTATCCATGACGTCTCATATGCCATGGACCAGCATATGTACAAAGGAAAGGTTGGGCCTCGTCTAGGCATGTGGTTCCTCAGAGGCCGGAGCTTGAGGAGGGGTATCGAGCGGCTCGCAAAGCAGACAAAAAAGCACCCTGCTGGGTATCGTGACACCGCTCCGTGCAAATTACAAAGGGGATAAGGCTCAAATGACAAAGGGAAGAATGTTTGTGACAAAGGAGAGAGTCCTCGTTGGACCAAGAGTCATGGCAGCAAGGCTAGCTATGCCTTCTTTTTGCCGTGGTGTTGTTTGTATTCCGCCTTGACCACTTTCATGAGCAGGTCTTCATCCTTGATGGGTATAGATGACGTCAGCGCCTTCATGGCGTTCTCGAATTCTGCATCTAGCAGAACCTCCCGTAAGGCTTGAGCCAATGCCGCACTTGTAGCGTGCAAGACATCGTATTCGCCTGATGAGGGAGGGTTGGTCCCGGGCTTTCGGGGCGCCGTCGAGTCGCTTGATACAGACGTGTCGTCGCCCAATAGGAGAAAGACATCCCATACTCGTAGCTGCGCTGGGAAAGGGACGGAAAGGTTAAATAGAGTAAGGTACCAGCGCGTACCGTATGCCGTGGTATCGATGCAGAGCTCAACCTGAAATCGTTAGCGCCGGCCAACGGCGTCATCAAGGAGCAATAGACTCGACTCACCAGCTTGCTTGCGACTTCCTTGTTGAGCCAGTTGGTACTGAAGTCGTTCATCGCAGCCATGAGCTCCTCGAAGCCAGGGCGGTAGAGGCGTGCAAGTCCACGCAGCTGCCACATTCGTACCAGCATGACAAAGCACTTCTCCTCATCAAAGTAGCACAAGAGCGTCGCCGCCAGCGATGCCATGCCCTGCACATAGCCCGTCTCGGGGAAATATATCGAGATGGCGTGAAGGACACGGAATAGCAGTCGTTGACCGCCTCGGTAACGCCGTCGAAACATGATATGGCGGCTGATTGTCCGAGGCACGTCCAGGTCAATCTGGACATCGTCCGGCGAGCTCCGTAGCTGTAGCCGATGAAACTCGGCCACGATCCGATCCTCTGCGGTCGAATCTTGGTGTTCCCTGGCGCTGGTGGCCATGAAGGACCACCATGCCGCTCCCCGCCATCGATCGGGGATACCTTTCCACGTTCTCTCGATGAGTTTCGGGTTCTTGGAGTCAAACTCAAACTCCATGCCTTGGCCTTCGCTACCGCCTTTGCGGACGACCTTGGCCATTCTCCTCCATTTTTCCGACCTCTCCCATTCCTTGCGCTTCATCACCTCCGTCAACTTCTCGGCCTGAATCTCATCGACAATATCTTGGAGGCTTGGCGCTTGGTTGAGCATATCCCCCGCTTCGTCCATCCATCGCCTGTCGCGGTTATGGGGCAACAGGTTGCTGGCCTGGCGAATGACGGATCGGGACGACCGAAGCGACGTTGACAGCGATAGTTCAGATGTCTGTGTGTTGAGCGACCTGGCAGAGACCTTCCTAGTTGGGGTATGTCGACCACTGAGTGATGACGATACACCGAATGCATCTCGCTTTAGCAACACGTTACGTCTTCTAGGCGAGCCGGATGCAGATCTGGTCTCTGTAGGGGTGCCGATTCTTGGTGGCGGCACAGTAATGAATCCGTATCGGTCAACGTGGGCGCCCTCAAGATCATTCCAATCCTCAAGTCCACCGGACGTCTCAAAGCGCGGGGAAAAAGTACTTCCAGACGCGGGCATTTGCCAGGCTGGAGAAAGGCGACCGCGAACACTACATAATGGGGAGTCGAGTTAGCATTGCCACAGTCCAAGATGAACAAAGCTGGGACGTCAAAGGAAAACCATACGGGTCAAGTTCATTCTCCTCGGACGGGACCTCGGGAGTCGGTTCAAGACGCTCGCAGTACGAGCGCCTCTTGCCAGACTCACCGCGGGAACCATCGCCAACAGTATAGAGCGATCTCACCTTTTGAGATTCCTTCTCCACGTCGGCGGCCAAGACGCGAATGTCGGGGGGCGACATCTGGCCCTGAGGGGAATCCCTCCTATCCGATTTATTCATGTCGTTGGACTCGTCGCTGGGTCGAGGAAGAGATTGCGACACGGGCGTCGTAGGAGTGGCAACCCGAGTCGGTGTGGTGGGAGAAGTGAGGGAGGGAGCGGTTGGTGTTGTGGGAGTGGCGCGTCCATCGTTGTCCATGGTAGTTTTTGTGGTCGCGGGGGAGGGATCAAGTGACTTGTTGTCTTGGTCGGCTGCGCCGCCGAGTGCGACGATATCGATATCCTGAGCACCAAACATGATGCTACCGCGGTTGGAAAAGGTGACAGAGTTCATGAAGCCATCATCAAGAAGACTATCACAGGGGATGGAGACGTCGAGGGGGAGGAAGGGGAGATCGCAATCAGATGAAATGGTCCCCGCCGACGTGGTAGTGCTATTAGTGGAGGACCGGGACCTGTGCCAAAAACGGGAAGAGCCCTTGGGGGACCACGATGTGGATGAGGATGGCGCCTGCTTGGGCCCAGCCATAGCGGTAGCAGTGGCTGTAGCGTTGGCGGTAGCGCTGCCTGTAGTGCCAGGGGCAGCGACGGCGGCGGTGGTGGTGCCGGTCGGGGTGCTCAAGTCGCTGGAGGCCGGGGTGGAGGAGCCCCGCCACAGGGGCTGCATTGGCGTGCTGAGCATCTGTGATAGGCTCTTCTTGCCAAGACGCTGCCCTGACCGCAAACTGAGGCTCTTGACGAATTTGCGGGGAGAAGTGGAAAAAGAAGAACGCGGTGAGGATGAAGTCGAGGGAGGAGGAGGATAGGAGCTCGAGGTAGCAGCAGGGCACGACGGGGAAGAAGGGATTTTGGCTGACTTGGAGAAGGGAATGGGGATGGGAATAGCCCTGCTGGCTCGAGTGGGTGTTGCAGCATGCGAGTGGGACGCCGGCGGTGGAGGAGGCGGCGTGGTGCAGCCAGCGTTGGACACGACAGACGATGCGGCGCTGGACACCGATTCTAGAGGAGCGGTGATGCTATTCTGGTCCACGAATGGATCATCCATGTGCCGCACAGTCGTACTGGGCCGCGACACAACCGACGCCGCCAGAGATGAGACTGAAGATGGCACCACAGGGACGCTCCCGCAAGCCTGCTCGCACAGCGAGTCCGCAAAGTCGTCCTCGTCCTCTTCTTCGTGGATGGTGGAAGTGGAGTTAGCCCTGGCAACTCCCGAGTCCCGTTTCCACTCTTCCGATGCCGAGACGGGGGAGGTCCGGGGAGACGGTGAGGATGAAGCCGTGCCTCGCAGAGCCGGGTGCTCTTCAGTCGGCGGAGCGATGCTGCCCGGGGGCGGAACAACGACCGGACGGTGGTAAGAGCTGTGGAAGGAGCTGTGAGACGAGGCCGACGAAGACGAAGGCCGTCGCGAGGGCCGGGCGGGATTCCGCGAGATGATTGGAATCGGAGGCTCTGCCGGGACAGTCTTCTCGTATCGCATGCCCACTAGGCTTGCGTCGTATCTCAAGCTGGCTCGGCGCTCCGTGGGGTACCGCGCATTTCCAAATTTGGGCGGCAACATGGCGTTTCTTTGGTCGAGTTTGACAATGGCGCTATTGAGGTAGAGATCGAGTCACCCGCACCAAGTGTCTGTGTGTGGCTGTCGGTCGTCAAAGAGGCGGCAACCTTTTTTTCTTATTGTGTGATGTTTGTCAGTGAGACCCCGGCAGGGAGGTCGAGTGAGAGAAGCAGATGCAAGGGAGCAGTGCTATGCCGGGGAACACAAACACCAAGGCCCGAAGCTTGGGGTAAGTGAGGGAGCTGGGGCGGAAAGACCAGGAGAGAAACCTGGACAAAGGGGGGCCAACGGCGTATGTTATAGAGGAACAACGGACAGGTCGTTCTCTGGACCAGGCGTTCGGGATCCAAGAAGGAATCCAAGGGAGAGGCTTCGAGTGTCTCTGACGTCGATGACGCCTTGTCAAGGGAGAAGAAAAACCCCCCTCCACACTGAGACTGTCGACTCTCAAAAATCGCTGGGGTCCCAAGCTGGCAGCCTCGACCAAGGGCAAAGTCCCCAAGTCTTAGACTTTGGCTGAATGGGATGAGACAGGGCAATCTCGCAGATCCGAACAAGCGAAGTAGCCGTGCAGAGATTCAGGTGTGTTGGGCAAGAGCCAAGAATTGGTCGATAATAGCGGCGTAAAGGTGAGTCGAAAGGCGGACAACATTGAACGATACTAAACACTCGACCGCTTAATTGCTTTCCAGGATGGTACTGGAAGTGTAGATGGAAGCGAGACACGGGATCCAAAAGGTCGAGTCGGTCTGAGCTGAGGCCAAGAGTGTGAGGGCCGCGGCGGTCGAGGTTGAAGAGGAAGGCACGAACGAGGTTGAGTGAGATGAGATGAGATGAGACTCAAGAAGACGGACGATCCAAAGCGCGCGGTCGCCGTGCGTTCCTTATACATATAACCAACCAACTAACTACACACGCACAACAAACGCACGCACACACGCATCTACAGCTTTTTTAGCTCGGGATTTACGTCCAGGGCCACCAAGTGACCGAGCAGGCCGGTCAAACGCAGACTCACAGTGAGTGAGAAAAAAAACGACATAATTTTTTACCCATCCAGCGACAGCCACATCATCCACCGCCCTCCCGTTGGTCGAGGCACGTCCCCGTTACTCCATAGATCCAGGTGGACACCGGCCCAGCAGGATCGGAAGTGGAAGCGAGGATGCAAAAGACGCACGAGGCGGCGAGACGGTGAAAACCCTCTGGCTCGATCTGGATGGCCGCTATCCACACCGCAACGCAGTCTACACCCGCACTAGACCAGCCAGGGCTCCTCATCCAAGACGACGACGACGCTGGCCCGCGGTGAGGACGCCTAACAACACATCAACGTCTCGTCACGCACGTACAGTCGGTCTGGTCTTGTACTGTACCTGACGCATCACGCGCACGCACCAGGGCCGGGGCCAAGGTCAGGCCAGACTTGGGTTCAGGTACCTATCACCTCTCAGTGGACATTCTGAGGAATACCGACTCTCTCTACAATCTACGTGAGGCATACCATCGGCCAAACGCATTGCAACCCTTCCTGCGCAATAATGCAGCTAAGAAGGAGGTTGTTTAGGTGCGGGAGAGCGCCGCCGGTAACGTCCAGTCCACCCAACCAAAAAGCATGTGAGGAACCGGACCAGTCAATAACCTCCCCTAGGCTGCCTCCATCCGTTCCCCGGATAGATAGAGTTAAGAGGCTTTTAGATGATGGGGGGATTTTCCGTCCTGTTGCCTTTTCCTCTCCTCAATCGGATCTGGTGAGACACACACCGTTACCCAGTGTCATTCAGCTTGGCTTTTGCCAAAGCTTGTTGCATTCCTGGATGCAAGGGGGTGACCAAGACGAGGACAAAGACAACAAGAAACTCTCGAAGCCAGACAGGGTGGGACTTGGAAGCCCGCCTCGGCCCTAGGGCTCCCCGGCCTTGGCTTGGTCATCCAAGGCCAAGGCAAGCCGGGCTCAGAAGCCTGTTCTTTGACAAGTTGACAAGTCTTGCCGTCAAGCACAACGGCGTCTGACTGGTGGACGGGACGGGTCTGGGAGAGTTTTGTGACCTATCACACTCAGCCAATCGCCAATGTGTGGACCATCCCAGATACCGACAGGGGTACTGGACGATACAGCCCATGCCTCTTTGCGACCACGTAGGGCAGGGCGGGACACACACGCAGGGGAGCGAACCTAGGTTTGGCTAGGTAGGGCATGGGTCTGCAAGGTACCCGCGACCCAACCCAGAACAACCAAGACCAAGACAGACGCAGACACAGGCACAGCCAGAGACAGGACAGACACTTCAGGGCAGGGCAGGGCAGGACAGGACAGGGCAGGGCTCAGGGACACCCGGCCATGAGACACCAACCAGCATCTCGATAATCAAAAACAGTGCTGGGTTGGGCAGCCCTGCCCTGCCCTGGGCTGAGCTGAGCTGGACTGAACCGGATTGCCATCTCACCACGCTCGCATTGTTTGCGCGCATTTCCCACGATCCGGACCCCTTATTCAAAACAAATCCTTCTAGACTCTCTCTCAATTCACCCATGCTCGCCGGCCAGCACCCGTCATCGGCCAGCTCACCATACAGAAAGTCTACTTGCGGTTCAGGCTGGCTTACTAAAAGCAGCCTCTCGAGAAAACCACGCAAACACGATACGATACGATACGACTCAAGAAAGCCGCCTGCTCGGGGACTTGCGATAACGCTCCCGCCACCATTGAATCAGGTTCTTTCCATCAGATCCGGATTCTGCCTGGTAGACTCAAATATTGGACAATACGACCCGGATCAAACTTTGTTTTTCCCGAGACGTGGTTCATCATCAACTCGCCCGTCATCTTGCGCCGCGTCTTGCCATGATTGTCGAGGCGTGATGCTGACTGCATCCTGCCCGGTTCTTTGTGGCTGCTTCTCCATGCCTCTTCTCGGACCGATCTTGATGCCAGAGTCCGTCATCGTCTTGTCACTTTTTCAATCTCGAAACAAAATTTTCTATTACGCCCCTTCACTAATTAATCGCCCTTTGTTCTCGACGAGACCCCCTAACCAGCTGGTCTAATCATGTATCAATTTGATCAGCGCCCACCTCGAGCAAACCTTAAAGGACTGCTCCCCCTTGCTACTCAACAGACCTGAACTCTCTTTCCTTCTTTCACCCATATCAGATCAGAGAGATCTAGCCCCGGCAGAGAAAGCCGAGAGACACGGGCAGTCTGGCCTCGCATGCCTGTCTCAGCCATTCCCACGACTGGACGTGGTGATGGTTGGTGAGCCTCCGCGTATGCCCTGGTTGATCTACCCGTCTCCCGAACCTAGCGAAGCTTCCCTGCCAGGATCCGAACAAGGATCATCATCTGCCCTGGTCGATCAGCTTGGCTATGGACGGAGAGGACCGAAAATACATTGAAAGTGAAATGAATGAAACTCTGAAGGAGCAAAGGCCCATCCTCGAGAAGGGGCTTATCCATGGCAGGTTGGCCACACATGAGCCACAGGAAAGAGAGCACAAAACACTAAGGATGGGGAAAACCCGCGGCCGGTCACTTCACGCGTGGCCACCCATGCCTCTCTGCCGCCCTCCGTTGGGCTCCCGCAGTCCACGTTTTCCCACAGGCCATGCCGGGACCCTCCCTTCCGCCCCCGGGCCCTGCCCTGGTGTGCCAACTCATCCCGACATCCACCCGGAGCCCAGCCCGTTGAGCCTCCCCCCTGCTGCTTTCACCCTTTTTGCATCCTCCTCCGCGTTCGTCTCCTTCTTTTCATCTCATCGCGTGGTAGTGGAAACCCCAATGCCCGGAGTCGGGATGGCGGCGGTGAGATCTTCCTTGAGTCCTTCTATTGCTTCCTCCTCCCCCGGGAACAAACGGATCAGTTCTGTCTAGCAAGGACCAGGGAAGACCAGTGCATCGGCTCTCTTGTGTGTACAGATGTAGGGCACGAACAACGCACAATGGCACGCTGCGGGAAGTAGAAAACTAGCATCTGCACCGCGGCCGTTGGGACACGGGGCAAGGGGGAGACAAGAAAAAAAGTTTACTCCGGCCGCACACGGCGTGCCAGCTGTTGAGTGCATGCAGCGACTAGTCGACACCGCGTCTTTCTGGTGGATACGCGATCCTTGCTAGGGTGTCCTAGGCCCACTGAGCTCGAGGCTCGAGGTGCTTGCTCCAAGGTTGTTGCTCAATTGCTGTGTCCGTCGACTCCTTTCCGCCTCAAGCTTGGCCTAGCTGCGCGGGCCAGAAGGGACCTAGGAATAGTATCAATGAGGCTTTGAGGCAGACAGAGCCAAGGCGCCAGCTTGGCTTGTCAATGCTCTGCGACACGGGATGAAAACAGGCAATTGAAACATGGGGATTTTCAGATTTCCACCTCGACAACTCCATACGCCTGAGCCGAGCTATACAATCTCGCGCTAACTCTACCTCGCTTCTCTTCTCTCCTGTCGCTTCTCCTATCTGCTTTTCCCGGCCGTCTGTCCAATGCCCCCGGATATTGGCGCTCTCGTTCTCCCCCGTGGTCCTGGCCACCTCGACAATGTGGGCGCATATGTGTGTGTGGTGTGTGTCCGCCACCTCGGGATGGCTGGCCAAGCTTCCCCCGCTGCCAACGCTCCTCTTGTCCCTTGCAGCTTGCATCGCAAATTTTCATCCGAATCGAATCGAATCGCCGGGGGACCTGATACTCGCACGCTGGCCCGTGTGGGGGTTTCTGCTTCGTAGACCCTGCTCTTTCGCTTCTCCTATCTCGACTCGGTGTCGAGGAACAGTGCCTGAGAACTCTCCCTTGGTGCAGGCCAGTAGACCCCCGGCGGTCCCCCCCCTCCCCTTGGGCCCTCGAGCGTCTCGCTGGATGGCCCCTTGAGCCTATAATGACCGTGGCCCATGTCTTCCTTTCAGACTTCCTCATTCTCCCAGTCCGCCTCTCCAAACATGGGTCCCTTGCGAGTGCCCCCGCTCACCTCCAGCTTTTCCAGGAACTCGGGCGGCACCGTTGGAATGTACTTGCGCTCCCGCTCACGGTTTACACCTCCAAATCCAGCGCCGTATGTCACGAGCATGTCGGTCACTGAGGGCAGCGTAAAGGGCAACATAAGGGCAGGATCCAGAAGCAAGTGCTCAGGCGCGTCGTCGTCGTCAGACCATTCGTCCTCGGGAGGGCTCGCAGCGCTCCCAGGAGTCTCGAGATGATTGCCGTTTGACCGATTCTTGACGGGTGTCACCGGGCTGCTGTCCTGGCCGGACCGCTGCGGTGACGCCATTCCACTGCGTCGCCGCTCTCGCTTAAGTGCTGCCTCCTTTTGGATGGCGATGAGATACTTCATGGCGCTCTTGGGCAGCCCCTTTTCGCCCACCTCTGGCCTGTAGTGATTGGCTGTATGGATGAGCTGTTGTGGACTGAGCCGCTTGAGCTGCTGGAGTGTACCCACCAGCGCCTCCAGGTCATCGGCGTCGAGTGACGAGAAGCACTGGAGCCACTGCAGCAGTTGGATCACAGGTGCCAGGTGTCTCCGGGCCGCGTCAATGGTGGTCTCTCCAGACGAACGCATGTCGCTTCCCTCGTAGTGGTCTGCTTGCCTGTTATTTGTCCGTGCCCAATCCTCCAATATTGAAATATTCATGCGGATCTGCATGGCTTTTGTTCTGGCCAGATACTTGCGGTTCGACATGATGCGATTGAAAAGCTCTGCTCCAATCCAGTAGAGCAGCTGCGAGATGATCTGAGCCGAGATGACCGAGTGGATGTCGTAGAGGTCGAGCACAAAGAGAGTCGATGAGAGCAGAGAAGTGACGTTTCTCGGAGCTGGCTTCGCCCGCTGCTTGGGCGAGGGAGGCCGGAAACGCTTCTCGATGGGCTCTTCCTTGACTTGAGCCTTTCGCTTGAACAGCTTCCACTCGTTCTGGAATGTGATGTCCTCAAATCCAGGAATGGTTTCATGGTCCAACATGGCCACGTCCAATACCTTGTCCAGACGTCGCTCAGCGTCTCGCACGATGAGAATGAAGATCTCATTGATGAGCTCAGCGAGCTGGGCTTGAAACTCGGCCGTCGCATGGAACAGGCCAGCATCTTTCTTGAGGTAGTGAAGTAGGAGGGTAGCGTTGGAGATCCAGAATGCTAGAATGGTCATATCCCACTGACACCTCTCAACGACGTCATTGATATAGTCCATGGCTGAGACGAGGAGTCGTTCAAGTAGCTCTCGGCTCGAATGGTAATGGGCATATCGTGCGCTCAAGAAGATCATGTTTGCCGGGACAGGTTTTTGCGACGGCGATCTCTGAGGCGTCATCTTGGTGATGATTATATCGAGTATCCGGTCGAGTTCGTGCTCCTGGAAGACGAACATTTGGTCATGAAGACAGCGGTTCCAGTCGAACTCCTGTTGTTCCTCCTCGAACTCATCGACCGGCTAAAGGATTGCGGTCAGTAAGACTGTGCAGACAATTTGCAGCGTGTGATTCTCACCTCGGGTTGATCATCCATGCCGACGTTTCCCAGATCAACTTCAAGGTCTCGGGCACTCTCCATCATCAACCGCCTTCGCATTTCATTCTCTGCCATCTCCTCCTCGAACCGATCCTGTGTAAAGCCAGGGCTATAAAAGTCATCTGTGACGCCGGCGCTTCCAATATTGTAGCCATTGTCGTGGAGGTAATACGACATCTCGCTGTCTGGAGGGACAAAGTCGAATGCTGTTCGACCGGATGACGTCTTTTGGTCTGAGGAGGCATTGTTGTCGAGGAGGAGTTTCGCGATGCCCTTGTGCCGGTTTGTCATGGCCCACATGAGAGCTGTCCATTGATTTCGATCCTGCTTGTTGACGTCGGCGCCCGCCTCGATCAGTGCCTGCACTACGGGTTCGTGGCCCTATTCATCATGTTAGTGGCCTGGGGTCCTGAATATCCGGGGAAACCAACAAAGCAGCTCGCATATATGAGCGGCGGTGTTCCGTCTTCGTCCTCGGCGTTTATGTCGATATACTCCTTTGCCTTTCCATTCAATAACTTTCCGATCCTCTCAACATCGCCGTTGCTGGCAGCCATGTTGAGGGCTTTTTGGAGTTTCTCCTTCTTCTCGGAGTCTGGTAGCTTTTCGTCATTCACAATCTCGTCCTCGTCTTCAAACCCCGATCCGGACTGGTGGGCGGCCTGAGCGGCCAGCATCTCCATGAGTCGCGTGTCGCTGTCCTTGGGCCCCTTTGTGACATTGTCGTCGTAGTCGGAGTCGTTGAGCGACAGGTTTCCAAAGTGGAGGGGCTTCGCCAGGGCTGGCGTGGTGAGGAACTGGGACTGGCCTGTTGCGGCGTCGTCAGTGACGTGTTGGGCAATATAGAGGGAGCCCAGGCCAGCCCGCGCGGGTCATGTCAGTCAAGTGCGCGGGTGGCGATGGTATGGTGATGCGACGGACCTTGCCAGCCATCATACATCTCGGTCTCGGTGACGAGATGCTCGTTTGGCACATGTCGCCTGTCGTCGAGGGACCTGGGTAGGTCGGAGGGGAGGGCTCGAGGCTTGTGGTCGGGCAGGCCGTCGGGGCCGAGAGAGTCCCCTAGATCCATGGCGGAGGGAGGGGCAGAGCCAGATGCCGCAGATGGCTCATGGGAATTTGGAGTGAGTCGCTTCGGATGATGGATTTCGCATACGGTGTGTGAATAGGTCTGCGCTGCGTGTTTGAATCGGGTTGCCGCTGTTGGGCGGGTAGATGTCGTTGGGCGCTGCGAACTGATGCCTTGTGGTTGTGTTGATATCGTGCGAGGTGTCGTGGAGGGCAACCTACCCACTTGTCCCTGATGAGACTGGAAGCTCTGGAGAAACCGTCATCCGTGCCGGGGCAGTCGCTTGCTCCAACCATTGAACACAGCCACAGACGGTCCTTGTACCTTGAGTCTAGGTGGCCCCAACTTGGAACTTACCCACTGAACGACACTGGAATATTTACTTTGCGTCAACAAGATTACTTTTACAGACATGAATTGTTTGAGATTGAGTAGTCCTCTCACTGCATAACACACACTAACAAATATTCATTTCATTTTCATCGTAGTCACTTGTTTAACATTGTTTGCATTGATCTCTATACGAGTTGGGCTCCCAGATCTAGATACCCTAGACAGCTCGCTTGCCAAATGCGCGCAATCGCTTCACTCCGCCGTCGGGGATCATGATAAGCTTGACATGGGTAACCAGGCGGTCCTTCTCCTTGTCGGCGCTCGCGAACTCGTGCTCCTGATCCGGCCCCGTCTTGCTCGGAGGCACAAACTCCCGCCAAGCTACGGCGTCGGCCACTGGGTCTCCGTGGCCCGTCCACTCGCAGCCCTCGATGGCCACCTTTTGAGGGTAGTTGCCCCTGAAGTGCGCCGTGTCTACCACGAACCTCTCGATGTAGCCAGGAGCTCCGAGCTTGATGATGGCAAAGTCGGTGTGGCCCTTGGCCCGCGATCGAGCTGTCTCCCAGCCGTCTCCCATGTCCTTGCCACGGCCGGGTAGTAGGAGGTTGTCCTTGTTACCAAAGTGCTGGTCGCTGCACGACACGGCGAGACCACCGTTCTGAGCCGCCGCGAGGTCGAAGATGGCGTCCTTGTCGTCGGGGAAGACGGGGACAGCGTGGCCGAAGAGTCGGAATCGCGCAATGCCGCCGTCGGGGTACATGTTGAGCCTCACGTGAGTGTACTGCTTCTGCGTGGGTGTCTTGAGCTTCCAGCCGAATCGCTCCGAGGGACCGCACTCTTGCACGCCGAGGACGGTCTCCCACTTGCCCCGGCCGCCCTTCCACGACGCAACCTCGTCGTCGTCCTGGCTGAAGCATCCCTCGACCGAGATGGCGGGGGCGTGGTTGCCGTTGAAGAAGGCCGTGTCAACCTCGATACCCTCAATGGTGCCCGAGGCGACACCTAGTCTGATAACGACATAGTCGAAAGGCTCCGAGTTGTGTCTCCGGGTCTCCCAGCCGTCATACCAGGCGCCCGTGAAGACCATCTTGCCCTGCTGCCGGATGGGAGCCTTTGGGTTCAAGAGGTTGGAGGCTTCACAGAACCATTGGTCTGAGAAGCCGAGGAC
Source organism: Fusarium duplospermum (assembly GCA_003946985.1). Classification (NCBI taxonomy): domain Eukaryota; kingdom Fungi; phylum Ascomycota; class Sordariomycetes; order Hypocreales; family Nectriaceae; genus Fusarium; species Fusarium duplospermum. Next base: position 106,955 of record NKCI01000003.1, on the reverse strand, counting down.
CTTGCCACCAAGGGCATCGGAGATGAGGTCTGTATTCTCACGTTTAGCATGAAAGATTAAGCGGTGCGACATATCACGATGGTCTCACCAATGCAAGTCGTGCGGAAGGTCTTGTCAATGTCATTGGCGGCAACGGCCTGAGTCTCGACGGTATCGAGCTTGTACTCGATCTCGTCGGCGATGGAACCCATGGTGTGTAGTGAGTGGAAGGAAAGGTAGGAGGATATGATGATATGATGCAGATGTTCTGACTCGGAAGTGAGTGAGATTCGTCGGGAAACAGAGGGATCGTCCTATCTATTTAACTCTCACCTAGCCTCCGTTGGGCGGCCAGTTCCGATGCGCCCACTGTCACTGCGGGACGAGGAAAATCAGGCCAATCTTGATGATGGGCTAACTGTCGTTGCCTGCGTACTCCTCCGAGTCTCTTTCGATTGGGCGCCACGGCAAATGTTCTGATCTACAACAGATTCCCGTCTACGCGTGCCTGGGCCCAGAACGGCAAACAAACGGTTAGACGCAAGAGGTTGCCCGCCGGCGGCCCTCCAGTTGGTAGCTCTGGGTTCCTGTTGCGGCGATAGTCCGGCCGGCCGGGCCACGGCCGAGTGGAGGGGCGGGCTTGGCCGGCGAGTTCTCGGAGCTCAGAGCCAACCAGGGAAGCTCCTTTGCGCGGGTCCAGGTTGGGGGGAACGGATAAAGCTCTTATCGATAGCCAAGGGTCGGTGAGCGATGGAGCTCTTTTGCTCGATCATATCGAGTAATAGATTCTATTTCCCCTCCTCACTTTCTCCTCCCCGCGTAACCCCAGCTTCGGCACTTTTTATATCCCCGGGGATGCGAAATTTTTTTTTCTCACTCTATCCCTGACGCGATTACAAGGCGACATGGTGGAATTGCCGTCTTTATCACTGAAAAAGCATGATCTACCCCGCGCGGTTCGTGAGTGTTTATAAAAGGCCGGCTTCTGATAGGTCAGACTCGAGACAGCCATTTACTGACGTCAACGTCAATCTTGTAATCAGCCAGGTAAGGCAGGTAGCAACAGCCTCTGTAGGTACACAGAGAGTAGAGACATTGTGCACTCGTAATCAATCTAGACCTGCCATTTTCTCCCTTCATCTACGTCAATACACCCGCGTCTTGCTCTCAATCACAGGCAGTAGATGGCCTCGAAGTGAACCGTATTGACTCCTCAAGCTTTAACAAGACAGCTCTTTTAGCTATTTGCTGGTTCCGCCTGCGCCGCCCTGCCGGGAACCTTGAGCATCACCAAACGTTAAAAAAAGACACGGTGTTGACGACACGACACGGCCCAACGTCCTTCTAGATACGCGCAGCGGCTTAAAAAGATGGCGAGTGCCACAGGTATACCGGAGCGATTCCCTTCGGACGCCGAAGTCAACGGCGCCGCAGCTCGCGAGACTGAACCGCTTCTTGGCCGACCTGGCGATGCTGCGCAAGAAGACGGCGTCCCAATGATTAGAAATCTGGTCCTCGGTAGGTCATCGCCATCCCTTCAGCTGCATCCTCTTCTAGAGCTAATCATGCTGCTTCGCCAGGCACTGGCATCCTTGCCCAGCTCGGCATCCTGCTTCTGGTTGCGCTCATTTGGGCCAGCGTCCTCACCAAGCCATTGATCCTGTTCTCGGCGCACCCTCTCTTGCAGTCTCTCGCGGTCCTCACGCTGGCCCAGTCCGTCCTGAGCCTGCAGCCCACGCACACGGCCGAGCAGAAGCGCATCGGCCAGCGCATCCATGCCATCCTCAACCTGGTCGCCTTCCTCCTCCTGGTGGCGGGTGTCACCATCATCGAGTATAACAAGATCGCAAACAACAACGATCACTTCCACTCGGCTCACGGCTACCTGGGCGTCATCACCTCCATCGTCCTACTGCTCCAGTATTCCGTGGGCTTCACCATGTGGGCGACTCCCCAGCTCTACGGCGGCGAACACAAGGCCAAGGCCATTTGGAAGTATCACCGCTGGAGCGGCTACGCCATCCTCACCCTGCTCCTCGTCACCGTTGTCGCCGCTGTCGAGACAGACTACAATAAGAACGTTCTCAAGCTCAAGCTCTGGGCTACCATCCTCCTGGCCGCCCTGACGTTGATTGGCGTTTTGCCTAGGATCCAGAAGCAGAAGCTTGGTTTCAAGGCTCCAAACCAGGCTTGATTTGAGAGCTTGAGCTCTACGAAGAGAAACTGTCGCTGGAATTGGTAGGATGGATACACCTCAGCAACAAAGGTTGAACGGCAGTAGGAGTTTTGTTCTTATTCTGGCGTTGGAAGATTATCGGCTGTGCAATGGCCTATACATTGTTTCCCCCCAGCTTTGGCGAAGTGTTTGATCTGCTTGGAAGGAATAGAAAAGATTGAAAGACGTCTTATCGTATTATTACTCGATGCTTGTTTCTCTTATATGTGTGTAGTTGTAGGTTGTTTTTGTGGTTACCTACTTAAGACCATAGCTTGGATTTGTCACCGTCTTTGCTGATCATACGACAACTGAGCCCAATGTTGTCTTTTCTCTCATTGCCCAAGAGATCATCGTTATTAATCACTCGCCACAGTTTGGTATTTACGAATTGCCCAAGTCCAAAGACAAACACGGGTTATGGCACAATACATGGGATAGGAAGTGTCTCGAGGTTGGTTAAGAATCCACGACCCCCCCAACCACACGTGTCGATTCCGTGGGAATTGTATAGGGTTTACTATTGCTGAACCCTAGAAGAAGGCCACAACCTCCCCCCGTCTTTTATCACGAGGTGAGCAGAAACGTAGTGACTGCTGAACCGAAAAGTATCCTTCCAGACTTGCTATCTTCGCCCTTAACCGCAGGGAAACCCGCTACACCTTCAAGTGAACCAGAACAGTGACACCGACCGAGCAAGGTTATTTCTAGATCTAAGAATAATCACTGGCTCACGACTTCTACTTGGCCAACGCGTACTTGGCAAGCGGACTCTTAGGGATCTTGGTAGTTTTAGTGACTGGAAGGCTGTCTACCAAACCTCCACGGAGCAGAACTGATAAGTTTCTCCGGAATTGCCCGGCGAATTCAACACTCGACTCTTCTTACCGAACCACCCTTTTCTCGACATCTCTCTCCTAGAACTTAAAGGTGGACATATACTTATGTGTTCGATTATATGGATATCTGGAGCCTACAGTAGCTACGTCATGCCAACCACCTAACTTGTACAAAATGACCAACCGAAGTTTCACTCGCGAGTACAGTGGAGTTGATTTTCCGAGGTTTCCAAGGCTGCGGGATCCTCATTCAGTTATTCCATGTATTAATTAGTTATAGAGCTGCAAGGGGGGACCAAGAGTCTCATAATGCCGCCTCCTACGCGAGGATGTGACTCTATAGCCACAAAATCGGCGTATTGTGCTTTAGGAGTATGAACCGTAGCCCATGACGTTATACAGGATAATCGTATGTCGAAATCACCCAATTCAGAAGCTCGTTGATGGACTTTACTACTATCAGATGTATGGGAGTAGTGCGGAGTTCTGCCACCAACAAGGCCGAGGTGAGCCGTAATAAGACTTATCGAATGTGCTATTCATATTGAATTTAATGGATGGTTATATTCATGATTGTGGACATGGGGGTGAGAAGGGGGCTACACGCTAAGAACAAAGAGAGTCCCGTCAAGAAGCGGAAAGACCTTGTGAAGCACCCGGCAGCGAGTCCAGTGTGGGAGTTGCAAGCTTGTTTGTGAATTCCATCCATGGCAGTCCCATAGTACGTATGAACGAGCTCTCAGTAGACGCTGATGGGCATGAAAGGATGGATGGTGAGGTGAACAGAAGATTATTGGGGAGAAGCCGAGGGAGGAAAAAATTCCGTCATACGTAGTGTAAGTACAGTAGCGTGAGTTTCTCCAGTATCAGTGGAATAGCACAGAGAAAGTAGATGGATGTGGGAATAATTATCTCGAGCTCAAGGTTTGATATCTGCTTACGATGATCCAGGGCACAAGCAGTTAGATCCAGGAGTTACCAGCAGGCAGTGACCGAGGGGCATGAGAGGGAGACAAGCGCCATATGCCATCATGCACTCTATATTAGCAGTGATATTCAATCCAGCCGTCCAACTTTGAGTCTGTGCTTAAATACCACCTTTGCTGGATTTGTACGTTACCCAGACAAGGCGTTGTAGACACTGGCCATTGTCAACTCCTTTGATGAGGAATGCTTTAAGAGAGACATGGCATTCCATATGTGATTCGTTCATGCCCACTTCACTACACTTCAAATCTTGCATCTCTAGGTTGTGTCATGGATAAGCGGAAGTCGAAGCGTCGTTCACTGAGCAATGTGGGCGTTGACGTCGGCGGGCCAAGTCCATATAATGCAGGGTTCAGTCGCATATAGGAACCTGGCGCCTGGTGGTCTGTGACTCTTGATCGTGGGGGAAACAAGAGGAAGAGCGAAGGGAAAGCCCTTACGGCAAAGAAGCGAGGCGGAGGACAGATCTGTTGGTCCTCGCTCGCTTCCCCGAACCGTAGGATTTATGCTGACCGTTTTTTTGCTGCACGGTGATGGTTCCATCAGTCGATAACCCACATGAACTCCCAGCAAGTTCGAATTAACATGCGAACAAGGAAGCGTTGGATGGTAAAACCGTCACTAAGGTCGGTGCGGCTGTCCGTGTCCGCGTGCTCCCTACCACCAGACGCGACGCGACGCGAGGGTCAAGCAAGGGGCAAGTTATCCCGCTGAGACAAGAAGGGATTCTAGAAGTATTTTCCGATTCCCGTGGGCCTGAGAAACTGGCTGCCATCGCCAATGCATCGAGGAACAAGGTCCTGTATCCTTGTCCACGTTGGCGATGGAGGTATGGTCTGGTCTAGTGTGATTCTTGACGTGCCCCGCCCGCTTTCTAGAACCAGGTTTCTGGTCTTGGGTCCCGGGGAACGATGCTTGTTCGTTCGCCCGTTGTACTGTGCGGTCGTGGAGATTGCCCCAAGCCCCTCAAGTTGAGCCTCCACGTTGACTCGTCTTCAAAACTTGTTTTAACCAACCAGAGAGCAGCCTTTGGCTCCCTGGCAACTTGCCATGGAGAACCGAGATGAGAAGACGCAATTCATTTTCCACTCCAAGGAAGCATCGATGGAACCTATGTTGGCGCTATATGCATGGCACCTATTGTAGACCAGTAGACCTAGCCATAGTGTTAGCCAGCTAAACCAAGCCTCGACTCGAACGGCGCCGTCTACGCATCTAGTGGGAATAGGTCACTTTGGTCCGACATACATAGTATGCCAGAGCAAGAACAAATATTACCGCAGGCCTCGAGAGTATTGACATGTCAACCTCAGTTCGGGCATAGTACCTACCATTGGATGTGTAGGAAGCTCCTGATGAGTATATAAAAATAAGGTTATCGGCACTTGATTCAAGTCCACCAATACGAAGTTTCGTCGGGTATCTTACCTGTTATAGTCATCTGGTCCTGAGCTCTTCTCCAGAGTTGCAGAGACGACATGGGAGTGCTTGTCACTTGTCCATCCATGCCACCATGGTTAGGCGAAGAAAAAGGCAGTCACCCAAGAACCCGGAAACTCGGGGCGCCAGGCCCAGAGAAGCTGGAAGTAGAATGACGAATGGGAGCCAATCCCTGCTTAGTCCAATGAGGCGTCGGCGGAAGACCTGCAGTGCGGAGCTATTCCCGGGCCCTGTCTATAACGGACAGACATGATTCGACGGGCTTGGGCTACCCTGAACCATTGAGATTGAGAACGAAGCCTCCGTCAGGTCACCCGTCCGCCCTGCCGTGCCTCGGAGGTCGGACACGTCGTCGCCAGGAGTGGTCGTCCGTCCCCCAGCTTGGATCGGCCGGATCTTTGGTGGCGCTCCACTTGACGTCAGAGTGCCTCCTCGAGACGTAGACGTCATGCGAAAGCGCCTCTCAAACCGGCTGCTGCTTCAGGCGACGGTGGGTGCACGAGACTCTGAGACAAGCAGTAAAATGGTCGAAAAGAGAGAGTTGTGTGGGACACGACCATGATGTGCAACGGCAACGACAGGCACAAGCCAGCAGCTGAGCGGCCGTGAAACAACGCGGCATAGATACTCATTCCAGATAACAGACAGAGCTCGGGTCCATCAGAATCCTTTGTCGCCACCAGCACTCCTCGTTCAAGCGCACGAGTCGTAAGACGCGGGCAGTACATATGTAGCCCTATGCGGGACTGAGTGCAGGCAGAAAAGAAAACCTGGCTTCAAAACGACTGCCTGCTTCTCGTGACGGGAGCTGTCGCTTCATGGGCTGCTACCAAGTGGGGAGCTTCTCCCCTCGCGCCGTCGCGACAAGACGCCGTAGCTGGCCGTCGCGGAAACGGACGCTCAACCACGCGGTTATCTTGGGCGCTTGGCAAGCCCATCGTCGCGGTCCGTCTCACGACTTCCGGGAAGACTGGACAGGTGGTGGATATTCATCCAGATGCCCAGTCAGGTCCATGTCAAATAGATAACCCCAGCAATCTTCCATTCGCCAGTGCAGGGGAGCAGATTGCGCTGGCGACGTTTTTAGCAAGCACCAAACCGGTCCTCCACTGTCTTGGTGGTAATTGTTTTTTTCTCGCTTCTCCGGCTGCATTCCGCCTGCCCACAGCCCGCGTGGCATGCCGAGCCTCCCAATCTGGTCGACTAGGAAATTTGAAATTGAGGGCTGACCCCAGGGCCTAGGCAAGGCTCCCCACTGGTGAGATGTGTACTCCGTCACCCGAGGTCCTCTCGAAATTGCGGCATGTTGTCTTGTCGGTGAGAGGTGCGCGAGCGCGAGGCATGAGGAATTCTCCTGGTGTCTATGGAAGGCTGGCCGGCTGCGAAGCCGCTAGGCTAGGTGCTCAAGCCCAGCAGAAAAAGTCAATTGTCATTTCTGGTGAAGCGGGACGGCTCAACGAATGGCAACGCAGAGGGGAGCGACCAGCCCTGGAGAGGCAGTCAGTGTGATGTCAATTGGGCGTCGAGTGTGGCCCGATGCGCTTGGCGGCGCCGACGACGAATAGGGGAGCTAGAGGGAGTCAGTTTGATGCAACTCATGACGGGTTGGCAGGATCCAGTGATATGGCAACTGGGTCGCCTAACAAAAAGTCGACCGGGTTAGATAAGAATAGTATGTAAAAAGGGGAAAGGAAGGGCTAAAACAAAAATTGCGATGCGCCCTAGTCGATCTGCAGGCGGTGGTTGCCCGCCCATCAAAATCTTCAGTTGCGGTTTTTGCGGTGGGAGTGGAGGAGATCCAGGAACAGGGAGAGCCTCATTCTAGACAAGATCGTGAAGTGAAGTTGCTTGTCCTGTTAGTTTCCGTCAGAGTAGAGGGCAGGTTTATGGGAGATCGGCGATCTGAAGGGAGAGCAGAGGGCCGAGTCGGAAATGGCCATCCCTCATGGACAAGCATGGGCCATGTTGGTGGCTCGAGCGCTTGTACGGTTCCGTATGGAACAATGTGATGAAGCCTTTAGAACAATGATCCTAGAGGAGCCAGGGTGAGCCTATTTAATACGTAGTCAGTAGTCGTGAACAAAGTTGGAAGGGCGAGGGAATATCGTGCTCCGTCGACAATGGCACTTTGGAAATTCGGCTCCGAACTTGGAGGGTGGAGGGGAACAATGATGGAGAATTGGAGCCAACGCTGCCGATCATCGTGCCTAGGTTGGCTTCATTGTCGAAGTAGATCTGGCGACACAATTCTGTTAGTGCAACGGAGGCTCGCTCCCTTGCAACGGCAACACTAGACGGTCATCAGAAACTGGGCACGGTGTAGATACCTACTTGCCTGTATGTACGTGGTATGTACCAACCACAAGGCGCAAGAGGTATCAAAGGACAAGGGCACGCAGAGGTTGTGTGCCTAGGTATTTGACACCATTGGATTGGATGCTGGCAATAGGGCGGACGAGGTGTCGTTCGGGAACCTCCCCCAGTGGAGTTTTTCTGTGTGCGGACTGTAACCCCGAGTAGTCGCAGCTGGTAGGATGGCAGCGTTCGGCGGAGAAAACGCCGGCTGGGGCTTGGCTTGGCGGGCTGCCAGGGATAATTGATGATGACGATGGTGATGCTGCCGCCGCCGCCCACTTTTGCAGTCAGTGGTCTCTCGATGTAATCTGCGGCAAGGAGCACCGACCAGCCAATCCCTTGAATGCATAGTATTGATTTGTCGTCGCTTATTATTAGGACCACCGTTGTTACTGCAAAGTCCGTGCGGAACAATGAGGATCAGGCTGAGGAGATGCCAGAAGGTGGATGAGGGAGAAAGATGGGTTTGGGTCGGCGGCTGTTGTGAGAAATCTACTCCTGAATCGCGAGTGAGTGACCCAAGGTGACATGCTCCCATCGTGGCTGCCCTGATCTGGGGCTCTTCTCCCAGGTACGTACTGTCTAGGTTTTGCTTCTTGGCCGGGGGGGCTCTTTCCCTACGTCATCGGACAGGGTTGGTTTTACCCCCGTTCTGTGCGTAAATAATATGGGCCGACCATGCGCCTTGTACCCTCAAGTAGTACCCCTCCTAGATCTGGCTAAGAGATACAAGAAAGTAGTCGTCATGTACGTGCTGGGAAGCCCACGCCAACTTTCGCCCACCTTCACCAGCGCTCTCTCTGGGTCTCCAGTCCTCTCTGCTAGCCAGGCCGGGCCAGTCCACCACCACCACCACCTTTCATTCTCCGCCCTACCTAGACACCAGAGACGAGAGAGCGCGGGAGACAGAGAGACACACCACACTCTGGGACCGGTGTGTGATTGAGCCCCCAATTTTCCACTTCAAACCTCCTCTGTTGCTCGTTGCCCCGTCGCCCGAACCGCTTTCGACCCTCTCTCGAGTCTCTGGGTCCAACCCATCCTGACCTACATACGATCGACAAAACGTACATTCACAGTCGTTTCAGACTCTCGCCTTTGCTGCTGTTGTTGTCGCTGCAAGTGTTGGCTTGGGGTTAGAGGGGGACAAAGCTTGTTCCACTGTTCGACCTTCGACTCTCGCTTGATATATCCGCTTTCCTACGCGACTACACTCGACAACCCTTTCTCCTGCCGTTGAGGGAAACAATAGAAATTGGGCCACGAGGCATGCAGAGGCCTAACTCGCCAACGGGCGACGAAATCTTTTCACCTTGGTTCCCTTCGCGTCAAATCGACCTGCCGATCCGTTCCTTCTCGTCCTTGATCGAGTTGCCATCCCCGCTCACCGAGAAGCCGTCTTCGAACCCAACAAGAGATGGACGAGTGATGCCGACATCGACCTCGAATTCGACTGCAAATGCGACCACAACACCAACCGCGCGTGACGCAATGACGACGGATCGCCACCCGAGCCAGGCCCCATTATCCCCTCTTGATGTTCCGGCGAAGCAGGTCCTCGCCAGTAACAACATGGCAGGAGATTCTACTGACGAAAGTACCGTTTCTGTAGCCAAGGGTCCGGTTCTCAGTCCCGAACCATTATCCATTCCCACTGGTGCCAGCCCAACGAGCCCCCGGCGCTCAGCTTTTGGCGTTACTGCTTCCTCACCTAGCCAAGCCTCTTCACAGCAGCAGCTTAACGAATATCGAGAAAAGCTTGCACGCGACCTCGAGCGCCGAGAATTGTCGGCTAGAGGCCTGATGGCGAGCCCAAACGACAAGAGTCGGGTCTCTCCCATCCCTGAGGAGGGGCTGTCGAGTTCACCGCTTCAGACATCGACCCTAACGACAACTTCTACCGAGTCTGGCGCTACTGTTCGAGGAGCTCCCACCCCAGGACCCATCGCGGGTACCCCATCCTACCCATTCCCTCGGATGGCACCCGCCGGCTTTGTGCCTTCGTACCTGCATAGACCCTTTACTGCTCTATCTCCAACTGGTGCCCCTCGTTCATCCAACTTCGGTTCCTTCGAGGCCTTGGGTATGACCGCCCACGACAAGGTCCTTTCGGGGAACTCGACACCCGCCTCCAACTTCACTTTCAACCCTTCCGTCATGTCCCCTCAACCTGAAAACCTCGACTTTCCTAACCCTAACTTGTATGACCTCTCTCTGATGCTGGCGGCCGAGCCTGGCCTGGATGCTTGGTGGAATACTGTTGTCCAGATTATGAGAGATGTGTATAAAGCTGAGCGGGTAACACTAGCTATTCCAGCTGACTCGACAGACATCGAAAATGTCCCATGGGGTCAGAAAGCCACTTTCAATCAGCACAAGGAAGATGACTTGAGTCTTGGATATATGGCTGCAAGGGAAGCTAGCAGTATGATCTTGAGCTCCAGCGACCACGATCGATCTGCAACTGGGTCCAACGCTGCGGCATCGAATCCCGACGAGAACCTCCGCGTCAGCTCTGCCGCTGTCCGACCTGGCCTCTTGAGTCGACACTCATTCACTACCTATGAGGAGAACAAGGAGAGGACTCAAGCTCGCTCCCCAGCACACTCTCGACGGTCTTCTTACTTGACAAGAAGCCAAAGCAATTACCCCGCCACCCGTACCCCTCGGGAGACCCAAGAGGACTATGCCAAACTTAACAAGTCGGCTCTCGACGAGCACGACGCTATTGAGCAGCAAATTCCGAGCTGGGAGGCCCCGCTCATGGGGGAGAAGGAAGGACAGGGCCGTGTTTTGCCTGTATTGCAGGCTCTCGATTATGAGGCTGATCCCCTCATTGACCATAGTGGGGTGATGCGAGTGCTTGAACGTGGAAGGGCCATTGCACTGACGAGAAGCTACCCCTATCTCGACAATGAGGCTTCTGCCGAGCCTTCAAAACAGTCAAAGGCGACTGCTCAAGAAGGGTCCTCTGACCCCCCAAGCAAAAAGGCATCCAACAGACCTCGGTCCGATTCCTTCTCGAAACTATCGTCGATATTTAGTGGCACCAGCACCTCCCGGCCATCACTTCGAAGTAAGCCCCTTTCCGGCAGCGATCGGGCAAAGACGATAGCATCCCGTCTCGAAGGGCGATTAGACGAAGAGAGACCGCGACCACCAACTCCCAAGTATGAGGAATTCGAACAAGCGCCACCCTCGCCATGGTCACAATCTCCAGCTCCCTCACCCGCCGTTCGATCCGACCCCAAGGAGAATCCCTTCTTCACAGACGCCATGGTTGACGAGGACTCCTTTAACCCAGACACTGGCACAGCTGACTACACTGGAATACGCCCGCCAGAGGCCATTGGTGTCGATAACTCGTGGACAGTGCTCCACATCCCCTTATCCCACGTTCTCCTCTCGAAACCGACACGAACTTTCAAACTTGACAGCACCCTCATGGAACAAAGGTCCCACTCTCGAGCCAAGAGCGAGCCTGCTGCCAATGCTTCTGCCACTGGCGATGAAGCCGGTCGCAGCACTCCTGATAGCCTCAGAAAGGACAAGCCCGCACCTATTGCCATCCTCTCCATACTGAGCTCCGTTATTCCGTATCCTTCCAACCTTCGACACTCCCTCGAACATCTTGCGCCCCATATGGCCACCACTTTCTCCCTGTGCCGGCACTACAGTAATCTCGAAACTGAACTTGCAGGGCTGCAGCGTAAACGACCACAGACTGCTGGATTTGGCGCGGTTGCGCACGACGGACGCCCCCTGGACGGCATGGCATATCTTGCAGCAGACGATATGCTCCCCCATCAATCCTTGGCTGGAAGTATGACCAGCCCGAGTGATTACTCTGGAGTGTCCAAGAGCGCGACTGGATCTCCTCTCGGGACACCTGGCTGGGATCAAGGGTCCGTTGGCTTCCTCGCCGACAAGCGCCCACCACCGACTTCAAGTCCTGCCGCAACACCGCAGGGAGATGGATACTTTAGTGCCAGGCAGCGGACAGCGCCTGCAAGGCATGAGAATCTTGTTGGCTCGGGCACCCCCCGAGTTAGGACAACATCAAAGGACAACTCGCCATCAGAGAAGCGGAATTCTCGCCTTAGCGGCCCACCACCCTCACAGGAAGCACTAGATCTGGTTGTTTCTGTTGATAATAAGACAGTCCGTACCTCATCCGACGAATCGACGACCTCTGCAACGAAGCGATCGGCGCAGACAGATACGCGGGATGTCAGTATAGATGCCTTAGATGTCGTGGGCGGCGACAACTCGGCAGAAAATTTAGCTGACTCTGCAAAGACTGGACGTGGCACTCGCCAAGGACACAGCATGCTACACTCTTACGGTGCTGATTTTGCCTCAACCTTTCAATCTCTTCCGCCTAGCTCTACACTTTCTGCCAGGCCGACACCTATTGCCGCACCCTCTCGAAGTGGCTCAATAAATTCTACAGCAGCCGACATGCCTCCACCGTCTGATAGGTTGAAGGGACTCATTCTCGATTCACTACCGGCCCATGTTTTCGTCGCCCTTCCGCAAACCGGGGAGATTGTCTGGGTGAACAGTCGATATCTGTCCTACCGAGGACAGACAGCCACCGACCTTGCCGCAGATCCCTGGGGAAGTCTCCATCCTGACGACAGAGATGAGTATCTGAAGGCCTGGGGCCATTCGGTTCGAACGGGAGAACAGTTTTCGAGGACCGTTCGAATCAAACGGTTCGATGGCGCCTACCGATGGTTTTATGCTAGGGCAGTTGCTTCTAAGGATAAGAGGGGGGTCATCATGCAGTTCCTTGGATCCTACATGGATATTCATGACCAGCACATCGCTGAGTTGAAGGCGGCACGCCAGGAGGAAATTGAGGCCTCTGAGGCCAAGCACCGCCTCCTCGCCAACCTGATTCCACAGATTATCTTTACAGCAACCGAAGATGAGGGCATCACATTTGCCAACGAACAGTGGCTGTCCTACACCGGCCAAAGCTTCTCAGATTCTCTTGGTCTCGGCTTCATGGGCTTTGTGCACCCAGAGGATCTGGCCAAATGTCGCATTCCGTCAACCCAGCCTTCTACACCCAGTGGGCGGAAGCGTGAGGAGGAGAACAAGGTGTACCAGCAAGGGTCGATACCCTCCGAAGCCACCTCAACGAGCACTATCCAGGCGCTCAAGACACAAACACCGCAAACACCACAGGACTCACCTCATCGCAACCTGCAGCAGCCCCTATCTCGAAACAACAGCTCGAGCAGCAGTTCTGTATACGAATGGCCTTCGGCTGACTTGACTGAGCTTGCCCGCAAAGGTATCATCAAGGTTGCAACTGACAGCGCCGGTCGAGTTTCGTACACAACTGAGGTCCGACTTTTGTCCAAGACTGGAGAATACCGATGGCATCTGATCCGATGTGTCGAAATTGATACCATCGACTTTGGCAGCGGTGCCAGCTCTTACTTCGGCTCTGCTACTGACATCAATGACCATAAACTCCTCGAAAAGAAGCTCAAGGAAGCCATGGAGAGCAAGGGCAGATTCCTCAGCAACATGTCTCATGAGATCCGAACGCCCCTAATTGGCATCTCGGGTATGGTGAGCTTCTTGCAGGATACTACCTTGAACGAAGAGCAGCTCGATTATACCAACACGATCCAGACAAGCGCCAACAGCTTGATCATGATCATCAACGACATTTTGGATCTCTCCAAGGTCGATGCTGGCATGATGAAGCTGAAGTATGAGTGGTTCCACACTCGGTCCCTTATTGAGGATGTCAACGAGCTTGTTTCAACAATGGCGATTGCCAAGCGCCTCGAGCTGAACTACCTTGTCGAGGCCGACGTACCTGCGTGGGTCAAGGGCGACAAGGTACGGATTCGTCAAGTCCTGCTGAACGTGACTGGCAATGCTATCAAGTTCACTTCTGAGGGCGAGGTCTTCAGTAGGTGCCGTGTGTACACTGCCAAGGGCTCTGATGTGGACGAGAACGAGATCATGCTCGAGTTTTCCGTCACCGATACCGGTCGTGGATTCTCCAAGGAGGAGGCCGACCTGATCTTCAAGCCTTTCAGCCAAATTGATGGAAGCAGTACTCGTCAGCATGGCGGCAGCGGTCTGGGGCTTGTGATCTCGAGACAGCTAGCTGAGCTGCATGGAGGTATCATGACAGGTAGGGCAACTCCTGGGAAAGGCTCTACCTTTACCTTCACCGCTCGATTCGGCCTTCCCACAGCCGACGACCATCCAAACCTGCCTGACAGTCCCCCGCCAACGGGAGCCTTCACACCAAGACCAGAGGTGGTGGAGAGTGTTCCGGGCAGCATCAAGCCGCTACCCCCGCCCCGGCATCTGCGCCCCATTGAAGGTACCAGCACTGGAGGGACGAATTCCGAATTCAACTCACCCGGGGACGTTTCTGTTGGCAGCTCAAACCCATCTGTTCGTTCTGGGAAGTCACAAATCACTGATCGATCATCTGCAACGTCTGTTAACACGGGGCTGGCTCGCTTCAGCGAAGCAGCCAAGGCAAGTGGGCAAGACTTGTCACAGATGAAGCTGGAGATGCCTTCAGGACGTAGCTCTCCCGGGACTCATCTGGCACACGGCAGTGGCACGCCTGAGGATTTCCGCCCGCCCATGTACTCAATCCTTATCATCTGCCCCCAGTTCCACAGCCGCGAAGCCACGACACAGCACATCGAGATGACTCTGCCCAAGGATGTCCCTCATCAAATCACAGCCCTGTCGACTGTTGAGGAGGCGCAAACATTGATTGGTGGCGAGGATCCCATCAAGTTTACCCATATCGTCATCAACCTCCCTTCAGCGGAAGCCATCATTGCGCTCATGGACGATATAACGAGGTCGCAGACGATCGATAAGACGACCATCCTCGTCTTGTCCGACTCAGTGCAGCGGCAGGCAGTGATGAAGTTGGCAGCCAACACTAAGTATGAACAGCTCCTCTCAGAGAACCTGGTGACCTTCATCTACAAGCCCGTCAAGCCATCCCGATTCGCCGTCATTTTTGACCCCAACAAGATGCGCGACCTGAGCATAGACCGAAACCGCTCGACGGCGCAGCAGATGGTTGAGAACCAGAAGGCTAGCTACCAAGAGATCGAGCGACGCATGGGCAACAAAGGCTACAAGGTGTTGCTGGTTGAGGATAACCCTGTCAACCAGAAGGTGCTGATGAAGTACCTCAACAAGATTGGCGTCGAGGTTGAGATCGCTGTTGACGGTGCTGAATGCACTACAATGGTTCTATCCAAGCCGCACAGCCACTACTCCCTCATCTTGGTATGTTTTCTTTCGACCTACCCCCTGAACCTCGGTGACTCACTAACCCGTGCTTGCAGTGTGACCTTCACATGCCTCGCAAGGACGGCTACCAGGCGTGCCGTGAGATTCGCCAGTGGGAGACGTCAAGCGGCCATCCCAACATGCCCATCATCGCCCTGTCAGCCAACGTCATGTCGGACGTGCAGGACAAGTGTGTCGCGGCGGGATTTAGCGACTACGTCACGAAACCGGTCGACTTCATTGATCTCAGTAGGGCCATGTCCAGGTTCTTTTGATCATTATACTCTTGCCGGCCATGGGTGCTGTTATGGGGCACCAGCACCAGCACCAGCACCAGCACCAGCACATTCACAAATCCTCTCCATGTTTTGCACTTTTTACGGCTTACGGCTTGTTCAGCTTCATACCCAATGTTACCCGCAGCAAGGTCCCTACGTGGTCTGGTTGCCTTGTTAGAATAGACCCAAGAACGGATCAGGGGGCTGGTCTGGTGGGGAGATGTATTTTACGCTCTCCGGCGAGTCAATGTTCATCTCTCGCTTTGCTCACGGCTGGGCATTGTTCTGTTCTTCAACATGTTGAACTCCTCTGCCTTTTATGGTTCGGTTCTCCTTCATACCTAGGGCGAGTTTCCCGCTTTGGTCGGGTTACTGGCATTTTGCATAACACGGGGCATCACTACTGCATCACTAGCCTCCTAGAGGCGTATGTGTGGCTTGAAGGAGTAATTATATGCCCGTGGCCTATATTCTTTTTTCTTTTTGAACCCATGTTCTTGTTGTCTTGTACTTCTGGAAGATATGGATATCTTTAGGGGGTTTTGAAGATGGGAGATGGCGTTAAGGAGTCATGTTTTTTCTGTTTCTGCCTTGTTCTGCTGGACTTTTCGAGCCACGGGCCTGGCCCTTTAGCATCTTTCTTCACATCAATGGTATTTCTGGCTGGGGTAGAGAGGAACATTTGAGGATATGAGGACCTGGCAGGGACTGAATGAATGGATGTTAACGGAGAATGAGGGAGGTCCAAACCTGTGTTTATCTTCTACGATTGTTTGTTGTTTCTGGCATCAGGGGAAGGGCAATGAAAGGCATGGCATGGCAAGGTATGGCATGGTACGACTTGGTACTTGGGGAAATGGGATCGAGATGCTTTGCATGGGCGGAATTATTATCCATCTTGATCCCCCCTTTTTGACCTTTAGTTAGACGCCGCGAGAGATGCGGTGGGTGGAGAGGAAATGGGCACTTTTTCGCATCCATGAGTGTGGATAGCTGTTATAATCCAGTTCAAGGATAAAAACAAAACAGAACAAAAGTTCAAAGAAGATTTCTCGCTACACTTGACATATCGTGATGTTGACTGTTGAAGTATATGGAATGAATCAATCCTGCTTTTCATGGGTATGGAGATGGATGCTAATCATGAACAAATGCTGTCTGTCTTGCTTGATGCCCCCAAATGCCTTAAAAAAAGGTAGAAAACCATTCCTGCATAGTCATCTCCCCCCATCATTCCCCCCGTGCTCCTGCCAACCAATTCCAAGTTCCAATTTCGTCATTACCAAGTGAGAAGCAACAGTATCGCCAAGAAACACGCCCCGTGCTCAAGCTGTATCCCACGAGCTGGCACCCGTCATTTTGAATTACATAGCGGTCGTAAGTAGATAGTGAAAGAAAAGTCATTGACTTGCTCAGTAGACGCTGCCGTGAATACTGCGGTCCTCGTGTTCAGCATGGTCCAGGTCCTCAAGACGCTCACCCTCACCCTCTGAAGATGACTCAGGGGAGGCGTCGCCCAGGCGGTTAGACCGGGGGAACTCTTCTGGACCATTCTTATCAGTGGCATATGTCAAACTCTCAGGGCCGGCTTTGGGAGGCGCCCCATTGTTGGTGTTCTTATCTGCCAAGGTTTTGAGGTGAGCGTTGAGAGATGCAATGCGCCGCAGACCAGTGTTTTCGTCTTCCGAGGAGTCGTCGGTCTCAGCAGCGGACGTGTGGCCTGAGTAGGTGCCGCCGCCATCTCGGCCAACGTGTAGGTAGGGCGATTGGACGTGATCTTCGGATGATATTATCGAGGGGGTGTCCAGAAGATCAGAAACCGACTTGCCCTCGTGGTTCGCTGTGATATCGATCTCAGGACCCGTCTCATCTGCAGCGTCGGGGGTGGCATTATCACTGCTACTGGCGAGAGCCAAGGCGAGCTGAGATTTTTGTTTTCGACCTTTCGTCAAAGCATCGGCCGGGCCGCTAGCTTCTCCATAGGGGGTCGGGCCACCATTCTCATGATCCTTTTTGCGTAGGATTTCAAGGTCTTCGCGCTTGACGTAGTGGCGGCTATGGTCACAACCGTTAGGACACCCGCCCCAGCGACGAGTGACGACAAAGGTCTTGGTGCGCTGAAGCTTGGTGCTGTCCTTCTCCCTATCCCTCTCCTCTTTGTCTTTGCGTTCGCGGCGCAATTCAGACCAAGTGCGAAGGTTGTTCTCAAGAAGGTATTTGCCATTATCCTCCTGCTTGCGCATGATGAGGAACTCGCAGTGGTTGATGTTGCGGAGATCCTCAAAGTATTCGACGGTGAAATGGTACCATTTCATAAGAAAGACACGGGACATGAGTCCGTGAGTGACTGATGGCAGGTTTATTAGCATGCAAGACAAGAAAGGCATAGGCCATGGATTGGAAATCTCATACCGAGAACGCAAACGCTGGCAAAGTCATCCTCTCCGAATTGCCTCCAAAGACTCTCGTTGAAACCACTAATTCGATCGTAGGCATCGGCGGCACTCTCTCCGTTGGGAATGCGGTAGAAGAAGTGGCCGTAGTCGGCTCTCTCCTGCCACATGCGTTCCATCTCGGCGCTGCATGGCTGGAAGTTGCCAAAGTCCTGCTCGCGCAACCGGGGCTCCTCATACACCTTGATGTTAGATCGGTGAAAAGGAGACGGGTCGGGCTCGTCTGAAGTCAAGCTGTCGAGGATGCCTTCTGTTGTCTCCCGAGTTCGGCGGTAGGGGGATGTGAAGAAGTGGAGGGTGTCGTCGGGGCGGAGGAGTTCACGAAGACGGCGACCGGCATCGTGGGCTTGGTTCCAACCCTCTGGTGTGAGCTTCACTCGGTGATCAGGCACGGTCTGGTGAATATCACGGTTCTCTGAGGTGGTTGTAAGCCAAATGCATGAATAGAGGGGAGTGCTGAAGGGAGGGGAGGGAACGTACTGTTACCCTCGGATTGACCGTGGCGAACGAGAATGATTAATCTTGGCTTGGCCATGACGTGTATGTGATGCCCAGTGGCAGTAAAAAGCTAATTGAAGACACTGCTCTCAAGCAGGGAGAGTTGACAAGACGTTGGGGAGCGAGTATGTGAAGCTAGAGGTGATGAAGGGCGGGTACAATCGGGCGGTCAGAGGCTGAATTGTAAGTGGTGATAGCCCAGTGCAGTGTTGGTGATGCAATTCGCTCTGGGTGGATATGAATGGAGAGAATAGATAGATAATGTTGGGTCTATCGTGGGGATATAAGAAGAAGGAGGAAAAAGAAAGTGGAAGATGCAAGAAGAAGTAGCGTCACAGAAAACTAAGTGGAAGTGGTTTTTAGTGAGGCTTGTGTAATCCAGTCGCCGCTCGTTGGCTCACGAGGGTCCTGAGACAGCCCAGACGCAGACACAGACGCTCTTGCCTTCCATTGATTGACATGCCTTCCCTAGGTTCTTACAACGCACAACCATGTTTCCGAACCTGCCCCGCTAACGTTACCGTAGCCATTGCCATTGCAAGTGAATCCCGGGAAATCCCCACCAGGGCAGGAAGGCACGCACCTTCCCAGACATGTAGGGCTCAAAAGGGTAAGGACGTACCTCTCCAGCCAGGTCCCCTGGGCCGGAGCCGCCCCGCCATCTGTCCACTCTCCCGTCACTTTCGAGCTCGCTCGCATTCCTTCAAACCAACCGTTCTCGCATCCATCTGTGAATCGTCCATTGGCATCCCTCCGGGCACACATGGCGTTCCGTTGCCGTCGGCCAATCCCGTCCCTCCGTCACCGCCGAAATGTGAAAGAGTCACAAAAGACGAGCCTCCGGTTGTTTTGAAAACAGGCAAAACAGCCCATGGAAGACCCCGAAGACGGAGCTAGCGAACAGCACCCCCGGCCCTATGCATGATCCCATCGGGTGAGACACGAGGGGGAAAAGGAATTCAGGTTCCATGGCGCGATCTGGCGCATGGGGGAGGGCAGGTCCCGCAAACGGTCAGATTTCCCTTCCTCCTGTCCAGCCCAGCCCAGCCCGCAAAGAACAAAGAGCCCGGACTCCTTAGCGTCCCCCCCGGTTCGAGCGAAGTGCAGCACATCTCCGGCGACGCCCAGGGCGGCGGCGGAGAATATCCGCTGAGCAGCATGTGCTCTTGCATCGTCATGTACGATGTCCGGCCAGACATCATATGATTTTGTCTTGCCCGACCCGTCCGCTCGGGGCTTGGCTGGCCCTTGCGTGCTCGCTTCCTGGAAGAAAGATCATGAGAATCTGGGAGGGGTCTTGGCCAATCCTGGGGTCCTGCAACGCCAGATCAAGTAACTTGGCCTGTTTTTGCTGGATGGATCTGATCATCCGGATGTTGACACCTGCCGTGTCCTTGCTGCAGACCTGTCTCTCGTGTCTGGCACTTTTTTTCCCTACTGGCCTGTCTACCCTCCATTATCTCTCGGTGTTTCGTTTCCGCCGCATCCCTCAATCTCGTGCTGCAACCCTCCCCTTGTTTGTTTGGTTTCGGCATTGCCCATCTGCATCAATCCGAGTTACGTAGTTGAGCCTCATTGGGAGGATAATGGCGGCATGGCGAGACGATTCGTGTATGGGAAGCGCCATTAGCCGCTGACAGCCAACATAGGCTGTATTGTGTGCCACGAGATGCTATTTTCGGCATCCTCCTAATACCCGTCTTCTTCGTCTTCTTCGTCTGGTGTCTTGATCACCCGGATGCCCTCCAACCCGACTTCAGCTGCAGCTTGGCTCTGCTGGACAAAGATGCTACACTACATAGGTAGTAAGCTGTGGCTTGCTGTGCCTTGTGCCTGGCACCATTGAGTCAACTACCGCGCGCTTACCTGTCCCCTGTCTCTCAGCTCAGTGACAGCTTGGGATTTTTTTCAGAGGTCCTGATGACCCTCCATTACAAGGCCCCCCAGGCACACCCGCTGCAGCTGTCCACTGACCTTGGCAGCATCATCCGCCACCCTCATCAGATCCCCGCCTCGAATTGGATATCGTTATCTGTCAGGTTGGGTATCTACCGTCAATGCCGATATTCCTGATCAGGCCCGAGAGACAAGCTCGCGTAGCTACTAGGATAGCTAGGTTAGCTGCTATGCTCAAGCTGCAGTTGGCCAAGTGGCTATTACAATTCTCCTCTGAAAAGGTGAAGAAATTCAGACCAAAATTATGGTTAGGCAGGGGTTAGACAAGGTTGCCTGGGGCTTAGAGTTGGTTCTCGATTAGAGGCGATATAAGCGGGTTTCAGCTACTAACGCTTTTTCTTCCCTCCCGTCCCCTCCATCACATCCATCTCAACGCATCCATCTACCCGCATCACCTTTTTCACGTGTCGAGTCGCATCGCATCGACAGCTGACCGCTCTATTCCACGGTCCTTGTTCAAATTACATAACTGCGCATCTCTCCCCCCTCATCTTTACTTTAGCCATCACGCGCCGACGATCCCCGGGATCGCCTATCGCGCCCTCTGACGTTGACGCTCACGCGTTCACTCGGCCCATCCTCATCCCAGCATCAGCACCAGCACCAGCACCAGCACCAGCACAGCAACCAACAAAGTGGCTATCAGCTACCACGACCCCCTCCTCGCACAATCATGTCCGCCCCCGGCCCCCGAGTCCGTCCCAACCTCGGCCGATCCCCGCTCCCACCGTCCCACCAAGAAGCGCGCCCTCACCCCCGTCTCTGCGCAGGCCGCCTCTGTCGACGCCCTCTTCGCAAAGCCCGACCAGAACATTCACATCCCCGGCTCCCTATCCGCATCCACTGGCGGTGCCTCTCGCTCCGCGCCCCCTGAGATCGTTACCAACGTTCAAGGTTCCAGTGCTGGAGCTGGCTCCGGAGAGTTCCACGTCTACAAGGCCAGCCGCCGGCGCGAATATGAGCGCCTCCGCGAGATGGATGAGGAGTTGCGCCGTGAGAAGGATAAGGAGGAGTTTGACAAGGACAAGACTGAGCGCGATCGCAAGGACGAGGAGCGCACGCGCAAGAACCGCGAAAAGAGGGAGAAGATGAAGGCCCGAAAGGCAAAGAAGGGTAAAGGCCCAACCGCCAAGCCAGGAGCTGACAAAAAGGCATCGACGACGACGACGCAGCCAGACGATGATTCTTCGCGCACGGAGAAGGACGCCAAAGACAGCGCTGCTGACTCTGCAACCAAGAAGCAAAATGGGGAGGAAGAGTCAACACCAGCTGCGGCACCTGTCGGCCTGGTCATCCATGACGATGACTGAGCAAGAAACAGCAAAACGCAAATTTCAGTAATAGTTACACCACACATACACACAGTCATGGGAGAGGGGACATTTTAAAAGCACAGCAGGCACAGGATCGAGATCGAGATCGTAGGCGGAGGAATGGTTCGCGAGAACCTGTACGTAGGAGCGACAATATTGGTTCGCCAGGTAATTCATGTGATACCCATTTCCTTCATCCTGGCGGATGAGTCGCCGGGGGATTCGCCATCGCATATACGCCCCAGCTCTCCTCTCCGTTGTTTTGTCTATCTTGCTCTTTCGGCTAGTACAGGGGGGGTATGACCAGTCCAAACAGACATCTAACAAGGCCGAATCGCATCCACACCTCCCTTTCTGACCTGAGTCGGGTGTATACCACAGTAACCTCACATTGTCGTTCCCGCTTTACTCCTCGCCACCGCCGCCGGGAGCTCCAACCTGCTGGGCCTTCTTGGCACTGCAGATGTCGTCTACTCGGAGGAGAAGGCAGGCAGCCTGAATAATTGTTAGCATCCTGCAGCCTGAAAAACACTCGAGACAAATATACATACCTCAATGGCGGTCTTGAGGCTCTGCAGCTTGATAGCCTGGGGCTCCCAGACTCCATACTCCTTCATATCCGCGATGGCACCAGTGTCACCGTTAACACCCCAAGAGCTCTTGCCCTCAGCCTGCTTAGCTCGCAGATCCGTCAACACGCGAACGGGACTCTTGCCAGCGTTCTGCACCAGAGTTCGAGGGATAACCTCAAGAGCATCTGCCACGGCCTTGTAGGGCCACTGCTGCACACCCTCAATGCTCTTGGCCAGCTGGCCCAACCTCACAGAGACAGCCATCTCTGTGGCGCCACCACCCGGCGATAACCGAGGGTGGAACATGACGTTGCGTGCAACGCCCATGGCATCTTGCAAGTTTCGCTCAATCTCGTTGAGCACATCCTTGGAGGGGCCGCGGAGAAGGATCGTGCAGGCCTTGGGGTCCTGGCACTTGGTGAGGAAGGTAAAGTACTCGTCGCCAATCTTCTCAATCTCGAACAGGCCGCATCGGGTACCGACATCCGAATCCTGGAGATCCTCTACTCGGTTAACGATCGTGGCGCCGGTGGCACGAGCTATTCTGTTGTTGTCGGTCTTTCGGACTCGGCGGAGAGCTGTGATGTTGGCCTTCATGAAGTAGTGCTGAGCGAGGTCTACACCGCATTAGTAATCTCATCTCATCCACATATCAAAGCAGTTGGGGACGCACCAGACACTCCCTTCTCGGTGATGACGAGATCGGGGTTCACAGAGATAATAGCCTCGCACATGGCCTTGACCTGCTCCTCCTCGATCTGCAGGATACGGTTCCAGTCGTCCTCCTTGGTAATCTCAATGTTGGTCTGGGACTCGCCCTTCTTGTACTCGAGAGGGCAGTCGAGGAGAACAATTCGGGGGTTCTCAATGCGCCGGCGCATCTTGGGATGTGTGATGTCCTTGTTGAGCATGAGACCATCGAGGACCTTGCTGTCCTCAATCTCGCCGCCAGGAACCTTCTCAACTCGGGCATATCGCTTGATGTCGACCTCGGTCTTGCCATTGCCAGCCTCCCACGTCACCGTCCGGACCGCCTTGAGGGCGAGGTCACACATCAGGTCCATCCATCGCGAAACGAACTTAGTGCCGATAGAAGACGAGATGAGCTGGTACATGGCCTTGTCGTCGTCGACATCGATTGGCAGGGAGATCTCCTCGATGATCTCGAGGGCGTCTTTTAGGGCGCGCTTGAAGGCAGAGATGATGACGACGGGGTGGATGTTGCGGTCGAGCTGGGGCAGAGCTTGTGCCAGGATCTCACCGGCTGGCAGGGGTGTCAGTACTTTGCTCGACCAGGCAGCTCTCTCTCTCGCATCTTACCTAGGATGATGACGGTTGTAGTTCCGTCGCCGACCTCCTCGTCTTGTGTCCGGCTGAGCTCGATCATGCTCTTGGCGGCGGGGTGGGAGACCTCAATCTCTCGGAGGATAGCATGGCCGTCGTTTGTGAGGACGATGCCGCCCATGGGATCGAGCAGCATCTTGAGCATGGCCTTGGGGCCCAAGCATGATCGAATAATGTCGGCGACACTGTCTCGATTGTTAGGATCGGGGATGCGACTCGGAAGGGGACAATGGCGGGAACGCACGTCTTGGCAGCGGCGATGTTGGACAGCTGAGCTTTGCGGCCAGTCTGCCTCTCACCACTGTTGGTGTCTGGGGGGATATCGGTCAGCGTTAGAGTTCAGTATAGGGAGCGTTCGGACGCACTCATAACCACTACGGGAGCCTGCATGGTGACTGTCTTCCTTCTATAGTTTGTACAGTCGTTGAGGAGGTGGGGGGTGAAGGGGCAACGTTGCTCCCAGGGCTAGCAACGGCGCAGGCGGAGCGGGAGCGGCTCAACGTCGAGGAGAGCTGCAGGAACGAGTCTTGGTCGTCTTGGAGATGAGGGCAGCAGCTCAAGCCGCTACTCGAGGGTTCAGTTCGGACGTCGATGAGGGCAAAGGGGAGAAGGAGGGAGGAGATTAGTTTGTTGAGAGGGGCGCGCACATGGACCAGAAAACTTTCAGTGGTGGATGTTGATTTTTGGCGGGGAGGCTCCAATATGGGATTGGGAGTGGTGCCCTGGGCTTTGCTCCTTCCTTCCTGTTTGCTGGCACTTGCCCAGCCCGGGCTGCTCATGGTGGAATGTTAACCCGCCCCGCCCTGTACCCCTCCGTCTAAGCCAGCCAATCGAGGGTCGGCTAAGCTCGGGGAGCTCTCCACAGTTGATAAGGGGTCCGTCCCTTTATTTTTCAGCCTCGAAAGCTTGGAGACTTCTAGAAACAGACAGTTTGAAGCAAGTGAAGCCATACCTATTCATTGCTTTTTCAGCCATGGATGTTAATTGTGGATGTAATTATCTGCAAGAACCTCAATGATACTCGATCATCATTGATTCCTATGAGAGACATACTCGGGCCTCAAGTGTCAGACCGAGGCCAGCATGTCCTCAAAACGACTGGCGCAGACAGTTCTGCCTAAATCTCAATGGACACCCTCCAAGCCCATCACAGAGTCCAAGTCTACGTTTGTCGCCCACGTCGCCCCCGTGACGAGTCCATCCCAGGCCCAGCTGTGCGTGCAGTCGCTGCTCGACTCGGACAAGCGCATCCGCAACGCGACGCACAACATCACGGCGTGGCGTATAAGGGACGGTGACGCGGGCATTCAGCACGCCGACGATGACGGAGAGACGGCGGCCGCGGCCCGGCTGATGCAGCTGATGCAGGCCATGGACCTTTGGGACGCGGCCGTCGTCGTCACGCGGTGGTATGGTGGTGTGCAGTTGGGGTCCAAGAGATTCAGGCTGATCACTGCGGTGGCGAGGGATGCGTTTGTACGAGCCGGTATGGCTGAGGGAAAGGAGAAGGAAGGCAAGACGAAAGGGAAGAAGAAGAAGTGAGCATCTGAATCAACACCAGATTTTACCATCACGACATACGTCACCTCGAGCCTTGGCATCACGCATCGGTTCGGTCCTATTGACATTCAAATCCGTGTTGGGCTACCTAGTGAACTCTCAGCTACCTAAGGTACGATACGTTCCCATGGTTCCGCTACCGATTTAAATGCTCCCAAAAAGATATGATTCCTCAGGCAATCTCCCTGTGCCTGTACTTGATTTGATCCTATCCTCACGTCACACTTCACACCTTTTTCATCGTCATCATGCTGTGCGTGGGAGGGTCCTTGTTGGCTGATATTCCGGAGCCGACATCCATGTCGCTCATTCCATCAGCCTCTGCGATAGTCGATCAAAAAAGTGTTGGTGTGTCTTGGTTGACACAATGGTAGACCTTCACGTAAAAGGTCTCAGTCCTGACGGACCTCGTTGCGCAGCCCGGAAGCGCGCGCCTTCTTGCCACGACGGCGGGCACCGGGACCCGAAGCGGAGGGCATGGCGGAACCAGCAAGGCCGTTGTTGTTGCGGCTGGGTCCGGCGGCAGCAGTGCCAGTGACGTTGGCGTTGAGGCTGGCCTTGGCGTGTTTGACGTTGACGTTGCCATTGTCGACAGCCTTGCCCTTGCCCTTGACATCGACGGTCTTGTCTTGGGTGTCGGGATACACAGTGGTCCATTCGGCGCCATGCTTAGACTTGACCTCGACGAAGCAAAGGTTGCTCGCCATCTGTTGCTGGATAAAGTCCCAGTGACCACGGTCGTTCTTGGCCAGATCCCGAACAGTCTTCCACCAGGCATCTCGGCCGTTCCAGACAGGGGCACAGTCGACCCAGAGGAAGTCGGGCGGGAAGCCACGAGCCCGGATGTGGGTGGGAAGAGGCGAGATGGCAAAGCTGGGGAGGCCATCCTTGGTGAACTTCCACTCGAGAGTCAGCTGGCGACCAGGTGTCTTGGTGTAGGGAGTCAGCTTGAGCTGGCTAAAGTCACCGAGGCTGGGGACCTTCTTTGCAGCCTGGGGCTTCTCGTTCTCGTGCTTGTTTTCAGTTTGAGGAGTGGTCAAGGGTGGGTTCTACTCTTCCTTGACCTTCTCGATCTGGGACGAGGGGGTAGCAAAGACCAGGACCGAGTGGTGCATGTCGGCCAGCGTGGGTGGGACGACACCATCGAGGTCGACGATGGGCTTGCAGATTCTGAACCAGGTCCAGTTCTGGAGTCTTCCATCGGGAAGAGCGCTGTGAATCACAGGTCAGTCTCGCCGTGGTCTGCAAATGTGAAGGGAAACTTACACGAGGGACTGGTACATGGTGATGTTGCCCTTCTGAGCGTCGAGGCTCATGATGGTATGAGGATCAAGGTCCGGAGAGTCCCACTCGCTGCCAGGAAGGCTTTGCTTGACCAGTCGGCTCTCTCTGATGTTCTGCTTGAAGATGAGGCTGTCAAGTTCAAGCTTCTTGTAGCCATACTTGGCGCATCCAGACCACAGATGTGCCATCAGGCCAGAGGTGGCATCAGAGGTCTTGCCGACCTGGGGAAGATCCTTGACAGGGTCAAAGTCCTCAACCAGCATGATCTGGCCAAGCGGACGGCTAGGCATGGGACCCGGCTCGAAGCGATGATAGTTGGCGGAACCCGTGATGGCCTGGAGTCTCTCGCTGGCAGCGACCCTGGGACCACGTTAGACTGTGAAGGTAGAAGACTCGGATAAACTTACACAGAGGGAAGACGGCTGAAGTAGTGCTGCGTCTTCAAGTCCCGATAGTTGTCGGGCTCACCCGCTCCAGGTCTCTTGTTGGTCAGGGCCCGGCTGACCATGTCGACTTCGTTGAGGCCACGGCGCAGAAAGTGAGAGTGAGACAACTCAGGACTCATGCCCTTCTCCATGTCAAGTCGCTGCATCATGCCGGTGATGGTGACGGCGCTCTCGAGACCACCCTCAGTCTTGGCTCTGTCACGGAGAGCCTCGCCGAGAGACAGGCTCTGGGCAAAGTTCATCGCGATGCCCTTTCGGAGCTTCTCGCGGACGGTGAGTGTCTTCAGATGCTCCTCGGAAAGGTCATAGTTGGGGTCGACACGAGGAAGAGGCTGCGAGGGTAGAGCCTGGTTAGAGATCTTGGACGAGGTAATCTTACCCGTGCCCGAGGGGCCAGCGCGGGGCGTGGCAGAGTTGTCCTCGAGGAGGGCCCCTGCCTTGGGAGTCGAATCGTTGGAACCGAGAGTGTCGTTTCCGGAAGAGCCAGAGCTGAAAGACTCAAAGACGGGAGCTGGGGTAGAAGGACCAGCGTCAGCCTGAGGAGCGTTAGCATGACCAGAGGCAGAAGAGCCAGCAACTGGCGGGTGGCGATCGGCGGGATCCATCTCTCTCATGGTTCCCCCGGGAGACTCTTCGACGATGTAGACTGATCGAGATCTCTTGGTGTTGAGTTGATCGAGCTGTGGGCTAAGCATCCGCTTTGCCTCTTTGTCGAGATGTGACATTGCGAAAGGGGAGGGGAGAAGCCCAAGAAGCCTGTTAAATAGATGTCCCTTGTGCCTCTTTCGGGCACAATAGTGTAAAGATCTGTATTGAGTACAATGCCGTGTAGGGTATGATGCCCGCTTTGGGGGTTCAAATGTGGTGGTGGAGCCGATCTGAATGGTGTAGTTGATCTGATCCTGATCCGAAAGTGAGGATGTGAGAATGAAGCGAATTCGAGATGAGATGCAGGCAGCATCTTTTTTTTTTCTTCCCTTTGGGAAGAGGGGGCATTGTTGAATCACTGTTAATTTTCTCCCACGGCCAAATCGGTCGAGCTGGTGCTGAGTGAGTTTATTTTTCCCAACTGGGAGAATTCAACTAGGCCTTCAATAGGGGAGTTATCACGGTCACTGTTTGCATCATCTATTGTTTTATCTACCAATGTCACCAAGCGAATAAAGACAAGCCCACAAAGAGATATTCTGGTCCAAAAATGCCAATACGATATGCGAATGTGACATGTAACACGCCAAGTGCTTTATACCGACTGAATGAATTGATGCATCGCCAAGGACGGATATATACATGCTCTCACGCACACGTGCAATCTTCAGACGTGAGTGGTCACTCAAGCAAGACGCGACAAAGTTGACAGCCAAGTAAGACATCCAATAGTTTTAATCCAAAAAAAAAAACACATAAACGCAGAGCCGAGTTATACTGCTCCGCCTATCAACATGTCCTCCCTGCAACTTGTGCGAAAGTGTCTGATAGGACTCGTACTGCTGCACTGCACTTGAATGCTGTATTTAGACAATCACCGTTCAGCCTTGTCTTTCAACCTACTAGATGAAACCCCCTGTGGAGATTGTTTCTACTGCACCCCCAAGATGTAAAAGAAAAGAAAAAAAATGGAGAAAATGACACCGGCAGTGTCTCGCCGAGTTGAAGCGTCGGTGAAAAGTGCAGATCAAGGATACCTCGTCACCACAACTGCACATTTTGTTCCCGTCAGAGTCGGTCAGGCCTTAAGCTGATCCGATCTCTCACCGATTGACACATGTAGCAAAGGCATCCTTGATGAAAAGAAACAAAGCGGGCGTCTCAATAAACACACTCCCTCACCGAGATGCCTCAGCCCATCCCTGACACCCCTTGACCTTGTCTGCCTAAAGACCGGGCGTTTTTGGCTGCAGAATGCAGGCTGTAGAGGGCTGAAAGTAGTTAACCTTGCAAGTCCTACATGAATAGTTAGCTACCTGATCTAAGCTCAAGTGCCAGGATCAAGGAGGATTTCCCGGTGAGGATGACCGAGTCTTCTAGCAATGTCTCACCAGTTCTATTACTCAATCGGCAACCAGAGTAGTCCTTCTTTCAACCACCCTGTCTTTCAGCTGCGTGTACAAAATGATGCTCCACTGACAAACAGTTGACGGGTTCACCCTGAGGTCCGTGTTGATTGATATCCCTGCCAAGAAAAGAAGCCCTACGCGGGCGGTCTCGGTGAGATGGCCGGGATCGGAGCATCAAGACTTGACTCTGATGTTGTCCAGGCTAGCCTGTGCTCATGAGAGCCACCTGAAGATGCTGCTTCTCGATCTCGCTGCACGGCCCCATTCTCTCAGGCCGTGGTGCGTCGAGCCTAAGAGGGTGTATCTAGCTTAAAAGATCGAACTGCGTGGAGAGGCAAAGAATCGGCCTTGGATCTTTGGTATGGAGCCTCATGGCTGCCAAGGTTGTTACCCCCACGCCAGGTCCAAGAAGGCTATGGCGCGCTCACCGCGGTTCTGGATTACCTCAGGTACGGAGAAGTCATTAGGAACCCCTTGCAGGAATATCCACTTCAAGTCGGCTTTGAATCAAGGCACTTGTGTTTAAGGGAGTGAACCAATGTTGGTGGTTATCCTGTCAAAGCTCCATTGGGTGCTGTTAACATGCTGTCTTTGAAAGAGCCGCGTCTACCGTGGTAACTAGATAGCTTATTTTAGATACTTTCAACACCAAGAACCAAACTATGGCTAGTTACTGAATCATGGCTTGTATGCAAAGGACTTGGTGCCGGGTGCTCCGGAGTAGTTCGTGGGCCCTCCACTCCAAGTCTACGGCCTTGAAGAACTGACAATTCCTCAATACTACACAAAAGATGACGGCTTACAAATGATACCGTAAAGATGGTGAATGCCCTCCAAGAATAAGAGGGAAAACATTCTGCCAAGGACGGGACTTGGCAGAAGTGGAGGGTAGTGTCATGGGCTAGGGTTTCATGGACAAGAATATAGCTCCATTATATCTCATTGACCTTCTAAATGTGTACAAATGGCATGTCAATCTCGTACATCTTTCCATTGCTTCGGAACGAAAGCCGATGTTTGAACCCCGAGGAACTCACGAGGAAGAGACCTGCTTGCCCAAGGCCTTTTCATTCCCTGTTGCAGGATGTTTAAGTGATGGTAAGTAAATGGCTCCAGACTATCATCAATGCCTATTTACAAACATAGACGACCCGTTATACTGAACTATCTTCACTCTCAAGTTCAACTTCATCTTTTGCTATGAGGCATTTGAGACTTTTTTTATGGTTAAATGCCCCTGATCTAAAGGGTGAGATCGGCAGTTGCCATTACCCTGTTCACACTCACGATGATACTCTATCCACCATCAAATCCACTCTACTTCGGTAGTTGTTCTCTATCAAGCAGCCTCCGCGAGTGGGGTCGTGATGGTGGGTGTTATCAATCTCATCTAATCTCCTTCATGTATAGAGGTACTTATAGGCACTGAAGACTCGTGATGGGAACGTAACTACGGTCCTCTCGTGGTTGTATTTCCTGTGATATACTGACGATATGAAGTTGGCTATACTCTCCAGCACAGCATTGCTAGGCCTGGCCTCTACGGTCACGGCTAAGCAATCATCCGCCTCTACTCGAAACACCACCTACGACTACATCATCTCTGGAGCTGGAGCTTCCGGCCTGGTCGTTGCTGAGCGTCTTGCCGATGCTGGTCACAGCGTGCTTCTCATCGAGCGAGGCGGCCCTTCGTACTACGCTACGGGCAACCGCGATGACTTGATGAAGTGGAACGAGACCGTCACGGCGTATGACGTTCCCGGCATGGCTTTCCATACTGACACTTCGCCGACCATTCAGTGGTGCAGGGACATTGCCGCCTCGGGTGGCTGTCTGCTCGGTGGTTCTACCATGTTGAACGCTCTGATGTACATCAGGCCTCGAGCTGCTGACTTTGAAGCCTGGCCCAAGGGATGGCGATGGGAGGATGGCGTGGCCGATGCTACCGAGAGTGTCTTTAAGCGTATGCCTGGAAGCATTCTTCCTTCTGCTAACGGCAAGCGCTATGATGACGGTGCATTCGAGATCATGTCTGAATTCCTGGAGAGCAACGGGTGGGACGAAGTCGATGCTCTCCACGATGCCGAGTCAAAGGACAAGGTCTTTACGCATCCCCCGTGGCTGGTGAGTTTCTCCTAAACAAAAAAGTGTTGAATCTAACTGACAGAATCAGATCAGCAATGGACTTCGCGGTGGTCCTGTTCGTGATATCCTCCCTGATGCAGAGGCCCTTCCCAACTTTAGCCTTCAGCTCAACGCCATGGTCCTCCGTGCTGTCCGCAAGGGACCTGTCGTTAATGGTGTTGAAGTTGAGCACAAGGACGGTTCTCGAGAGATCATTAAGCTGAACAAGGGCGGTTCTGTTGTGCTCGCCTCTGGTACTCACTCGACACCTCGTGTGCTCTTCAACTCTGGCATCGGACCTAAGAAGCAGCTTCAGATTGTTGCTTCAGGATCAACCAACATTACGCTACCTCCAAGCTCCCAATGGATCAACCTGCCAGTCGGACAACATCTCCAGGACCATCCTATTGTCCTCGTTCGATTTCAGACCAAGGAGGATCTTACAGCTCTCCCCAAGACGGCTTGGACTGAGCCAGATCAGGAGTCGGTCGATCTGTTCGCTCAGGGCAGCGGTCTCCTCGCCCAGTCTGGACAGCGCCTCAACTTCTGGAAGAGCGTTGAGGGCAGCGACGGCGTGACCCGCTACGTCCAGGGCACCGTCAACGCTCCCTCCAACAATACCATCGAGGCCAAGGTGTACCTCACCCACGGCCTGACCTCTGTGGGCACCCTCGAGATCACAGCCGATGGCAGAACCAACATTACCCAGAAGCCCTTCCTCAACACCGATGGCGACCGCGAGGCCCTCAGTACATTTGTCGACGAGCTTCTTGGCTACGCTCGCAAGCCAGGCAGCATCTTGACCGTGCCTAGCAACCTTACCGCTGAGACGATCCTGGAGGTTTCGTACAGTGGAAACCACCATCTCGGTTCTGCAAACATGGGTGCTAAGAATGACGGACGTAGCGTGGTAGGCCCTGATACTCGAGTTTGGGGCACAAAGAACTTGTTTGTTGTCGATGGCAGCATGCATCCTGAGGTTCCTACTGGAAACACACAAGCTTCTATCATGGTTGCTGCTGCTCATGCTGCAAACAAGATTCTCAAGGCGTCTTCAAAGCGGTACTGAGAAGCAAAAGATATCTACACAAGCAGTATTGTCTCGCTCCTTGCTTTGAGGGCCAGACTCGTCAGTCTGCTATAGTTTACAATACTTCTATACTCCTTCTTAACTGGGAGTGTACTTGGTCTGTATAGCTGTTCAATGTAAAAATATATTGTTGAATTCATTACAAGTGAGCAACCTCAGGAGCTACCAAGCCTACAGGGGACAACCAACTGGGAGACAGTAGTGATCGTATCTAAGCCAGTAGTATTAGAACAGGTTGCCCTCGCACTCATGGCCCTCAATTCCCTTCTAGGGGGGTGAGATTCCTCAATGGACCTACCAACGAGTCAATAATACCAACCTCGAAGCATCAAGAGGTGTAACTCGACACCATCCGCCCCAAGACCTCGGAATGACGATATTGTAAATTCAATCTGACCCAAATCACATTCCCTAGACCTACTCCCAGGAATCGATTCACGGCATGCAAAAACATCAGCGGCGTCAATCGACCTACGGTGCTACCCAACCAGGCCAGGCAGCACCGGTCGTTTCAGTCCGGACCTTTGGTAAAGGTTACTCATGAAAACATTCGGAGGCCGGATACCACTCCGATTATTTTTCATGACTTGGCAAAAAGTAAAAAAGAGAGATACACGCCCTGAGGGGCACTCGGTTACTCAGCTTCGGACCGTGAATTTGACAGATTTAGATTTCTTGACTCCATCTCGTACACTTTCTCCATCTCGCCGCAGGAGGCCCAACACAGGATAATGCCTGGACGAGGTGTGTTGGGCCGTTGTTGGTCACACAAGAAAGGATGGAGATCCTGTTCCCTGTCTCCGACGACAAACCTCCATCCTGACATGTCTGGGCGGACTGGTCCGCTAACGGGTAGATCCCGTCCGCGTCCGCGTCCAACTAGCCGAGGACTGCCAATCGGAATCCCGGGGGACCGGACCTCTCCGCCCCCCTCTAGTGTTGTCCTATCTATCAACATGAATGATCCCGGTAGGAAGAAACGGTTTTGCCGTCTCACGGATGGCGGATACGGAGCTTCATTGGTTGTCAACGGTGAAGAGATTTTTCTTCTGTTCCCGTCAGGCACAAACTGGATCCCCTGGGTAACAGATTTTCATCCCAGAAACGTCAAATGACAGGCTGACAACTCAAAGGGGTCGGGCTCGCGAAAAAAAATCCTGCAGGGCGACCAATCGTCAGTAACAAAGACCTTTTCCTTGGAGGCTTGGGAGACCGTCATGTCCACGTCAGCGGAGCACGAAAGCCGTGGGGCTACAGTTCACTGAGCCTCTGATATTCCGAGTCTCGACTCTTTTGGTGCCTGGCCTGGTCCCTGAGCCGGTGTCAATACAGTGTAAGAAAAAAATCTGCCGTGCCTGGATTCTTACTCTCCTTTCTCAAGGGTATTTCCCTGTCTTTCCCCCGTGGGACCTCAATTCTGCGGGCGTATCTTTTTGCAAAGCATGCCCCATAATCGGAGACTCACTACGAAACAAGACAAAGGGCGGCGATACATGTATGCAGGACGGCACATTACGTTATCTCGGACCTCTTTCTCTACCAAGTTTCGTGCTTGCTTTAGCTTCCTCCGCTAGTCGGTCCCAGGAAGTTGGGCATCGTCGCCGATAAACGAAGGGAGGCAACCTGTGCGCGGGGACAGACGGAGAGTAAGCAAGGGTTTCCAATCTTACATGCAGGCTGTCAAAGGCGCAGATCCGATCGCTACTGTACCAAGAAAAAAGGCCTCGTCTGTCTGTGTGTTGGTTTAGTCCGCCTTTGGCATTTCTAAGAGAGAGAGAGAAAAAGAGAGTCTGAGAGTTGTCCAGGTGGCTAGTTGCAACCACCACCACATCTCTTCCCAGAGCCATGGTTCGCATTCGCAAGATAGTACGGAGACTACGGGGACTTAGATCGTCGGGAAATCTAATAGTCAAAACTTAATAAACTTGAACCCCAGATCCCCCCTCCTTCAAGAAGATAGATCCTGCAAGCGTCCCGCCCTCATACCCGTGCCCTCAACGTCTCGCCCAGAACCTCCTCCTCTCTCGCCTGATTCTAAGTTAGAGTTTGAGCCGGTCCTTTGTTGACCTTTTCGCCTCCCACGATCCCAACGCGTCCGTCGTCCTGGGGGTGGTTCGCGGCCCGTCGTTACTGGCTCGACCGTACGTGCCGCACCGTCGTACCTTGATGCTCTCCTGTCAGTGCGCCCCAAGGTTTGCCGCCTGAGTGAAGCCTTTTTTTTCCCCTTGATGGAGGATGAATGTTACGCTGCCAGAGAGGGAAAAGGGAAAAGTTCAAAGTCAATTTTCGCTCATCCTGAAAGCGGATGTCACCCTACCAATACGCCTCTCGGGACCTGGAACCTGAGGGTATTGATTGATTTTCTCTCTCTTTCAGTTCAATAACCTTTTGTGAGGGTGTTTTTGTATAAACAGCCCACTCGACTCTTTAGACACCTCGAGGTGAATGAATTAATGATATGAATCGATCCACAAAGAGACGCCCCCGTCTGGAGCTGGAGAGACCCCCGCGTTGAAACGCCTCAATTCGCCTCAATGGATAAGATGAGATTTGAGCCATCACAGCAAACGGCAGTTGTTACAGAGCCGGCTCATGGATCTATCGTGGAGACCCCCCCTCCTCTCATCCGCCGAGTAGAGCCGTCGGCACCGTCCGGCCGGCGGGTAAGTGAGTGTGAGGTGAGGTGAGGTGAGGTGAGGTGACAAGGGAAAAAAGGTCGGCCCAGGTTAGAGACATGCTACAATTGGCTGGCTACTGGTGTGACCAAGGAGAGACGGCGGCGCTACAGTACATTCCATCCTCTGAAAGTGAAGCTGTCTCAGGTGCCCATTTATCCCAGGCCGTCTTGTTGAGTGGAAACGCCCAAGTTCCATCCAGGTACCCATGGAGAGAACCAACAAGCATCTTTTTCTCCTCTGCAGAGCTTTTCTACTCTTTTTCGAAATAGTGATATTCCTTAAGACTCCATCGCAAAGACGTCCTGCTCCCCGGTTGCTGGGCTTGGACTTGACTATTTCTGGCGTTCCACAAGTCTCAGAGACAAATAGCGGGACCCTACATTGGCACGTCACGACGCATGCGAGACAAGAGAAAGAAAAAAGCAAAGAGACAGGCGTCAAGAAGATGGCAGAAAAAGCAAATTCCCATGTTGTTTCTTCTTACTCGATTCGTCTTTCCGCTGGGCGGGCCTAAATTCCCGTATCTTTCGAGAAGCTCTCCCAGTCAAAGACACGGCTCAGCACGCCTTTGAGCCAGCCTCATGCACGGCACGGCTTCCCCGGTGGGAAAAGCTGTTGAGACAAAGAGCTGTTCAGCTGGAAAGAAAAAAGATGAGGCGAACCTGCAGAGAGCTGAACTTTTTCAACAATCGACAATTTTGGCTGCGGTTTTGTTTTTGCTTCTTAGATATGCTCGAGTTTCGTCGTCATATCTGCGCGAGATAGTGACACCACCAGGCAAACCTCCAAGACAATAACTGTCCTATACCGGGATCCCCTAGGCATTGGTGTTTTGCAGTGGTTTTGACGTGCGACGCGATCTATGAGTGCACCAAGTCTCATCATTTTCAATTGTTCTAGATCACGTAGCACCAACAAAGCGGGCAACATGTTGAGTCCATGCTCGTAGACGGGGTCAACAAGCAAGCCCCCATCGTGGACCAACTTGCCGGAGAACACGAGCCGAGCGGCTGGCGGTCGACTTCTACAGCCATTGGGTGCAAAGAAGTAAACAATTCCCCTACCAGATAGGGTAAGATGCCTGTGAGAAGGACGTGAGTTGCGTAAGAGGGCAGTGGGTAATCCATTGACACACTCCCACCAACGCCATCAGCATCAAAGGCTTGCGTCAATTTGGAAGCACATCTGAGGCTGCTGCACCTTGGAAGCCGACTTCTGCATGAATACCAACGTGGGCATGCCCGAGCTAGCGAAGGAGGGCGTCCTGGGCTGACGTGCCCTTGCCAGTGCCAGTTCCCAGCTTCATGGATAGCAAAGAGGGGGGACCATACGCAAGTGTGTCCCCCCAAGGCGCAGCAGAGGCTTCCTGCAGAGGAATTCATGGCTTGCGGTCGCGAACACAATAGAACATGGGCTCTGCGTGGTTTGGAGAGACATTGGGCTGATCGAAATGGGTTGCACGCACCTCTTCGTCCTCCTCCCACGGAACCAAGACATTGACTCTTGTTGACAAGAACCGTCGGTCCGCACTTGGGAAACGACGAATTCCCGCACATAGGCGAGCGAGCCGCAATCCTGGGACCTTGTCCGTCACTCCTTTTTTTTTACCCTATATTGACAACCTTCCGAAGTGCAACATGACTGTCGCACCTTGCATTGCGCCATGGCTGCCTTTTTCCCTGCGGCAAGCAGAAGGGTGTTGTTGTTGCTTGGGGTGGTGAGGCAGATTGCAAAGTCCGGGAGCGGAGCCCTTCATTTCACGAATGCCATTGCCGGTTTGTAAAATGTGACAATGCTAGACGTGGGATTCATGACATTAGAACCCCCATAGCCGAAATATGTGCTCATCCGGACTGCCTGTCAGAAAATGGCAGCATGACATGTCGTCGAGAAAAGATGACGCCTGTACGTGAATGTGTATGTAAGAGCCGCCACGGCATAGGCACAAGGCATGGATGGAACTAGGCGAGGGATCCCACGTTCTGAAACGACAGTTGATGTGTCAACCCACCAGCCTATCGATTTGACGTCGGCGAGCCATCCAAGTCATGCCAGAGGCATTAAACAAGGCGAATGCTTTGGTCGTAAATCTCGTGGCTGTGAAGAAGAACCCCCCCTCCCCTCCTTCGGCTCGTCGAGAGAGAGAGGCGTCCATTCGGCCTTTGAGCCGCAGCTGGTTTTTTTTTTTGCCTTCATGGATGGATGGATGATCCCACGTGGTGAAACCACACCAGAGACCCGAATTCTCTCCCTCGCAGCATGCAGGGAGCCAGTCTCCGTCTGCCAGGACGCGGGAAGGGATGGGGATGAATGGAGAGCAAGGCTTTTTTGGCCCCCAGGGATCCCCGAGGTGTCGTGTGTCTGTGTATGCGTGCGTGTATGGGTGTGCATGTGTTTCGAAAACATCCCGTCAACGTTCGGGGGCGAGGAGGAGCCCATTCCCTTGCAGAGAGACCTATTCCCTGTTCAAATTCACATCCGTCCTTGTCGAGCGGCATGTGTAAGACGTTGCACAGCATAGAGACATCGCCATCCTTCGTCGATGCCACGGGCACCCGAAGCCAAGCGCAGCCAAGCGGCAAGAACCAGAAACCGACGACATTGGATGAAAGTGAAATACTTCTTATCCCGAGGGGTCTCATCAAAATTCGGTAGTGAGACGTTTGATGGAAGTGGCGGGCTGTGCCTGGAATGCAAAAAACCTAACCTGGACGAATGGGAAAATGGTCTTGCATTGTTTTTTGTGTCAACTCCAATATTACCCTCTCATGACGAGGTCGTATCCGCCCTGAAGAGCCTCAGAGTCAAAAATAAGGCACCCGCATTGCAATGAAAGAAAAAGGCGGAGTGGGGGGTCTAGGTTTAGCAAAGAACCGGTCAGAAAGATGGCGGTTCCTGGTTGAGACAAATGGAAAAACAAAGAATAATTTTTTTTCTCTTCTCAAGTTGTGCAAATACCGCCGTCGTAGAACCCATGATGCACACATTTTTGTCCATCATTCATTCACAGTCTCGACCAAGACAATCTTGGCTTACAAGACACGCCCTCTCATGAAGCGGAGCAGGCCGAGGATTTGCTTGCAGACGTCACCCAGCGGCCTTTGCTTCTCGCGAGGAAGAGCTTCCGCAACGTCCGGGCCGACCCCCGGCGATCAAGGAAGGTTCCAGGGGTTCCGAGCAGGGTACAGAAGAGAAGGGAACATCAGACGGAGCGGCCACGTAGGTACAGTACCGTAGCATTCACGGGGAACGAGAAAGAATCAATGGATCTCTTCATCTCGATCCATGGATCCGTCCCGTCCGTCCAAGATGCTCCGGCCGCCGCCTGTGGAGGCAAGGCAAGGCAAGCATAACAATGCCCCCTCCCGCCGAAACAGCCCACATTTGCTCCATAATGTTCCAAATGCAAGGTCTCACTGCCGGCGAAGCGAATGAACTGCTTGTCCATCTGCCGAGATGGAAAGCAATAAGGGGGAAATAAACGGCTCATGAGTGTCGGACGGTGAGTCCAGTTCTCGGATAATCGAGGGCATGAGAAGCTCTCTTGTTCCGGGTTGTTAGCGCCGAAGTGCCCCGGGGCAATCAGAGAGTTCGGTCTCTTGTTCCGTCAACAGGCGACCCGGCGGACCCTGCCGACGATGATGTAGATCTCGGCCGACGTAAGGTGAAAAAAAAGGGCATGAAACTGGGAGCGCCACAGCCTTGGATAGAAAGATGCCTTTTGCCTTTGTAGGGGCTCCTGGTTCGACAACAGCGTCATCAAAGGGAGCGTCGCTAACAAAGGCCCTCAATCTCGCTGGATATCCAATCCCATTGCAATGCGTAGCCCGTAAGAGCCAAAGGAAAATTTTTTCTTCTTAATCGCTGTTTCGGAAGCCGCCCTGGCCAGAACACGATCAATCAATCAATCGTCGTTCCCTGGTAGTTTGCAAAGTGAACAAGACAATCAAAGGGCAATGGAAAAAATTATCCACTATTTTTCATCTTCCAAGCGTTAAAGCCAGCTAGCCAGCTCAGGTCAATCGTCTAGCTCGTTGGCCCATTAGCTCAGATCATCAATCTCAGTCAGCATCGCCGATTCCGAAGGTAACGATGCGTTGGCAGAAACCCCAAGTAAAAAAAAAAAAAAAAAAAGCTCCATACCAATACGGCCCGCCTTAGCATGACGTTTCAAACCTTGCAATCAATGGGATGGGATGAGATGGGGAGGGGGCCCCATCCAAGGCGACAACGGGCGAGACGAGCTCCCGAGGGGGGCCTAAAAATCTTGTAAAGGGGGGACCCGAAGTTTGGGGGTGGCCAAATAGCTAAAATTGAGTGTGAAAGACTTTTCTCAGCGTGTGCTATCGTGAACCAGGGATTGCACGCCGGCGTCCCCAGTTGGTAAAGTTGTGTGTGCTCTGTCGAGTGAAAAAATTGGGAGAGAGCCCAGGCACACCAGGGGTGCTCATGCATGATAGGTAGTATTGAAACTGTCTCTGGTGAATTGAGTTATCGTCTCACTCCATCTTGGCCTTGGTGGCATCATGCCCATCGACGAGCACGTTTCGGGTGGTGCTTGCTGGTGTTAGTTGGCTTCGGTAATGGATTCATCATGGCCCCATCCATCGGTGATGCGAAACAAGATGATGGCTCAGAGTGCGCCGGACATCGGAGCACTGAATGACTGCTGCTCACACCAATAGAGCTGTTCGCGCCAAAGTCAACACAAGTCTGGGGAACGGAGCTGAGATGGAGCTCTCAAGGAGCATGACCCGTCAGGCTTTTGCTAGCGCCCTCGTCGTTTTGCCTCAATCTGGAGACGCATTGCGAAACTTGCTCTCTCAAGGTTTATTGTTGGGTTTGCTGGCTTAGTCACACCCTCACTCACCTACCAAAGGCGCTAAGGGGTCGATGACTGTTTTGTTTGCTCAGGACCGGGTCCAGAGTCTTTGACAAATGCTGCCAACCATGTCATCACGACCCCGTAAAAGGGCCCGTCAAAATTGTAAACAAATGCCGAGTCACTAGAGTTAATTAATCATCCCAGTCAGTCCATTGTTCAGTAGAACTCGGACAATCCTTGGAGAGACGCCCATCAAGTGCCGGTGACTCTCTGCAAAAGCCCCGAGAAAAGCAATTCTGTCACTAGCCCATCACTACTAACACTGTCCATCAGGAGGGTGACACCGAGAAGAGCTGGGGGACGGAGATGGAGAATTGTGGAGAAGACTGGGCTGGCTTCGGCCTCTGCCGCCTGGTCCCTGTGTATGCTCTCTGTATGGATCTGTCTGTCTATCTGTCTGTCTGTTAAACCAGGGATGGATAGAGGGACGCGTGTGTGGAGGGAGAAAAATCTGTTCTTTGGCTATAGTATGCTATGCTATGCTATGCTGTGCTGTGCAGTCTTCCGCAGTTCCTGTGAATGGCCAGTAACCCCTTGGTCAAAAGTGCAGCAACCCTCCCGATATGACAACCATCGACCGGCTCGTGTGCCTGGTCGGTCCTGTACGCCTGACCCAAAATGTCCCCATCCGTTGTTGCATCCCGGCCGCTCTCTGGCGGGTAGCAGACGCCGTCGTGTCCCAGTATCATGATAACCTCCCGTGGATCCCAAGTGCTCCCATAATCCATGCGATGTCAACTCCGCCCTTTATTTGGTACAAGGTGCCCTTCATGGCTCCCGTATCCCGTGAACCCATGGACAATAAAGCCGCCCAGATGATCCCGCCCAAAGCAGGTCGAGATAGAGAAAAGTGTTGGGTCGATGTAAAAAGCAAACTTTTTTTGATGCAGTGCTCCGGTGTAATGCCCTTCTTTGGTACAAACAAATTCTTGAGAGAAGAAAAAAAATGCGTGAGATGTTGGTTGTTGTAGTGTTCGTGTGTTTATGCAGTTGTAGTTGTTGGAGTGAGTTGCGTGGTCTTTAATTCAAAAGCAGCGAGAGTCGTGTGAGTGTAGTGTCGTGTATGCGTGATGAGTTGTCTAGTATGATCGCCTTCGCTGCATCCTCACTTGCTCGAATGAAACAGCGTATGCTCGGAGCTCTTTCCTCGCCTTGTCAGACAGTTGAGTTGACTCGCCCGTTGTCGAGGTGCTCTGCATGGAGCAGAGGCTGCTGTGGGAGCTCGAAGGGGTGAGGGATCGGACGTTGGCGGTAGACTGCTCGGTGCCGTAGGGCTTGCAGTTTGGTTGGCTCATGTGTCGAGCGCCGTAGGGCTTCGCGTTGGAGAAGTCGTAGGCGGGAGACAGGTAGAAGCCTGAGCTTGAGGTCTTCGATGTCCAAGGGTAGGAAGGAGGAGCGAAGCCAGGTGAGCTGGCCTGCGAGGAGGTTGTCGAGGTCTTCTCGAAGTCGGCCAGCCTGCAGGATTCGGAGCAGTAGGCGTCGGACGAAGATTGGACCTGCTTGTCGCAAGCGAGGCAGAAGGAGTGAGACCAAGAGTCGAAGTCCATGGCTTCGGTGTTGTGCGGTGTGTGTGAGTGGTGGTAGAGTTGAGGGTGATGTGCCCAGGAAGATAGCTCGAGACGTAGACGAGTGTCTGGTGTCTCAATGTGTAGTCTTGTCTCTTGGTAAAGCCAGCCGATAGAGTGTAGTCAGTCGGATGGGTTCGAGGATGAGTCGAAGTGTCGAGTTGAGTTGGGGGACGAGTCAAGGATTACAAGCGAGTAAGGGTAGATAGAGATGAAGAGTGATGGCAGTGTCAGATCCAGTCAGGCCAGCAGCTCAAATGAAAGAAGTAGAAGCAATTGGAGAGATTGCGGGTGAGAGTCGAGATGATGATAGCGGAGAAGGAGGGAAGAGGTTCGAGGGGGACTCCAACATATGTACTATTCTGCTCTCCCGGGCTGTGCCTGGTGGATGATCACCTCAGTTGCACGACAAAGCCTGGCGCTAGAGGTACATTGCCTAAGAAAATGTGGAGGAGGGTACAGGCACACACCATTGCTCCACTCAAAACAGCATAGCTTCTCATTATCCCCACCCGAATGCCCTGCAGCAGATGCTAGCGCAGGCAGGGATCCAATTGGTGAAGTACGTACCCCCACTCCTCGAGAGTCCACTTCAACTCACGCCCTGCCTGACGCCTTCTTCACGCCCACGCCCTCTGGATGGCTCGCTCATGGACGCCCGCCCGGCGTGGGTGGGCGAGCCAGAGGACGAGGAGGGGTGTGTCATGCCGACACCTGGGTGTCTCGACCCTGATGGGGGAGTGTGCTACGGGCGTGAGAGCAATGACGAGGAGTGCGGGCCTGAAGGTGCAAGACTCCAGCGAAGGAAGAGCTCTGCTGTCGCTATCGTAGCCCAGTATTAGCAGCAGCACACAGCACAACGCAACGCCAGAAGTCCCCCCCCAGCAGAGGTGCACAACCAACTCTCGCCCATCCAAAGACAAGCCTGACAAAGGACCCAAGACATTCAGACACCAGACACTGGCGTGTGATTTTCTTGGAGACATGGCTGGCTGGCTGGCTGGCTGTGCCCTGTCTGTCCTGCCTAGCCTAGCCAGAAGCTACGGATACTACGAGATTGCAATGAGTGCAGAAAAATTTTCCCATCTTTTGCTCTGTGCTCAGTCCACGTCCACGACAGCTATCGCCCATGTTGAGCTTCGATGAGGTGACTCAGGCGGGTGCGAACGGGACTTGAGGGTCCCGCCGCGAGGGCATCAGCCGAGATTCTTGGCTGGGGCCTGGGCTGATTGAGCACCACAGCGACATCGGTGGGATGATATTTCGCCTCCTCGCCGTGCAATTCTGCACGGTTCTGCCCGCTGGCCGCCGGAGTGCCCAGTGTCCCCCCGCTGCCCAGAGGTTGCTCTGCTCCAGAGTGGTGTCCAAGCTGCCTCCGTCAACCCCGTGCCTCCGCTCTCCGTGGTGTGAGGCCGGCTCGCCGATGGCCTGCTTTCTCCGTGTCCCATCGCAAACTCTTGTCCCTCATGGGATTCTCTTGCCGGCATTCTACTCTGCCGTTTGACCCAGTGACCACACAGCTGACTGGTCAATGGGTGTCGTCGAGGGTTGGGTTTCTGAGCCCTGGGGGAGGGGGTTGCCGGCGAACAGCGACTGGGACGCACGCCCTGGGTCGATTTCTCTCATATTCTGCTCGTCTCTCTGCTGTGAGAGTTATTGCTGCTGCTGCAGCGTTGCCCAAGCTCTTTTGGTTGTCTGCCTTCTTCACTGTGCCTCTCGCCTTGCCCATTCGCCAGGCGCTTCTCGCCTCTGTCTTCAGTGCGGCCCAAGGCCTGCCCAGGAATGGACAATGGAAGGCGTCGGCCGCTGATGACTGGTCGCTGGAGGGGAGCCTGGGAGAGCAGCACAGCAGAGCTGCGGCCGCAGGAAGCCCGCATTGGGATTAGTGCGCCATTCTGGAGGAGTCTAGTCCCTTCCGAGTATGGTCGCTCCTCCTCACCTTCACACACCCCTCTCCACCTTTTTGGCCTCTGTTGCTTCAGTTGCTTCTCCACCTGGAGCACGCAAAATCCACTTGGACTGTCAACTTGCTGGCTGCCCGCTGCTCTCAGTTCCAGGGCCAAGATGCCTTTGTCACTGTCAGCGACTTACAAGATGATTGTCAATATCATGTGCTGCTATCGCCCCAGATCACCCTTTAGCATCCTCATCTCGTCTTGTAGATGACACGAAGAGTTTTCCAACACGTCGAGCTCTTGCTGCACGGAACAGACGAGCCAAGGCAATACGAGAGAGAACCCTTTCAGACACGGCATATTTGCTCATCTATTCTGCTTGAGCCATGGGTTCCTCGCTCAATGCGGCAATCCCATTCCTGTCTCGACCGGGTCCATGGCCAGACGCAGACATGACGCTGGAGTTCCCCTGCCGCTGCCGCTCTGCTGCCGTGTCGTTGACCATCAACCTCCTCTCAAGCAGACGCGCAATCGACTTGTGAGACGCTCGAAGCGCTCGACGTTGCAGTGACGCCATCATTCGCAAATGCGTCGCCGGATTTCATGTCCTGTCTGCAAAGACTCCGTCCGGGGTTCTAGGTGGACCTCCCCAGAAGGGTATTCCGAAAGGGAACAAGATCAAACCGCCTAGTAAATGCAGTGCCACCCTCTGGTCGGCCACTCTGGAGGCTTCTCCTGTCCTGCGCTAGGTGCATCGCACCATTGGTCGTTGTCTTGCACCTTAAACCTAACAAGCCAATGCTCTCCCAGCAGCCTCCCACAAAGGTCGTCTCGCTCGCCAGCCACAATACCTTTGGGAGGCGACCGTTGCAGGTCGAGACAACCTGGCCGGCAAAGGTCAACCTCCAGGGTTGTATCAACCACCATCCTCGCCACCAGATATGGCTTGACAAAGATGGATCAGCAATGGGAGATCCCAAGAAAAATTCAGGGACTGGACCCTGAATTTTTCTGCGGAAATTTGAGAAGCAGGGAAAAAAACTCTATCTAATCGCCACAATCTGCCGCGAATCGTCCCCTCGAGTTGACAGGACGGATGTTCAATGTCTACCCATGTGTAGGTTGGCAGGCGGATGGTGTCAAGTTTTTGCAAGCTTGCAGTGGACGAGTTACGAGTACTGATAATTCATGGCCTCGTCTTAGCCCAAGATGTGGCAGAGGCGTATTAAGTTGAGACGCGACTACGACGTACACCCTACAGCTATCAAAGAGACCAACCGCCAGGCACTCGGTTCTTGCATCTGTATGTCTATGGCCTGCTGCACCGCGCCCTTCCTGTGCTCAAGAGCGTGTGAACAACCCGGCCTGTCACCTTGCTCTTGTGTCAGTTTGACTATCAATAGTCTTGGGCCCTCGACGCTACAACACTACCAGTCTGTGCATCCTACGGATACCCCAGGTTCGCCAGGATTGCGTGGTCGAAGGGGGAGATTGACAGTGATCCTCTATCATGATCACCAGCTAGCAAGCACGCAGAGCCATGTGGTGCTTGCTTCCATGGTCGTCGCCAAGTTGGCCATTCCATTTTCGATATTACCTGCTTCTGGGGGCGGGGATGACAAGGGAAAGACAGCGA
Organism: Fusarium duplospermum; assembly: GCA_003946985.1. NCBI lineage: Eukaryota > Fungi > Ascomycota > Sordariomycetes > Hypocreales > Nectriaceae > Fusarium > Fusarium duplospermum. Next base: position 62,204 of record NKCI01000003.1, on the reverse strand, counting down.
ATCACGATTGTTCTAGCTGTCTACCCCATCCAACCGCGTCCCGTCTTGATACAGCCACCTGACCACTTATTCCAACCTCCTCCTCAAGACAACCTGGGATGATGTAGGAGACCCTTTTCGGTCCTCCTAATTGTATCTCTAACATTAGCTTGACGACAGGCGGGTATGGGAATAAGGCGCCTGCCGGGGCGTATCTTTGCTGCGCCGTTTCTACCCCAGGAACAAGAGGAGGCGTCTATCAAGTCAATATGATGCATCACGCTACGGCACCTTTGACGGGCAGGCGTCTTTTTTCCCCGGATTCGTGTGGAGCTGGCGGGCCTCGAGGCTCAAGGTCGCAGAAACACAAGGACCGTTTCTCGACTTGACATGTCGCTCGTCGACGCCGTTGTTGTAACTGGATGCGACTCAGAGTCATGCTCTCCAAGGTGACAGTCCACGAGTAACACCATTCGACGCCTGAACACGACGTGTAAGATTGATGCCGACCATATCAAGACAATACTGTAAGACGCCATCTGGAACGCAACTCACGCAGCATATGGTCTTACAGTTGCAGCGAGGTGTATCGAGAAGAGGGGCAGCCGGCTCAATTGCCAAACGGCAGACAATGGGCTGCTCTGATTTGCCAATCATGTGCTTGTCGCCGGCTTTGGCGGCTGTTGCAACGGGTTTCACCTGGGCCGTTCTCGACGTCAAAACGTGGGAGAACAGATTCCTATCCGGAGGCACTGCCGGAGGCACTGCTGCATCTCCCACGATTCTTCAGCGAATGGTTGGCTGCCCGCGTTGATGAGGGGTCAATTATCAACAATCATGACAGACTGAGTGCGTCAACAGGAGACGCGGCAAGCTTCCGAGAGCACTCGAGTCTCGCCCGCCCCCAACACCACAACGCTGATCCTACAATGCGTCGTGGGCGTCCTGGTGATCCCAATGTGATGATAGAAGCTAAAGAACTGATCGTCGACTGTATGTCAAACCTAAAGCCGAGACGCCGCTGACATGAAGCCAACAAGCAACGGCCGAGGTGCCCTGGTGCTGGTGCTACTATAGATTGCGCCCCCCACTCGATCAATTCGTTTAATGGATGACCCCCAAATGTGTTGCAACATCAACGCCCGCACCAGCTCCAGCAAAAGATCCGGCGGATAACGCTACCCAGGAGATAACTCGGGCGGCCGAAAGACAAGACAATATTCCCCCACGGTTCGCAGTCAGCTCAGCAGGCTTGCCAGATTTGTCCATCGTCAGCCGTCAATAGCACAACGCCTTGTCGGACAAGGCGACGAAAGAGGAAGTGGTGGCATGAGAGCTGGCAGCTGTTTGGTCCACCATCCGGTACCAGCCGCCGTGACGTGAACTCTATTCCAGTGGGCTTGAGCCTAGAACGGTGGGCTTGGCTGAATTGAGACTGCGATTCTGACCGGTGTGCCAGGTGAAAACCGCTTACTATGACCGAGCAGTCTTGTCTTTGACGAGGCCTTGCTGCTCTTGTTGGCTGAATCTGCACAATGGCATCAAAAGCCACAGCGAAGATTAGAACGCCATGCAGGGGGCCGAGGTTGCTCGATGCACTGGCCACGCGGGAACCAGGGAGCTCCCTCGTCGGCTAGCCCTAGGACATGAACCCTCGAGGGTTTCATTCCTTTCTTGTCACTCAGGAGTTCGTTCGTTTGCGTACTCGTTCACAGAGCAGCGGAGACTATTGGCAGAATTTTCTACGGAAATAGCAAGTCGGTATGAACCACGGGCAAGTGCCCTGTCAATCTCATATCGCCGACAATCATGTCGATTGCACCACCTGTGCGTGTAAGCGAGCGAGCAGCTGGGGATAACCAAGATGAGCGAGCTCGCCTCGCCAGCTGGCATTCAACAACTCAATTCGCTCAAGCCGGCAGGTGAATGATCCCAAACGAGATGAAGACGCAAGCCGTCAGAGCAGATTTTTTTCCTTGTTGGGTGTCGTGGCGCCTCAACCATGGATGCCAAAGCGAAGGTTGTTCAGCTACAGACTGCTCGTATTTTTTCAGAATTTTCTCTGCAAGCCGGCCGGCCTGTCCGATGAAGCAAGCACCTGAAGAGTCACATTGGACACTCACCAACCCAACATGTACACTATGTTAGGTGCGTCACCTGGAACAGGACGAACCATCGCCGCCAGGGGTGTTCGAGCTGCCGCAGGACAGGACATGGGAAAGGGATGCGGGGCCCAATCTAGTGGGCTGTGACTTGAGTGAGAAACACTGGTGGTCTGGTGGACTCTTGATGGTGGGCTTATCGATCACCTCACCCTCCAGCCAACCCGGCCAAGCCCTCTAGGAGGGGGCTCGTGGACTTGGACCAAGCCCCTATTCGTGACGACGCCCGTGCGGCAGCCCAGTGGCGGCTCTGAGGTGAAGATGAGCAAAGGCCCAGACAGGCCTCGAGGAACGCCATACAGGGACTCGCGAACTGTCCGAGACGCTAGGCACTGACAGAGTAAGACTGCCATATTAGTCGCGGTGATGATGGCGCTCAGGCGCAGAAGCCGCAAAAGAAATATGGTGATGGAAAAATGCCGATGAAAAAGAAAGAAGCGGCAGATGGTGTTGGATGACGCCTGCATCGCGACACACAGACAGACAGTCAGTGCTCATCACATCGACCGCAGATGGAGACAGAGGCTAGCAGTCAAGGTCGGACGTTAGTGCCAACAGGATTACTATTCTCGACGTCTCAATAAGGCAAAAGATGATCTCTATCCCCGAGATATATCGGCTTACAGCGGTTAGAGGCGCCTGTCCTGTCCTGTCCTATCCTGTCCTGTCCTGTCCTGTCCTATCCTGTCTGAGTGTACAGTACAGTAGTGCAGGTATACTTTGTACCTTGCAGCAACAGGCGGGCGAGCCATCCACGAGGCTGGGATGCTCATGCAGGTCAACCTCAAGGTCGAGGTCGATGTCGAGGATTGCCAAAGAGGGAGCCGACTCAGCCAGCCGCCGTCAGGAATTGGCTGACAGTCTGACTGAAGAAGAAGAAAGCATGGCACAGCATGTTCACTAAAGAGATGTGATGGTGTGGTGACCTTGACGCTGACCTCTGCCCTGTGGCAAGGTGAGCAACTTCATTCGTCGGGCAACCACCATGATCTGACAGATTGAGATTGAGAGAGCAAAATTTTCGTTTCTTTTTTCACAACCGCCCTCTCTCAGTGGTGGCCGCTAAAGAAATCCTCCGTGATGGTGGCCTTGCCTTGGGTTGCCTTACCTTGCAAGACCTGACCTTTGCTCAGCGTCTCCACCATCCAAACATCTGATCCTTGGACATTATCGACGGTGCCAAGAGATATCCCCAGAGTGTTCCTTGACTGGTTAATGGCCTTGGGGCATCAGGCTCGTTGGACAAGAGGTCCTTGACAGGAATAGCTCGGCTGCCAAGTTGGGCATGATCGACAATAGCCTATTGGTCTATTCCGTCTCAGGTTAGAGGCAGCCAAATCTAACGACACGCCCTCTGCATGGCGCCTTATGGAGACCTTTTCCACTCGCCGACTTCCCCGTCAAGCCTGTCTGCAGCTCTTGTTTCTTTTTCTCATTGTTAGCTGGAGAGAGAGGCTTGTCCCGAAGTGTAAAGGCGCCGTCAAAAGCCAAGCTTGATTTCGTTCGGGCTGGCATGAGCGAATCGGCCGACTGCGGTGCTAGTGACGTCATTTTTTTTCTTCTTGTCGGCAGTGTTGGCAGTGGAGAGGTCAAGCGACCAGGTGGATTGTGGATTCCAGGTGGATGAGTAAGGGCTTGAGGCTCAGCCCTCGTGAGGTGATGCCATCGTGAGATTGGGTTGTGCAATGAGATGGGACTCGCCTCGAGTGGGGACATTCAGGCACGAGCTTGCACCATCGTGACGATCGATGGAGATATTGGTCATTGGGTTGGGAATTGAAAATTTGATGCTAGAGTTTCCTTGATATCGCCATCTTTTGTGGTCATGGCCCAATGGTTGACACAGGGGTATCGCCATGATGAGAGGGTCATCAGATCAGATTCAAGAGGGTCATGACAATTGGTTATGGGTCTCCAAGACGAGACTTGACTATGTCTGCGATTGATTGACAGACTACCTGTTTGGATCGACGATGGCATGGGCACGTTTCGAGAGCTGGTGCGTGCCGTTTCGTGCCTTGCATCCCTGACAGCGTCACGGACGGACAGACAGTCTCGAGCGAGTGTAGTGTCTGACTTCTCTGACACAGCGCATGCATCTCTCACTAGCAGCAAGCAGCACAGTAGCAGCAGCCGCGTCGCCCCGAGCAAGCCGCCCATGGCTCCCGCCAAGGGCGTGTGCATGGGCTATTGATTGGTTCACAGGCCGCTTGAAGTGCCGTGTCGTACGAGGATTGGTCGCAGAGACACGAACGACGACACGACTGATGGACGAGCCACGTTTGATGAGCGAAAAGAATTTTTCATCGAGCTTCTTTTCTTGGTATCCTGTTCGTGTTCCCGGTTTTCTGGTAGGCAGGCACCGCTGCTAGCTTCTTGACACTTCCTCGTGGTTCCAGCTGACTCTGAGTCTGACTGCTGACGGGGGCTGAATGGTTGAGTCACGAGAATAATCCAGAAGGTCTCAGAGTTCAGCCTCGAAGGGGGTTCCCAAGGTCAGAGAGAGAGACAGCCAGCATCCAACGGCTGCCTCGCGGCAGGCATGAGAAAAACGACACCAGTCAACCAACCAACCAGTCATGTTCATCCGATGTTTGGTAGTCTGGTGTGTTTTATGACCGTCACATTCCTAATTGACTGATAACGGTGGCCAAGCTGACACGGGCGAGAGGTCCAACCCCTGAGCCGCAAGATAGAGTAGCATCGGGAGGCAGCATCTCGCTTCAGCGGCAGGCAAGCAAGCAATCAAGCAAGGCAGAGGCAGAGGCAGAGGCAGACTACGGCAAGGCAAGGTAGGTAGGTAGCAGGCAGTCGGGCGGGCAAACCAACCAACCAACCCCAACATCATCATCCAGCATCATGAGCATCAGCATCAGCCCCCTTGTTCCGAATGCGACAGCTTGGGTCGTGCTGCAGTGAGCCGCTTAACCCTGACCTTGCGGGTTGGATCTGAGCTGATCTACGCCTCTGGAATAAGCGAAATGCGTTGGTCAATTGGATGCTTCAAGGACAAGAAAGACAATGTCATTGCCCTTTCCAACGACAACAACACGACCAGGTTCTGCCTGCCCCTTGCTTTGGCTCTTCGACACTGACACGTTTTTCAAAGACATTGGAAGCAGTGGCCACATGGCGTCCCCAGTTTTCAGCAACGGCTTTTTTTTTTTTTTTTTTCTTTGCCTCCTTATCAAAATTTTGTCCCTGTCCTTTCGCCTCGCTGGCCTGTTTTGTCCTGGCGCAGCGTTGCATCGTGCCATTTCCCACCCGCGGAGGACGGCTGTCTTTCTTAGGCGATCTGACAAGTCACAAATGGATGGACTTCCCCCGCATTCTCAGCGGCAGGCTGGGGACAGGCCGGGGCACTCTGCCAAAGTGCTCGCCTGGTGGTCGACGAAGAGGAGAGCCACTGAGGACATGGTGCAGAGTGCATATTGGGGGACCGGGAGGTTTTTCAGGGCCCCCATCCCTTCGTGCCACGCTACGTCCTGATTACTGCAGGTTCTGCGGCAGCCAGCAAGGACGGGAGCCTCTTAGCGGTGCCTAGTGGTGATATGGTTCTGCCAACTAAACCTTGCTCCTTCAAGTGAAGGCGGGGGTTATGGATGCTGAGTTCAGGATTTGACAAACAAAAATCCATTTTCAACAAAGGCAATAATGTAATGTGCATACTGCCGCCCACGGGCACAGTCGCCCGGCCGTAATATCCTGACGAGCGGCAAAGATGGGTCCTTAGGCTCTCGATAGTCGAGCTGCTATGTCTGTGCGGAGGCCAAGGACCGGGGGAACTGCAATTGTTTGCTGCAGCTGCACGCTTCTGGGGAAAAAACAGCTTTGCCTTACCGTCGTGGCTTACGAGGATTTACGGATAGGGGGAGGGGGGGTTCACTGGTCAAGACCTTGTCAATGCCATCATGATCGCTTGCACTCGGGGCCGGGAATGGGAATGGAGGCAAAAGACAAGACACCCATCATCGTCGTCAGGGATCTCGACCCTGTCCTGTCTGCCACTCTGATCGGTTTGTGTGTGGACTATCGAGGATGGCTTCGGCCTCGCTACGAGCCCTCGACGGGGGTTCAGCTCAAGATGGTGGCTCTGGCTCATGCCGGGTGCTGGCGGCTCAAAGACGGCATACGTTGTGCTGCAGCAGGGCAGGGCAGGATTTGGTCCATGCTCTGGATGTTGCTGCAACCGTCTCCAAGTTGAGGTCGTCTCGACGAGTAATCGAGACTTGTTGTGTTGCACAAGAGGAGCCCGAGGAGGAGGAGGAGTAACCATCCCTCCACCCTCCACCCTCCCGCGGGGGAGACGTGTGTGCATGGCGAGACCAAGACAAACAGAAACGGGCGAATAATTTCAAGGGGCCGGCAGCTGGCCCTCCCTATCTCGAATGCAGTGCAGTACACTGGCATTGATGAGTTGCTGTTGCATCGCAGGCGTCCAATTTCTCCGTTGGAGAGATGAGAGGTCCTATTCTTGGGCTGTCTCTCAGGTTCTGCCCCGCCTAGGCCTTTGGATTCAGCCCATTGCAACGCCAGCGACTGGACAGTCCAGTTGAGACTGCAAGTCCTTCCTCTCCCCCTCTTCCCCTCGCCTGTCTTGACCTTGTCTGTCTCGCCACGCCCTTGTTCTGCTCTTTCATGGTGCGCTTCAATTTCAAAACATGGCCAATCACGGCCTTGGACCCCGGACTGCGCCTTCAAGTGGAACCCAATATTCAACGTTGGACGGTTGGGGAAATGGGACGGGAACTCGTTGCGTCTGCGTCTGGTGCTTTCTCCTCTCCTCCTCTGTCGTGCAGATGCCCTTCTTGCTTTGGCTGGAGCAAGGGGGCTTGTCCAACGTGCCATTCTTGGTCATGGAATTCATGTCACTCTTTACAGGTCGCATCGGTTGCTTCTCTCGGTCTTGGAGAGTACAGTACTGTACCGTACAGTATCATACGGGCTTCCCGGGGCTGGGCTTCTCTGTCAATCTCCGTTGAAGACGGGTCCTTTGTGCGGGCCTCCGTCTTCCCCGGATTTCTCCATTTCGGCGCGGTGGCATTTTCCTTCCCGTCGGCCGCTTGGCACGAAACAAATGTCCCCGTGTTAGCGGCTACGCCGTGTGCTCGCGCCGTTGCGTTGCGGTGCGTAGGTGCCTCTAAAGGGTTGGGGAATCTTTGCTCACAGCGGGACACGCCCCCTAAGCCAAGCAAGCAAGCAAACAAACAAAGGGTCCTCGGTCGGCGCGATTCCAGGTCCGTTGCCTCGGATTCCGCCTGGTCCGCATCCCATCATCGGGGGGCGCCTATTCTGCGCCGTGCCGTCACTAAACATGGGAAGTCGTCAGCTTGGGAAGGGCGCTGCAAGCCACCAACAACAACAGCTGGGCACGACGCAGAGCAGACAAAGAAAAAGGCCCTTTTGGTTGATTTACAGCGGGACGGACGGCTGTGGAGGATCCGACTGTCTGGGCCTTGGGGAAGCAAGCGCAAGCAAGCAAGCAAGCAAGCACCTGTGACGTGACGACATTGGACGTTGGCCTTTCTTTGATGCAGTGCCATGCCATGCGGTTATCCCGTTTCATCAAGCTCCTCGTTGCTGCGCTGCGCTGCGCTGCCGCTGCCGCTGCAGGACGGGTATTACCCTCATGCTCATGCCTGCGCCCATCCCGAAAAGAGCCATCCGTGCTATCTCTCTCTCGAGTCTGGAATCTCAAAGGCCCTCGAGTCTTGGGGGGTGGACGGTCACACCATCTCTCCCGTGACCAACTTCAGACCTTGGATGTGCCAACCTCTCTTCGCACGCCAGCTTATCTCTTAGCGCCGTTCTTCTGGTTGATTACGACTACGGTTAGCAGCAACAACCCCTCTCTTCTTCAGATCGACCTTTGGAGTTTGAGTGAGATTTCCCTCCCCCTCCGTGGAACGTCTCGAGGAAGAGGGAAATGCGGAGGTGGCGTCTTGGTTCACGCGCGTGGCTAATGTCTCGGCGAAATGGGCACGCACCGCGCCATGTGACCTCTCCTCTTTGCAGTAAAGGGTGGGATTGGCTTTCTCTTCTGCTGCAGGAACTCGTGAGACCCTTGCAAAGAATTGGAAAAGGAGGGGGTTTCGTCTCTCAGCCTATGATGTAGCTGACGATGACATGCCTTGACAAGGGCGCCGCCTTTTCCTGTCTGGAGGTGACGCGAGAGGGTGTGGTGATGCTCACGAGACCTTGGTGATGACCTCCTCCTCGAGATTGCGAATTCCTCAAGGGGTGGGGGGCACTTTGGAGGAGTTGGGTATTTTGTCTAGGGTAGGATTTCACGGAGAGATTGCTCCATTTCTCTCTACTCGTCGAGTCAGATGGGTTACTTTGCCCTCGTTGCAGTGATTCAGGAGAATATGGAGACGGGTGTGGGTAGGGATGGTGCAATATTGCCCCTCTGCTATACCGCGGTTGAACCAGGAACTGGGTTGTTAAGATGCCGGTGATATTGACCAAGTTCGATCAACTATAGATAAACTTGATTTAACAATCCCTGGTCTGGAACTATAACCGTACGATGATCGTCTTGAATACTCCGATGCGATTACCACAGCACGGACACAACCGTCTCTTGAAAAGATGAATCCAGCAGGTTTCCTCCAGAGTATCATCCTGCCGTGCCATCGAGACCCAAGATACAACCCCTATCGTTACGGTATGACCTACCGAATCCTCTGAATGGCCTCGGGATACGGCACACGGTGAGAGTACGGTGAGCATATAGTAAGTAATATTCAAGCTCCATGGTTTAAAGTCTTACTTGAGGGTAGGTCCGAGATAACGGCGGAGCCCCCCTGTCCCTCTTTGATACCCTCAACAATGTAAGAACTCATGACTTGATTGTCTCGAATCAAAACCCGGAGCACTCGGACATGAACTTTTGTTGTAGCTAGGACACTCACTTTCTCCTTGCTTCGTAAGCTGCATGAACTACTCCTATCCCCCAGCCTCTGCGGCAATGTCGGAGGTATCTCGTCACTCGACATGAGATTCCAGGGATGGATGATGAATCTTTTTCAGGATCACCGACACTCCCCCTCGTGCCACCGTTGAAAAATAATGTCTGTGTTTTCTGATACGAGAACAAGGATCTTTTTTTCAGGTTCAACGTGACGATGGTGAACTTGTGGTCAACGACCTCCAAGATGAGAAAGCTGAGCTCACGTTGATACGAAGATTGGAAATCAAGAGAGGACTCGACGGGTAGTAAGCTCATGACCATGGACTTGGGAGTGTACTGAACGAAGAGTTGTACTGACTAGACCTTCACCCCTTGCCCTGACCATACATCAACAGGCCTGTATAGACTCTTGCTACATGAACTGTCCACATGTTTCCCATCCCATTAGCAAAAGGAAAAACACCTGGTCATCCTCCACCAAGATAGTATCTCAAGACTTTGCACAACGCCGCGTGCCTGGCCAGATCCGGAAGAGAACACACGTCTGTGTTACGCTACCAATATCCAAAACCAGCACCCCAACTGCAACTTTTCAGTTATACGCCCCCCTAATATACAGACACGCGCGCGCATCGACCCGAGACTTGCATCTCGGCACCGATGGAGCGTATCTGTCTCCCCCCCGTTCTCTGCGAGTTCCCGCACCGGTGCGGATAGCCGCATCACACCGGAGCGGGCGGGTGCAGGCTTGGGACTGGGAACTGATCTCGTGAGGATGGCTATCGTGGTGCAAGATGCTGTATGACAGTTACCAGGAAGGGTCATGGTAGTAGGTATACGAGTGCGAGGTAGCAACTATGCAGTATCAGAAAGCAGAAAAGGGTAGTTTGTCAACATGAGCAGGGTAAGGAGTCTTGACCCGAATGTGACCGGACTAGATAATTGTCCTACAAGGAGATCAATGGCGAGATCTAGAGGTCAAAAGGCATGATATCACAGGCATATGTCGAGATGGCACGGCATATGCTGCAAGTGAAAAGGTGAAAACTCAGAAAAAGTGTGTATCACTCGACTGACGAACAACGAATGCTTCATGTACTTTAACCATTATTAACTCCTTCTATCTGAAATCTCTTTATCAATATTTAGTTCTACTTTCTTCTCTATTCCCATTTATTTACTTATTTCAACGTAACCAACTCCTCGGCGCTGGTAGGATGGATAGCAACACAGCTGTCAAAGTCGGCCTTGGTGGCACCCATCTTGACGGCGACGCCAAAGCCCTGGAGCATCTCTCCGCTGCCGATGCCCATGATGTGAAGACCGACGACCTTCTCCTCGGGGCCCGTCACGATGAGCTTGTAGTTGGTGGGGCCCTTCTGCTCGGGCTCCATCATGGCGTAGTACATGGCTGTGAAGCCAGTCTTGTAGACCTTGATGTTGTCCTTGCCGTACTTTTCGATGGCCTGGGGTTCTGTCAGGCCGATGCTGCCGACCTCGGGGTGTGAGAAGACGACTGAGGGCACGTTCTTGTAGTCGAGCTTGAGGTTGGCAAACTCAGGGGGACCGAAGAGGCGGTGGGCGAGACGACGGCCGGCGGCAATGGCCACGGGGGTCAGTTCAACCTCGCCAGTAACATCACCGAGGGCGTAGATGTTCTCGACAGAGGAGTTTTGGTACTCGTCGACGAGGATGTGTCCCTTCTCGCCAAGCTTGACGCCAGCCTCCTCCAGACCGATGCCGTGAGTTTCGGGAGTGCGACCGATGGCCCAGATAAGGTGGTCGACGTCGTTGAGGACAGTCTCGTTGCCCTCGTCGTCCTTGTAGGTGACGGTGAGCTTGCCATTGGCATCCTTCTCAACCTTGCTGGCCTGCGAACGTCTGTGCAGCTTCACGCCGAGTCTCTCGTACTCGTTGGTGACAGACTCCTGGATCATGGGATCGAAGCTTCGGAGGAAGGTGTTGTGACGGATGAACAGGTGAGTCTCGGTGCCCAGAGCGTTGAACATGCCGGCGAACTCGACGGCGATGTAGCCAGCACCGACGATGGCGACCTTCTTGGGCTGGGTCTCAATCTCGAAGAAGCCGTCACTGTTGATACCGTGCTCGGCGCCGGGGATGCTAGGAGGAGGAGTGGGCTTGCCGCCAACAGCGACGAGGATCTTCTTGGCGTTGATGAGAACCTTGGAGTCGTCGTCGAGGGTGACCTCGGCCTGGTTCTTGGAGACGAGGCGGGCCCATCCGTGGACGTAGTCGACCTTGTCGTTGTTGAGGTTTCGCTCGTAGATGCCATTGAGACGCTTAACGTAGGCATCACGCTTTGTCTTGAATGTGGACCAGTCGAAGGGGGCTGTCTCCTCGACGGAGAAACCGTAGGACTTGGAGTCGTGGATGGCTTCGGCGAGGGCGGCGGCGTTGTAAGTCACCTTTTTGGGTACGCATCTATAGAGAGACAAGTTTGTCAGCGGTTGATCCCTTACATATATGCCCAAAGAACTCACCCAACATTGACACAGGTTCCTCCGAGACGCTTGCTCTCGACAATGGTAGCCTTGACGCCAAACTTGTTGCTAGCCATGCGCGCAGAGGCAAGGCCTCCGCTGCCGCCGCCAATGACGAGGTAGTCTGTCTCCTTGGTGATGGGAGCCATGGTGCGCGCGGATGCGGACAGGTGCCGGGCGAGTGAAGCTATTCGCAGCGGGGTCGTTCTCGAAGACGAAGACAGGGTCGATGAGCGCAGGGAGTGGGCGAGAGCTTGCATGCCTCGGTGGGTTCAACCTTGAGAGTATAAGAGGTAAAAGGAAAGGGGAGGGGGATGACGTCTTTTAAGGACCCGAGAGTTGATGATGAGAGCAGCTACCTATTTCCCTCCGTCTGCGGCGATAGCGATGACGGGGGGCGGGACGGAAGCAGATTGGTAGGATCGGATGGGAGGTAGGGATTGGGGGTGATTGGGTAAGCAATTGGTATGGCGAGATGGCTGGCAGATGGACAGATTGGATTGGTGAGTTTGAGCTGGAGCTGCAGGGCAAAGAAAGGCAATTGATTGATTGATTTGATGCTCCTGGAACGATTTGAAATCCACCTCGGCGATGGAGGTTTTTTTCGGTTCCTTGCCCCTCCGTTAGTGGGCGGTTTCGGCGACCAACCTAAGAGGTCCGGCGTCGATGGCGAGGAATATTATATTGACGCGTGTGGAATCATGATTTTTCTGGAGTAATTACACAATTCCAATTCTCTCGTCTTTGAGCCATGTTTCTTTTTTTTATCTAATATCCTGTGGCGGCTTATACTCCCCCGAGTTGGCTGCCATCCATCTTAAGTTGGACTCATGCGGGCTGCTTACACATTCGCTGATGAGTTGTTGTGTCAGGATAGTATTTGGAATGCTCTATCGCGGCACGGAATACTAGGCAAGTTTGAGGCTACTGTACTAAACAGGGCTCTCGAGAGAGAGAGACAATGGAGAGAAATGCCAGACACCATTTGTGCGAGTAAAAATTCATACGGGTTAGTACCCTCTTCATATACGCGAGGCCATTGGGATCAGTCACATCATGACGGCTGCAGATGATGCACTGTTCCCGATATGCAGCTTCCACGTGCGTATGCAGTTAGCACACATAGAAGTGACTAAAGTGTAGTTGACTCGAGTTGGTATTTGGAATGAATTGTACCATGTGGGTGAGGTAACGAATAATTCGGCTAGCCGTGTTGACAAGGAACCCTTAAATTTCATCACAGATTCCAATAAAGATGCAATGCCGTCATTGTCATGGTGGCTTGGGCAGGCTGGTGTGGCTTGTATAGGTAATGAAACCACATCGTTGTTGTTCACATGGCTTGTGTTTTGCGGCTTGCGGCTGATATTTGCTATCTGCTATCACACCTCAGGAGGCGTTACCAAAGACTTGATAGTTAAACTGACATTATAATGGCCATAAAACATTTTGTTTTGATACCCAAGAAAATAAAACCATGACGTTGACATGGATCCCATGAGACCCAAAGTTGTGGAGCTTACTCAACTTGGAAGCTGTTAAGCTGCCCTGTCTGTGGCTGTGGCTTGTCTGAGAGGCAACCTACAGGAACCACAGGAACCCTTCCACGTTACGCAGCTGGCCTCAATCACATTCATTAGACTAGTTACCCTACAGCTTTACGCGGCCACAGGGGTTCTCTAGTGTCTCTCCAGCGGATAATTGCTTCTGTCTGGAGCTCCAACCTCTGGCCGCCCGTTCTGCAGCCCCCCTGCCCGTCCCGCCCCTAGCTCCTGGTTGGCTCATTTGCTCGCCCGAGGTGACAACACCAAAACCAACCCCCCCCCAAAATGGTCCAAACACCGGGCTGACGATCTCCATCTTGATACCAGACCTCATCTCATAGTCCTTCCAACTATCCAACCTGACCTTTCTGCCTTATCAGGCCCGACTCGTCTCCGAAGCTATCCGGACCTTCCTGTCGACGCAGCTGATTCATACTGCTGCACAGCAAGCTTCGAATCGCTCATCTTTCCCCTTTGACGCCTCGTGCCTCCATCGTCCGTCTTTTCCGTCTCGAGCTCCGCGTAGCTCGTATGCGCGACAATGGCGGCCGATGACACTGGTACTTAACTCCTCTCTCGTGATCGCCTAGTCATTTGTCGAAATGCTGACTTGCTGGTAGCTGCGCCGAACCTGAACCTCTCCCCCGAAGAGAAGCGAACATATGGCCAACTCTTCCGACAAGCCGATTCCGACAGCGTTGGCGTCGTCGTTGGCGAGATCGCCGTCAAGTTCTTCCACAAGACTGGTCTAGACTCTCGAATCCTGGGCGAGGTATGTCTGCGATCCCCCCCCGCGTCTCGCTGCCTACCCCGACGTTCCGCTAAATGTTTTACTCTCGTGATAGATCTGGCAGATTGCGGATAAGGAGAATCGGGGTTTCCTCACACCAGCTGGCTTCGGCATTGCCCTACGACTCATCGGACACGCCCAGGCCGGCCGCGAACCTACCCCCGAGATCGCTCTCCAACAAGCTCCTCTTCCTCGATTCGATGGCTTCGTCCCGCAAGCTGGTCCTGCTGGGGGCATTCCCCCTCCTCCGCCCGTGCCTGTGAGCTCGCCTCCTCCTCCAGCTGCTCTCCAGGCCCAGACGACCGGCGGACCGATCCGCATCCCTCCCTTGACTCCCGAGAAGGTGGCACAGTATACTGGCCTCTTTGAGCGCCAATCTCTCCAGGCTGGTGGTCAGTTGCCAGGAGACCAGGCCAAGTCCATCTTTGAGAAGTCTGGGCTTCCCAATGAGGTGCTGGGTAGGATATGGCAGCTCGCCGACACGGAGCAACGCGGCGCCCTCGTGCTCACCGAGTTTATCATTGCTATGCACCTGCTCACCTCGATGAAGACGGGTGCTCTTCGATCTCTCCCCAACATCCTCCCAGCTGGTCTCTACGAAGCTGCCTCGCGCCGTGGCCCCCCCTCACGCCAGTCGTCATCCGGACCTGGCATCTCTGCCATCCCTCGACAACTGAGTGGAACTGCTCAAGTGCGCGCAAACAGCCCTCTCGGACGCCCTCCCCTCTCTCCCCAGGGCGCGGGTCCGGCCACCCTGGGTCCGGCTGCAAGTGATTGGGCTGTGACTCCGGCCGACAAGGCTCGATTCGATCAGTTATACGCCGACCTTGACAAGACGAACAAGGGCTTCATCACTGGAGAGGAGGCGGTTACTTTCTTTAGCCAGTCCAATCTTCCCGAGGATTCCCTGGCTCAGATCTGGGACCTGGCAGACACAAACTCCCAGGGACAGCTCACGCGGGACCAGTTTGCAGTTGCCATGTACCTCATCCGACAACAGAGGACTGGCCGTGGACCCCTGCCTACCACTCTCCCTGCTAATCTGGTTCCTCCTAGCCTTCGCACCCAAGTTCGTCCACCAACTGCCACATCTGCTTTCGACCTTCCTCCTCCCGTCGTGGCCCAGCCACCTCCTCCTCAGCCCAAGTCAGCTCTCGACGACCTCTTCGGCCTCGATTCGACTTCCCCGAGCCCTGCCCCTGCCCCGGCCCCAGCCCAGGCTCCTATGTCAACTGGGGGATCCAATGCCAACGATCCGTTCGGCGCTGGTTCTAATGTGCTGACACCGTCCTCTCCTCTGAAGCCATCTCTCACTGGTACCGGAAGCTCAACCTTCAAGCCATTTGTGCCTTCATCTTCGTTTGGCAGAGGCCTAACGCAACAGCCTACAGGAGGCTCGGCTGGTTCAGGTTCCAAGCCTATGCCTTCGGCATCCGAGGATCTCCTGGCAGACAATGACCCAGAAGCCAGCAAGATTTCTGGAGAGACCACAGAACTTGCGAACCTCTCGAACCAAATCTCATCATTGTCCAAGCAGATGCAGGATGTCCAGGGCAAGAGGACAACGACTCAGAACGAGCTGAACCAGGCTACCGCTCAAAAGGCGAACTTTGAGCAGCGACTTGCTCAGCTGCGCACCGCTTATGAGAAGGAGGCGCAAGATACCCGTGCCCTCGAGGAGCAGCTCAACACGGCTCGCAAGGAGACGGCGAAGCTACAGGCCGAGTGCATGAGCCTTGAGGGAACTTACCGTGATATCCAGGCCCAGCACCAGCAGGTTACAGCAGCTCTCCAGGCTGATCAGCAGGAGAACGGTAACCTCAGGGAACGCATCCGGGTTGTCAACGGAGAGATTGCTCAGCTCAAGCCCCAGATCGAGAAGCTCAAGTCTGACGCCCGCCAGCAAAAGGGACTGGTTGCTATCAACAAGAAACAGCTGTCCACCACTGAAGGCGAGCGTGACAAGCTCAAGGCAGAGGCTGAGGATCTCACAAAGAGCATCGAGGAGCTGCGTCAAGCCAACACGGGCTCTCCTGCGTCGGCCCCGGCCCAGATCGCCAGCCCAGCGGCATCTACTTCTAGTGCCAACAACCCCTTCTTCCGCCGGACGGCAAGCACTGATATCATGGGTGCATTTGCCTCTCCTCCCGCCAAGAACGTCTCTGACAAGTCTTTTGACGATGTCTTTGGTCCGTTCCCACCTAGCGCTTCTGGCACTCCTCCTCCTCCTCAGACTTCGTTCAAGCCCCAACATACTGGTGCCTCGACCGCCAGTGTTGGATCCTACAACACCCCCCCTGCTTCGTCTCCTGTCATGAGCCGTCAGCCTACTCTGGCTGTTGACCCTCCTGCGCCTCCGGAGTCGAGACAGATCAGCTCTAGCTTCCTGCCCTTCATTGACCACACCGAGTCCCTCTCATCTTCTCGCCAGGTGTCACCCCCTGCTTCCCGTATCGATGACCCTCTCCATGGCTCGGCTACCCCTATTCCTGGCGACCTGAAGGCATCCGATAGTGTTGGCAGTGTACCGGGAGCTTTCCCCGGCGACGAGACTGACAGTGTTGAGCGTAAGGCAACTCCATCTGTTCCTGCTGACGCGGCCCGCGAGCCCGCCAACGAGACCGCACCAAAGGCTGCGGATCCTTTTGGTGGCGCGGACGAGGCGAAGGCCAAGGCTGACTTTGAGAACGCCTTTGCCGCCTTTACAACTGCCAAGAACCAGACAAAGCCTGCACAGGAGACCAACAAGTCGACCTCTGCTTTCGATTCCGAGTTCCCTCCTATCTCAGAGCTTGAGCGTGATGACGACTCGGACTCTAGCAGTGACCAGGGTGGTTTCGAGGACGACTTTGCACCCGCTTCGCCTCCTAGCAAGCGATTTGCAGAGAAGCAAGTGACTGGAGAATCGTCTGGTGGTGCTCCCTTGGGCCCAGCTCCGGCCTCAGAGACTGCCTCTCCTGAGACCAAGGTTGCGAGGTAAGACGCTCAACTAAACCCCTGTTAACAGTCGCTAACACTCATCAGCCCTGAGCTCCCATCGTCGCCCGCGACAGTGACCGAGACCAATGCCCAGAAGCCATCTGTCGACGACATCTTCGGCACGAGCGCGACAGCAACTTCCCCTGCCCCTAAGCAGGCGGGCCCGACCAACCCTCCTCCGGCCAAGGGCGGCTTTGACGATCTGGATGATGAGTTTGAGGGTCTAGAGGATGCCAAGGAGGGCTCTGGAGAGGAAGATTTCGCCAACATCTCTCGCTCAGGTCTTGACGACTTTAACCCCGTCTTCGACAGCAGCCCACCCGGTAGCCAGACTAAGACCGAGTCTACCGCGTTCGGCAACGAGAGCTTCGACTTTATCTCTGCCAGCCAGGCTGGTCCAGCCCAACCCCCTGCCGGTGGCCAGCAGAAGCCTCCCGAGGCCCACGACTGGGATGCCATCTTCTCTGGTCTTGAGTCTCCTAGTGCTGCTGCTGCGACTCCCGCTACTGCCCCCGCTGCTGACAAGCCAGCTACCGGCGATGCCTCTCGTCCTGGTCAGCAGCCCCTGAACCGCTCAATGTCGGCAGAGTCTGAGCACGACGACCCTCTCCTCAAGAGTCTGACTGGTATGGGCTATCAACGCAATGATGCTCTGTCTGCCCTGGAGAAGTTTGACTACGACCTCGACAAGGTATGTTTTGCAATATAATCAGATCGTGGGTGTAACATGTATACTAACTCCATCAACAGGCCGCAAACTACCTGGCTAGCCGGTCATAATAATCAACAACCATCAGGTCGAATTGGAGGGTGTTCTGTCCATTGGAGGGAAGGCTTTAATAACAACCGCAAACAACAGCTACCAACTGCTACATATTCTTGTTTTCCTTTTCATTGTCCCCCTTGTCTCCATCATTACCATCATCGTCATCATCCTCATGATCCCCCTCTTGTTGAATAACTTAAGTTCCTTGTCGGGTAGCGAAACCAATTTTTTTTTTCTTTTCCGTCGCTTTCTCATCGTCACCGGGGGGTTAGTTCTTGTTCTCCTTGTTATGGGTAGTAGGTTTCCCATTTTTTTTTTTGTAGATCATGATAATCCTTTGTTGAGTTTGACTGTTTTTCAGTCCAAGTCTTACCTTAGTATGTTAAAGTGTGGTATGTGATAGTGCTATGGTTATGAGTCACTATGTGCAGGTAGATAAAGTAGTTGAAGTTGAAGGTGTACAGAGATTTCTTTATCAAAAACACATCTCATCGCTAAAGGTGGCACAAATCATGCCCGTCATACAACATGCTCTACATGTCCATTTTCCCGTCTTTTCCCATAACATATGCATATATATATATAAAGTATCCCTCATCGCTGCCTACTTGACCCTACTCATGATAGTCTCTGCACCACGCTCAACCGTGATATTTGCAGCCTTATTCTTGACAGCAGTAGCCATACCCCTCTCGAAGTCATCCCTCGTCCTTAGCACGGCCTCTACCCACGAGGGGTTAAGATCCCAGTAAGCCATCTTGAAGGTAGCGTACGTATCCACGACAGAGTCTCGATCGCAAGTCAAAAGACGTAGGAAGTGCTCCGTGACGCGCCACGTCTCCTTGATTGAAGCACCAATGTCCGGAGACGGCAGGCTGCTAAACAGCTCAAAGGCGGTGGCAATGTCGTTGAAGAGCTTGTCCTGGAAGGGGTCGGTGCGACGGAACTTGGCGCCCTTGTTGCGGACGGCGCTGAGGTAGCGGACGAGCAGCTCCTCGGCAAAGATCTCGACAAAGATGTCGACGAGCGAGTGGTGGAGGACCTGGCGGTAGTCGTTGACGTACTCCTCAAATGTCACCACCATCTGCTTCATGGCCGTGCTCGTGTACCACTTGGGGGTGAAGAAGTCGGGCATGACGGCGCCGAAATCGACCGAGAAGATGAGCTGGGCGAAGCGGTTGATGCACCACGTGCTAAAGTCGACGTAGCCGTCTCGAAGCGTGTTGTCCTCGGTCTCGATGCGTTCTAGATAGGCTGGGGTGACGTGCTGCTCGACAAGACGGCGGAAGCTTGATAGATAGGCCAGACGGTTCTCCTCCTCGTTGTCGTCGATACATGCGATTTGATCGTTGGCTGTAGCAACAAGCCAGTCCTGCAGAGCCTGGAAACCCTCGAGATCGGGTACCTTACCCTCCTCGTATCTTGTAGCTTCAGCATCGAGCATGGCTTGCCACGACTGCTGCCGAGATCGCAGACGAGCAAACATGGCATCGATTACACCCTCCACCACATCAGCACGCTGCGAGTTGGCAGCGGCGTCCACCTGCTCGCGAAGCATCCTCCAGAGGGCAACCAGGTTCTTTGTCCGGAAGTAGCCATACTCGTCCTGGTCCAGGTTGGAGCCCTCGACGTTGCGCTCGGCCAGGTCGCGCTGCTCCTGCGCAAAGATGCGCTCGATCCATTCGTCCAGGAACTTGATGATGAGCTCGCGAAAGTCGCGGACAAGCTCCGCCTCGCGGTTGTCCACTACGTGCGGCACCAGCTCCTCTTGACGAAGTCCCAACTTGGTCATCTTGCGATAGTACTTTTCTGGGAATCCCACAATCTCAAGCGTGTGTGCCGATGAGGCCTCGTTGCCGTCCACCATGCCTACCAAAAAGTCGTGCATGAGCTGGTGGTAGACATCGGCGTACGTCTTGACAATATGCCACTTCTTGGGCATCAGGTGCGACATGCCCACCTTGACCACATTCAGGTCATTGAAATACCACTTCATAATCTTCTCCAACTTGCTCGGGTCCTCGAGAAACTCTTCCTTGGCGCCGTCAAACTGCTGTTCAGCGCTGAGGCGGATGGCCTGGATGAACTTGTCCTTGTAGCCGCGCACCTTCTTGGCGCCGTCGGTGATGCTCTGGAACCGCGTCGCCATCTCCTTGTGGTCCTTGAGCGCCTCCTGCAGCGCCAGCACCCGCTGATCACTCTTCTCCTCGGCCTCCATTACTATGGCGAACCTCACCACGAGACCGTTGTTATCCTGCACCACCAGGTTGATGAGGTTGAGGGCGATGATACCGACGTGCTCGTCGAACCAGTCGATGGTATCATCAAGCCGCGCAAAGTAGTCGGCCAGCGTCGACTGGAGGCTTGTATCCTCAGCCCTCTGTATCTGCTCCATGGCATCGTCGCGGATGTTGCGTAGTTGCGTGAGCTCGTAGTGACACGGCAGTAGGTTGGGCATATTGTCACCGTCCTCGTCATCCTCGCGCAGCATCTGCTCCACGACAGACAGCCGGTCGTTAAAGGTCTCGAGGTTTCGGCGCATCGTCTCGACGGCGCCAAAGTTGCGGTGGGCCTGCGACACGAGGTTGATACTGGCAAAGTCCTTTATCATGTTCTGGGACTCGGAGCACAGCTTGTCAATCTTCATCATCTCCTCCTTGATCATCTGCACCGTCTTCTGTCCGTCCGTCAGGCCCGTCATGCCCGACTGGGTCGTCTCGAGCTGCTCGCGCAGCCCGCTGCGCAGTTGCCCATCGACAGCGCCCTTCTTTCGCGAGAACTCGAGCTTGAGCGCCGGGATCTTGTCTAGATCCTCTGGGTGCCGCAACAGCTCCGAGAGCTTAGGCGCGGGTGTGTCGTCCATTGTGGCGGCGGATCATGAACCATGCGAAGGGGGCGGACACGCCAATCAAACCATGATGTGTGGGGGGACTCAGATGTCGTCGTTCGGCCGTGGGATGGGTACTATCGTTGGACGGTTGATGCTGTGGAGTTGAATCTATTGTTGAAGCGAATGTAGGTGGTTAGTGAACGTGTGCGGCTGGGTGGTATGTCGAGTCGCGGGGAGCTACGTACTCGGTACCTGAGCTAAAGCGAGGCCCATGATGTGGCTGACGCAGCAAATCCAAGCACAGCCACTCCACTCACTTGCTCAACACCATAAGATTCTTACCAACATGGGCACTCAGGATCACCTACTTGATTCATCGATGATTCATTGATCAATGTCTCTATTTGTTCAAATTTCGGGTATCTTTGTGATATTATACATATGTGTTGACTCAATTGGTCAAAATTCACCCCTTAATCATCACTGTCACTCCCTGAGCTGCTCGTATCATCATCATCGTCCTCGTCATCCTCCTCACCCAAGCTCTGCTCCGCAATCACATCGCCTGCCTCGAGTGCAACTCCTCTAGTTCCGGGCCCATCACCATCGTCCATCTCCTCGTCACTTCTGACCTCTCCTTCCTCCACTTCTTTTCCACCCTGTCTCCTCTTCTTGTTCGATTTATTTGGCCCCTTCTTCCCAGGGGGGTTCTTCCTCTTGTTGCTTCCTGGTAGCTGTATTGTGTCTTTGGGACCCAGCACGAAACCTGTGGGTAGAGTTTGGTCCTCTTTGAGAACGCATATGGTGGGGAACTCGAGCACGCGCGTGTTGCTAAGGATGTCGCGAAGGCATCCTTCTACCTCGAGCTTTGTCCAGACAGCAGGTTGGTCTGACCGTGATCGTGGCTTGGCAAGGAAGTATTGAAATCGTCGCTTTTGAGCCTGTAGTTCTTCCGATGGCCACATAACAGGATCAGTGTCGTGATGAGTTGACCATGAGCCCGTAAAAGGATCTTGTAGCGCGAATGAACCTGGAGACCACGTCGCACGGGAGGGATCTTGCGATTGTCCATCCTGGCCTGGCCGCAATGTTCTCTTCACCAACTGGCCCTTCGCTTTCTGCTGCTCCTCCAGCGCCGCGTGGTATGCCTGGAATAGTGGCACATCATCCATGACTTTGGAAAGAAGGCGCATCTTCTTCGGTTCTCCGTCTTCAACATCCTCAAATGTCATCCACTCGACCTGCCAATTGATGCGACCAGTTCGTCGATTAAGTGTCGTGTGGTTCTCCTTCTGCCTCGCCATCCCCATTGGAGCGCACATGATGCTGATGTTCAGCTTCTTCAACCTCTGCGCAAGGAATCGCTCAAAAACACGCCCCTTGGCTTCCCGCAGCACTCGTGTCACGAGCACCTTGCGCTTGCGCCCATCTCGACCCGGTTTCCATTTGACCTCCTGGACCGTCATCGGTCGCAGTTCCTCCTCTTGAACCAGAGAGCGCTCTTCAACAAGGAGCTTCTCAGCGCGTTCGACAGATCGCTCGATACCGTGCAGGAAGTTGTAATCGTGGTCGACACCAGCGGGTGTGCGCAGCTTCGCGGGAGGGATGTAGGCCGTTGCGTCGCGTTCGCCTGTACATTCTGACCAAGCCTTGTGCTTCTTGATGCAGGCGAGAGAGCACGTTCGGATGCTACATCGTGGGCATTTGTATTTCGGCGTTGAAACGTGGCAAATGGCGCACAAGGAAGTCAACAAAGGATCAGCCATTGTGTGACACGGGACGAAAGAGGTTGGACGAGATGTTGATGGAAAGAAGATGTCTTTGCGACGATACCATTAACGGAGGTCTACTTTCCAAACTTTTTTGTGGATCCTGCGCTGCCTTATCTTATCAGACAACTACACTGCAGTCGCAACATCAAACATCACATCACTAGTAGAAATACAAGACTTCATTGTTAGGTATTGTGAAGGAATTCTTTTCATTGTTTGGCTGCTCTTCAAGCCAGGCAAAGGAGCGACGTGAATAGAAACACCACCGCTTCCATCTCAGGATAATACTCTAGCAAAGTGTAAAAGGACCGCCAGGCTTGACGCGAGTACATGAGCGAGCCCGCCCACCAAATGACTAAAAAACAATAACGGAATGGTTATATCGAGAAAAACAAAAGGGATAACATCCAACGCCATAATCCGCAGATTTTGATCCAAGCCAACCGCCTAAAGCAAATAGGTAAATAAATAAGTAGATCAATAAAGAAATGCTAAGAAATTGGAAGCACTTGGGCGACGTGCCTGCAAAACATGACATGACCGTCATGGCCGCTTCAACAGCCATCACGTTGCAGTGAAGAAAGGATTGCCGCTGCCGGCTTCACTTCATCAGGAATGACGTGCAATCTAACGAGGCTCAGACGCTGTCTGAGACACCTAGCGCGTGCCACCAAGAGCGCTGATCCTGGCTCCCGAAGGCCTGTGCATCAGGGACTCGGGGTGCTGGAGCTGGTGCTTGGAGATGGCTCCGGTCTCATGGGAGACGCTTCCCGTGTTGCTTCGGGACTCTTCGAAGTCCTCCTCGTCATCCTCAACAATCTTGGTGGGGATTTCGTCCCGAAGGTTATACTGCTGGGACGCTCGCTCCGGAGTCGTAGCCGTAGAGGCAAAGGACATGGCTGTGCTGCTCCGGTTGGGAATGAGATCCGGGGTGGGAGGGATACTGGACGCCCTGCCCGACGGCTGGAGAAGGGAGTCATCCCCTGTTTCGGACGTGGCGGCGGAGTGGCCGTCATCGCTCTGGGTGGTAGAGAGGCTAGAATTCCTTCTACTACTACTCCCTAACTCCGCGTCATGTGCTAGCTGGAGACCCTCAACAGCAGCTTGGCACTGCTCGGCAATGTTGCGCACAATGTGCGCGATGGCGTCAGTCTTGTCCTTGAGGTGACGGTCTGCGACGTCGGAGAAGCTGGAGGAAGAGTATCGCTTGGATCGAGGGGCGGGGCTGACAGCCAGGCGGTTGGGCTCACCCTCCTCCTCTTCAGCCTCGTCATAACCCTCCTCAATCTCCTGGGCCAAGTCATCAGGCTTGGTGAGAGACTGGATGAGGTGCTCCATGTGGTGGCTCTGACCACCAATGAGGCTGCGAAGGTGCAGGACAACCCGGCGAGCTTCGTCACGCTGTCGGAGGATGGTGACGTTGGTGTGCTGGAGCTGGGACAGCTCCTTCTTGTTTCGCTTGCGCTCACGCTCAAGCTCCTCAGCAATCTCTTGCTGGAGGACGAGAGCCTCGAGGGCATCGTCACGCTGCTTCTCAGTGCCAGTAAGACGGACAGACAGGCGGGCGTTGTCATCTTTCTGCTGGTCAATGAGGCCGGCAAGGCGGCGGTTCTCCCTCTTGTGGTTCTCAATCTTGACCTTGAGATCCTGGGTCTCCTTGGTAAGCGTCTCAGCAAAGGCCTGGAACTTGAGGAACTGCTGCTTCCAGCTCTCAAGCTCCTCCACCAGGTAGTTGTTACGCTTAGTAACCTTGTTGAGCTCCGTGTCCATGCGACCCTTGAGGTTGATGAAGTCCTGCCAGGCTTCGAGGGCATCTCGAGAGTACTGGTTTCTCTCACGCACGATCTCGTTAAGATGGCGCATGGAAACCTTGGTCATGAGAGGCTTCTTGACAGATCCGCCAAACACGGCCTTGAGACCAGTGTTGCGACCAAGCTTCTCGCAGACATGGTCCATGACAGCCATGACAGAGTCCTGGTTCCACCACTCAGGGTCTTGAATAGATTCGACCTCACCGCGCATGACGATGATCTGGCCAGCAGGGACAAGCTTGCCACCACCATAGGCAGATCGGAGGTGCTGGGGAACACCAGAAGGAGTGACATCACCGTTCAGAGCCTGGGTGAGTCGTGTGACAAACTTGTTGCGCTGACCAGGAGTCAGGGCAGTGGGTGGGCTGGAAGTCAGGACAAAGTTACGATCAAGATCAACAACCAGGGCATCGGTGGGCGTCGTGAAGAGGGAACGGCACTCAACGGTGATACCAAGGATATAAGGACCAGGCTCCTGAACAAGCTCCTTGGCATGGCGGGCGTGGACAACGGGAACGTAGAGACCGCTCCACTCGTAAACTCGAACGCAGTATCGAACAGTCTCGGCGGCCATGGTGAGCATGGCAGGGTAGTGGCTGACAAAGATGATTCGACGCGTGGGAGAGATGGCAGCCTCAATGACACCGACGATGTTGGGGATCGACAGACAGTTGAACAGGGGCCACATGGCGAAGTTCTGGAATCCCGTAGGAGAAGAAGGGAACTGGTAGCAAAGAGCATAGTCCTTCATGTCGATGCGCACAAGATCGTTGAGGCGCGGAGCTGGAAAGCTCAGAATGCGCGAGACCTCCTCGGCATGGAACAAATTGGTGGCCTTATTCCAGTGAATCCACATGCCTCGAAGATAGTCTCCAAGAAGGTTGTAGAGAGGATAGCGCGACAGGAAAGACAGACAATAAGGGATCCAGTACGTCTCATCAGGGTTGTCGTAGTAGTCGCTCTCGGTCCTCTTGCGAAGGTCGCGAATGGTCTCGGCTCTCTTCTCATCGGCTCGCGACCACACTCGGAGGCAGATTCCGTAGAGTGTGTGAGAAGAATCCTGCTGAAGAACGAAGGCATGATGAACGCAGTGAGGCTGGCTGCGGCCTGTGCAAATCTCGACATCGTGAGGGAAGCAGGCCTATTGAACAGGAGGATTCTGGTTAGCAAACATGGTTTCCAAGCGGGAGCTAGAAAGACGTACCCTCATGGCGGCATGGAGAGCTCGCGCAATTTCATTATCCTGCTCAAGACGCGGGCTGCTACCCAGAATCTCGGGTAGCCAGAACTGGCCGACAGCGCCCTTCATGTGGCCGATCTTGCCCTGTGCGGGCGCGGGAGCCTTGACCCATTGAGAGGGCTCGCGGCCAACACCGCAGACCATGTAGGCATGAGTGAGAGTCTTGGGAGTGCGCTGCTGGGGCTTCATGTTGAGCGTAGAAGGGATGGGCTGCGTGATGCGCGAGTGCAGCGAGGATGTCCGGCTGGGAATCAGGAGGTTCTGATCAGCGCCCTGGTCGCGGGTGCTGGGCCTGCCATCGCGGTCGCTAGTCCGAGGACGGGTAAAGGAGGGATGGGTGCTCAGGGAGGGAGGCATGGCTGTGACTGAGAGGATCGAGACCTCGTTTTTCGCGGTCGGTTCGGGTTAAAAAATCGTCGTCGTCGTAGTCGAGGAGAAAATGAACTGCTGATGAATATGCAGTTCTCTCGTATGCAGCTGACTGACTTTTGCTGGTCTTGGTCAGGTCAGTTCCTCCGTTTCCGTTGCTGTACCCGTTTGCGTCTTCCTGGCTGGGTGTAGATCCAATGTTCTCGCTCGAGGCTTCGCTCCTCTCAGGGTGTCATTCAAGACGCGACTCAACCGGCCTTGAAGGAGTGAGCAAGGGAAGAGAAGAGGGAGGGACAAAGAGTCAAAGTCAAGAATGAGGGGAAGAAGAAAGAAGAAGGAATAAAGTGAAGGGGGAAGACTGAAGAGAAGGTGGAAAGCGTCAGGTTTGGGGGGCCAGAGTGGAGAAGTAGAGGAGGTAGAGCAGCAGCAGTAGCGAGACAAGCTGCGACGCCAGTCAAGGAAGGAATGGAGAAAAGGCACCACCAATTCTGCAGCTCCAAGGACAAGAGTACGTACCCTTTCAGTTGAGAAGATACCTGAAGATACTCCAGTGAGCGCCAGAGGGACAGGCTCGGCGGGCGAAAAGGTGAGACGGACGGCGGGATACGCAGAAAAAGGAAGGATGGGGGCCAGGGGCCTTGTTCCCTGCTTCTCTGGGTTCGAGCTGGGATCTTGGCCTCCTCACTGGGTCGGCTTGCTTGGTCACGGCCGGGGAATTATTAGGGGGAGGACTTGGGGGGTCGCAGAGAGAGTAGAGAGGTATCAAAGAGCTGAGTTGCCTTGGTAAGAGCGTACGAGATTCAATATCAACCTCGGTCAGTGAATTAGGAAGATGCTATTCACCATGTTTTCTCAACAATGACAAGCCCAGAGACTATTGGTACAACAACAGACTCATTCACCCCTCACAGCACAACCGAGAGGAAACTGACTGACAGGAGAGAGAGAAGAAGCCCAGGCGACCCAACGTAAGGGATCGGCTGCGCAGGTACCTACATTAGGGGCTTGATTAGGAGCTACCGGACCCATGCCTCCTCCAAGGGGAGGGGCCGGGATACCGGGGGCCATCAGGGGCACACTGCACGCTTGTGCAGGGGTCTGGGGCCCTGGGTCTTGGGTACGGGAGGTACATGGCTTGCTTGCGGCGGCGGCGACGGCGGCGGAATTGATGGACGCTACGCTCTCCCAATGCTCGTGCTTGGGGGGAGAGTGGACGGGACGTGATGGATGGATTGGATGGCTGGCTTGTCCTAGGCTGGCTGGAATGAGCTTTTTGTTTGGACGCTACTGCCGACGTTGTGAACTAACCGTATTTACGTCTGTTGCAGCAAAGAGACCATTAATTAATGCAACCTACTTGGATATTGCTTTTTTGTTGCACGGGCACAGCCGTACACTAGACAATGAGAGCCAGGAAGTTTCTTTGTCAGCTCTCTTCAGGTTGTCAGTTCAGGTTCAAACTGGAGCTGCTGCTGCTGCAGGAGGATGAAGTGGAGAGAGCTGGAGAGTGGGCAAAAGCGGACACACTCCTTTAACTGCCCCAGGCGGTTTTTCAGGGGGAAAACTCAAAAGCACTGCAGCTTTGCAGCACACAACAAAAAAGTATCTGGTACATGGCTACGCCGCAGCTGAACCAGCTCCTTGTTCAGTCTCCAGTACCGTACCTGACGGAAGCCCGCCCGTTGCTTGTTGGTCTCCACACTGCCCGTCGCCCATCGCCTTGTGAGTTTCGGCAAAGGGACGGGAGGGAGGGCATGAATCCACTGCCTTCTCTTCTCTCATCAGTTGACTGACGGCTTTGCACAATTCATTGTTTTCCTTGCTGTAGAGTTTGTAAACAGGCGGGGAGCCGGTAGAGTCGGACTCTATTACCGGGGCTACAGCTCATGTTGCCTGTCATATGCCCATCGCTTGCAGGCAGTTTCCAGAGTGACTGTGGCAAGCCATTGAAGATGTGATTGTTTACTTGGAAACTACATTCCTCACCGTCTCCAAAATCGAAGTCGGATAATGATCTAATAAGTCTCAAAATTCCTTCCATTCTTCGTCTCGATTCCTCTGTTTCTCTCGAGTCTTGTCCTCTGTCTCACTTGTTCGCCCCTGTAGCGCGTGGCCACCAACAGGGATCGAGAGTGGTCTCTCCACTTCTCCCTCAACCCATGTTTGAGAGCGGGGGGTCGCTCCCACGTCCGCGAACCCCCGGCTTCAGAAGCACGCCTGGCTTGACCAATCGCAATCGGCGAGAGAGAGTTGTGGTCTCCAACGTGGGAAATTATCTGTACTGTACCGACGACGGGTGAGAGGTTCTGGATGACGCCTCTTTGTGCAGAATGAGGGAGATGGACAGAGACGAAAAAGCAACACTCGCAATGGAACCGTTCATCGTTGAGCGGCGGGCTGAGGCGAGCTGTTACAGAGATATTTCTCACATTGGACCTTGGTTGATGGTCAGAACCGGTTTCAGTCAGTAACCAACAAGTCGGGTAGGCCGTGGCAAAGCAGGGCAAGGCAAGGAAAAAGAAACAATGAATCTCGGGATATCTCGTACAAGCAAGCACAGACGCCGACACAACCTGCCTATCTCCAGCATACAATAGATCACACAAGTCAAGTCCCCCTCAACCCCTCCATCCAACCCATCACGCTGCGTTTCCATCCCACCCACCACCGTCGTCCCCCTCCACACCATCTCGCCCAGGACAAGCTCGATAATAGTTACTATTGTTTCCTGTTCCTGCTGCTGTGCCTGAATTGAACATGAAGCTTTGTCCCAGACCCAGCCTAACGACGGGCGGCATGTCCACTCAGGGAAACGATCGACAAGGGTCCCCTGGGCCAGAGAAACGAAACGGGAAGGCTGCGCGTCCTCTGGCTTCATTCTCTACTCAAGCGAGCAAGTCCGGCTGGTGTGCTAATGGCCGGCTGCGATGTTCTCTCGTGAAGGGTACAGGGTGCATGCGGAGTTGCGTGCTGCATGCACTCAAGGCTGTCAGCACGGCATTTCCTGCTGTCGATTTCGCTTGCCTGTGCGGATCAGCATTGCTTGCACAAGCTCGGTAAACATCTATTTATGTATGTCATTCACAAGTAAGCGGCACAGAAGAGGTTAAAATCACATATCAACAACACGTTTTGAATTGGGCGCAATTGATTGATTCATCTATTGCCTGACTTTGACCTCACATGAGAGGGGGCGCGCCATCCATCAACCCTTAATTAGGAAGATGCCATCATAAATCAGATGACAGGCCCGAGCAATACTCCCACGAGTAAGATATGTTACAGATAGAGCATCATCACCCCAGGGTCCCCAAGTGCCAGTGGAGTGACAGACAGGAGGCCCCAACCGCCATGAGTTGCATCGGCGGCTGCTAATCTTTTTCATTTATACAACCAATATTCGATCGATATATAGTCAGTACGTAGCACAGGCCTGTCCGAGCATTGTCAAGCCTGACGCCATTTACTCATGTCTCTCGTGTGTTCAACGTCGACGCCACATGTTCGTGGCGACAACGTTGCAATCCGGGACGTTTGGCCCAGTGATATTATACAGTCTGTGCATGTCATTTAATCCAGGGAAAAGGTTCAGCTAGTCTCGCTATTCCTGCATTGCCTGGTACTGGGCTGTACATACGGCTGTCCTGTACGGAGATGCATCTCCCATTCCCTCGGTACACGAGAGCAAGCCATGGACGCTCCTCTAAGCACAACAGCTCAGTGAGCATCTGTGCGTAGTTCATCGAGGCCATCCTATCGGGGGCCCTCTGCTATCAACTTAGCACGAGGTCCACCATTAGTGCTACTCTATGCACTCTGCATCCTCTTCGATTTCCCCATCGCCTCGGCGCGTTTCAAGTATGAGATGGCGCCCGTCCGTCACTCATCTATCACAGACGGGTTCCCCCACTTCCTCGCATCCCATCAACAATGACAACGGCCCTTTAACCAACAACTTTCTCTTGCTTGTTCTTTTTGACCTGTCTTTCAGTTTATTCGCTCAACTAAGATTTTTGCCCCCGAGAAGGTCAAGCCACCCGGGGGACGCCTCAGTTTCACCAATGTGTGTGCCCCCTGTGTGCTTCCGACGGAGCTCAGATTCGGCAGTCAACCTAACATGTCTGTCGATGAGACCTGTCGTTTGCCCTCTGCTCGTATATGCCGCGGCCATGTTGTACATGACAAGGCCTCATTGCTACATACTGAACAAAAACACCGCAAAGCAAGAGCCCTTCTCGCGGCCGGCCCTTGTTCTCCCTCTCACGTCCCATGATCCGCGTCTAATCAAACAGCCATGTCCATGCCCAGGGTCAACGTCCCATTCTCTTTTCCCATGGCGCACATACCCACGCGCACTCCGAGCTCATTGCACTTCCCTGCCTGTCAAAATCCTAACGCCGAAGACTCTTCCCCTTCCCAGTTCGCCTTGGACTCCTTTGGGCTTGTCCTCCCGTCCCTATCTAGAAGCCTCGCTTGGGAGCCCTGGACTCTTGTCGATCCTCCTTTCGGTACTGCCTCAGGAGTTTGCCCGTCCAAGGCCGAATTTTCTCATCCCACCGTCATCACTACTGTCGCTTGCCGGGGATCGTCACCAGTCCCGTGGGAAGACATCGGGGCTTACTCCCCATTTCGACTCTTGCGCCCGTATATTGTTTGGTAATCCCACATTTGTTTCTCCGTCAGGCTTGAAATAGCTATCCGTCAGTGAGACGCATATCGTACATGCACATAGCCTAAATCACCACGAGGTCAAATGTTTCGCGTCTTGCAGACATGCCCCGGCGTTCGCCTACCTACCTAATGTACCAACGGTCAACCGCAGTATTGGGACCAGTTGATTTCGGTTCCGCCGATACCAGTATGCCATGCCATGCCATGTCAGCAGCTCTCTTATCGCTAGGGTCATTAGGTGATTTGCCAATGTCATCATACCCGTCTAGGGTAACATTGTTAATGCTATGGCGGTTGCGTTCAGCCTTGTTATTATCTTGAACCAGCAATCTGGTTGTTATTTAATACTAACTGTGTTCGTGCATTCTAGTGCTTATGTCCATGTGATCTAGAGTTGTAGGTGGAATCTCATAGTCGTATTGGACGTCGCTGTCCAGGTTATCTACACTTGGCGCCCTCTTGCACTCTCCCTATTACGGCCAGACAACACTCGCACAGGCTGTATTAACCTAGTACTATCATTATCCCAGAGATTGGCTATTCGCCCGCATATACACCAGAACTTAATATTCAGCACAGGCGCAAGTATCTCTATCTCCAACATGCCCAAGAGCCAAGTCCAGCAACATGTCAGACTCGAGCAGGCATCTTCCAGGCGCGGCCAGGTATAATCTCAACGGCCTCGCCTAACCGGTTTGCTGGAAATGCGACGTTGAATGAACCAAGCGATCAACCGCCCCAATTTACTGGCGAGATGAGGTATGATGACATTGGATGCAAATCTTGCTGCGAGGTCCTGAACGATGACACTCAATGCCTACTCAACTTCGAAAGTCCGTAACCCATCTCTTTTATTGCCATAATTGGCTGTGAGTTTAGTATATCGTTTCTCGTTGGAATAGGAAGATAGAACAGAACTGGCTAACGGCAGTAGGGATGGAGGGACATAGAGTGGCTGCGACAGTGGGATGCATTCCGGAAGTGATGATGTTTCCACAAACATGGATGGTAAATAGTCTTTTTGACCAAAAGTCAAGCAACAAAGCAATGAATACAAAGCCCACTGGGCAGGAGTATGCCTCTGGTTCCAAACAACGCCCATCAAGCAAACTCAACCAAGCAAACCAAAACAAAGGCAAAGGATATCATCTCCTGTTCAAACTAAACACCCCAACACCGAAATACCCTAGCTATTTAATATTATAGCTTTGTGTGTCTCCCCTCCACGACGTTGTATACCTTATTCACAGCCTCCTCTATGCCTCCGCCAACGTCCAAACTGGCAGTAACGAGGCTAATGTCTTCCAGCCTATGCCGTGATACCGAAGGAATAATAATCCGGATGTTCTTGGTCATGTTTTGTAGTATCTCCACGTTTGTAAGCTTGCTCTTGTTGCCCTGAACTCGCCCCGGCTTCGTTAGGCGTTCCTCTAGGGTGCGCTGATCACAGCTGACGTTGATCCAGAACATGGGAATATCTGTCCCACGGATGATATCAAGATGTTCGTCCAATACTTTGCGGTCCCCTTCGTTGTTTCCCAGACAAGCCGTCATCAACACGACGCACCCTCGGTCTACCATCTTTCGGATCTCCTTAAAGATGACTTGGCGTAGCTGTTGCCGTAGGTAGTAATGGTTCAGACCTCGATCAGGGTATATCTTCTGGACCGGGTCGATTATGAAGTGATTGTCGATGATAAAAGTATCCTGACGAACCAGTTTCGATTGCAGGTTGTTGAGAATCGTCAATTTCCCCGTGCCATGGAAGCCATTTAGGACAACGACCTTGCCCCTTGGGCTGACTCCAACTGGAACCTCTTTCTCGATCTTATCAATGGTCATGTTGTTTCTCGAAAATTTGCTTTGTGACGTGCTGTGTAGTTGTGATGAGACGAAGACTGCTGTCAGTAGGTTTAGAACGTTGAAGGTACGATCTTGAGCAATGGTGATGTGATGATGAGTAGGACGAGCATCGTGTCAGAATTGGCTCTGGAGCAGACTTTATATATCCGCAGTAGGTAAGAATGACTCAGAAACGTACAAACACCAAAGTCATCTTTCAAGTGATGCATCCAAACGTTGCATTTGAAGTCTCCCCGAAAAAAACTTAGACGTCACTCGGAACGAACGGCAGAAAAGTTAATCGAACTTCAAAACGATAGCCATAAGTTATAACTTGGCTTGGTACTACACGATATGAAGCATTTATCAACCGCTGGAAAATATGGTTTAACAAGATGGGTGCATGGCGGTGGCTGAATATATTGAGGTAGGTTTTATTTCGAGACGAGCACCATCGAAACTTCTCTGAATCGTAGCTCTTTATTTGTTGTTTGGTTGAGAGCAATCCAATTATTGCCTGATCCCCATTTCAGATATCTACCTAGGTAGTCGTTGATATGCCGAGCCTAAGGATGGATGTATGGCAAGGAGGTCTTGACAAACAAAGATGGCACTCCCTCCCATCGTGTTGGACCTAAGTGGAAAAGAAAAGAGGAAGCAAACAACTGAATGGATAAATCTTACCGAATATTGCACATAGGGTTATGTGACACACGGCGCGGGCACCCGTGTGTCTCACCATTTACCATGAGACCAGAGCAGGATGGTGACCTGGAACTAGAGTTTGCGAAAATTGAAGACACGCAGTTCACTTAAGCTCATGTAACAGCGTCCATGATGCGAGCTCCTTCCAAGTTCAATAACGATTTACTTCAACTGTTTGGAGATAAACACATGCTGCGCAATACCATGGGGCTAAGACGGGAGCTTGTTCCCCTGTGAAAGGGAAAAAAGGGGCATGAGTCCTGGCGGGGCTTCCCAACAGGTGCAGATGCTCGACATTAATCATTTCGTACCCAGCCAGCTGATCATCGAGCTCCCCACAATGAAGGTTGCCTCTGATGAAGCATCAATCTAGTTCGTGACATGATCTGGTTGCACCATCGCTGGAATCATCTGGGGCTTGGTACTCAACCCCAAGAACCTCTCAAAGAGATTATTAGAGTCGAGAAGGCCTGAAAGTTGACCACATACGCAACTTGGATCTAATAAAACCCTGTGAGATCGGCTGAGAATGGGTTAGGCTCATAGGCAGCAAGTATCAGCCAGCGCTGAGCCGAACAGGATACCCAGGGCTGAAGACGCAGTTGTGGATGCTAAGTCAAATCCTGACCAAAGGATAGTTATACCGAATGATCTGCTAGTTTTATCTGGGCTCTGAGTTATTACCACACTGCCATGATTTGTTCATCAGTGTCACTGACCTAATTGCAGATCTTCTCATCGCCCAGTGCAGCATTTCCACTAATCGATATTCCGCTTTGAACCGTTCAAATTTACATTTTCGTCTCTAGTGTCTCTTCGTATCATGTATAGTGACTGAATGCTTTCCCTTGGCTCGATGTTCAAGACACCTTTGAAGCAGTCAGGGTTGCCATCACTTAACTACAAGACTGATGGCGAGATTGGGACATAGAGTAAACGCTGGCGAATAGAAAGAGGTCAGTGACTGTAGAAACTACCAGCGAACCCGCTGGCCTCGAGCTCCTTGAGCGCGTTGGTAGTTGGTTTGTCTCAACCTGAGAATTCCTTGTCCACGACCTCAACGCACCAGCGATTAAGAGAAGAATCATACAGCGCGGTAGGCGGGTTTGAAGAAGATGATGAATACGGACATAGTGCCTGGGTGATGGGGATAGATAGTAGGTATGGCCGTGTGTGAGAGAAACCCATTGTCAAGACTGCTCTAGGCTCATGACCTCTCAAACTCACAATGTAGGTGAGATCAGATGACCAAAGTACACGCAGCATTCAATTCAAAATGAGATATAAGAAATCTATTAACTCTCGATTTTTAAGTCTTTCCATGTCCGCATCAGTCTGGCAATCTCAGCTCCCATCCGTAGTCGACACATCCGAAGTATCATAAGCTTGAGAACCAATAGCACATAATCGTAACATCCATCGTCAACAAACGTCAAGTACCACTCCTGGCGCGTTAGGCTGCACATTTGCGTTCCCATGTAGGACGCTACCGACCCCTCCCTGGCGTCATGACGAGGACACATGCCGACAGCATCGGAATCGGCGTTATTAGAGTGCTCGGCGGGAGCGATAAAGAACCTTGGGGGATGATGGGCGAAGGACTAGGCGGACAAGACGCAAGAGGAAACCCCGAAAAGATTCAAGTTGTAAATGTGCCAGCTCTTGGAACAACAGGCAGGCCGGCTTTCCACTCTCGTCGCAAGACCGAGAACCCCAGAACGAAACTATAAGAGGAGTACACTGAGAGATGCCTCATGTTTCGGAGGCAAATCCAAAAGAAAAGGGAAAAGTGAGGGTATAAGCGCGATCAGGCTGCTGGCGACCGTTTTCTACTGGTTGATCTTTTCGTTGACAGCGTTGGTTGCCTCGGCCTTCTTCTGGTGCAAGAAGGAGCTGATCCAGGAGAGAGTCTCGTTGCTAACGACGAGGGCAGTGATGACGGCGGCCTTTCCGTGGGCGACGAGGCCTGGTTGCTCGTTCTTCTTGTATTCCGAGCTGTACACCTCAAAGACGTGATCCCGGCCCTCGAGACCCTTGTGGTAGGGGAGAAGGATGAGGCCCTTGGTATCGTTGTAAAGCTCCTCGGTGGGCTTCATGACAACGGGGAATCGCTCGTCGATGCGGTCGAGGGTCTTGTCGCCGAGGGAGTCGACCTTCTGGACGTAAGGCGAAACATACTGGTAGGGCCTTTGGAACCAGGGAAGAACGGGAGCGGCAAAGGTCTGGTAAGCGGCGTCGCTGAGCTGAATAGACCTCTGGCCGTATTCGTTGGACTTGAAAGTGTGGACGCCGTCGCTAATGACGGGGTAGTTGAGGAGATGCTATCGCGCCTCCATGTTAGTTGCAAAGTCGGGCATGTGACAGAACAAGACCAGTGACACATACCTGGATGAAGGCCGAGTGAGCAGCGCTCACATCACCGTTGACCTGAGGGGAAGACATTGTGATGAGTTTGTGTGTAATGGGCGAGAAGCCGGTATAAGCGGGAACCGATTTATGGTTGGGGAAGAGATAAGCCAAATGGGCTCAGTTGATCAAGTCGCGGCAGGTGTCGGACTGATATGACGACAGTGTGACGAGCAAGGTTAAGTACCGCGAGATAGCAAGGGGAACCCTGAGCAAGAGGGACAGGCGATGAACGGGCTTTTAGCTGACAGAAAAGGAAGAGGAGATGATGAGGAGACGAGATGCAGCAATGAAAGGGGTCCAACGGAGGCTAAAAAGGAGACGAGGGAGAGACAAAACAGCTCCGAGCGGGAGGGCAGTGATATGGATATGTAAGAGGAGGTATGGATGGTGGGACGCCACAAGCAGGCCAGGTTCCGGCCGCGAACGTAGACTGTACTGTAGGAAGGTAGCAATTAAGTTGATGTCCGTATCAGGGAATTGGGGGAAGAGCAAGGTAAGGGAGGATGTACCTCAACCGCTGGAAATGCCGTCCATTTGGCGTGTAAATGGTAGCTTTTTGCCATCGCGAGCTACCTCATCCACCCATCCATGGCAGCGTTAGCATGTGCATGCGCATGCGGGTGAGCATGTGCTGGTACTCTAGCGGGTATCGATTCCAGCTATTCTTGGTGGGTGGGGTACCTTTTAGTTCGCCTCAATCTTTGTACCTGTGGCTGGTCCCTGGTTCCGTCAGCTGTCTCTCATATGTTCCTGAGGCGTTGTTGAGTCTCCCTTTTGATATGGCATTTGATCCTCATTGCTCTTATTTTTCCGCTGATTGTAGTGTCTCGAGCTGGTGTTTCAGTCCCTGCTTATTGCGAAGCCACACGCACGTCTTCCCACGGCCTGTGACAATCAGATCAAAAACCTCACAAGGTATTGCGCGTGGTGGGGTGCTGTTGGGCCGCCGTGACACCATCGATGCTGGAGCAGAGAGTGGTTCCACTCAGCCGCACGCTCTAAAGCCCCATTCCTTTTGCTGGGCGAGCTGCTTGAGCTGCTGTGTTATTCCTTCCATCCCTGTCGAGAGGCTCTTGCTCGCTCTTGCTTGCCTCTGCCCCCTGTTGATCTGGCATGTGAAAGTGGCTCCTCTTTCCCCTCCACCAAGACAAGACACACAGAGAGAGACCTTTTTTTTTTATACCATCCACTTTCAGTTTCATCAACCGGTTCGTTCTCCCAACAAAGCAAATGTCATCTGCCGAGTCTGTACTGTACTTCGCCCTTCCATTGCCTGCAGCTATGACATTCGCCAACATTCAACGCCACGTAACCCTTGGCGTTGATCACAGATTGCGCCTAGCCGCGACGGGTGAGATGTGCTCTTTCTGGTAATTCGGACGAGACTTGGCGGTGGGATGGATCAAATGGATCGGTGATCCTGATCCAGGGCTTTCTGCCGGCTTGTGAATTCGGAGTATTTTGACCTCGCGTCTTCTCCAACCGGGATCTGTATACGCGAGAATCCGAGAGCCAAATGTGAGAATCCAATCCGTGGAAGCAAGCGCCTGCAGCTACACTACACTACAACCTCATTCCTCGTCATGATTGCGTTTCAACCGGATCCCATCCGAGTCCGTGTTGGCGCACAAGCGCTTGGCCAGTGGCTGTCGTCAAGGCGCGCCTCCAATCTCCATCCGCGCCTTATCTCTTCATTTGTCTCCCTTCTCCCTCGTGCTGGGCTTGGAATGGCGATGCGATTGGCTCTCCGCCAACCGATTTGCCCTGCTAGACATGGCGCACAGATATCATGGAGGCATTGGATCCAACAAGCATGGAACCGTGCTTCTGCGCCAACCGCTCGCTGCATTGGAGAGTTTGAGCCCAAATATGCTCAATTACTCACTACTACGACATGTCCAGACGCACCCGCGCGAAAACAAGCCGGATCCGCTGTCGTCTCTGGACGGCTGGCTTGGCTCGAGTCTTCTGGATTGCTGCGTTGAGGCGAAAACAGAGAAATTGATAAGGGACGTCCCGCCCCCATGCCCAACTTGGCGGGATTCGTTCCAGCTGCTGCCGCGGCTACACAACGATATCAGGCACGAGCTTGATGGAAGGCCTCGGGTGCCAAGCCAGGTGGTCGAGGTTGATTCTAGAAAAGCGGCCCTGTTCTCGGTCGCTTAGTCCCGTGGCCACGAATTCGCTTCCTATTTCAACATCTTCTCCTTTGCCGCATCACGTTGATGGCATCGCCAATGCCTTATCGACCGACCAAGGGCCCCACGGAACCCTTGTAATCCGGACTGAACCCCCTGTCGCGTGGCATGCACCTCCGGTGTTCCCCTGTCGCTGAAGTCGTCAGTCCCGCGATGCGATGCCCCACTGGCAGCCACATTCACATGTCAGAAACTCGAGCAAATTGCACTGCGATGCGAGACGCGGCCAGGCCAGGCAAGGGATTCAAACATGTCCCCGGAAGCTTCACTTCATACGAAAAAAGCAGGCCAATGGGACCGGCCGTCCGTCCCTTGCTGTGTAACCCTCCGACAGCCGGTCCCGGTTCCTGATGCATCGGCCTCAATCATGAGTCTCGAGTAACGGACCTGGCTCGGAGCACCGACCAGTGCTGATAATGGCATATTCGACGACGAGCCGTCACCTCATCCGCTCGTCCATCACGTCCTCGTCTTGCGTGTTTGATCGCGCATTGGATCGCTTCTGTGAGTTTGGCGACAGATGGTTTCGCTACACGGAAACGAAGTCGCGATGAGGCGATGACTGTCGGGACAAAGGGTCCCTTCCCCGTGGAGTTTACCCCATGTCCAACTTAACTTACTCTCATTAGGTACCTTGGGTGATGGGGCATTATCCGAGACCGACTATCTTAGATCCCGCATCTCCAAGTTTATACTCTCCAGCTTTCATTTCTCGGCGCGCCTTCAACAGGGCAGAGCAGAGCAGGACAGAGCAGAGCAGGACAGAGCCAACCTTGGACATGTCATGCCGGGTAACCGTGTCGGTGAGGTCTTCCCGGGGCAATCTCTCGCGATCGACTTGGCAAGTGAGGACACAGACACGCCATCATTCCTCTTGGATGGGCGATGCAGATTTTGGAAGGAGGGGTGACAAGCGCTACGACTACGGCCTACTGTACAGTACAGTACGTGCAACAGCGCCGCTCGACCAATTTCCAATGAGGGCTGACTGCAGAAACCTTAAGGGTCAAGGTGATTGATTGTATGGTTTCCGATGAGTCCGGTGTGAACTTTTGGATGCTATACCCTGCTCTGTTGGTTTCTTTTTCCTGGTACCATGCGAGGATTTGATCGCGTCTCTTTTCCCATCTTGGCGAGGATTAAGGTGAGCCTTGGCTGACTTGTCCGTGATGTGTGTGCCATAACACGCAAATCTGGTTCGACATTTCAACGGTCAACCAAGCAAGCATGCATGCTCCGATGATCGCTAATGATCGATACTCTACACTCTGCATGCACAGTCGGGCGCTGGGACGGCACGTGGCTGAGTCCTTCTTGGACAGGTGCAGGTTTCGATGCTGTTGTTGAATGAAGATCGTATCCTGCCGCGATGGTTCAACCCAGGATGATCAAGGCAACAACTCAACTCAACTTCAGCCAGCTGGTGTGGGGCAGATGCAGATGTTGACCGGTCACTCCCTGCATTGGGCTAAGAGATAGCCCTATGTAGGCGTTGTAGATCTGGCTGCTATCTCTCTGGTTGGCGAGGATGCCCAGGATACAAAAACCCTTCGAGTCGGCATGTTTCCGAGCTTTGCAGTTCATGGCGGGTGGTCCTTTGAACATAAGCGAGCCAAGTTCGTTCTGTTCTGCATGGACGCGGCGCAAGCCATGAGAACGCCTCGCCAACGCATTGCTGACAGAGAAGAGAAGAGTTGACGAGCCGGCAAACTCTGGCTGCCATGGATCTGAGATGATCATTGACGAGCACTACCCGGTCTTTGCTTCATGATTGGCTGAGTTTCAGGCCTCGGGATATTAACCGTGGAAACGGAACTAGTGGCATCGGGAAAGGTTTTGTGAACATATGGTTTGCACATGTTAATAGCATCAAGAGGTGAGGAATTGAATGGTGCCGACTTCCAGTAAGGTGTATCACTTCCTTGGCATATGTGATCACTTGGCCCTTGAAACTCTGAAGAAATCAAGCTGTGAGCACCATTCAAGTATTCATGTAGAACCGGCTACCCTATACCAGAGTATTGAACTTGGTGGCGAAGCAAGTCATCAAACACGTAGGTAACTTCTTCCATGAACAGGTAGAGAAGTTGTAGTTATCGTACGTGAAGGGATGTATGTCAGCCATTCTTGTGTTCCCTCGACCGTATTCATTTTGACGAATGGCCCGTTGTCATGATATCGGATCTACTACGTTGAACAGCATATTGAAGAATTACACAACAGCATCGGGAGATACCATATCCTTCCTTGACTCAACCCTAGGCCATCCTAGAAACAATCATATTAACGAAAAAAAACTGATAAGCAAACATTGTCTCATCCACCCGGTGAGTTTGAAGGCTGGCACACCAGGCGCTTAGGTTCCGTTCCGTGCTCACATGCTCCCCCCAAAGATACAAGTTCGCCTTCCCGTGTCTGCCATTTGATCTCCCACCGGAGCAAAACCTCAAGGTTCGGCGGCTGTTGGAGTGTCAATTCGGTGGCGTGATTGGGCGCGCGGCTGTTTCGCTGACATTTTCTTTCCCTTTCAAACACCAGACCTCGAGTGTCATGAGGACATGATGGCTTCATTGCCGTGTAATCACTGGGTTTGCCCGCCACAACCCCCCAAAAAAACGAGGCTGGCGGGCGAGACATTGTGTCTCGTATGCAAAAGCCAAGCCCCTTTTCACTCTAGATTTGTATATATCTATACATGTACATACACATATATGTGTATAAATATTAACTGAACCCGACTGTTTTCTCGTCCATCTTTTCTATTGCCTCCTGCAATATCTTCTTTGCAACTCGACCATGATACTTGACGGAAAATGAAGTTCTACGCACCCCTCACCTGGATACTTCTCGCTTCACCCTCTCTCAGTCAGGCACCAAGCAACAAGACTCATCTCCAGTGGTCGATATGCGATCGCGATCCGGAGACTGTGCTCGAGAAGCTGGGGGACGATATTCGCCCCCCCTATAAACGGAACCCCATCACCTACTTTGACACGCTACCCCCGTCACACGCGCAACAGGGCGTCATGTTCCGCACAAAGATCAACAAG
Source organism: Fusarium duplospermum (assembly GCA_003946985.1). NCBI lineage: Eukaryota > Fungi > Ascomycota > Sordariomycetes > Hypocreales > Nectriaceae > Fusarium > Fusarium duplospermum. Next base: position 21,673 of record NKCI01000003.1, on the reverse strand, counting down.
GGTTCGCCATTTTCCGTCATAAAGGTGCGCTTTAACGAGAAGCCGCTTTACACGCCGCCGACGGCTGAGTGTGTGTGGGATCGCTACGGTGACCGTGTGCTGTATACATGTGGCGAACGATACTCCCTGACCGGGGAGAAACGAAGGATCTGGAGCGACGAGCAGGTTCGTTTTGCAGAAACGTACCACGAGATTAACTGGGATGGACTCGTTCCGTATGGACCGTTTCCAGACGGCAAATGGAAGCTGGAGATACTGGGTCGCAAGGCTAAGCTTGATGATGTGGAGGCTGGGACGTTGCACCTGATGGAGATTGAGATGTCTGTATATGAAGATGAAGCCGATTACATGTATCGGATGGTCACTGAGCATCTTATTGGGGTTGGAGTGGTACTCTGTATTCCACAGTCGCCCAAGACTCTGCGACTATTCCATGAGATGGGTTATCTAGGGGATGAGGTGGAGGAGCTGTAGCAATGGTCTGTTTGAGAGGGATGAGGTAATGTGGTGTATCCGAGTATGTTGTTCTTTTGGGGTTTCGAGCATAGCGCTTTTCTTAATCATAATTACTGACGTGGACTTGCGACTGGCCTCCCAGGGCTCAGCACTGAGGCGTTATGTGGCACTGGGCCTTGCTCCAATGCCGGTATCGCGGTATAAGCCATATCTCTATCTACCGCGGTGTCCTCTGCAAGAGGCGGAGTTACACATGGAATAAGATGCACCCGTTCGTCAAGTCTTATCTGTCCTTGTGCCTTGGTCTCGACAAGGTTCGAAACCGGGAGAGGTACCGTTCCCCGTTCGACCAGCCAAGGAAGGACCAAGGTTTGTGAGGGTCTTGGACCGGGCTTAATGATTAGATATCCAAGATCTCTTAGTAACAACAATGAGCTACTGACAGAACGAGTCGCTGGCTAGACTTGATCGAAGAATGCCATTACTTCAGTGTCCATGGCACAAGACGTAAGCTGACCAACGCATGATGGGCACACCTAGCTGTCATGATGGACCTGCATGCAACTCATCTGCCGCTTATCGATTAGCTGCCGAGAAATCAGATCATGATGCATGATGCACTAGAACGCCGTTCTTTGTGACCAGGTTTGATGCTAGGCCGTTTGCTAGAGAGTCCACCCATCATGGGTAGGTTGGTATCCACTGTTGTCATGATGTGGCTGATGCAACCTCACTTTTATGGCCCAGGTACTTTATTTACGATTGGGTTTATATGATGTATTCATCAATTTATTTGCATCTGGGACCGTCAGATTTAAAAGTCAAGATATTTGGTGCGTGTTCGTGATGCTCGTTCCTGGTGGATTCAAGTGTGATTCCTAATGCAACGCGAAGCACCTCATCACAATTGGCACAAGGAGTAAAGGTGTGAGCCTCTCAATAACTTGTATAAACACCAAGAGCCAAGAAATCTCAAAATTCTCACCTGAAGAACCGAATGCTTGTTCAAGTTCAGGAATGAAGAAGCCCACCAACCATCTCGTCACCCTTAGTAATGGCGCTTGTTTAGCCGACGATTGGGTCAGCCTTACCAAACCCACCAAACCCACAAGCTCGCGGCCTCTGCTGATGTAAAAGTGACAAACCTCCTAACTTTTCTTCTCCACCGGCTGAAATCGCCATGGGCAATTGGACAATGGGAGCTCCCCCGGGCAGCTTCGACGTATTTCTATTCCGTCGTCGCATTTGTCTTTGCTTGGGAAAGCATCTTCTCATCGTTTACCCCTCTTGAAATCTATTTAAGAACCCCTCGTCGGCCGCCATCTTGGACATGACCCTCTTTCGAAACACCATCATCTCACTCTTGGTTGCTCTATCTGCCATCATACTATTCCAGCATCGTCTTCAAGACACCGCGACTGTCGCCTTTGAGTTTATAAAGACATTGGCCCCCGCTGCCTTTTTCATCTCCAACAACAAAACAAACACAGAGCACCACCTCTACGCCACAGAAATGTCCGTCACTCGAGCTATCCGCAAGGTCTTCCTCGCCATTGAGCAGTCCGAGGGCGCTGGTGCCCGCGTTCGACGCTCAATCGGTACCCCTCAGCTGCGAAACTTCTCGCCTTTTCTCATGCTCGACCACTTCTCCATCAAGCCCGGCGCTGGTTTCCCTGATCAGTATGTGTTCCCTTACTACCCCCCCACTTCCCGTCTCATCACTAACACCCCCAAAGTCCCCACCGAGGCCAGGAGACCATCACTTATCTTCTCGAGGGCGGCGTCGACCATGAGGATTTCGCCGGTAACAAGGGCACCATCCATGCCGGTGACCTTCAGTTCATGACTGCCGGCAAGGGAATCGTCCACAGTGAGATGCCCGCTCAGAACTTTGACACCAACGTCGGTCTCCAGTTGTGGGTCGATCTGCCCAGCAACCTGAAGGCCTGCGAGCCTCGCTACCGTGATCTCCGCGCCTCCGAGATCCCTATCGCCAAGGTTGACGACGATCGAGTGACCGTCAAGGTCATTTCCGGCCAGAGCCACGGCATCGACTCCGTTAAGGACCTCGCCTACACCCCCGTCTGGATCCTCGACATTGAGATCCGCCCTGGAGGAAAGATCACCCAGCCTCTTCCCCAGAACTGGAACGCCTTTGCCTACACCCTCGAGGGCGACGTGATTGTTGGAAAGGATGACCAGCGCCGAGTCGTTGAGCAGTTCCACAACATCGTCTTTGAGCCCCAGGGCGACGTTGTTCACTTCGAGGTTGACCCCGACGCGACCAAGCCTGCGCGACTAGGTATGTCATTCCCTTTTTAAGATCCCGCTTTATTCATTCATACTGACATCTGTAATAGCTCTTATTGCTGGCACCCCTCTCGACCAGCCTGTCGTTCAGTACGGTCCCTTTGTCTTGACCTCCAAGGAGGAAGTGGCCAAGGCTCTGTTCGACTACCAAACCCACTCCAACGGTTTCGAGCGAGCAAAGGACTGGGAAAGCGAGATTGGAAAGTCCATGTTGCACTAGACTGGCCCTTAAAGGGTCCCATAGGGATAGGCGTTGTTGGTATGGGGTTAAAAATTATCGGTCTTTACTTGTTGTTTATGATATCAAAGCTGCGAGCGTTTAAACTGGAGAGCACCGGGCTCACAGAACTGCTAGTATTTAATTGAGAATCTACTTGAATAACCACTTAAACTATTTCGAAACAAACATGTCTCCTTTAATGTACTAAGTGTAGACATACACCTAACTCAGTCTCCGTCAAGTTCCAGACCCAATCCTTCACATCCATGTCACAGTCACACCAGTCACCTGTCACAGCATCATGAAACCATCGTGGCCAAAAAGATTATCTATTAATGTTTCTCAATGAATGCGAGAAGAAAAATCCTCCACCGAAGTCAGGCCGTAGGCCGGGTATCACGCTCCCCAGAACCCATGTGTTGCTCTGAGAAATGACACACGTCTTGCGCGACGGCATCACAACGTCTGCCGCCTCCCGTCGTCATCTCCCAAGTCAACGCCCCTTCATCATCGTCACACTCAACATCGAGATCCCTTCCCTCTAGCATTTCGTTTCCATTACAACGAAAGATAAGCCGTATGCGTCATTAAAACCTCCCAAAAACCGATCCGTCATGTTCATTCACCTCGTTTTCATTTCTCCTTTCCGAAGATCGTCCCCAAGCCGAATTCCTGCACCGAGGAAATATGTTACGGGGTCCCAAAGATCGAGGTACAGACGGGAATTATGTATCAAACATGTGCAACGTGAAAACATCAAGCATTAGGCAACAGCATCCCTCATTTACAGAAGGAGCATGGCAAGACCGGCGGCGGCAATGACGCCAGCAGGGGCAGCGGTCATCTGGGGAACAGCCTGCGATTTGGTTAGTGATTGATATCAGAGCAGTGGAATGGGAATACGTACAGCGTTGCCAGTGCTAGTGGTCTCGCTGGCCTCACCAGTGCCAGTGGCAGTACCAGTCTCACTGGACTCATCGGTCTCGCCAGTCTCGGTGGAATCTTCAGTCTCGGTGGCGGTAGAGGCGTCAGTAACGGTCTCGGTGGCGGAACCGGTCTTGACAGTCTGAGTGGTCAGAGTTCGGACGATCTCAGTGCCATCAGAAGTGAAGGTGGTGACCTCGGCCTCCTCATCATCAGTAGCAGTCTTGGTCACCAGAGTGCTGACAATCTTAGTGCCGCCAGAGGTGAAGGTGGTAAGGTTCTCGTCCTCGTCGTCGGTGGCAGTCTCAGTCTCCAGGGTTCGGACGATCTCGGTGCCGTCAGAGGTGAAAGTGGTGACCTTAGCAGCAGCGGCACCGATGGTGGTCTCGCCGGTGGTGGTGACAACATCACCATCAGAGTTGGTGAAGACGCTGGTGTAGGTGGACACAGTCTCCTCATCCTCGGTCTCACTAGCGGCAGCGCTGATGGTAGAAACGGCAGAAACGATGGTGGAGTCACCAGAAACAATGGTGCTGAGGACGGTTCGGACAATGCCAGTAACAGTGGGTGTGGCGGAAACGGAGCCAGAAGCGCCGGTGGTGATCTTAACACCAGCCTCTGTGAAGAATGTCAGTCAGATGCGTGTATCTCAAGAGGGACGATAAACTTACGGCGACAGACTGAGAGACCGTACTCCAGAACCTGAGCGGCCTGCTCCTCGCTGCAAATAGCGCGAGAGCAGTCACGGAGACCGTAGATGAAGTTCTGGTTAGTGCAAAGACACTGAAGATCGCCAGCGTCACAGCCAAGCTCCTTCGACTTCTCAGCACCGATCATGTTGCCGGCACAGGTTTGCTACAAGAGGTCAATAACTGTTCAGGCTTCCAGGTGCTCAGGCAAAACTTACACCACACTGGGGAAGGTCACCGGCGCTCTGGGCAACAACGGTGGCGGCAAGGCCAAAGACAGAGAGGATCGTGGACTTCATCTTGACGAATGTGCTTGTTGACAAGTCGATGGAATATCGAGGTCTGACGGCGAGTTAGTTGGACTTAGGGAAGCCTTGTTAACGAGAGAGATGGCGTGAGCGAAAGTGGGTGTGAGTGAGGGAGATGTGAACACGGGCTGGGCCAGGGGATATAAACGTGGGATGAGTGAATCACTGCGGCAGTGCGAGCAGCTGTACACTTGAAAACCCAAGCGGTCCGGAGGCCTACTCCTGAAAAACGCAGACGGTGTTTGCGTGAGACAAGGCCAGGGGATCTGTACCACACGACGTATGGAAGTGCCGAGAGGAGCGAAAGCGGGAATTGGATAACCTGGGGCGTGGGAACACCATGTAATGCAATCTCCAGTCTCGATGCCCCAGCTCGAGAGCACAAGGACCAAGCCGAAATGAGGCAAGAATGACGGGAAGGGAACAATGCCAGCAGCACCAAGGGCAGAGCTGGGCAGAGATGAGGCGGCAGGATAGCGACTTACCGTGATGCTAACTGATATGTGACTGGGGCACAAACGAAGGCGGTGGACTCGAGAGAGCGCGAGAGTTGAACTCAAGGGAGAAGCGTGTGAGAGGATGTGGAGGTGTAGGAATGAGAAAGTTCTCGAGGCTGGTGATGAGAGGTGGAACAAGAGGAAGGGCGAGGAGGAGCCGTTGTTTTAAAGACGGGAAGGAGGGAGGGAGCGCAGCAACCAGAATCTTGGCGGGCACTTGCATGCAGTGCTTGCCAGCTGCGAGGAAAGTGCCAACCGGTCTAGTGAACTGGGGTTCCCGGGTTGGTGCTGGCGGTCTACCTGGTGCTGGCAGGGAAGGAAGGCACGGCTTGAGCTTGCACAGATGCACCTCACTCTCGAAGCTCGTCACAAGTGGGCACCTATCTCGAGGAGGCGGCCGGGAGTGGCCAACGCTAGTAACAAACTCCAGCTGCTGGAGCTAGAGGCACCTCAACTCCACAGCCGGCCGCTTGTAGACAGACCTCGACGGGAGGCCCCCCATATTGACTCTGATGTGGTTTCCTGCGGGGATTCTTGTCAATGACGAGAGTGAATCAATGAGCCAAGCAATCTCACATCTGCCTAATTCGCCTCACTGCGCAAACCGAAAACCAGGGCAACATCAAGCAAGAATGTGTTCAACAGAGCTTGCTGTTGTCGTCTGCGAGCGATACACATGAGGTCAGACCATGGCCGGCAGGCGAGGGTGACCCCTGCCAGCATTGACGGCCCCACCAAACAGGCTAGGTACCAGATAACAACTCATCCACGTCAGGTGGTGGTGTAAGTCCCATTGTTTGTTTTACATTAGGTGCCCAGGCAATGTATTCGTACAGTGTATTGTCATGCCCAAGAGCTTTTCAGCTTGGAGGCTGGGACGTTTGACTTTTGACAGGTTGAAGCGGGATCCAATCTGTTACGGCAATACAGCGGGGAGCAGACGCCAGATCGTCAATGGCACCCGTTGTCGAGGAAGCAAGCTGCAGCCAGACAGAAGAAGGAGGGAGAGAGCTGGCAGGCCGCGCAAAGGAAAGAAAGAAGGTTGGTGGGAAGGCGTGGCAGGCAGGCTGGGATGCAGCCTCTTGCTGCCCGCTGCCCGGGCTGCCACGCTAAGATCGCCCATCCACCACCCACATCGGCACCCACATCACGCCTGCCAGGGATTGGGAGCTGGAGCCATGGACGGGCCACAGCCCGACGATTCTCTCGGCCGGACGCTAAAACGGATCTTCTAGCTCTTGACGCCGCAACGGAAGCCCCCCCAAGCCCCCATTTACCGGTTTCGTCTGTAGTCCCAGCACAGCTGGAACAAGTGGGAAATTTTTTCGAAAAAAGTGCCGACCGACAAGCTTCGGGTAGCTTCAAATTTGGCCGATGTTGCAAGTCTCAGCAGAGACAAGATCACTGTTGTCTACCTGGAGCTGCTGCTGGAGAGGCTGGCTGAGCCGCTCGGGTAAACCGTCAATGACGACGCTCTCAATAGAAACCTCTGATCAAGGCAGGACCCCATATGCCCAGCCGGAAGACGGCCACAGCTAAGAGAAATGTCGGCGGACATGACGACCACTGCCCCTCGTCCCCTCGCACGGGAAGTCATCGACAGCATGCTCCTGCCACCCAGCAACGAAACAATCTACCACGGCAACCACTCACAGCATCAGGAAAGAAGCAAGCAATCACGATCAAGTGGCACCGTTTCAAATCCAGACCCTATCCCGGCTTTCACTTCCATCAACCACCCATAACACGTGTGATATGGCATATTTCTCGCAGTACCAGGGAAAAAAGCAAACCAGCGCCATCCTTCCAAGTGTCCAACCCTCGACAATGAGGTCAGTTGTCGTCGGCCGATGGGCCTACGGCCTCGTCCGATTGGTCAATTACCCCTGCTCCAACCACCCTTGCTAGACCACCGCAGCCACCAAGTTGAGGTCACCGACCAGCCTGCCAGCCTCTGATTCCCTGGCAACCGGAAAGCGGAATCATCTTTTCGCGGGGAACTTTTTTGTTCGATTCAAGATTCTCGTTCATGAGGTGGTGTGCCCCCATGTCTAAGGTACAGATGTCGGAAGCAAGGTACAGTAGGATGCCCACCGAACCTGATTTTCGGGTATCAACACGTATTTACCAGGTCTGCCAATTATTCCGTCTCTGGTATTGTTCGCTTTCGTCCTTCCATCAGGTTTCCAGCAAAGTCTACAGCATCATTTCCCCGAAGCCAAGAAAGATGCGCCGGTTTTCCGCTTGAGTCAATCAAACGAAAACCCCACACAACTTCTCATCTGCCCGCACCGTCCCACTCGTCAACATCAAACTCAATCAATGCCTTGAGTTCGCTCCCTTGTTCAGCTGGCTGCGGGTGGCTCTGGAGATAGCCACTCCACCGCTCAAGCCACTCAAGCCACAAGCCAACCGAGCCAGGGGTCTGGCTAGCCGGTGCGACTTGATGTCATTGATCGGACCATGATCAGTTTTGCGACCGCCCAAAGCCAAGCCCGACGTGGCCCTGTCGAGCTGGACCAGGCAAGCCTCCATCCAACGTCACTCACCACCCTCGGCTCCCCAGATTTCGATCTACAATGCTACCATACCGTCACGATGACGGTCTGAGAACCGGCAATACCGTCCAGTTAGCCAACGGACGATGCCTGATTACCAGCTCACTCGTTTCATCTCTTTGCGTTCGAGGGTCACCATTTGGACTGACAGGGCCTTCAAGAGCGGACGAACACGTCGCTGCGCCTGATCCTAGACCGCTCCTCCAAAATCAAGAGATCAAGGCACAAGCGCCAAGACAGTTGGACAACTGACACAGGTAATCGATGTGGCTGAATCTCCCTGGTGTCTCGCGATCTCCCTTCTTTACCCGCTCCTTGCAAGAGATCCATACTCAAGCTCCCCTCGCAGCATGAGAGATTGTCCCTCTGTGATCTCTGATGGCGAGGTTGGTACGCTTCTTGAAACAAGCAATCATTTACAAAGTCACACAAAGTGAATGCAGCCAACCCACGCTGCAGCTGCGCGACCCGTGCCACCTCGTGGTTCACTAGTGTGTGCAGCTTGCAGGCCTTTTCATCTCAACTCCTGGTACACAGCTGTGATCGCTAAGCCCCTTGATCTGAGCTCAAGTCGTCTGTCCGTCTGCATCGCCGACCCTGTGCCTGCCCAGCGTCTTAGACAGAAAATTTGAGCATCCAAAGGGAGGACTAACGTAAGGGGCCGTGGTCGCCCTTGGGACTCACAAGGCTAGGCCGTGGTGGATCACCACCCTCCTCAGCTGAGCTTGCACAGTCCGTCTCTGCACCAGCCTCGGAGGTGCTGCAACCACCATTGGTCTTGGTCCACCTTGCGTTGATGGGCCTGGCCGAGACCATCGCTTCCAGCATCCCTGAGATGCTAACAGACGCTTGTCTCACTTTTTTCTCTCTCAATTTTGATAGCCGGCAAATTGCCCATTCCCATCCACCGGTGATCCCGAAGGCTCTTCTACGAGCTAGCTATAGCCTCATTGCTCTTACCCATAGATATTGTCGAGGCTGCTTATGACATTCGATATAATACCTGCTATCCGATCTTCATTCATACCTATCGCAGTGAAAACACCCAAGATATTGTCTGAGCCTTAAAGTAAGGGGCTTTAGATAGTTCTGAGGGGCGGCGAGAGCTATAAGACACAATGCCTTACCCCAGACCTTCATATCCCACTACCTCGTACTCTACAATCTACCAGAGACATTCGTGGGTTGACGAGGCGCCGACCTTTGCCGGACAGCTAGCCACGGCCGTATGTGATACCAGTCGACCAGCCTCGATTATCACACAACAACGCTCAGAGAGATTCAATGGTATCTTTTTTTTTTTGGTGACGCGCAAGCATCAATACTCACTATCTAGACGCGAACCAAGCATTACTACAACAAATACCACAACGAGCCGACCAGTCCAACTCGCAAGATAACCTATGCAACAACCTACTCCAGCAAATACCCAGTGCCGATCCATTACATTTCTCTGTCCATCATGTCATGCTTCCAACCATGCCTTCGTTTTCATCTCATTGATAAGTTGTCATTAACACACATTCCGCCAGCAGTCCGTGTTGTTTAGCCACTGCACATGACGCAGGACTCGGGGTTCTCAATGCTGCCTGTAAATCATATTAGCGTTGTCATTCATCCAAGAAGGCATTGCGTCACTTACACTGCAGGACGGCATCAGAATAGATGTCCCGCTCACGCTCCTCGCTGTCCTTGTCCTGATCCTCAGATTGCTCGCTCTTCTTGAGGCTGAGCTCTTCCTCCTTGACCTTCTCAGCAGGCTCGGTAGCAAGGGCCTTGGGACTGTCACCCTCCTCGGGGTCAGCCTTGATGGAAGGTGCCCGGCCGGGGATAGTAGAGGCCTGACCTCGGGGGTTGCCAGAGGCGGCAGGTCTGCCTCCGTTCAGCGAGGCCCCAGAAAAGGACGAGGGCGACGAAATCAGATAGCTGGAGCCGGCGGGAGGAGCACGCTTCTTCAGGGGTCGGATCTGGGCCGAGCTGGTGTCAGCAACCTTGAGGGCTTGCTGATCGACGGTGAACTGAATGGGGGCAGCGGCAGCCTGCGTTCGCAGGTAGTACATGCCCGTCTTCAGACCGAGCTTCCAGCCGGCAAAGTGCATGCTGGTGATCTTGCCCATGGTGGGGTCCTTCATGTGGATGTTGAGAGACTGGGACTGATCAATGAAGGCACCTCGGTCGGCGGCCATCTGGACGACCTGGCGCTGGGAAATCTCCCAAACGGTCTTGTAGAGAGCCTTGACCTCGGCGGGAATGTTGGGGATGTTCTGGATGGAACCGTTCTCGGCAATGATTCGGTTCTTCATAGCATCCGACCACAGGCCCATGTCGACGAGATCCTTGAGCAGCCAGGGGTTGACGACCTGGAACTCACCAGCGAGGACACGGCGCTGGTAGATGTTGGAGGTGTAAGGCTCGAAGCACTCATTGTTACCCAGGATCTGTGAAGTGCTGGCAGTGGGCATGGGGGCAAGCAGCAGACTGTTGCGAATACCATGCTCCTTGACCTGCTCCCTGAGAGACTCCCAGTCCCAGAGGTCAGAGGGCTTCACGTTCCACATGTCAAACTGGAGGATACCCTCAGAGGCAGGAGATCCCTTGAAGGTAGAGTAGGGGCCCTCTTCCTTGGCCAGCTGCACGGAAGCGGTAAGGGCAGCGTGGTAGATTGTCTCGAAGATCTGCTTGTTGAGCTCTCGAGCCTCGGGAGACTCGAAAGGCATGCGCAGAGCAAGGAAAGCATCGGCAAGACCCTGAACACCGACACCGATGGGTCGGTGTCGCATGTTGCTGTTGCGAGCTTCGGGAACGGGGTAGTGGTTCACATCAATGATTCTGTTCAGGTTGCGAACGACAGTCTGTGTGACCTCGTGCAGCTTCTGGAAGTCATAGCAGGCCTCGTCATAGTTGATGAAAGAGGGAAGGGCGAGAGAGGCAAGGTTGCAGACAGCAACCTCATCAGGGGCACAGTACTCGATAATCTCAGTGCAAAGGTTGGAGCTGCGGATGGTACCCAGGTTCTTCTGGTTGCTCTTGCGGTTGCAGTGATCCTTGTAGAGCATGAAGGGGTTACCAGTCTCGGTCTGAGCCTCGAGGATGGCATACCAGAGCTTCTGGGCCTTCATGGTCTTACGACCCTTACCGGCCTTCTCATACTTCTCGTACAGAGCCTCGAACTCCTCACCGTAGCAGTCGGCGAGACCGGGACACTCGTTGGGGCACATGAGGGTCCAGTCACCGTTCTTCTCGACACGCTTCATGAAGAGATCGGGAATCCAGAGAGCCAGGAACAGGTCGCGAGCGCGGACCTCCTCCTTGCCGTGGTTCTTGCGTAGGTCAAGGAACTCAAAGACATCTGCGTGCCAGGGCTCAAGGTAGATGGCAAAGGCACCAGGCCGCTTGTTGCCACCCTGATCGACGTATCGGGCAGTGTTGTTGAAGACACGAAGCATGGGGGTGACACCGTTGGAGGTACCGTTGGTACCAGCGATGTAAGAGCCAGTGGCACGGATACGGTGCACGTTCAGGCCAATACCACCAGCCATCTTGGAAATCATGGCACAAGTCTTGAGAGTATCATAAATACCCTCAATACTGTCCTCCTTCATGTCGACAAGGAAGCATGAGGAGAGCTGGGGTTGGGGAGTACCCGCATTGAAGAGGGTGGGGGAGGCATGAGTGAAGAACTTGCTCGACATGAGGTTGTAAGTCTCGAGGACACGCTCAATATTGTCACCCCAGATGCCGACAGCGACACGCATGATCATGTGCTGGGGGCGCTCAACAATCTTGCCATCGATCTTGAGGAGGTAGGATCGCTCAAGAGTCTTGAAGCCAAAGTATTGGTATTGGAAGTCACGGTCATAGACGATGGCGGAGTCAAGCTCCTCCTTGTGTCGCATGACGCACTCATATGTTTCTTTGGAGATCATGGGTGACGCCCGGTCGTTCTTGGGGTTGACATAGTGGTAGAGGTCGCTCACGACCGCGGACCATTGCTTCTTGGTCTGCTTGTGGAGGTTGGAGACGGCGATACGGGCCGCCAGGATGGCATAGTCGGGGTGGGTGACGGTCATGTACGCAGCAGTCTCGGCAGCCTATGAGGCCGAGTCAGCTGGGTGCAGAAGCAATCATGATGGATATGGGACTTACGAGATCGTCCAATTGGACAGTTGTGACACCACCGTAGACACCCGAGATGACCTTCTGGGTAATGGCAACAGGGTCAACGTGGTCCATGTCAAGGCCGTAACAAAGCCTAGAGACACGGGCGGTGATCTTGTCGAACTGGACGCGCTCCTGACGCCCATCTGAGAGATTATCAGTCATCATGAGCTATCATGACCAGATTCAAGTCAAAACATACCGCGCTTTCTGACAAACATGATGGCGGTGGGTGAGGGAGGAGGACGAGGCGGAGAAGGCGGGATGAATCGGATGCAAAGCTAATGCAAGGCTCTTCCCTGCTTATAAGAGCAGCTACAAGAGAGAGCAGCGTCCAAAGATGTGTGACGCTTGAAGGAGAGATGAAAGAATTATCCCAGAGTCTGGCGGTTGCTGTGGTATGTCGAGGAAATGGGGGATGCAAAATTGGCGTGGAGGTCGAGGGAGGTTTTAAGGGAAGGCGCGTTTTGGAGACTGCCCGGACGCGACACCAACTTTTCTTAGCGCGACAAACAATGAATGAATGACAGGCGTCGCAGCAGGAAGCAACCTATTAAGAACGCCCCGCCTGCAGCCTCAGGCAACGCCCCAGTCAGGTACAACAATGGAACGCCTGGCGACAGCCCGAGACGCCCGATTAAGTCCGTCGATTTCCGTTCAAAACAGGGATCAATCGGGCTCACCCGGCGGCAGCTGAGACGGTGAAGCATCTATATTCCACTATTTCATGCATTTTTACGTCTTGGAAGCATGAGCTATCCATTATGGCTCTCCGATGTCGCGGGGGACCTGAATGTCCCCCCCCCTGGTTCCCCTGCGCGTTGCCGGAGTGGTGGTGGGGTTCCGATGGGGGGTAAGACACTGGCGCGCGAAGTCACGTGGCGTTATGCATATTATTAATTGAAAAAAAGAGTGGGGGCCTTTGAAGCGCGTTAACCCTCTCGTAAGCCGTGACTGAGCTCGGACGCCGCCAACAGCGTTGACGGGAGGATGAGTGAGACCTTGGGACGAAAGCGTTAGAGAGAAAGGTCAAGCAGCCAATAAACGTCGTGCAACGGAACCAGCCAGGCAACAGCTGCTGTACCTTTTTTCACGTCCTAGAAAGGAAAGACAGCAATAATACCTGAGGGTACGGTTGCAGGGTTTCGAGTGACTCAACCTTCAGAGTCGAGTCGAGTCCATGATATCAAGACGCATTCTTCTTCGTTTTCAACCTCTATCCAAGACATTTCCTTCCTCCGCCTTTTCGCCGTCAAGGTTTCGCACCATGGCTTCAGCAGCTTCACCGCCTGAGCCCGTGAACGGCTCCGGCTACACCCCCAGATACATCGATGTATGTGTGCTCTGACCTATATCCGAACCCCACTGAGAATATTTCCGAATCCGAGATATCACTGACACACGGCAACTGTCTAGTAGATTGGCATCAATCTCACCGATCCCATCTTTCGAGGAAGATATCATGGAAAGGAGCGACATCCTGATGATCTCACCGCTGTTATTGGCAGAGCTCATGAAGTTGGTTGCACGAAACTCATAGTTACTGGTTCAGACTTGAGTAACTCCCGAGATGCCCTCAAACTTGCTGAAGAGTATCGTGAGTCTCCCTCAACCTGATGATGCGCAGAACAGATCTAACAATCACCTGCAGCCGGTTCCGTTTATGGAACTGCAGGTATCCATCCTTGCAGCAGCGCAGTCTTCAGTGAAGCCGATCCCTCCCACGAGTCCGAGCACACGCTGCCATGCAATCCCGACCCCTCAGCCCCAGTCTCGGAGGAGCATCCTCCCTGCTCAACAAAGACGGAGAAGCTCATCGCGGACCTGACGTCACTCGTGACCGAAGCTCAGGCTTCGGGCAAGAAGAGCCTCGTCGCCATGGGCGAATTTGGCCTCGACTATGACCGTCTGCACTACTGCTCCAAGACCATCCAGCTTCACTCCTTTGCCGCCCAGCTCAAGGTGGCTGCCTCGATAACACCCCAGCTTCCGCTGTTCCTGCATTCGCGCGCCGCTCATGCTGACTTTGTCCGTCTGCTGAAGGATGCCTTTGGAGAGAAGCTCGAGAGGCTGGAGAAAGGCGGCGTGGTGCACAGCTTTACTGGTACGGCAGAGGAGATGCGAGAGCTCATGGACCTTGGCCTATACATTGGCATCAACGGCTGTAGCTTCAAGACTGTCGAGAACTGCGCTGTTGTCAAGGAGGTCCACCTTGACCGTCTCATGATCGAGACGGATGGACCCTGGTGTGAGGTTCGACCGAGCCACGAAGGATGGAAATACCTGATCGAAAAGAAGCCTGCTGCTGAGAATGAGCAGAATGGAGCTGCTGTTGCCCCAGAGCCTACTCAAAAGCCACAGAAGCAGAAAAATAAGAACCAGAAGAAGGCACCTGAAGTCCCCGAACGATTCAAGGTTGTCAAGAAGGAGAAGTGGGAAGAGGGCGCCATGGTAAAGGGACGCAACGAGCCCTGTACCATCGAGCGCATCGCCAAGATCATTGCTGGTATCAAGGAGGTTAGTGTCGAAGAGGTTTGTGAGGCCGCTTGGCGAAACACTGTGACAGTATTCGGACTTGAAGACAACTAGGAATTAGACGGGAACCTGTTCCGTCGCGGGGTATCAACGATAGAAAAAGACATAGACCATGCGCCGTTATAGATCCAGAAACCGTCCGTCAATTCGTCACATACCCGAGCCCTTGTGTCCCCGTATCCTGCCATGCCTTACAAGCCCTGTCGTCACGCCTTCTTCTCCCGTCATCCACCCTGGCATTCTTTCGCCATCCACTATCCCCGCCTCGACCAGCTGCCGTACGCCAGCCCATACATGGGAGCCGTTAAACGTTATCTTGATCGTTGGTGTCCATCGGTCCGAGTTTCCCCCGTCTTTTCTCGCGTCATCGTCGCCGGCGTTGGCTTCCCGAATAACGGCATCAATCTTGCTTCGTCGACGGCTTGCAGCCCCTGTCGCCGCATCGTCATCCTCCCCCTCGTTCATGGGCTCATCCGCGTCCGTATTTGTCAAAGGGAACGGATCCTGTATCACAATATCCACTCTCTCCACGCCCTTTCCGTCCGTCACAATGCCCGAGTCGCCAAATCGTGCCTTTGCTGTTAATCTCGCTCTTTTCGCAGCCCGCTGAGATTCTGTCAACTGAGCTCCCCGTTTCTGACTCAGACTGGAAGATGATGATTCTCTAGAGAGTGGAGGAGTTGGAAGAACGGTATCCAAGGGAGATATCTTGTTAATTTCATCGGCATAGATGCTCCAGCCGCCTCCCGCAGCATTGGTACGTCCAGATCCCTTCTTTTCTAGGAGAGCATCTAGGTTCTTGCTTGTAAGATTGCCGGCCTTGAGTGTGTATCGTTCGCGAGGTCGCGAGAGGGCTTTGGGGACTCCATCCACGATTAAACTCTGCAAACTTTTGGACTCTCCAAATCCAATAGGACCAGTAGCCTGAGACTTTGTTATGTACAGCGCGGGTGAACCATCTGGAAAGGCAATGTACACAGTCCTGGAAGAGTCGAAATTGGCGGCCGTCCCTGAAGAATTCCGACTTGACAAAGCAAAGTCAGTGTTGTAGGGGGAATCAATGACGAAGATCCGCAAGAGTAAGACGGGTAGATCCCTGGGCCGGTGGAAGTGATAATGTGCTTTGACGTCGGGTAATACCTGGGATTGAAGGTTCTGTAGAAATGTTGAAGGGTGAAATCGGGGAATCTCAAGGCTCTCTCGATCAACTTTCAGGACTTCCTCCTCGTCGGCGTTTTGTGAGGGTTGTCTGAGAGGTAGAATCTGATAGGCCGACCATTTCTGAGAAGTAGGATTTTGCTCAAAGAAGGCCAGATCCGCCATCGCCAGCTGATATAGCGTGAGACCCAACCTCCAATCTCCTTCTAGGATCCGGTTAATCACATCGCGTTTTGACCCCTTTTGTTGCTGCATGTCCAAGTAAAGTTGCTGCAGTTCGTCGATAGACCGGCAAGGGGGATATATGTCGTCGGTTTCCTCATCCTCATCTTCGTCTCTCCTCTCAATGTAGGGAATGGCATTTGCAAGGCTCCCATCATCGAGCCAGTCCAGGGCAAGGGATATGAGAGACTCTCGTGACAGGCGATTGAGACTCTTTAACACAGCCGGATTTGACGCATCGACACGAAGTGACGACGGTAGTCTGGCCGTTGTTGGGACTGAGAAGCGGGCCATTGTTGTTTGTTGTTTTAGAGGCCCGGTTACTTGACAGGCATGAACAACCACAATGCGTCGCAGGCAAGGTTAAGATGTTAGACAAAACAGCAAGACTGCCCCGCTGGCCTAGACTGGAGATTAGGCGTGATGGTTAATTTCCAAGATCCTGCAAATGAAGAAATATCGATGCTTTGATGAGTCGCGACACATTCATTCAGTCGCGTCGCAAGGCCTGCCAATGATGGCCCTCATGAGCACGGGCCATCCGATGGCTCAAAGAGGAATAGTCACTGATAGGTCATGTGATCGTTCACGTGTCTTTGCGCTCAAGTGAACTCCCCGAAACTGGGAACAACGTCTAGGAGTTCGTACTTCAGTACTGTAATGCTACGGGTGCCTCATCAAAAGCCCAGCCAATGGACTGACACCGATGTACGATTCTCTGGAGTTTACCCTCCGCTTGTCATCGGGATCGCAGCCTCTCAAAAAGGGTCAGAGCCATCTCGGCTCTAACGATGGGTCGACTCGGACGTGGGCATGGGCTGACTCGGAGATGCGGCCATCCTCCTTCGATTGGTCCAGGGCTTATGGTGCCTTGTTCTTCAAGACACGGCCAACTTTGTTCCAACTCCACCGTCAAGGGATAGCATTCCCAAACTAGCCTGGATGCATTGAAAGACACGAGACTGGCTGAGCCCAACGGGACAAGGGATCGGAAGCTTAAGAGGAGGGCGCTAAGGCCTCAGGGTCCAGAAACCCTACGATGCCGCTCATGATGATCCCGAGATGGTGAGGCAAACTACTGACGACACGGCAGGCCATGGAGGGAATTGATTTCCGTGTACAACTCGGATTTTCTGAAGGCCCCCACGCAACACAGAGGCAGGGGGTATGACGTTTCCTCGTCGAGGTTGCAGATCCAACCGGCAGATGCGCGAGGACCATCAAGGGCAAAGGGTCGCATTTGTAGGGTCAAGAATAAAGTGTGTGTGGGTGGAAAGCTGTGGGAGCTATTGAAGCTGTGTGAGCGTGTGCCTCGGAACG
This sequence comes from Fusarium duplospermum, assembly GCA_003946985.1. NCBI lineage: Eukaryota > Fungi > Ascomycota > Sordariomycetes > Hypocreales > Nectriaceae > Fusarium > Fusarium duplospermum. The sequence continues at coordinate 4,318 of NKCI01000003.1, read as the reverse complement.
ACACACGGTCTAGAAACGGAGCTCAAGCTCCATGCCTTGATGAGATGTGTCATGGTAAATTCCAAGGAGCTGGGGTCGCAGACAAGCGAGACACCGGGGAGACTTGCTTCTGGAGAATGATTCCACAGGAGAGATGCTGGGGCCCCAATTTGACGGGGAGTTCGGAAATGGGCGGGATTTGTGGGTGATGAGGATGGGGATTGGCTCGTGGAGACTTGTTTGATAATGTCGTCTCTTCATCACCTCCAAACGACAAGCAACCAAGATGAACAGGGCTCTTGCGGCTGGCAGACTCCCCACGCGCCCACAGGGAATGACCTCCACTGTGCCTAGCCCAATGGGCTAAGATCAGCCGCAAAAGCGCACGAGGGTGTCTTTGAGGCTGGATCGCATGTGCATGGAGTGAGAAGACAGGGGCTTCGTTGACGGATGTCTCAGAGTGTCACGAACAGACGGCGTGGGATCCGTTGGAATGACCAAAAGCCGTTAATTATGGATTCACTGAGTGGGACGCAGATGTGAGTGAATCTTCGGGGAGTCCTCTTGAACGGCGAACGGTACCGTGTCATGTTGCACCCGATGTGGTGGATGTCCCCAGTTGCTGCCAGTCTTGAAGGGATGCAGATCCTCGAACTACTTTGTCTTTTGACATTGAAGCGTCGTAGGATGTTTGCGTATGCCTTCCTACTCCATGACTTTTCGGTCCGGGCAGAGTTTTTCTGTGCAGGGAACAGGAAAATCAAAGTTGTGTGCGCGATATTCATTCACCGACTTGGAGGTTTCCGGTGCCGGACACTAGGATGTCCTGGGCGTCATACTTGGAATAATACAGTTAGGTTGACTCGTCTTGGAAGTGAACGAACTCCCCGAAGGCGCCCGGTTTTGCCACTGTGCTGGGAGGGCTGAAAGGAGAAGAAGGCTGTTGGCTGGCTGGCTGGCTGTGCCTGTGCTCCCACTTTCCGCGTGGCTAACGCTAGCTTCACGCGACCCTGAACGCTTTGCCGAGTTTTGTTTCCCATGCTGCTATGCCGAGCTCTGCGCGGTTGTAAATGCTGGGATGTTCTCTTCTGACAGCGTGCTACTGCTGCGCGTACGTGGTAGTAGTATGAGGTGAGTGGAGTGCTGTCGTCTTTCCCAAACCACGGACGAACTCCGAGGACGAACGGGCAGAGAGAGACCAGGTTGGAGTGAATGGACCTGGCATGACCTCGTACGGGATAATCACTCATACGAATCGAGAGATTGGTGCATATTGTGGTGACAGCTCTGGATCCCCCAGCATGACGGAGAGGTTACCCGCGAAATAAGAGAGAAGAGAACCCACGCGCGCCCACTCTCCAGATCCAGGACGGCATCAAAAATCTGCAGACAAGCGACAGGGGGCGGGGAGTTCAAGTGAGTCGGCGTGTGTGAGCATCCCAACGCAGGGTCCCGGTTTGTTCATGGGTTTGGGTTGGGTGTGGTGCCCTTTGACGTGGGGGGAGGATCCAGCGTGAGCCTCTGAGAGGGGAAATCCATGACGGCGCTCTCATGCGTGATTGTTAAGCAACCCCAGGTACTCGGGTTTGTAAGCAGCAGCTGCAACTCTGAGGTGCCTTTGTTGCGCTGAGGGGTATTCAAGTATGAAAGGGGAAAGGCATTGAGCCGTCATTGACGAAAAAGTTTGAGTCTATAGATGTAAAGATGAAAGAATGTTTGAGTGAACAACATGAGATGGACAAGAGATGCCATCCCAGGTGCCTGGGATCCAGCCCTTTCCCTGGATCCAAGGATAATGGATTGGATGGATGGATGCCAGCCAGGATTGCCAAGGCCCAGGCTGCCCACGCGGAAAGATGAGAGAGTCCATTACAGGGCCACCTCGTTACAATGGGCCGCTATACCTCTCCAGGCGCACCACCGTGGCCACCCATCCCACATACTGTTCTCTCTCTGTCCAGTCGCCGCCGGCTGCTCACTGCCCACTACCCACTCTGCCCACTCCATCCCGCTAAACCCACTGGCACCTGGTGCAGTAGGTGGCTTCGGCGGCAATCGGCCTCGCCAGAGGGCGTCCACTTTGAGCAAAACCAACCTTGCCCGCCCCCGGGCCCAAGCACTCGTTCCGTTCGTTCGAACCTACGTTTCCTTCTTCCTCCACTTCCTCCCCCAACATTCGAGACTGACTTCTCCTTCTTCTTTTGACCTCGAAGGAGAGCAGACGCCCAGCGAGAAAATAGACTTTCGACGACCAAGGACATCGACGACGACAACACTCGACGCCGACAGCAAGCCTCTTTCGCCGATATTCATTGAGTCACCAAAGGCCAGCCAGGCCCCGACAAATTTGTCCCGCAAGCCCGCACAAACCCCGCTCCCTCGCTATTTATTTTTTGAGTGAGCGAGCCGCTTTCGGGCCTCGGAATCAATCTTGGACAACAACAACTCGACGTCTTTCATCTGAGCAAGAGGAGGAATCTTTGTTCGACACTTTCTTTTTTATTTTGTTCCAAGGTCCAACCGGACACATCAGTCAAAATGTCCAACTACAACGGCCGCCGCGGCCCCAATGTGTCGCAGTATCTCCGCGACCTCAATGCCATCAACCGCCAGGAGACCTCCAACGACGAGCCCTTCAACATGGAGGAGGACCTTGCTCTGTTCACCAACACCCAGTTCTTCGACTTTGAGACTGGTCAGAACACCGACTACCAGGCCCATCCCGTCAAGACTGACATGGAGGCTCCCCCGAGCACTTCGCCCTCGGACAGCATGACCCCGGCTCCCTCTGTCGTGGGCGATCTCTCCAACTTTGATTTCATTCAGAGTGAGTTTAACCGTCTATGTTTTGTGTCGAGATTCAATTCCCGGAGGGTTGGGGACAACTGCCGAGGGAGGGGAGTGAGAGGTTGTCAGGCTGGGGGTGAGAGTGAGGTACAGCGAGCGGGTTATGGACATGATTTTTCATCAAGGTTAGCAGAGATATTGTCGTTTCAATATTTCTGCAACTGAAATGAGAATGACTTGACCAGAAACCCGTGCGTTTCCCCGTTCTCTCATCTCAAATCTGCAACTCTCCTCTCTCCCCTCGGCAAGATTGCATGGCCAAGATCCAAGCGGATGGGCGAGAATGATACATCTCATGCTGGTCCCTGATGGGCAACGAGCAGCGCCTCGACCGCTTCACTAACGGACCAAACCCCCACCTCTTCTGAATCTACCCTGTCGCCTTGTGTGCATGGCGCCCTTTTGTCATTGGGACAGAGTTGTCTCCTCCAGATGCAGGCCTGCTCGAGGGTGGCCCGCCTCTGGGGGGTCAAACTTGATCTCAGTGGCTGGGCGGGCGATGGTGTCTATGGTGCAATATCTCGTGATCTGCCGACACCGATCACGACATCGCCTCTCACCCCTGCAACTCACCCGTCCCTTCCCAAGTTGGCAAGGCCTCTTCCCCAGGCCTCATGGCCTCTGCTTCAACATCAACTATTCTTCAATCGTCCATGTCTACCTACTATCTTCTTCTCCTCTGTTTCTGGTCATGACATTTGACTATTCGTTCCCACTTGGACTGACCATTGAACGATGGCAGGTGACTTTGGCTTCTCCGACTTTACCAGCGCCTATCCGTCGACCCCCCTGAACGGCTTCGCGGATGGTGCTCAGAACTTCCAGGCTATGCAGCCTAACCCTTCTGCCGCCTATCAACCCGTCCCCCAGCAGCAGCAGCAGCAGCAGCCCGCCCACTATGGCCAGCAACCCACCCCGCAGTCCGCTGAGAAGCGCAAGTCTGAGAGTGGTCCCGGCGCGGGCCGCTCCCTGAACTTCGAGGAAGCCTCCCGCCAGGCTGCCGAGGAGGACAAGCGAAGGCGCAACACTGCCGCCAGTGCCCGCTTCCGCATTAAGAAGAAGCAGCGCGAGCAGGCCCTCGAGAAGTCGGCCAAGGAGATGTCGGAGAAGGTCACCTCCCTCGAGAGCAAGGTGCAGCAGCTCGAGATGGAGAACAAGTGGCTCAAGAACCTCCTTGTCGAGAAGAACGAAGGCAACGACGAGATCGTCACCCTGTGGAAGGAGTTCGCCGCCTCCAAGTCTGGCGGCGACAAGAGCAAGTCCGACTCAAAATCCGACTCACCCGTCAAGGAGGAGACACGGTAATCCGATCTTGAACAACAACAAGACAAGCGACACACAACTCTCGGTGCGGCGCAACGAACAGCTTACGGGAAACATGTGTGATGCGGATCTCGGGAGGCCGGCGGCGTTCTTCTGTCTGGGTTGCATCAAGTGGACGGGGTGGTGGCGTTTGATTTGAATATTGCGCAAGACCTTGCTTGGTCTGGGG